>CM056195.1:133684378-134884378 GCA_029692085.1 Gymnothorax javanicus | reverse complement strand
CTAAGCTTGTTTACAAGTTCTGGTCACCAGCAGTTAATATACAGAAACACATGACGAGCTCCAGTTGTCTAATCATGACGTAAGAAACATTGGTAAAAACAAAAAGTAAAGAATAAGCATTTACATGTCTCTCACAGACACATACCATGGCATTTCGTAGTCACTGTAATTGTGCTTGGTAATTGAAAGATCATTGAGAAACAAGGCTGTAAATCATTCAAGCAAATGAGAAAGTTAATGCTAACTACACAACATTAGCATTAGCTACTGAACCTAGTAACTAGCTGGACATATTACAAAAGCTACCGAGCAACAAAAAATATAGAACTTTTTTTTTTTTTTTAAATTATCAGAGTGCACTAGTTGAGAGCCTTGGCTCCAGTGATAACTACATGGCAGTCCAACCAAAGGAAAAGGGGAGCGGACAGATTACAAAAAGACAAGCTAGTTTGCATTCCTGTACACTTGTGTGAAGGCCACTTCCCAGCTGCTAGCTAGCTAGTGACTGAACTGGCTGTATGTGGGCTATTATTCGCACCACCTCACCAGGCTAGTCTATGCAAAGCTACGACACTGCGCTTAGGCTGCCAAACACGTGCAGGCACCGGTTATTAGAACTGCAGTTTCTAAGTATTGCTTGCCGTTGACTATTCTGAAACTGACTTTTACATTATTACAACTGGAGCCCAGTTGCAGTAGCTAGATAAATATGCTGACCAGTGCTGATGTAGAGGCATGCAAGCTACTTATCAACACAATACCAGCAGATCTTCCAACACTGAACGCCCGGTTTATGCGGAATGCAATAATTACAACAAAGCTCCACTTCCTTCTTGGTTGACTGCTTTTCTGCTGGTATCTTCGATCTTTTCTTTTCTTCTGCTGGTTTAACCATTATACCAGTTTTTAGCAGCACAGGAACTGGAAGTGTTGACAAAGAGATTTTAATGTTACTTGATTTTCATTGTCAGGATCTGCTATACAAAGATCCAAATTTACAATCAGACCACTTCAAAAGCTAAAGGCATATTTTCAAATTTTCACTACATGATATACAAAAATAGGAACCAACTCTAATATTAAAATCCTCCAGGAACTTGACAAAGGAGAGAGCATACGTGGAGTAGGGGGGCTGAAGAGCGTGTGTGAGAGAAGTGATTGACACTATGTTAGAAACGCCTCCTGGCTTCAATTGGTTAATTTTGATCGGGGCGCAGTGGATTCTTGCCAATGCCATTAGAATCACTGGCAGGAGCCAAATGTACTAGATTTTTCTCTCTTTTTTTACAGTTTACCTGTCTCATGTACTATTGACAGAATGGAATGACAGTTTCAACAAATATATAAAAAGTTATTCTTTATCAAAGTTACCTACTTTAGTGTAACAGCTAGAATACTAGAATGTGTTTTTACTCGGCCCCTTGCCTGCCTAACCCAGCCCGCCTTCCCCAAGAAATTGATTGCATCCAAATGGACACACAGACGGATGGACATACAGGCACATACCAAAAGACACCACTTCAGGACCTGAGTAGTAAGTATGCAAAGTTTCGTTAAGATCATACAAAAGGTTTTGGAGTTACACTCTGGAAACGAAGTGGGAACGCTGAGCGAGAACCGAACCTAAAACAATGTCTCCCCTCTCCCTCCAGGGGGGAGACATAATAAACGAGAGGTGGCTAAACTTGAAAAACATCCCTTTGATGTAAGGCTTGATTTAAGTAGCCTATAAGTAGTTAACTGAGGATCCCTTTTTCTTGACCTTAAGAACAGAGACCATACATTTTTTTTTTTTTTTTTTGCGATTGTTAGCAGTTTTTCAGTTCCTGTTTTTAGGGTTCCAAGACTCTTAAGACTTTTTTTATTCTTCTGAATAGCTAAGATCACTCTATTTCATTTTTTTCATAATTTTGAAGTTTATATATAAATCACAGACCTGTTATGAGAGAGAACCGTTCAGGAACAGGAGTCATTAAAGTCCTAAAGGTTCCCAGCCCTAGCTGTTAAAAGAGTTTCTGTCTAAAACCACGTGTCTGCTTGACTCGTTCTTCCCGTTCCAGTAGTCTTGAAGGTTGTTCCTGTTCATTAATTGTCTCGTCATTCCCTTAGTGTGGTCAACTCTAGCTGCTCTGATTGTCCTGCGTATCTAGGTTGCTGGTCTTGTTTCAGGCGGGGCTGGATTGTCTTACAAGCAGGGTTTACTTTTGTCTCTTACTCTAAATTCCAGTTTTCCTCCCTGGTGTCTCTTCCAGGGAACAAAATTATTAGTGAGAAAATTATTAGGTACAGTGAGTTCACCAAGCCCTTTTCCAGTTCCCTTCATCCTTATTATACTAAACATGCCTTAGAGGCTTATCGTCGATCCTGCAATTGGCTCCCCCTCTGCCCAGTTTGTAACAATTTTCAGCAAATGTAACACAAATGCTTCTAAAAAACCTGACCCTGCCTTTAATCAGAGAATATACTGAGGGTTTATGGTGAAAACCATTGGTTAGCCGCAAAAACAGGAAGTTTGCCAAAAAAAAAAAATCTCTGAAGTTTAACCGTTCTGGAATAACATCATATGGATAAGTGAGACAAAAATTTATTTGAGAGGAATAATGGGAAGAGAACAGTAAGGATAAGGCTCGGGCCGCACTGCTTGCAGTACCGATGCTGATTCCACATACCGCATGCGTATTTTCGTTTCGGCTCCCATGTTATTCAATGAGAGCGGCCACACTGCATGCCAAAGCTGTGCGACTCACGTACGGAAAATCCGTACTGCTACCGTGCGGAAAATATAGATTCGGACTCTTGCGAATTTTCCCGCCACGCATGGAAAAAGGCAAAGCAGAGCTGAAAATGACTGTCAGAAACAGTCATATCACCATAAATACAGACATTTCGCTATATTGCCGAGGATGCGTGTCTGTTACAAGCATGAAGCAGACAAACAAAAAATGTAACAACACTTCTGGCATGTTTATCATGTTAAAAGCCCGTTTATATGGACATAATCCCTTCCGCTCAATTCAGCAATGCTTCGTGAAATATTGGAACATGTAGCCTTGTGGGAAATTTGCGACTTTCATCATAGGCTGCTGTCATTGAAGGGAATATATGGGGAAGTATTTATTCATCCCTAACTTATTTTTGAAAGCTTTAATATGCCGTTGGGGGGGGATGACACATCAACGTATTTTGCGGGGAATATGCCATTAACTGCGGAGCCAAGCCAATGAACATAGCTTATACTGTTGATGATTAAAGAGTATCAGGGCACTACTTTTCCATATCTCTCACTCTGGCCATGATACCCATGCGATTGCTGAACATACATATGACCCCTCAGTTGTATCAGCAACACTTCAGGTGACTGTTTCCACTGGTAAAGGAAAAAAAAAAAAAACTAAGCTGGATACAGTGGCTAGACAAACGTACAGCACCTCAGCCAGTCTCTGAATTGTCTGAACTGTTCCTTTTACGGTCGTTTGGCGCTTAACCTATACAAATGGTTTCAGCCTCGACTAATGTAAATCAGATTGCTTTTGAAAGCACATTCCACATCCCGATACCCTCCCCCTACCTCGAAAGTACCTTCAAAAAGAGCAAGACCAGTTCAGAAGGGTTTGCTGTGTATTGTAATATGATCGTATAGTTAAATTGTTTGTATGATTCATAACGCTCAAGCATGCTTCCCCTACTGTCAATACAAAATATAAATCACGTGTAGGCTATAACAACGTGAGACAAAATAATATATTATCTTATAGTGGTTTCTTGGGCAAAGTCGTGCAGAGACAGAGTTGGAAGGAGGAGCCCGCGGCAGACCTGCCGCAGCAGATACGCAGGCAGTGTGACCGAGCTGCAAGCGGTAAGCGGTTTCGTGTTTGGCTTGCGGAATCCGCATCGCTACTGCAGGCAGTGTGGCCCGGGCCTAAGGGAAGGAACAGCTCACCATTTGAAGCATATCAGCCTATCTGAAAACTGTGGCTTTATTTGGGCTGCCATTGGAATTGGTCACTGCTGGCAGAAGTAGAGGGGTGAACTTAAAACTGTATTGGGCCATATTATCAGCTCAGATTCAAAATTCATTGGACAGAGCTTCACAGCACAGATGGACAAAAACCCAAAGCAGGTCAATTACCTGACCAAAATCCAATGGAGAATCCATTTTCTTTCTGAAAAAAACTGAATGCAAAATGGCCAAGAACATGCAGTAACCGAAGACAGCTGCAGTGAAGGCCTGCCAGAATAATCACCAGGGGGGGATGGCCTTTTGGGATGTCTATGGGTTCCAGACTTCAAGAAATCATTTCCTGCGAAGGATGTGCAAGCAAGTATTAAAATTGATTAGGATTATTTTAGTTTGAACAGTAATGTTTGAGCTCCTGAAATGGGGGTGGTAATTGTTCACGTAAAATGACTGTAATTCTGAAGGAGTTCATAAAATATTTTGACAAAACAGTTAAAGCTGGAGGTATTTCAAAACCATTGTAGCGAGGTACAGATTTAAAACAATGAAAATTGTTTCACTGTCCAAGCACTTATGGAAGTCCAAAATAGCTGACTAAGCAAAATAATTCTCAAGGATTTGAAAACAGTTAACGCTTTTAGAAATATTCCAGCTTTTTAAAATAAGAATCCTTTCAGCTACCTCAGGTCACAAAATGGTGTGCAGTGCAATTTCAGTCTTGATGAACTTTGGCTTGGGGTTAGGGCGAACAGCGCATTTATCAACATAAACTCTTTGATGCTAAGCTGTTTTTTTCTGGGGCTTACTCATTAAGCTCTGCTCTAAGCTGTTTATGCTGGAATGCTCAACACCCTCCATTGCAAATTTATGAAAGCCTCACCGCATTGCCTCACCACATTTCAATTAGCACTGAGCATAATTTTCCCAAAGGAAGGTCGCTAATGTAAAACACAGTGCTGACGCATCAGGAGTGCTATAATCACAGCAAGGGTCACTTCACGTTAACCAATTCCCTCAAGTACAATATCAATAAAGTCATCCCTCGGTATGGCGTCCATTGTGTCATGTGAGTCTCAGGGAATTACATGTCTGGAATCCCTCTGAAAGTACATATCACCTGCTGCTAACATAAGCCCATCGTGTATGGATAACCCTGAAGACATTTTGCCGTAAACGTTTTATACGTTAATTAAGACATCCCCTTGTCTTTCTGGATGGGAGGTGTCGGTAATCCCTGTGAATTCACTGTTGCTGATATCTGCAGTAATTTGGCATGCATTTTTCATCTCTGAGCTTTGCATCAGAGAAACGCCTTGAAGGTGCTGGCCATGCGACTTGGCATTCTATTCAACTTGCACAAAGCCCCCTATTGAAATGCATATATCACAAAAGCACATACTGTCAGCAGCTAATACCATTCTGTGTTAACCTCCGCTGGTTCCAAATGGTCACCCATTCTTTGACAATGAAATGAAAAACGTGGTTTGTATCGCTCACACACCAATGTCTGCACACTCAAGCCGAGTTCTGTGACATCATGGCATTGTGCAAATAAGCAACTCAGAATGCTTGTTAAATGATAGACACTTTGAGTTTCCCCATTAGATATTAATAAACAAAAATGGCGGGTATAGAAACTCCTAAAAATTAATTGATAATGACATTTGTTTTGTATGTAAAATAAGAATTAGATCAAAGAAAGAGAAAATATAAGTGGAAAAAGCCAGCTCGATGTTCCTTCAATTTTCAGTCTTGTTCTTTCCATAAATACTGCTGTATACTCTGCAAGTGAACCGTTTGTGTGCCATACGGTATGCTACCGTTTATTAGAAAAGTTCTCAAGAATAATGTTGAAGAATGTTTAAAGGAAATCAAGTGACTTTACCGTGATAGCGACTGGCCCCGTATCAAGTGTCTAACAATTGAAACATCGATCGAAATGGGCGGCTCTGCAGCTAAAGAACTTGTGTTCAGGAAAACTTCAACACTTATGAAACCTGGAGAAATTCCACCTTTTGAATATTTTCACCATGTTGGTGTTGGTTAGCCTCCATTACAGATGTCTTACGTGTTTCGCTTACCTCCCACAGCAGTATGTCCCTATAGCTTCAAATTTCAGGGCTTCTCTCTAATTGGTTGAACACAAAACCCGGCTCAAGTGCACAGACATTGGTGTGTGAGTGAAACGAATCACAGGAGACATCTGCAACGGAGGCTAACTTGTCCCTACTTTTTTTTTTTTTTTAATTCCTCCCTAAATATACGTTGTCTGTTATTGTCTTGACTTGGAATTAAGTGCGAAGGCAGAGTACAATCCAATGGTGGGGTTTATTGATAATACGGTAAACAGCGGGACAGAGCCCAGAGGAGAAAAGCACAGTTCAGTTCAAATGTTGAGGCCAAAGCAGTGTAGGTGTTTCCGATTCCCGGCCAGTGATTTCTCAGGATGGCAGCCAGGTGGAGAGCACACTTCTCCAGAGCCGAACTCTCTTAAGGCAAGAAGGAGGAGCTCAGAAGGAATGCGGTTCCAATCCGAATGACCATAGCAGGCGTGGGAGCTTGTTCTTAATACACTGGACAGACGAACCCACGACGAAAGGATTAACAAGAGCACAGTCCCAATCCTGGAGAATGTGAGAAAGCCCTGGGAGCCTGTCCCTATTAACTAAACAAGGAAGGAAACGTCCGTAAATTACTATCATTAAAGGTTACATTTACTTTCTATAGAGGAAAAGTTTCCAAGCTCTTATAGCTAATTATAGTCCAGCAGCTGGCAACAGAAAAGAGTGAGTATAAATACGTCTAACGCACTGGAGGGAGGGAAACTATGAAACAAGACACAACCAGGGATGAGGGGAACACGCAAGATGCAAACCAATCAAAGGAGACGTTACTTCTAATAGACACACAAGTTGCAGAAAGGGAAGTGACAGAAGGCATTAACACGAACTTTGTGACACTGTCAACTCTGTACTGAACTCATGACCACACCAATAAGCCCCCTCCATCCTCTTCACACACACACACACACACATATATATATATATATATATATATATATATATATATATATATATGATACTAAATTCAAAAAAAGTTCCTTAACAACAAGTTAAAATGTGGTGGCACAGTGATTAAGTGTGCTTGAAGTGGGATTGAAAGGTCTTGAGTTTAAGTCCTTGGCACGGCTTTTGCAGTGTGTTTTGGGCATAAAAACACTTCACTCCCACAGTGCCTCACTCCACCCAAGTGTCCAACTGGGTGCCAGCAACTGGTTGGGGAAACCTGACCAAGAACTGGGGGGTAACTGGCAATGGATAAGCATCCCATCCAGGGGGAGTAGCAATACTCCTGGTCACTTCATGCTACAGACACCGAACTGAAGCACTGGCCTGATGAGCCACTTGGCTCGGGACAGACTTTGCTTTTTTTTTTCTTCCTAAAAGCCATCCTCACCAGACTTCATTTCTGTAAGTGTGAATAAAAATGACAGCATCCAATCAGGAGGAACAGAGGACAATCTACTGTCATTCAGTATCAGTATCCCCTGGGGCTCAAATACCACTCTCAGCCACTTTGCAGTGTAAGAGCTTTCCTAGTCTAGATGTTGATGAGTGAAAGTTAGCCATAATCATAGCAATGGGCTGCAAGATGGATAATACTCTGTTTTGTTCTAAACATTGTTTATCAGCGCACAGGCTCTCCTCAACCATGCATGTGACATTCTCTGCCAATGGAGCACACCCACTTTCCAAAAAAGAAATAGAAATTGAGCCTTCATAAATGCACTTTTTAAATAAGGTTTGGAGAGAAAAAATGTGGTAATATCCTGACAGGTTTCCTATATGGGGCAAAGCATTGGCATTTAGATTCAATGCATAACTGCTCTCCAGTAATATCCATCAACTGCAGATAATGTTTGTTTTCTTGAAGCTTGCTCTTTGAAATGAAGCCCCATCATTATGCTTCATACTATATTTTTTTCCTAAGAAGCACACACCGGAGTATCTCTAATGAAACATCAGAGAGGCACATCACATTGACATGTCCAGCATAAATGAATTATTGTACAAATCCACTATGCCAGAAACTTTATTCTGGGCTATCAATTTGGGGACAAATGGCAAGCTTGTTAATTTTGACCATTCCTATCTCAGTTCTAAACATTTGGAAATGAGTATACATTTTGTTTGATGTTGCTTGAAGACTGGTTCCGTTCATTTCAGACTTCTTGGGTCCAGATTTTATGATCACATGCCTTGGTCAGACATTAAAAGAATCATACACAATAAAGGTCTCCAAACGATATACATCAAAGTTCATTTCTTGATATGATTTGATATTAATGAGAAAAAACAATGAAGTATAGAGTTGGATTACTGAATGAGCAGGATGAATTCATTTGCAGGGGGAGAAAAAAGGCAAACTTCCTTACACACAAGGAGAATGTGAAAATAGCTTTCCTGGGTTTTCCTTTACATAGTTAGCATCCAGCTAACCTAGTAATCCCACTTTGAGAAATACCATTTCAGTGTTTGTAAAGTAGCTTGCATAAATGTCCAAATGAGAGGCCAGTGATGTTAATTCGCATTAAATAAAATTCATTTTGAGTCATTTAGCCAGACAAAAAAATATGTTACTCCAGGATTTTTTTTGTGGCAGATATAAGCAGTATAACAGCTCTTACATTCTTTATGAACAGCAAAAAAAAAAAAAAAAAAAAGACGCTTTTGATATTACACATTTCAGGGATTTTTTTTTTTTCTAAGCTGCAAACTGATGTACCAATCTCTGCTCGTTTCAAAAGTTGGATTCAATCTCTTATGAGAAGTCATCTGCCAGATGTGCAAAGAGGATCATAAAACAAGTGAAATAAAAGTAGAGGACAATAAACAAATGGCAATCAGGTCCCTTAGCCAGTCTTCACTCAGAGTAAATCACTATTGGCAGAGCACCAATGCATCACCGCTCTTTGAAGCATGGAAGTGGCAAAATTTTAAAATGCTTAACACCGAGGAATAATTTAAAGATTTAAATATCCATCAACTAAATTTCTCCCAAAGACTCCAGCATCACTAATGAGCATCACATGAATAAGAAATGCCAAGCTGGAGTGAGACATTGTAAAATATGCAGGATCTAGACCCTGCGTTTGTTTGCCAGTAATGGGCCTGAGTTTAAAAGCCTGCATAAGCAGGATGAATGTACATTTTACCCTGTGCTGCTTTAAAAATATATGATTTCAAACATTGTGTGTGTGTGTGTGTGTGTGTGTGTGTGTGTGTGTATGACAGTGTGAAGAATGAAATAAATGCTGATGAGGTGCGACCATAAACCCATCATTTGTTGAAAATGCTACACGGCAACAGTGGCAGAGTGTTTTCACATTTTAATTTTACACACCCATCTATCCATTAGTGAAGGGTAATGGAATGAAATGAGGGATGGGATGGACTGGCCGCCATTGCAACGCAGGGGATCCCATTTCATTCACACTCCAATTAGCCACCATGGGAAACTGGAGGAATCCCCATGGGACAGTTGTTGAAACTCAAAACAACTGTCTTGCTGTGCCTATCAACCCACTGTAGCATCGTTCCTTGTCACTCATAATGTTATGATTCTAATCTGTTCTGCCTTGATTTTGCCATGATTGTCATGTTTTCCTTGTTCCCTGTTATGTTTATGATTATGTCTGTTAGGTTTTGCCATGTTCTGTTTAGTTTTTGCATTTTGCCATGTTTTCGCTTTTTTGCCACTCCCTATCCACTACTCTGTTAGATTCGGTCCATGTCTTTGTTCATGCCCTGCATTGCACTTTGTCTCCCCTGTCTGGTCTCTTGGTTACAGCTTCTCCCCAGTCCCACGTGTCACATGCTTAGGTGATTTCATGGTTTCTGGGTTTCAAACATTCCTTCCAATCTCGTTTGCTTCCTTCGCCTCTCTTTTTCTATATTACTAACCAATACTAACAGTTTGTTGTTAAAGGTTAAAGTTACTAACCCAAACTAACATTGTATATAATGGGAGCACTAGGGATTGTATAGCTGCACTTACTAATTGATTAACAAGCTCTCAGCACTCACCCTGTTCTAGTCTCCGCCTCTTGCCTGCACTTAGTCTTTGCTGCAATTCAGCAGATCCTCTGCACCTGCTCACTCTGTCCTACCTCTCATTATCTGTGCACATTAGAACTCCCCTAACCGGAGCTGTATGTTTTGTCATAGGTTGTCTCGTGTTCCCTGTCCAGGTTTTGGCTTTTGCCAATTTCATGTGATTAGGTTCTCCCTCATGTTCCCTCCTTTGTAATTAGTCTGATCCTCATCACCTGATCCTAATCATAGCATGTGACTTCCCTTGAGTGTATTTAAGCTGTCTTCTCACTGCAGTTCCCCGTCAGAACGTTTCCTCTTGCTTACCTGTGCTGCTATCTTTTCGCCTTTTGTATTCATAGTGTTAATCTTCTGACTGGACTGCCCGACTTACGATTTTTGGCTCTGCTCTTTTATACTTTTTGTCTGCATCTGTTTTCGAACCTTTTTTTGCCCGACCACGAAGTTTTGTGTTTGCTGCCCTGGTAACGGTTTGGATTTCGCCCTCTGATTTTTGGCTTTGCTTCTCTGACAAACCTGTGCCTGTGTACCGAACCTATTTTTGCCTGACCACAGTACTGTGTGTTTGCTGCCCTGGTTTTTGATTCTGTTTCTGCCCTCCTGGATTGTGATTTTTGGATTGTGGACTCTGTACCTTTGCCTTCTGCCCTGCGGGGGTTACCCCCCTCGCTCAATAAAGCCACTTTGCCAGCAATCCTGTGTTCTCGCAACTGGTTCCTGAACGATACCTCACACAAGTTTTTCAAAAAAACTGCATTTATCAGTTTTTCCTCTGAAGTCAAATTTATCTGAGAAACTCTTTTGCCGAGAAAATCTACCTGAATTTGGCCCAAATCTGCCATTGCTCTGAGAGGGAAAGACTATAAGCGGGTCATCATAGTCTTATGATATATACTAGGCTCCAAACAGAGTCTTTTGGAATGCCAGTAAACAGGTTATCAGAGCAGGTCAACATTAAGAAATACTAAAAAAATATTGAAAATATTAAAATTACTTCACAAGCTAAATTTAGCCAGAAGGGGGCTCAAATCTGTGTTGATACTGTTTGTCTTTACAGGCAAAAGCACATTTAAGCCAGATAAAATCAAATAAAAATGAGAGATTCTTCACAAACAACTGATATTTATTTTCTGTGTTTGTATGCTTTTGCTATGCTCAAGCTGTGCTTGGAATTTTTCATTTCTATGCCTCAGTGATTAGTAAATAAAACAAACAGAATGTCAAACACTTATTAGGACCTCGTACGATTCACCCGTCTTGCAGAGTTTTAATGAACCTTTTGCTTCTGGCATGACCATTTACTCAAGTTAAAAATCATGAATAAATAAGAATCAGCATTATGATCTCAAACTGCATTTATCACTATTAATTATTTAGCAGGAACAGTGTAATATATGGCCTGGAACTGCTACAGAATCAATTAAATTATGCACTGGTGCATTTTGAAATTCCTTAGTTGCTTTATTGCATTTATAAGCAAAACATTTCAGATTTTTCAAAATGTTTTGTATTCATACATAACTATATTTGCACTAATATTTTGTTTGCAGGATGCAGACAATGTATACACTGCCTGCCCAATGAAACGTAAACTCCAATGTTTTGCTGAACCGCCTTTAGCTTTGATCATGGCTTGCATTTGTCTTGGCTTTGTTTTGACAATCCTATGCAATGTTTCAACATTTATTTTCAAACAGTCGCAGTTTTTTTGGCTGAGATATTATTCTAATATTTCATTGGGGCTCTGCCGCCACTGCTCATGCAGCCAGCTTTATTTTGCATCAAACTCTTACTCAGGCGATCACCCATCAGGAATATAACCTAATGTTGAACCTCTACAAAGTCAACCCTCCACTTACCGTAGTTCCCTGGCCCAATGGTGAATCGTCTTCGAGCAGCAACCATCTTCATTCCCCGCAGAACAGTCCAGGGTAGCATTCATCATAACTCGCCTCTCTGAACGTTCCAGTGACTGGGCTGTCACCCACTGGGAGACAGGAGATCCTGCAATGCAAATCTATGTTGCCTTTGTTAATGAGGTGAGAAAGGTGTTTGACTGGTCCTGCTCCAGCCATGCCGCTGCCTGGAAGTTGGTCCAGCTGTACCAAGGCAGTTTCCCAGTCCCAGTGTATTTCATCATTTTCTGGACTCTGACTGTCTCCACGTGCTGGGACTCCTGGGGCCACTATGACACTAATCTATTCAGCTTGTCGGAGCAGGTCCAAGATGAACTGACCACCTGTGTCCTTCCCTCAGACCTGGACACCCTCATCAACTTGGCGTTGAGAATAGATGTCCAGCTGCAAGAGAGGTGGCTGGACCAGCGGGCGAAGTTACAAGCGCCTGTTTGCCCGCGTGCCAAGATGCTCTGCCTGGAGCCACACCACACCTTACTCCCTCAGTACCTATGGTTGTTGAACTGGCCTAGCATCAGAAGCTGCCCCCCGAGGAATGATTGCATTGTATCAAGCAGAACTTTTGCCTGTATCGTGAAAGTGCAAACCATGTCTGGCAGACTCAAGCTATGTCTATGACAGACGTGCTGTCTGGAGTTGCTTTTTTATTTTTACAGCCACTCCCTCCTATTCACCTAACATAGTAGGGTCGCCCAGTTTCCACCAGGGCATTAGCCTCCACAGGGGCAGATGGGAACTTTATCCATCCAGGTCTAGTTCATCAATCTGATGATCGCAACTAAGCAACTGCCAGTGCCCCTTTGGTTCCAGAGCCTGATGGGGATTACCCTTCCTGACATCACTGAGGTATCCAGACCAGTGCTCATGCTGACCTCCAGTAACCATTCCAAAGAATTAGCATTCTTCATAATGGAGTCACCATATGCCTGGTGGTGTTGGGGGTGCTTTAGTTTGAACAGCACAACCCTCGAGTGGACTGCCAATCCAGTTCCATCCTAGAGAGGAGTGTATCTTGTACCCAGCCCTGTCTTTGCTCAGCTCCCAGTCTGATTGCACCTCCTTCCTCTGACAACCAGAAGGGGCCTCAAACACTTAAAAGAAGCTCCTGCTATCTATTATGACTTCCTTCAGGCCTTCAGTGAAGTTCAAGCTAAATCACTTCTACCACACACACCATACGATTGTGTCATCGACCTGTTACCCGGAATATTGCCCTCAGGGGTGAGCTATAATCCCAGACAGCACAGGAGTTCAAAGCAATGGAAGAGTACATAAATTCCTGGCATCCCAAATCATTCAAGATTCTTCATCATCAGCTGCGGATGGTTTCTTCTTTGTGGCCAAGAAAGATGGGTCTCTGCATTTTTGCAGTGATTACTGAGGGCTCAACTACATTCCTATCAAGAATCATGGCCCTCTTCTTCTGATGGACCCAGCATTCTCCAGCGTTTAAGGTTGTCATTACCTTCCCACGATGCCGGAAGGAGATGAGTGGAAGATTGTTTTTAAAACCCCTTTGCCAACTTGCAATATCTGGTGATGCCATTTGGGTTTTTAAATGCCCCCGCTGTGCTCCAGAATCTCATTGATGATGTCTCTCGGTTCATTAATGTCTCCTTAGATGATATCCAGGTTTTCTCTCCAACCCTGCATACCCATCATGTCTGCCTGGTTATTCAAAGATTATTGGAGAATCACCTTCATATAAAACCAGAGACATGTAAATTCCATCGCACCACTGTCTCCTTCTTGGGCTTCACTGTGATGCATGGTGCCTAGGTGATGGATCCTCAAAAGGTAGTGGCTCTGCTGGATTCGCCGTACCCTAAGGACCGCAGATAGCTCCAGAGGGTTCTTCGGTTTCCCAATTTCTACTGGTGGTTCATTCAAGGGTACTCCACAAAGGCAGCGCCTTTGGCAGCACACATGCTCATCAAGTCTCCCCTTTACTGGACCCCCCAGGCTGCCTCCGCCTTCCGCCAGCTCAAGGAGCCATTCACCATTGCTCCTGTCCACATGCTCCCAGACCCTAAGAGCTAATTCATCATCGCAATCGATGCCTCCTCTGGGTCTGTTCTCTCCCAGCAAGCAGCTAAAGGCGAGAGACATCCATATGCCTTCATCTCTTGACATTTGTCTCTGGCTGAGAGAAATTATTAAATCGGCAAATGGGAGCTCTTTGTGATGAAGTAGGCCTTTGAGGAGTAGAGGTATTGACTAGAAGGATCCACTCTCCCCTTTCTCATCTGGATGGACCATCACAACCTGGTGTACCTCTCCATGGCTAAGAGGCTGAACCACAGGCAAGCCTGCCAGTCCTTCTTCCTTGCAAGATTTAACTTTGTCTTAACCTATCATCCTCGTTCCAAAAATATTAGGCCTAACTCCTGTTCTCCTCTCTGCTCTCCAAAGCACAAATATCATCCTGAGACTATCCTCCCAGGCCTTCTGGCAGCCACCCAGCACCAGATTGAGTGTGAAGTCAAATACGCATTTCGATCATTTCTTCAATCATCATTCCACCCAACCGTCTCTTTTTCCTCAAGAGAGTGGAAAGCAAAGTCCTTTCCTGGGCCCTTGATTCTCAGCTGGCATGCCATCCTGGCATCTTCTGCACTTTAGCACTTATCTGTCAATGCTTTTAGCAGTCCACCAGCCACCAAAATACTTGGGAGTTTGTTGCCTGTTCTGTGTTCCCTGCTTGAAGTCCAGTAAGTAGCACTTTTGCAGTTTGCTCGTGCCCTTGGAGGTTCCTAACTGACCATAAATTAGTGTCGCCGTGGATTTTGTTTCTGGGCTTACTTTGTCAAATGGGTTCATGGTAACCCTCTCCACCATGAACCTGTTCTTTACAGCAGCCCAGTTCGTGCCATTGGCTAGGCTGCCAACTGCAAAGGAGACGACTGAGCTCCTAATACACCATCTGGGTTGTCTTCACGGCATGTCTCAGGAGGTGGTTTTCGCCTGTGGCCCTCAGTTTGCCAGCTGCTTCTGACTTCCACCCCCCGCCTGCCCTCAGGATTCCAACTGAAGAGGTGTTACCAGGAGCTGGGCAAAACTCTGGCCTGCTTGAAGAAAAGTTGCCCTACCAGGTGGTCTCGTCTTTTTCCCTGGGTAGAACTGGCTCACAATTCATTGCCTGTTGCCGGTCTGGGCATGTCACCTTTTTGCGGTGGCAAAAAAGCCGTTGATAGAAAAAAAACTAGCAAGCGAGCTAAAAAAATTCAACGTGGTCATATTTTTTCTGCGCAATGTCAAAGAAAAATTTAGCTTGCATTGAAGGAAAAATTATGCTTAACAATAAGACTAAACGCATAGACCCAACTTCAAAGGCCACATGTGCACTTACATATTGACTTACCAAGCATATAATTTATATACATATACATATATATCAACCATGTGCTGGTGCACTGCCTTTAACTCTTGTTGTATGTAGTCCCTCATGCTGTTTTACAGTATGAGCTCATAAATTAAATAGTCATTTTTATTTTTTCACTGAAGTTTTCCCTTAAGTGGGTTCAAAGCAAAAAAAAAAAAAACTTTTTTCATTTTGTCGGACAATGTCACTTTCATTTCAGCTGGTTGCAGCACCTCACTGAAGCTACATCAAACTTATACTGAGAGAAATATTCAAATCTAGGATGCCATGTTTTTATGGCCACACCATCTCATCAAATGAAGACCTGTGTGCAAGAAGTACTCAAGTCACAACGTAACACTTTTGAGATTTTTGGGGTAAAAGTTTTCAAAACATGTTGCAGATAATATTTTGTTTTTAATTGTAGTCTATCCACGCCTAGCTCAACATCAAACAGACAGACTCACAGTACATACAACTAGACGGGTCAATCCCCTGTGACCAATGGATGTAGCCCCCGATCACCCGCATGTTCATTTTTTATCTCATTTTGTGTTAAGTTTTTGACCCACAATGTATCACTACATCACAACAGGCTGCTGCTTATCAAAAGGTATAGTTCCATAAATTACCAATTCTTCAACTGTACTGGACACAGTGAAAGGTTCAGCAGGAGAGCTCTGGTTATCACCTGTGTTCATTTTGGCTTATTTTTGACTCAAAATTGTCTATAATTTAGTGAATTATGTTACCATGGCAACCAAAATTGATAGGTGCCATGTCCTAACCATTGCCCATATATATGCCAAATATAAAGGAAATAGCATTCAATTTGTGACCTGTAGAGTGTCCGCAAAGAAATCTCTACGGCGCATGTGGACACATGATTAGGCCAAATCCTAGTAGCCCCGAATTCGTCTGGGGGCTACAATTAACTCACTTACCCTTGATAAGTAACACCATTAAAAAGCACAGTTGTTTCAATAATCCTGCAATCTCCATAACTTTGACAGCTTAGTGGAAAGTAAATAAAATTGTAAATTTCACAAGATCTCCTAGCATGCACATTTGGAACAATCCAGAATTCTCTATGAACAAAGCACCTCTGATTGGCACTTAGTGGAAAGAAAAAGTAATCAGATCACTACACCACATTTTTGGAAACAGGCAGTGCTAGGCACGGCAAACCCCGCCCCTCGCACATATTTTAGCTGTTTAATGAGTCAATCCACTTTTTGGGTCCTCTCTTGGAAAATCCAAAAATTGACTCAAAAATGATTAAAGCAAGGCAGAACCTCTATAAATATTAGACTTTAATCACAAAGAGATAAAGCTGAGCTTTCCTTTGCACAAAACAAAGCTTATCATCTTTTTGTCCAACCAATTCTTATAATCAGAAATATGTCACAAGAAAGTACAAAACAATATTACAATCGTTTTACGTAATTCGTTTCTAAGGCATTTGTCCAAGAACATGGTGGAAATCGTGGAGACAGTTGCACTAAATTTAGCTCAGTTCCTACAGATGCATCCTTATTTTGGGTCAGGTTGACCCTGACTAGGTTCCCTCCACGATTCAGACAGATTTGTTCATCTCAAATTAGCTTCGCTATCTCCGCAACAGATGGTGTACCAGACAACAATAGTGTCTCCATGGAATAAAAATCCCGGGAACATGTCACCTGATCAGGGCTATTGGCAATCACTATTGCAAAGACATGCAAGAATAAACATTTTAAATGAATACACTCCTTAACCAGTGTTGCAAGAGTAAGCACTTCCAATGAGTTCATAACCTTGTTCTTTGTCACAGACCATCTTTGAGGCCAGCTCCCAGAGGCAGATAAAATTAACTAAAGTGTGTTCTGCTAAATAGTGCAGTTTCCTATCTTTCCTATCAAATGATCTTTATTTTTGGTATAATACACACATTCTGGACTCTGGTCTCAAGCACAACTCATGCCCGTAGAAGCATGACCAAAAAAAAACATTTTCATATATGGTTAATTTGACTTGCTAGAGAAGGAGAAAAAAGGATCACACTTCTCTTACAGTCTAATACTAGTTTTACGCATACATTCTAGTACATATAGGAATGATACTATAATAAAAATTGATAATAAAACATGCATACATAACTGTAGAATTACATAGTAAATAAACGCTACATACATAATAGCAAGATTAATAACACTGTGAATAACTGAATAATTACTAACGTAACATAACATGAGTGGCGAGAACAGGCCATTCAGCCCAACTAGGCTTGCCAGTTTCTTTTTATTATGGTGAATATATCACTTCAGATACTCAATGACCCAATGGTATCTAGCTTTAAGTCAAGTCTGCTCTTGAAAATTCCCAAGGTTTCTGCCTCAACAATATGGTCAGGCAAGCTATTCCACATCGAAATTACTCTTTGGGTGAAAAAATATTTCCTAATATCCGTGCTAAATTTACCCTTGGTCAACTTCCATTTGTGACACTGAGTTCTACTAACAAAACTTGGCCGAAGGAATCCTACATAATTCACTTTGTTAATCCCTTTAACATAGTTAAAGACCTCAATCAGATCACCCCTGAAGACTAAAGAGATTAAGGATCTCCAGCCTCTTCTCATAACTTTCATCTTTTATACCTGGAATTTGCTTAGTGGCTCTTCTCTGAACTTTTTCTAGAGCCTCTATATCTTTCTTAAAGTATAGTCCCCAGAACTGTACACAATACTCTAGATGTGGTCTGATGAATGTGTTGTACAAGAGAAGTATGACCTCCTTGGATTTGTACTCAATACTTTTGGCAATGTATCCCAGCATCCAACTGGCTTTTTTAACTGCTACGGCACAATGGCTAGAACCTGTGAGGGTTTGGTCAAAAATCACTCCCTGATCTTTTTCATGTGGAGCGCATTCCAGTTTAAAACCTCCCATGATGTAATCCTGTCTAATGTTTTTATTACCTGCATGTTGTACAACTTTACATTTCGCTACATTAAATTTCATTTGCCACATTCCTGCCCAATTCTGGATTCTATCCAAATCATCCTGAAATATTTTAGTGGACTCTAAACTATTTGCCAAACCTCCCAATTTAGTATCATCTGCAAATTTATCTAATTTCCTCTCAATATTCCTATCAAGGTCATTAATGTAGATGATGAACGGCAGGGGTCCCAACATTGATCCCTGAGGGACGCCACTCCCCACCATACCTAGCTCAGATGAGATTCCACAGACCACCATTCTTTGTGTTCTGTCCTGTAACCAGTTTTGAATCCACTCCAGAATACCTCCTGTAACTCCAATGGAGCTCATTTTAAAAATTAGTCTCTTTTGCGTTACTGTATCAAATGCTTTCTGAAAATCCAAGTATAAGATGTCATAAGCCCTATTCTGATCATAAGTCTTGGTGACCTCTTCAAAGAATTCCAGGAGGTTTGTCTGGGATGACCTTCCCTTACGGAAACAATGTTAGCTATCCCTCAAGATATTACTTTGTATTACGTTCAAGAAATAATTCCAGCTCAACTTTTATGATAGATTCCAGTATTTTGCATGCAATGCAAATTAAACTGACTGGCCTGTAATTTCCTGGCTCAGAACGGTCCCCTTTCTTATATATTGGTATTATATTGCCTTGCTTCCAATCATTTGGTATTTCTCCAGTCTCTAAAGACCATCTGAAGATAGCGGAGAGAAGTTTAAAGATGATCTCACTAACTTCCCTGAGCACTCTAGGATATAAGCCATCAGGACCCGCCTCCTTATCTGCCTTTAGTTTATGCAACTTGTCTAATACTTCATTATCCCTTACCTCAATTTCCACTAAATAATTTTCAGCAATGGACATGCCCTCTGACCAACATGCCTGACTTAACCTCCTCTTTGACTTTCCTTTTTCTGCTACAGTACTGAAAGAAGCACTTAGGATTAGTTTTTGCCCCTTCTGCAATTTGCCTTTCATACAGTCTTCTAGCATTCCTCTTTTTTGACCACAGCTTGCATTTTACAGTATTCAGCCTTAGTATTCTCATTGTTATCCTTTATGTACATCTTATAAAGATTCCTATTTTCCCTCAAACTCCTACGAATAGCTGTGGTCATCCACCGAGGATTCTGCTTTTTCAGCTTACTTTTGGACACCTTTGGAATGAATTTGCATTGTGAATCAAGTAAAACCCCCTTAAATCTTTCCCACATCTCATTTACAGACTCACAGTCCAGGAGTGTCTCCCATTTTATTTTGCTTCGATATTAGCACATCCTGTCAAAGTTTGCTTGCCTAAAAAAAAAAAAATTATTACCTACTGATAGGTAATAAATGATTAATATTGATTATTAATTGATTCATGATCAATCGATTGATTAATTCATTGGTGACGTCATCTTCAACAGCAGTACGTGTGCTCTTGGGTTTGAACTTTCAGGGTCAAATGTCATGGTACCATGAGACATTGTTTGTTAGACTAAGTAGGGGAGCCAATCCCTCACAGTGCAAGGTAGGGTTAAGATCAGGGGCCCTGATCATAAACTGATCATAAATTCATACGGAGCATGCAAAAATTTCATTTCTACTGTATGTATTTTAATAATTCTTATTGCGTGATTTAATGACACACAATATAACATAAACGTTGAATGGATTGCATTTCAGCATACACTTTTATGCTTCCTGATTTTTTTTTTTTTTTTTTTTTCCAGATGGTAAATGACTGTAGGTGATTGTTAAGTGCTTGAGTTGAATACCATTTTAAAATCTAAAGCTTCCTGGGTCTAACACATTTTAATCTTCATCTTAGATCAAGAGCTCATTTTTATCTAATCTTTTCACTTTTTCTTACTTTTTTAAATCAGCTCAGCAAGCACATGCATGTCAACTGGTGCAAAATATGCCCTGGACTTATTTTTATTGAAGAAAATTCTGCCTATGCATTATGATTATAACCAGATTATTCCCCTGTTTCCATGCAACTGTAGATGGCTGTAGTATGATAGCATTTTCAAGTGGCAAACAAATATCCTCCCACACAGCTCTTCTGTCCATAATGGCCACAGTATGCAAGAAAATGCTGAACAGTCTTGCGGCAATAGCTTTACAGACAGGTGAAACTGGCTGGTCAGTAATTTGCAACTGCATTTGCATTGACCTGTCAATGCTGCTTCTGGATTTGGTATATTCTGTTTGAGCTGGTATAATCTAGGTTGTACCAATGAGCAGTTGAGAGTGGGAGGAATGAGAAAAAAACCATAATCAAATTATTGAGGGTGGTGGTAGAAGTCAGTATCTGAGAGGGTAATAGTACAGACCCAGTTTGTCTTGCAAAAACGTTGCTGCTTATTTTCACATTGTCAGAAGGATACAGAACCCTGCGCGCACTGCTCATTGCGAATCAATATCTGAATAAATCCTGAATGTAAAAAAAAAACCCCCACAATTTAATTCCTTCCTTCCATCCACTACCTTAACTGCATAATTACATGTCCACCTTCCACTTGTGTGTGCACAAGAGACCTAATGGCAGGGTGGCAGTGATTACATTGACCAAACTTCAAAGACCTAATGCGCTGTAATTACAATACCTCCGCATGACAACCACATACCGTGTGCATGTACTGAAGAAGAAAGACTTCCATTGACAGAAGATATTAAAGTACCCCTAATATGTTTCTTTTTTTTCATGTCCGTGTATGAATTATGTAGTTTTTTTGTGCATGTGAATGGTCTACATATGAAAATAACCCAAAGTCACGACCTTAGCAAGTTCTCTCTCGCGCACAAAATACTGCTCCAGAACTGCCTGAAATGCCCCAATAGCATTCCACCATTTTATCCTTCAATAGGTTACATCTACAATTGAATTTTCATGTCAGGCAGGTAGTTAGGAATACCCTTGAATCAAGCGGGTCACGCCCACAAACACAGCAACTCAGCACAAGCAATATAAAATCCAGAAGAAGTAGTGAAGAGACAGCGGCTTTTAAACAGCACTCCTCGATAGTGCAGCCCCAACCTTTTTTGTATAGCCATCATTTTAATGTGGTCTGCTTTGTGAAGTGGACAGTTCAATGCTCGAGTGGTTTCGCAATGGTTACTCCTGAAAGACGCTGCCGTGCCCACTTTGTTGGGACTTATTGTTTCAGGTTGTTTTGGCGTTTGTAATTTAATGACACCACAATGCTAATGCTGCGCTAGCATAGCTTGTTGCGTGCTTGGTAGTTATGGTAGTTTATGCTAGTTGCTAGTTTTGAAAGGCTCCACATCCTAGTTAATATGACATGAGTTCACAGGGACAGTCTGTTTTCAAGTTCGGTTCTAATTTCAGTCTAAAAAGTGTAATGTTAACCCTGCTAGCTTTGCAGTTTTTCCATGGGAATTTTCATTAAATTCTGTAAGAATCATCCTAAGCGAGCTTTAGCGTTCTCTGGGCCAGTTAAACTGGAAACCAGTTTGCAAACAGAATCGCATTTATAAGAAGCTTTGAAGCAGCAGACCAAATAAGTTTGGAGACAAATATATTTTTCTTTTATTTGTGTATGAGGCACACATGACTGTTACAGTTGTAGCGTTTTGAGAATTCTGAATTCATATCATTTTGAGAGGAGACCAAATGTAATTCTGAGGAAAATACATAGGACTTGAAATACAGATAAAGAATGATTGAACTAAATATTTGGTCTATAATTTCAGACTGGCAGAGGCAAGAGAGGGAAAAACACAACATGCTGCCTATTTCATTATTTTCCTTTTGTTTGCAGAAAAATATAATCTGGCCACAGTCCCCACACCTGGAGCTGCAATCCATTTATGGTAAGGGGCGTGACATTTCCAACGCGCAAAGCAGTTGACCGATAAAAAGTGAGTGGTCCGGCTGACCAATCACAGCGCACAGTGTTCTTTTGGAAGGGGGTAGGACCTCAAACAGAGCATCTCAGACAGAGGTGCTGCAGACATGGCCAGTATGAGAAAACAAAAGTTTTTTTTTTTTTTAACATTGAAGCATGTAAACCTATTCTAGTAGACCCCAAGAATACAAAAATGTCTGTAAAAAGGACCATAATAGGTGCACTTTAAAATGGCACTTTTTAAAGGCCTGAGCTATATCTCAATAAACTTTCAATGTATGAGCCTTTTGTTAATTGTTCCAACAAACTGAAGGTCATTAGAGACCTTTACTTTCAACTTACAAAATATAGTAAATTTTCAAAGTATAGTGGAGACATACCACCAGATAAACTGATAAACAGAGGATAAGCAGCAAAGACATTTTTTTCACAGCCTATTTTTCACCAAGGGTGCCAATAATTTTTGAGGGCACTGCATTCCACAAATTGTATTTAGCCTGTTGTGATATGTATGTACATGTATGCAGTTGTAGAATCAAGCAAATAAAACTCATAAAGTGATTGCTGAAATCACTGGGATTGAGTTAATGGTCCAAGGCGTTATTAAAACCTGGAAAGATAATGGTGAACCGTCAACTTCATTGAAGAAATGGGTTGGAAAAAAATCATGAGTGATCATGATTGGAGATCACCAAAACCCTTTGTGAAATCTCATTGTAAAAAAATCGCCAGTAGAGCTCATGGCTAAGTTAAATTGTGAAAGTTAAAGCATTTCCACGTGCACTATGCAACACTAACTTTCAGGATTAGAACTACACGATTGCGCGACAAGAAACCCACTTGTTTGTGACGCTAATCAGGAAAAAACCATTCCACGGTGCTAGGGGCCATAAAGATTGGACTGTGTAGCAATGGAAAATGGTTATGTGATTTGAGTCCAGATTTACCCTACTCCGGAGCGATGGGTGCATCAGGGTAAGAAAGAAAGCCCAAGAAGCAATGCATCGGCCATGCACAGTGTCCACTGTACAAGCTTCTAGAGGCAGTGTTATGATCTGGGGTTGCTTCAATTGGTCGGGTCTACGCTCAGTAATGTTATGCAGCAATTAAATGAAGTCAGCAGACTACCTGAATGAACTGAATGATTGTCCCATTTTGTTGTTGTTGTCCCATTAATGGATTATTTTATCCTGAAGCACAGGCATATTCCAGGATGACAATGCCGAGATTCAGCAGGCTCAAATTGTGACAGAGTGGTTCTGTGAGCATGAAAACCCATTTTCACACATGAATTGGCCACCTCACAGTCCTGACTTTAACCAAATTAAAATCTTTGGGATGGGCATGAGAAGACTTTATGGTGTGGTTTGACTCTCCCGTTGTCAATACAAGCTCTCGGCCAAGTATTAAAGACACTCCGGTTGGAATTTTAGATTTTGTTACACGGCGTATGTCACAACTATCGTGTGAATGCCTTTCCTTCCTCCTCCTATTCAGCAACTTACGTATCTATTCGAAGTATGTTCCTTATGATTGGTTTATGTTTCGCGTCTATTCCCCTCCCCAGCTGTGTCTGCTGTGTCTGGTCTTATTGTTACTTCCTTGTGGCTCTGTGACATGTTGTATTTAAATCCCCTATTTTGAGTTGCTAGCTGTTGGATTGTAATTTGCTATTTGTGCTTAGAACCAGTCAGTAATCCTCATAAAAACTCTTTGTCTTTATTAAATGTAACGTGACCTTTGATGACAGAAATTTGCAGAAGCTTTCTACGAACCCCAATTCCAATGAAGTTGGGACGTTGTGTATAACGTGAATAAAAACAATGATTTGCAAATCTCATGAACCCATATTTTATTCACAATAGAACATAGACAACATATCAGACATTGAAAGTGAGAGATTTTACCATTTCATGAAAAATATTCACTCACTTTGAAATTGATGGTAGCAACACATCTCAAAAAAGTTGCAACAGGGCCATATTTACCATTGTGTGGCATCCCATCTTCTTTCAACAACAGTCTGTAAACATCTGGGAAGTGAGGAGACCAGATATTCACCGGGTTTATTGTACAAACGGAAAATGGAATAATTTCACTTTCACATTTGATAAAGTCAATGAGAATTCTATTAAATAGTGACAATGGTTTGTTTGTGTGAAACTGCGAGAGAAAGAGAAGAAAAATGAGGGAGAAAATAAGAGAGAGAAGCATGAACCCAGTATTTTTGTTAGAAATGGCTACTTGACAGTCTCATGGTAAGTATATTTGTTTTTGTGAATCTTGTTGAATTTTCACCTTTTCTTCCTGTCTCATGCTAGACCTCAGTTCAGTGGTCTTCCAAACCTATCAGACTGAGTTACTGATGATACAGACAAAGGATATCAAAACATGTCAGAGAACAGGCTGTGTGAAAGGTGGTCAGTATTGCTCAAAAGAAAGACACAAGGAATGCCTTGGTTACACAGCATGCCGAAATATCCTTCAGCAATGGAATCAGGTCACTGAGCGAGCTGCTTTGAAGGGAATTTTGGCATATTTTCTTGCCTCAGAGGGAAAAACCAAACACCTCCTCAGTGGCGGATCCAAGGGGGGACGCACAGGCCCCCCCCTTTTTTCGCAGGGAAGCCAAAATACTAAGCGCGTGTTAGTCTTCGAATAAGCCCCAATATAATGCATACACGCGTAATCTTGTAATAGTAATCATTTTTAACATTCTCGTAGTCTATAACCACAAATCTGTCCCCAGTTCTCACGGTTTATATACCACTTTTAATAGTTCAACTACACTATTCCAGTTGTCTTGCATCATGGCAAATTTATTTGAATCCAACTGTATATATTTGCTTTATGCAATAGGAATGACCGAGAAACTCTTTTCTTGCAAAAAAAAAATGATACATGGACTTAAGCTTTGTACAATTTATTTAATTTTGTTGTTTTCGTCCTAAAGTTTAAGAAGGCAGGCTTGCTGGGAAATTTGTTCGACCAATGGCCTTGCTTGTCCCCTGTTGCGGTAAAACGCGTTTCAACGACTACAGACGAAAACGTCAGAAAGCAATGGAAAAGCTGAAAAGCTTAGAGAATAAAGTAAACAGACATTTGAGGCTCAGCCTTTCAAATGCAAAAAAAAAAAGACCAGCTGTTTGGCCATGATGATCCTCCTAGCAAACAGTTTTCATTTGCAAGGGGACATGGAAGCGGTAAGACTGACGTTAAATTAATAGGCTAGCGCAAGTATGCGTTCAGTTAAAATTTGCTTGAGCTTACAAAAGGACCCCACTGATGGACCAGTTGTTCATAGGCTACTATTTGCTGTATATTGATTCATTGTTTTACTGTGCCAAATAAAATTTGTCCTGGAATACCGGAAGACTTTCCAAATTTTCCATTCCAAAGCCCCATCTTGACGTTCAGAATCACCTGTCATTAAACTTGTAACCAGCAAGTACTGCAGTTCTGAAGCTAGTGAGCTATTCTATGCCCTTTAGAGTCTGTAAGATATTTAACATTATTTTAAAAAGGTTATTTATGAGTCAATCCAAATAGTTCAATGGTCTTATTGAAAAAATTCTAAATGGCCCTAAAGTCACATTTCTTTTTCACATTCATTCATGTAAGTATAATAATAATAATAATAATATTTTTGCAAAAAAATAGTTTATATGTTGACAATGTTATGTTTTAATATAGGATAGCATCATTGTATAAAATTTATATCAGGACATCTTTAGGATAAATAGGATCTTTAATATACTTTTGTACATGAGATAGTTTGTTTTTGGACACCCAACCGCTGCCTCCAGATTAGTAAATTCACTCACGTGCAGAAATTCAACTTAATCGTGACTCCGATTATGTGTATGATGACACTTCCTACTCTCACAACACTTGGGAGTGTTTTGGAAGCATTAAAGCCTCATATTTTAGGACCATTTTGAAAAAAGGCAATCACAGCATTGTAATAACTTTTTACAAGCTGTTGAAGGTGGTATATTTTACTAAACCAGGTTTAGGGACTTGGGGGGAGGGGGGATTTGGTGATCTGTTAACATCTGCTAAAATCACAGATGCATATAGCCACTGGGTTTGCATGTTAGATATACACTACAATTATTTTGTTGGAGGCTATTTGGTGTTATATAAACTCAAAAACTAATAATATCAATGTTTTGTGGGAAATATGGTCAAACCCTTTCACTGCTAGTGGTGATTTTGTCAACATTTCTGAAACATCAAAACCTTTGAAAATCGCTCGAACCATAGCACATTGGTATTCACTGGAAAGCTCTCATCAAGCACATTCCAATGAATACCAACACTGTAGGGTTTGGACGATTTCGAAAGATTTTCTCCTCTTTGAAATTTTGACCAAGTCACCAACAGCAGTGAAAGGGTTAAGGTCACAAACTTTGACAGTAAAGTGAAAGTCTTAAGTAAAAGTTGTCAGTTAATGTAAAACTGCGTTATAACAGCACTTTGAAAGTTTTTTTAGCTTAATTTTTGGAACCTTGGGAGGAAAATCATTGAACAGATAGGCCAGATTTTTCTCCCAAGATACCACGAAAACATATTTTCAACACATTAGGTTTTCAAATTTTTCTGGGGGAGGGTCCCCAGCCCTCCTTGCTGCGCCCCCTTTCAGCAATTCCTGGATCCGCCCCTGTCCATACAAACTACTGTCAAGCTAGCAGATTTTCTGAGACCCTTAGTGCAACATAACTTCCAAAAGTGATTTCTAAAGGGTAACATTTTGAGTTGAGAAAATAAATCAAAATAAATAAAATAAGCAATTAAAGAAATAGTTAATTGAAAATTATCAGCACACAAAAGCCTGAAGGACTCTCATCAACTAAAAGTGTTTATAAGGCACAATCTATCATGTAACTCAGGGAGGCTGAGACCTATAGACCAATACAACAAATTCAAATGTAGGCAAATCAGTTAGTCAGAGAAGCCCATCTGAGGACAAGACAGAGAATGAGGGTGTGGTATTTCCTGGGCAAGTCAATCTGAATCTTTCGATTATTCTAATGAAAACAGCTATGAGTGATTTAGTACCTCTCCTACCTTCAACTCTCAAAGGCCTTACTTAAAACTGTAACTAAAGGCCACATCAATCCAGACCAAGGAAAGGCAGCTTTATGATGGAAATCAATATTTATGTTAGAGAGATTTAGGATGTTGTTTCTGCCGGTCGAGCTGCCTCGATGCACGGATGATTGTACTTTATATGCCTTTCATGCTTCACCCGTAATCACGCCAAGAGTAGATGAGGTGAAAGGTTGCATCCACTTTGATGACACGCAGTGTTTTTGCAAATATTTTGCCAGCGACACATTTTTTGGCCCTGGAAAATGTATGAAGTCCAGGAAAAAAAAAAAAAGATAAACACTGAGCCGCAGGTTATCGTTCAGACCTTGATATTTAATTTATTTACAATACATCCATGTAGGCTGAATGCCTTTGGAATTATGGTCATGAATATATCGAGGGTTTGGAGCACAATGGTGATATGTCCAAATTTTGTGATGAAATCTGCTTATATGAATTAAACATTGATATTTTGATGAATAAACATGAATAGTATTATAGAATCATTTGTCTTGCATTGCAAACAAACTTAACTTCAATCTATCACCATTGTGTTATGTCACATCAAGTGCTATAATTGTTGGAGCACGGAGAGGACATGTCCATTTTGGCAATTTTGGCCATGAAGTCACAGTACCACACTTATGAAAACTTACATGTTCAGTATACTTCTGAACCATGCTGTGACGGTGCGTTCAGGAACCACTCGCGAGAGCAGGAATTCCAAAAATCGTAAGCCTTCATTGAAAACAGGGTCTGGACCAGAAGACACAAGAATTTCCAAGCCAAAAACGAAATCCAAAAAGCGAAGTCGACTAGACAGGCAGGGGTCAAAACCAGTAAAGCAGATGTGCAACGGTACATAGACAGCAGGCCAAAATCGTAAACGAAATCCAGAACAGAGGGTCATACACAGGGCATCCAAAACAGTAATTGTGGTCATACAGAAAATAGGTCAAAAATCCAAAAAGACAAAACAAGAACAGAGGGGCTAGGCAATGTCAAGGTCGGGCAAAACAGTCGTGAAGAAACAATAATCAACTGGCATACAAGGAGCTCTGCACAAAAGAATACTGATCACCATTCTGACAAGGACTGAACTGCAGTGAAGACTCTAAATAGACACAAGGGAAGTCACATGCTATGCGGGGAACAGGTGAATTGGATGAGAACTAATTACAGAGGCAGGCACACATGGGGAAGACCTAAACCACAACAATTGGCAAAAGGCAAGACACGGACGGGATCCACGCAGACAACCTATGACAGATAAACGGCTCCGGTCAAGGAGTTCTAAGTGCACAGACAATGAGTGCAGGAAAGTAATTAAGCACGTGCAAGAGATCTCGCGGAAACGCAGGGAGAGGCAGAGAAAGCAAAGCAAGAGGCGGAGACTAGAACAGGGCGATTGCTGAGATTGAATTAGTAATAATTAGTAGAGGTGCAGCTTTACAAATTAACTGAAGTGTTCATTAGTAAGTTAGTAATATATACATGGATTAGTTAAGTTAGTAGACTATGATACACAATAAAAATGTTAGTATTATTAGTATTCTAGGAAAGCAAGGTGAAGGAAGTAAACGAGAATTGAAGTAATAATATGAAACACCAGAAACCATTGAAATCACCTGAAGCAGGTAGGCACACAGACTGGGAAGACGGACTGAACCAACTAGATCACAAGACAGGGGAGACAAGTGCAATGAAACCTAGAATGGCAGGAACAGAAAACCGGAATATACAATAACCAAAAAGAATTAAGAAAAGACATAACCGTAAACATAAGGCATGACATCAAAACACAGAACCATGACACATTCAGTAAAAGAGTGACTGACATAAAAATGATGTAAATGATGTACCTGATTTAATCAAACATTTGCAAACCTAAAAATCAATCTTTCTCAAAACCTCTAAAATGGACATAAAACCATTGCGCTCCAAACTCTTGATATCTAGTAACTGTTCAAATGGTTATGGGAATCAATATATTTTAGGCCATTATTTAAATAAAATTAGTTATTTGCAATTTCATTAAATCAGGGAATTCAAATTGTCTCACGAACTGAGCTTGAAAGAGCCAATGCCACCAGCTACCACATGCTGGGTAAATTAAACATCACGCGAAGACGAAGCATCCAGAGCATTATAACTGACAGGATGATAGCTTTACTGCTGCGCAATCTTGTTTTCATTTTTATGAATGCATTTATTTATGTATTTAGGCACAAATATATGTCATATTTCTTGGTACGGCTTGTATTATCCTCAGTAGAGACAAATGCTATAAAGCCGAGGGATTGTAAGGGCGAAGGGAGGGAAGGAGGGCAGAGGGGCTGAGGTGTGAGCACAGCTATTTTTACTTAGGTCTTTTTCAATGACTCACCTTGGGTCATTTTAAGGTCAGCACACTCATACAGGAACTGTCTGCTTTGAGGGCACAGGCAAGGGGCCCAATCTATAAGAGAAGCCATGAGAAACCAGGGCATACAAAATAGTGACCTGCTGAGCCTTCACTAAAATCTTGCACAACTCTGAGGTGAAATGTGATTCAGTACATCAGACCGGATCGTCAGCTATTGAGCGACTGTGAGGAAAAGGGTGAGAGTACATCCTTGCAGATGTGAAAGTTTTGTTATCTCTGAAGGTCAATAGACATAAAGTGCTTTGCTGTGTGGAAAAAAGAAATAAAAAACAGCGAGGGTAATGAATGGCCAGGAGGTCAAGAGGGAACTGGCTTCGTGACGTCACAGTCTTGTTTACATTTTCTCTCTTAAATTGACTGTTGCTTTTGCATCACCTTAACTGAGGAGCTCAGTTGAAAATGAAACGTGATGAATATTTCACGCTCGGCAATGCTAAATGTTCCCAGGGCAATCACTTGAAGTACTTCTTCAGAAGCATATTAATTCAACTAATAGTCAAACAAATTAAACCACTGCAATTATTTTTTGTTAATTAAAAGGGCCTCAATACATAACATCAATTGTTACTCAGCATTAATTCACTTTTTCCACTAACAAACACAGTATCATCAGTCATTCCAATCCCATTTGACTCGGAAAATGAATTCTTTATATGCTTTATTAGTTGTTAGTTTAATTTTAGTTTGGGTCGCTGATATAAAATCTGACGGTTGTTGTTGTACATTGTAATGTTTATGAAACTGACCCTTTTCAGAAGCCTCTGTTAAACACATTTCCAGTTATTGCCTGCAAATGGAACTGTCTATCACATACACCCTCCTATTGAACACACAAAAACTCACATACACCAACTGACAGATAAACACAAACACAGGCACACACAGACGTGCGCCCACACACACACACACACACACACACACACACACACACACACACGCACAGAACTTCATCGGAGCTTTGTGGTCTAAATTTCATGAGTTCAATCAATTTATTAGCCATTCCAAGGCAAATGCTTCCATTAAGACTGAGAAACTAAGCCATTTGAGTGATAACGAATAGTGTTTGTACAAATGATTGCTTGTTCCTTCAGTGAAGGGTTAAAAATAAATCTTTCACTGGAAAGACTGGAAAGCAAACCAGAGATGCGTATTCGTAGTACAATCATATAGGAAGAATTTCATAGTTTCTTTTCTTTATCTCCTGCTTTGTTCCTTTTAAAAGGTACAGGAACCAAAATCCAATCAACTTAGAGCAGTGTCTTCCAGGCAGTATGAATCTACCCACTGTAATAGATTAATATTCCATTGTTTATACATGTCTTGTTGAAAGCCATTTTGTGTATGACCCATCTCTGTCAGAACAGAAAAGCAGGATTAAAATCTTGCAGCAGTTTACGACACTTCACAGACAGGTGCAAAAACTAGAGAGTGGCTTATTCTCAGATCAGCAGCAAATTATGAGTAAATCTATGAGTTAATGTATGGGTAAAAAATCTTGGTGAATGCTGAGATATAAAAGCATCTTAGTACCAGTTGAGCAAATGCAGATGAACTGAACTGATAGGAGGCAGGCTTGGGTGCAACAGAGAGTTACACTCGATTAAACCATGAGTGCTTGGCGGTACCAGGATGCAAAAGCATCAGACCCGGAACAAGGGCGAATACCCACTCAGTTTAACCAATCTCGCACAAAAAAAAAAAAAAAAAAAAAAAAAAAAAATCAATAAGAACTGGTAAAAACTGGTTCCCTTTCTTGCACTGAGTGAGGTCACCAAAGCAATCAGTCCCAGGCTGGTAATTTATGGCTACCAGAATTGGCAGTAGCCCTGTTGAGCCAATCATGACTGGCGGATGCATGCAATCAATCTCTCCCTGATCAGCTGTGAAGGGGGAGAGAGGACAAGGGGCAAGAGGCAAGAAAAGAGTGAAAATAAAAATCCATGCAGTTTTTACTTCAGAAATATTACTGCATCCCCTTTTAATCTGCCTTTTTGGAAACCACTGCAGAGAAAGTGTCTCCCGTCTCCCTCTCGTCCAATTGCACGTCTCCCTGAGCAGTCATTATGACATCATTCCAATCAGAAAGCTCATATTTCCTCTGAGAGCCCCATGACCGTCTCACTTGAAGTGTTTCTCCAGGTCATTTCTCTGGTGCACTCTCCTGTCTCAGTATAATTCTCTGCCCCCCCCTTTCTTTCTCTCTCTCTCTCAGTCAGTCTCCCTGCCTATCACTTATAATGTGTGAAGGGGTCAAATAATATTTTTAGAGTGATGCTGTCCACTTGAATTGTCATGCTACTCTGTCTAATCTGGGGCAGTTCAGAGCACCCAGCTGTTAGCGATGACATTGCCCATTTGTACTTCCCAGCTGTGCTGGCATTCCCTTTGCGGAATTTATTCCCCTACTGTTCCTTTCACCATAGGTCAGTTTGGGGATAGAGTCTCAACTGATGCATTTACGTCCAGCACCTATTGCTGATGTTTGAAATCAAAAATGCTATGATGATAGATAGCCAAAGGTATAGGTGGGATATACTATAGCAAAAGGGACTGAGGTTAAATTCTAAGAGATTATTGTAGCCCCCAGACGAAGTCAGGCGGCTACTATGGATTCATGTGTGTCGTCTCCACTGTCGCCGCTGCGTCCGCGTCCGTGGACACTTCCTTGTGGACGCTGTGCAGACTGTAATTTTTGCCCGATTACTTTCATATTTGGTATGGACATGTGTTATGATTCACTACTGACACCTATCGATTTTGGTTGCCGTGGCAACAATATTGGCCGAATAATGTGCAGATTTGTGGCAAAGCATAGAGATTTCCTTGTGGACACAGTACAGGCTGCAATTTTCGACCGATTACCGTCATATTTGTTATGGACATGTCTTGCACTTCACTTATGACACCAAAGGCCGAATAATGCGCAAATTTGTGTTGAAACATAGACACTTCCTTCTGGACACTGTAGAGCAGGGGTCACCAACTACATTTGTCCAAGGGCCAAATTTTTTCCAAGCAGACACTGCAGGGGCCGGATTTTCATTCATTCATTCATTCATTTATATGTATATATATATATGTGTGTGTGTGTGTGTGTGTGTGTGTGTGTGTGCAAGACTAGGACAAGGGGTCACTTGGGTCATTTTATGAAAATTGAGATTTTCCAACAAAATCAAAGAGTGATCCAAGTTTTTCACAGCAAATTGTTGTAAAGTGACAGTACGTTAGTTTGAAATTCTAGCTTTGCTCATGCATTTTCGGTTAAATAGAACAGGTTGAACTTTGACCCCATTAATCTCAGAATGGAAAAAAATCCCAAGTGACCCCTTTTCCTAGTCCTGCACAAATAGATACACAGTGCTTAACAAATGTATTAGACCACCACCCAATGTAAGGTTTATGCCACAGCTGCCCTAAATCAACAGTGTTGGTAATTACCAAAATAATTTTTATGTTTCTGTAATGGTTGTAATCCACCAGTATGCGCAAGTTCTTTAACTGAAATGACATGTTTAATGCTAAAATATAATTATTGTTGTTATCCATAAATTTTTGAATTTGAAATTTTACAAAAAAAGCAAAAAATAGTTAAGCACATTATTATTTTTTGATTAACCCTTTCGCAGGCAAATTTTGGCCCAGATGCATACCCCCACGGACGGATTCATTTTGGGTTTTTACCAAAATATGATTGTTATTCAAAATAACAATAAAATAACACCAAATCTCATAATAAGTTTCCCATAACTGATGTTTTTATGTTTTAATCCTCTCCAGAATCGCTAAAATCGTTTGGATCCAAGTCACTCCCGCTCTCTGGATATTCAAACTCATCGTCAGAGTCATTCAATAAAGCAAAAACTTCATCCACGTTGTATTTACGTTTTAGAAACACGGCTAGAATGCCGGCTATTTGTACTCGTCGATGCCATGTTCACATGTCCCACAATTTGACCGGAAGTAGTCTCGTATTTAGCGTTTTAGGAAATCCCATGCCTCGTTCACGGCTAAAAATACAGTGCTGGGTGACCTGAGAGACAGCCAATGGTAATGAGTGTAACTAACAAGGGAATTCCCGCAATCGGGGAATTTAAAGAAGACTTTATAAAACACGTTGGTTAAAACGACAAAAATGTCGCTGTGCCTGCGAAAGGGTTAAGATGCCAAATAAAAGTTATTTTCTTGCATTCCAGAACATAAAAATTAGTTTTAGTGGTTGAACGCAAGAATGCAAGCTGTTATCAAGGCCAAAGGAGGTCAGGCAAAAAAAAATATATATATATATATATATATATATATTTATGCGCGAATAAAGACTATTTAGTGGTTTCAGTTTGTTATTTGCTAAAGAAATAACAAAATAATTTTTAGTTTTAAACAAGTTTTTGACAAATTTATTAAATATTCTTGTTTTCTCATGTTTATGACAGGTGGCCTAATAAATTTGCTAAGCACTGTGTGTATATGTGTGTGTGTGTGTGTGTGTGTGTGTTATTATTATATTATATAGAGCTATATCAATCTCAATCTCTCATTTTAGCATTTTCAGCAGCATAATTAATTGTGAAATGGCTTTTGATTTAATTATAGGCTGTTGTTTTTAGCATTGAAACGAATACATCCCATGCGGAAGAAATCAGAGGTTTATCATACTGACAGTTGGAATGCTTTAATGGCAATAGGTCGCGAAAAAATGCAAATGCCGTTTTGTGAGCTACGTGCGTTCATAAGACAAGCCGCCATTTCTGTGCATAGGAATAACTTTGGGATGCAATTTACAATAATGCTATCAAAAATGAACTAGTTAGTCATTTGACCGATTTGTCTCAGAAACTGAGCAAACTGATGATGGATGCGCGAAGTTTTTCCTCCGTTATGGTCCAATGTTGAACTTTTCCACGCCGAAGAATGGCTGCGCCAACAGTTTTATTAGTTGGATTCATAGTAAACTGACATGGTCTAGTTTTATTTTTGATAGCACTTTATTTGATAGAGCCATAGATGCTGTGAATGGCTCCATTTGGACCTGTCTATTTTATTTATCATTCATATCTGTTGTCGCACAAAGATGGTATTTGTCATTGTAGCAAAATTAAGCCGATAATATTCCTTCTGTTTTTGACTGTGATAGGCTATATTGCCTGCGCTAAGCATCATTATTAAAAAGTAAAACCAAAATAATGGGCAGGGTTTTATTCGTGGGATTCATTGGAAGCGGACATGGTCTAGTTTTGTTTTTTATTGCGTTTTATTTATATAGGCTAGCCACAGATGCTGTGAACGGGTTTGTACCTGTCTATTTTATTTTTTCGCATCTGTTGTTACACAATGCCGACGTTTGTTCTTAAAGGAAAATAAGCCGACGCATTTCATGAGACCATGCAGGCTGTGAGCACCGTTATTGTGCATTTGAAAAAAAAAAAAAGTAAAAACAAAATGTTAAATAAGACTGTGCAAAAGAAAATATTTAAATGTGAAATAAATACGCGAAAATAAACAAACAGAACGAAAAGTTTAAAAGAGAGATTTGAGTTTGCCCCCGCCTTGCATTAAGTGACAGCGCCGCTAACTCGCTGCGCCAGCTGACTTTCTGTCCCATGGGAGGAACGCACTTGCAACACACGTCAGTAAATCACTCCAAACAAAATCACTTTAATCTGCTGTCGCTTTTGGGGTTGTTTCAATCAATATTAGAGGAAGAAAGGCTACTGTAGATTTCTAAAAATACCGAGAAACACTTCTTCTGTGTTCACATCTTCTGAATTAATTAAATGTTCGCGGGCCAGATGGAAAGCCTTGGCGGGCCGGAAGTGGCCCGCGGGCCGCCAGTTGATGACCCAGGCTGTACAGGCTGTAATTTTCGACCGATTTCTTTTATATTTGCTATGGACATGTGTTATAGGTACGTTATGATACCTATCGATTTTGGTTGTCACGGCAAAACTATTGGTCGAATAAAGTGCAAAAAAGTGGAGTGATTGTTTTTCTGTGATGCAGTGTATCTTTACCCTGTGGGTGTTTTGTGATGTTGTGTGTATTTTGCCTGTTGGTCTTTTGTGATGTACTGTGTTTTTACCCTGTTGGTATTTTGTAATGTAGTTTATTTTTATGTTGTTGGTGGTCTATCACGTAATGTATCATTCTTTTGTCAGTGTTCTCTGATGTAGTGTATCTTTTGCCTGTTGGTCTTTCGTGATGTAGTGCGTCTTTACCCTGTTGGTATTTTATGATTTAGTTTATTTATTTCTTGTAGGTGGTGTATCACGCAGTGTATCTTCCTTCTGTCAGTGTTCTGTGATGTAGTGTAACTTTACCCTGTTGGTGCTCTGTGATTTACTTTGTCTTTACACAGTTGGTGTTCTATGCTGTACTGTGTGTGTACCCTTTTGGTGTTCTGTTATGTTGTTTTCTTTACCTTGTTGATGTTTTGTAATGTAGTGTGTCTTTTTCCTGTCTGTGTTCTGCGGTCTAATGCATCTTTTCCCTGTTGATCTGGGATGTTGTCTAATTAATGTCAGTAGAAACAACTTTGCATGTCATGTTTCTACATCGACAGCTATCCACAGCAGAGCTTCATACTGAGTATACAGCATATCATAACATTTTCCAGTTAATGGGACTGAAAACATAACCTCCTTTTACCTGAGATGGCGGAGGTAATTTTGAAACGGGGAGCTCACGTACCTGCGTGCAACGCATTAATGTCAGTACAGCAACTTCGCATGTAACGTTTCTACAAGCACACCTTTAAATTAGAGATGGAAGAACAGGCAAATTGCACGAGCAGAGGCGTTGCCAGGATGCCAAGCTTGGGTGGGCATTTGTCCTGTTTGGGGGGGCAAAAAAAAGAACCTCAAAATCGACATAAAATACAACATGCACAACATCTTGAAACTTTTTTATATATATATATGCCAGTAGTGGCTGGTGAACTGGCGGTAGGGGAGGCTCAAACCCATCCCTTGAAAATAATGATTGGTCATGACCTGTTTTCAATCATTCATTTAAATTATCATTACAGAAGCTCAGAAAACTCTCAACATTAACAGGTGTGGTCAGTTTTCATTAATAACGCACACCTGTCAACTCTCATGCGTTCCGCGTGAATTATTACTGGTATATTTACGTTCCCCTGCTGTAGTCAGCAATTATTCAATCAACGCATGTGTAAGAGATTCTTGCATGGAATTGAAGTCCTTGTGCATGGAGGTTTATCAGTTTCACCTGCGTTATGACTCCGGACTTCTCACGCTTTTCTTTACTCAGGGGTTGGAAGCAATGCATGTGTTTCATGATCGTTTAAACTGTTTAAATGAAATAAGATTATTGGAAGCAATGAAATTGCATAAAGACGTTTCAAATGATCTTATTTTATTTAAACTATTTAAACGTTAATGAAGCACATGCAATGCTTCCAACCCCTGAGAAAAGAAAAGTGTGAGAAGTCAGGAGTTAAAACGTAGGTGAAACAGATAAACCTCCATGCACAAGGACTTCAATTCCGTGCGGGAATCAGTGGCTTAGCTAGTGGGGGGGGCAAAGACACGTCCCTTTATGACAATTATTCCTGGCTAGTTCTCAATCATTTTCCTTTATTGACGGGTTTTCCAATTATTGTAGTTGGCAACTGAAAACACTGTTTCTCTCCATATGCGATCTAACAGCGATGAAATCATGGGCTAAATTCAGTACAGAAAAATAATTTACTTATTAATAGGCCAGTGCTTCAAGTTGATTGAACTGGTCCGTGTTCCAAACAAACGTGGACTTTCACTCTCGGTATTGTGTGGGTTGATTAAAAAAAAAAAAAAAAGTGGCACTCGGCAGTTAAATAGCCTATAAAAAGCGTGCGGCTCCAGCTATTTGCGTGAGAGTCGACAGATATGCCATTTTGAATAACGTTGATTTAAATACAGCAAATACGCGTCCACATGAATGATTGTCTCTTACCTAATCAGAATCTAATTTAATAATTACCTAATTTGGAATCTTTTTTGTGAGTGTAATCAAGGAGCCGAGTAAACTGTCCCTCCTCATCCATATCCCTGTGATTGTGCCCACGCAGAGCATGTTCACCAACAGTGAGAAACTGAATGACTTCACCCATGCTTTTAATGTAGTATCTGTTCTTTTCTACTTGGGTATGACCCAGCAGATGGACAATATTTTCACCAGTCTCTGACCGGCGCTGGTACTCCTGCCACACAACCATGGCCCTGGAGTGCGAGATACTTTTTTGCATGTTTGTACTGTCTTTATCGAGTGCCCATTTGTGTGGCCACGTTTAGTAAATATGTCCTCACGATCCGAATTAGAACTAAATTTGCGACAAGCAAAGCAAAAGCTGGCATCACGCAGTACTGAATATTCAAGCCATGCCATGGACGAATTTGATAAGCTTAGGATAACTGCTTAAAATGGGATGAGATGGGTGAACCATATTTAAGTCCGGAGGGGTGGACGCAGAGCCAGGGGCCTGAACATGGGGAGAACAGACGTTTTGAGCCCCCAGCATGGGTGCAGAGCTGCTGGAGCATGGTGCATCTGCCGGTATTCTGTCAAATTTTGCTACCTATCAAAATATACTACCTCGCTGTTCTGCGCTTGCGCAAACCTAAAATCTTGGGCTGTTTCTTCGCTCATATCTTAAGTATCTTCAAAAATATAAAAAAAAAAAGATTTTTTTTCAGTGCGTCTTTCGACCAGTAAGCGTATAGCTATATATTTGCATGTACACAATGGGTTTTCCTGAAAATGCAGAAATTAAATGTTAATGGCATATATGGACATTTATCTTCAAACAAACTAATCCAACTCATTATAAAATCTGCTTATGTTAGAATAAGCTAACAAATAACGAAGTTGCTACTGTAAACTGATTCATACTGCAATATCAAGGCGGAAACAAAGACTTTACGATCGCTTTGCATTACGGTTGCATTTTTTGACAAGGCAGCACAAATTGTCAGAACACCGGTGATTCGCAGGCAGTCCCGGACCACGGCACGGGTGCAACGCTCTGTTCGGTGGTTGCAGGGCTGCTGGTAGAAACAGCACTCGCGGGAGTGGGAGCTGATTGTTTTTCAATGAGCCACCTATGCATTTCTATTGGCAAATGTTCGAGGTGCTTATGATACAGATGTTTGAAATGTTGAAATGTGCTTATGATACAGAATTATTGTTGCAATAACCCCAGTGAGTGACTAGCAACTCCAGACTAGCTGCTAGCTAGCTGCCTGGGCTCACTTGGTAGCCAACTCAGGTTATAACCACATAACCACACAGTCGACACACACACAGATGACAAACTAGTGCACAAATTACCTTAATGTCAAACAACAAGACTGACAAAATAAGCGGTGGAAGAAGTAGCAACAAAAGAGAAACGGGCGAAGTTCAAATTCCCTGAGAGAAGCACTGGTCCTATATGAGCAGCGTAGACGTGACCTCAGACTGAGTGAAGACGGCAGTCTAAGAGAATGGGAGGGTCCCTAGTAATTTGAGAGTGCCCATTGGTTAGTTTCACATCAGAATAGACTGGCAAAGGAATCCACCAATCACACATAGTGATAGGTAGATGAAGCATTCGTAAAACTCTCTCTTAATGGTTGTCTACCTCCGGCTGTGAATCACCTGGGATATCGCGTGTTTGCTGTCAAATAGTAGTAAATCAGTTTTTTATCTTGAGCTTTCATTGGGTAGGCAGAGCTTTTCTCAGGGTGGGCAATGCCCACCCCCTGCCCCCGCCTTGGTAACGCCCCTGCGCACGAGAAACCACCAAATGCTCCATTAGCCTGGATTTACGATAGGTAAATTAGCATGCTTCACAAAATGCCGTACACGATAAAATAAAAATGAAGAAACTCCAAAGTAATCATCAAAGCAATAATGAACAAAATCTTTCACCTCTACTTAGAAGTATCTTCGCCTCCGTTTAGCATTTTACTGCGTTTTACAAAACCACTGAAGAGCACTTATTTCAGCTTACTACTCCAATGCAGAGCTAAATACTGAGGAGAATACCACGAATTTGGAGGAAGTTACATCACCAAAATGTCAAAGATCCAACAGCATTAATATAAAAATTGTACTGAATTAAAGAAAACTCCCCAAAACAATACATGCATAGACAAGAGGAAACGTGGAAATGAGGAAACAAATTGATTTTTGGTGAAATGTAACATTGCATGTTCACACGGGTTACACTTAAGATACCTAGAACAAAACCTGAATGATAAAGATGTTGAAGTTTTTTTCTCTCTCTGTTTTTTACCGAGGTCCAAGATTGCTAGTTAGGGCCATGATGATGGGTCGGATATGCCGAACTGAATATGAGTACGGTTCCTCACAGCTGGCACTGGTTGCCTTGATCTGAGAGAATGTTGCGATTGCTAGTTTTGATTATGACATTGTCTTCATCGTCATGGTCTACCAGGGTAGGTCAAATGGGCAAACGCTTGGATTAAATAGTGGCGCGCCCGTGAAATGACTAACGGGCATGTAAAATGGCGCCCGTGAGAATGACTTGACGGGTGTTTACGGGTGCCGGCGCGATCGCGCCAGTCTCGTGGCATGCAATACTACTTGATGTTTTGTGATGTAGTGTGTCTTTGCCTAGCTGGTGTTCTGGTAAGTGGTGTTTATTTACCCTGTTGGTGTTCCCTGATGTAGTGTATCTTTAGCCTGTTGGTGTTCTGTGATGCAGTGTATCTTTTCCCTGCTGGTCTTTTGTGATGTATTGTGTCTTTACCCTGTTGATGTTGTGTGATGTAGTTTATATTTATCTTGTTTGTAGTCTATCACTTAGTGTATCTTTCTTTTGTCAGTGTTTTGTTATGTAGCGTATCTTTACCCTGCCGGTGCTCTGCGATTTACTATGCCTTCATACAGTGACGTTCTGTGATGTACTGTGTGGGTACCCTTTTGGTGTTCAGTTATGTTGTTTTTGGGCTGGGCCGAGCAGCGGCCAGGCCCCTACAAACGCGAATGTCGCTGAGTACCTGAGTGATTGACTGACTGACTGAGTGAGTGATCAAGTTCAACGATTGGTCGGCCGGCGGGGAGGAACTTAAACGATTGGTTGGCTGACGATTGGTTGGCCGGCGGGGAAGAAGTTCAGCGATTGGTCGGCCGGCGGGGAAGAACTGGTTGGCCGACTACTGGCCTGCGCATTATAAATAGGCTTTGTGGGTCTTGGATTTCGGCATTGACGCTTTGCAGCAGGAACGGAATACTCTGCTGTTGATGGATTTCGGATTTGAAACGGAGCACCTACTTTGCCGTTGGTGGATTTTGGATTAGTCTCTAGAAGGTAAGTGAAATTTTCACTTTGCTGACTTACGAATGTATGCCTAGGTGAAGTCAGACCATTCGATATTCATGGCTTGAAAAAAGTTCACCCATTTAAAAACAGGGGCATTTCATGAGTTAAGTCACAGTACGTGTTTGTTTGTTTAGGGCTTTTGCGGGTCCGTGATGTTGCTCAAAAATTAAGTTAAGCACCCAGTTTTATTCTCTTGCATGGGCATTTCATCATGAGTTAAGTTACAGTACGTGTCTGTTTGCAGCATCTACGTGTCCGAAATCGGTGTTGCTGAAATTAAGTTAGCTACCCAGTTTTATTCTCTTACATGGGCATTTCATCATGAGTTAAGTTACAGTAGGCTACGGTGTTTGTTTGTTTGCAGTGTCTACGTGTCCGAAATCGGTGTTGCTCAAATTAAGTTAGCTACCCAGTTCTATTCTCTTACATGGGCATTTCATCATGAGTTAAGTTACAGTAGGCTACGGTGTTTGTTTGTTCGCAGTGTCTACGTGTCCGAAATGATGTTGCTCAAATTAAGTTAGCTACCCAGTTTTATTCTCTCGCATAAGGTTCATGGCTTGAAAAAAGTTAAAAAGTGAATTATGAATTATGAAAACCATCCTACTGTCGGACACGGAGACACTTCGAAGCACAATCCGACCATTATTAGGCTAATCTTCTTTCACTCTAGATTGGTTCAGTTTGTTTCAGTCCTCCATGCTTATTTTTTTGGCACCGGTTGTGAGATTCCATAGAGATCGAGGAATGTAACACATCGTACCAATCTAGCGGGAAAGAATCATAACAATGGTCGGAATGTGTTTTTGATTTCCCTCTCTGTCAGTGTTCTGTGATGTAGTGTATCTTTACCCTGTCGGTGTTCTGTGATTTAGTGTGTCTTTTCCCTGTTGGTCTTTTGTGATGTAGTGTGTCCTTACCCTGTTGTTATTCTGTGATGTAGTTTATCTTTCATTTCCTGTGTGTGTTCTGTGATGTAGTGTGTCTTTGCCTAGGTGGTGTTCTGGCAAGTGGTGTTTCTTTACCCTGTTGGTGTTCTCTGATGTAGTGTATCTTTAGCCTGTTGGTGTTCAGTGATGCAGTGTATCTTTTTCCTGTTGGTGTTCTGTGATGTAATGTATCTATTCCCTGCTGGTGTTCTGTGATGTAGTGTGTCTCTTGCCTGTTGGTCTTTTGTGATGTAGTGTGTCTTTACCCTGTCGGTGTTCTGGGATGTAGTGTGCCTCTACCCTTTAAGTTTTTTGTGATGTAGTATTTCTTCACCCTGTTGTAATTCTGTCATGTTGTGTATCTTTACCCTGTCAGTGGTTCTGTGATTTAGTGTGTCTTTTCCCTGTTGGTATTCTCTGATGTAGTGTATCTTTTTTGACAAGGCAGCACAAATTGTCAGAACACCGGTGATTCGCAGGCAGTCCCAGACCACGGCACGGGTGCAACGCTCTGTTCGGTGGTTGCAGGGCTGCTGGTAGAAACAGCGCTCGCGGGAGTGGGAGCTGATTGTTTTTCAATGAGCCACCTATGCATTTCTATTGGCAAATGTTCGAAGTGCTTATGATACAGATGTTTGAAATGTTGAAATGTGCTTATGATACAGAATTATTGTTGCAATAACCCCAGTGAGTGACTAGCAACTCCAGACTAGCTGCTAGCTAGCTGCCTGGGCTCACTCGGTAGCCAACTCAGGTTATAACCACATAACCACACAGTCGACACACACACAGATGACAAACTAGTGCACAAATTACCAACAGGGTCTTTTCCCTGTTGGTGTTCTCTGATGTAGTGTTTCTTTACCCTGTCGGTGTTCTGAAATGTTGTGTGTCTTAACCCTTTTGGTGTTCTGTTGCTCTGTTTTTCTTTACGTTTCAGATGTTTTGTGATGTAGTGTGTCTTTTTCCTGTCTGTGGTCTGCAATGTAATGTATCGTCTCCCTGTTGCTGTTCTGTGATGTAGTCTATCTTCACCCTGTCATTGTTCAATGATGTAGTGTGTCTTTACCCAGTTGGTGTTTTGAGATGTACTGTGTCTCTACCCCTTTGGTATTGTGTTATGTAGTGTATCTTCACCCTGTATTTATTCTGTGATGTAGTGTATTTTTCCCCTGTTGGTCTTTTGTGATGTAGTGTGTCCTTATCCTGTTGGTATTTTGTGATATAGTTTATTTTTATCTTGTTGGTGGTCTATCCGGTTGTTTATCTTTCCTCTCTGTTGATGTACTGTGATGTAGTGTATCTTTACCCTGCCAGTGTTCTGTGATGGAATGCGTCTTTGCCTAGGTGGTGTTCTGGTATGTGATGTTTATTCACCTCGTTGGTGTTGTGTGATTTGTGCATTTTTAGCCTTTTGTTGTTCTGTGATGCAAAGTATCTTTTCCCTGTTGGTGTTGTGTGATGGAGTGTATCCTTTCCCTTTTGCTGTTCTGTAATGTGGTCTATTTTTATCCTGTGGGTGTTTAATGATGTAGTGTGTCTTTTGCCTGTTGGTCTTTTGTGATGTAGTGTGTCCTTACCCTATGGTGTTTTGTGATGTAGTTTATTTTTATCCTGTTGGCGGTCTATCACGTAGGGTATTTTTCTTTTCTTAGTGTTTTGTGATGTAGTGTATTTTTACCCTGTCGCTGCTCTGTGATTTACTTTGTCTTTACAAAGCTGGTGTTTTGTGGTGCTCTGTTATATGGCGTTATCATCCTCCTCCAGAAAGTGGAACGGGGACATTGGAATGGGTCTCATCTGTCCGTCCGTGTGTCTGTCTGTGTGTCCGTCCATCTGGATTCAATAGGGGCAAATGTTCTCAGCACCTATCAAACCTACATGGATGAAATTTAGTGTATGGTCTCCACTAGTGCTGCCATTGGATGAGTTTGAACCACAATTCCGAGAATTCAATTTTTATGGAGTTATTGCCCTTGAATCACAAAAATGGACTTGTTTCTGGGTTGCATCAATGGGGACAAATTTTCTTGGCTCTTATGAAACCTTGGTGGATGAAATTTGGTGTGTACTATCCACTGGTGCTGCCAATGAACCAGTTCAAACCACGATTAAGAGAAATAGATTTTTATGGAGTTATGGCCCTTGATTCACTGAAATGGTCTTGACCCTGGGGTCTCGTCAATTGGGACAAAATTTCTCAGCACCTTTTCAAGCTGGATGAATTCAATATGGTGTGTGGTCTCCACTAGTGCTGTCATTGTACATGTTCAAACCGTGATTCTGAGAAATCAATTTTTACTGAGTTATGGCTCTTGAATCACTGAAATTGACTTGGTCCAGGGTTGCATCAATGGGGACAAATTTTCTCTGAAGCACGAAGTGGAAAAGGGGATATTAGAATGGATCCTGTCCGTATGTCAGGCCGTCCTTCAGTCTGTCCGTCCGTCTGTCCGTCTGAATTCAATGGGGACAAATTTTATCAGCACCTATTACATCTACATGGATGAAATTGAGTGTGTGGTCTCCACTAGTGCTGCCAATAAAGGAGTTTAAACTACGATTCTGAGAAATCCCTTTTTTACTGAGTTATGGCCTTTGAATCACTGAAATTGACTTGATCCAGGGTTGCATCAGTGGGGACAAATTTTCTACTTAAGATAGATGAATTTAATATGATGTGTGGTCTCCATTAATGCTGCTTTTGAACTATCATGACTAGTTCGAATCACGTTTCCAAAAAATTAGTTCTTATGGACCTATGGCACTTGAATAACCAAAATTGTTTAATCAACACTCTGAATCCAGATTAGGGATGGGAATTGATAAGAATTTAACGACTCGATTCTATTATCGATATTGCTTATTGATCCGATTCCTTGTTGATTCTCTTATCGGTTCTCATTGGGTGAGGGAATAAGTACAAATGGGTTTGTTTGCATTAACTCGCTCTATTTAAGAGCCATTCCATGAGAGATTGACATTTGGTGCGCAGTTGACCCCCCTGGAATTGAATGAAACTTGGCACATAGGTAGATATGGGTGTCTCACAGAAAAAGCCGAATTTTTAGGTTCGTATTTCACTGTGCTTGCCGATAGTGCCATCTGGAATCCACTTAAGTGGCTCAGTTTTGCTGTTGACACCACATTTTACATCAACTATCATGACTTAAGGGTACATAGTACCAAATATGTAATACTTTTATCAGGACCTGTGACACTTCAAGCCCGGTTAGACTTTAGCACCACATCAGCACCAAGCTGGGTTACTACGTTATCGAGCCAGAATTATTTGAGAAATAACAATAAAAATTGAAAATGGGAATGGGAATAAAATAATGCCCCAGACATATACCAAACTAGACTGCTTTATTATGTGTTTACACACAACAAGACTATCATTTTCAGTGAATAGTACCTTGGTATCTTGCTGTGTTTGTGCAATAGACGGCCAGAAAGATGGTTGAAATTCATTTTTGGTGCATGTTTGTGGTATGTTTTCTCTGTAACCCAGATTTGTACTGTGAGGGTAAATGCTGTTTGCTGTGCTTTTGGAACTCTATTTTCAGGAATACCAAGCATTTCTTTGGTAGTATCTACGCTTTCAAGCTAGATGGAGCCAAAGTTGGTGGAAAACTCAAAATGGACCATTTCATGGCAGATTGTGCCTATGTTTAGGTGGCATTATTTTGTTTACCCAGCAAGATTGAGATCTGAAATTCTCTGGATACATAGTCCCTTTGGGGTACATTACAGCATTAGTAAAATCTCAATGGTAGTATATTCAGTGTAGATGATTTTAAACATCAAAAGTCGGAAAAATTCGCCTCCAGAAGGCACTGTATGCTGGATGCAAGTACTATCCCCAGCAAAGTACCAAAAAAATTGTTTTTGAGTGGTGATGCACACATTTAGTTTTCTCTGAAAATGAAAAGTTTAGCTTGGTACTATTCTGGGTAGTTAGTTATCTGACCAAAGGTGGTGGTCTAAAGACCTAATATTCTGCTGACTTAATATTCCATATTCCCAGACATGTACCAAAGTTCTGTCTTTTCACATATATAAAGTACAAGCACAGTTATACATAAAATTTGTAATCTCTTTGGTATAAAGGTGGGTTGGTTGTATATTGGAAAAGAATATTGGTGGTGATTGTAGCATTGTGTCAACATGCAAGACTTTTACCAGTAGTAAGTTTTGTCGTGTTGGAGAGTTTCAGAAAATAACAAATTCTGTGCATTTTTGCATTACTATTAGAATCAGAAAGCAGGCTTCAGTGTTAATTCTAGGATTTCCCTATGGTATGGTGCTTGGGTATGAAAAAGGGCACAGCAGTCGCATCTAGCGAGTGGTTATCCTGATAAAGGGCACAGAGGTCCTAGCAAGCAAGCAGCACCCTGCCAAGAAAAGAGCAGTTCATTTATAGTGGTAACTTGCATTCCTTCATTCCTAACACCTGCCCATGATGTCTAGCTTACGAGATACCCGCTGGGAGGGAAGGTGGGGTTTCTTTTATAGACTTTCCATTTTTGTGCGTACCAAGCCATGGGTGTTGACGCAACTATTGTGCCATATAGGCTGCAGCCTGCTATTTAATTCAGAGACAGAAATGCTCACTATCAACGGCCTGTAAGCAGCACTGTGGAGACCCAGGATGCAGTGTAGTAGGGCTTGCCTCGGGCTCGACTGGCTCCGTGGGTAACATCGACCCCGGATCCAATGAAGAAGGCTATGGATGGCTGCTCAAGACCAAGGCTAAGGAGCACCTCTGGTGCGCACCACCAGGTGCCGCCAACCCACAATCCAGTTCCAAAAACAGACTGACGGATAGAGTTAGTCACATGCTGAGTGGACATAATTGTGACCCTGCCTGTGATAACCCAGCTAAAGTCATTTTTTGGTGATTTACAGTTTTTTACACAAAGTCATTCTACATCAAGTAAGGAGTATTCTGTGAAAAAATCTAACTGATATCTCTAATATTGATCGAGAAAGGTCATTTCAAAGTTTTGGCAAATTTCAGGCTCAGAAAAACTGTTTTTCAAGAAATTGCGATTTGAAAATAAGTACATTTTTAAAACAGCCATACTTTTTGAACCATAATTTTCCTGACTATGTGTCATATACCAAACTAAAGTTTACATCCTCCTCTTTTCATCCACGTATGATACATACATGGGAAAATTTTAGTAGTTTGACAGAATCAGTCTTTTTATAAGGATGCGCATGACCAAAAAGCATAAATCCCATTGAAATGCATGGAAGGAAGGTGTATCATATAAAGTTTACTGCAACAGCAGTAATAAACTTTACTGCAACAGCAATTACGGAGCAAAAATAATTCTATTGAGATAATTTGTATATTTTATTAGTAAAATTGCATGTCAATATCAAAATCTCTTTCAGCTCCAAGGCTATGGCATAACATTTGTATAATATCCCGGATAGGCTGCGTTCTTGTGTTTCGGGTGCCGCCACAATATCGGATAAAAAGATACTTCCAGGGACGCGTTTACCGAAATCACAGATGCTAACTTACATAGTTGGACCCATTGACTGTGAATGGACGAACTTTGTAAGTTGCTAACTTAGTTAGCAACTACGCTTTTGGGAAACGCACTCCAGAACGATGGGTCTGCATGTCGTCAATGTCCAAACACCAAATTGTTTCGCGAAGTAGCTGCCATGACATGTCTTCAAACTAGGCTGGTTAGCTTCACAAGACGTTAATCTATAAACGCAAACACTTAATTTCTGACATTTCCGAGGTGATGCGACATAATCCATGGAGAAATCCGCACCCGGCTTAAGTCGCAACTCTTCTGCCATACCACGAAACGACCTTCTTTACCATGGTGCGCATTGTTATTATGGTCTACATTCATTTTCAATGGTTGAAAAGAACTTCCTAAACCGAATGACACCCAAACTATCGGGTGTTTATCTGCCGAAGGTATACTTAAGCCGATTGAAACGAGCCTAGAGGAAACCAACTTCCGGTATTTCTCCATTAAAAAACGTAAACGTAGTGTCAATAAATTCATTAATTTTAATATGTATGGTGTTAGAAATTAATTTTTGAACACTATATTTTGAAACCCCAAGATGTAACCTATCATTTACACCAATAAAGTCACATCTCATATTTTTGACATTTTTTATCATAGGGACTATTTGACGGCCTTTATCTCAAAATTAGATCATGCGACTTTAGCCGGGTTTTCACAGGCAGGGTCACAATTTTGCTTTGGATAACATGAAAAGTGAAAAACAGTTTTAACTTTTGTACTATACATTCTGTCTTCATGTACACGGTTGTGGGACGATTTTTTCAGAGTTCAAATTATGGATTGTTATTTTATGTAAGTGTACATATACTGTTGACGCATGTCTGCATGCGTACTTACAGTGGTGCGCCTTTTACACTAGTTCTTTTTTGGCATTTAAAAATTTTGGAATGGTCATGTTTTATAATGTGCTGTATATTTCTGACTGCGCTGTACCCATACTTGGTAATAACCCATGTATTGTGCGTTTGAAATGCTCACGGTCACCTTCAGTTTACAACCAAACAAGCTTTATACCAAAGGGATGACAAATCTTATGTATAACTGTGTATGTGCTTCATATATTTCAAAAGGCAGAACTTTGGTATATGTCTGGGAGTATGGAATGTTAGGTCGGTAGAACTTTTGCTCTTTAGAACTCCACCTTTACTCAGAAAGCTATCTACTCAGCATAGTACCAAACCAAACTCTTCACTTTCTGAGAAAACTAGCTGTGTGTATCACAATTCAAGAAAATTTCTTTGGTATATTGCTGGGGATGGCCAGCACTTGCATCCAGTTTTGAGTTTTGATGTTTAAAATCATTCCTGATGTTCCTGATGATCATGCTGATCTCGCGGAGGTTTTTAGCAAGCAACGGGCCTTGACTTTACCTCCTCATCGCATGTTTGATTGCGAGATCAATCTACACCCGGGTACCACTCCCCCCAGGGGTTCATTATACTCGCTGTCAGGGCCTGAACGGAAGGCTATTCGAGAATATATTCAGGAGGCTCTGGCTAATGGATTTATTTGGCCCTCCATGTCTCCTGCCGGAGCGGGGTTCTTTTTTGTGGGCAAAAAAGATGGCGGTCTGAGACCCTGTATTGATTACAGGGGTTTGAATAATATCACTATTAAAAACTGATACCCACTTCTGTTTATGAACTCTGCGTTTGAACAGCTGCAGGAGGCGTCGTTTTTTACCAAGCTAGACCACCGGAATGCTTATAACTTGGTTCGGATCCGTGAGGGGGACGAGTGGAAAACAGCATTTAATATGCATGATGGGCACTACGAATATTTGGTCATGCCGTTTGGATTGGTTAAAGCCCCCTCTGTGTTCCAGGCACTCGTTAATGACGTCCTCCGAGAGTTGATGGAGAGATTTGTCTTTGTCTACCTTTACGATATTCTGATTTTCTCTTCAACTCTCTCGGAGCATAAGCAACACGTCAGACAAGTGCTTGAGGCCCTCCTCAAAGCCAAGCATTTTGTCAAGGCTGAGAAATGCGTTTTTCACGCCAAGACAGTTTCGTTTCTTAGCTTCATTATTTCGGAAGGGTCGGTCCGCATGGATCCTGACAAAGTGTCAGCGGTCAGGGATTGGCCTGCCCCTCAAAACGTTAAGGAGGTGCAACGGTTTTTGGGGTTGGCTAATTTTTATAGGAGGTGTATCCATAATTTTAGCGCGGTAGCTGCCCCCATTATCACGCTCACTAAGAATAATACCTCCTCGTCATTTGCTTGGTCTCCGGCAGCTGAGGCTGCTTTTCAGGAGTTAAAGAAACGATTTAGCTCAGAACCCATTCTGGTTTGCCCGACCCCTCCCACCCATTTGTTGTAGAGGTGGATGCATTGAAGTCGGGGTAGGTGCCATTTTGTCCCAGCGCCCCCTTCGGGACAATAAGTTGCACCCATGTGCCTACTTCTCCCGGTTGTTGTCGGCGGCCGAACGGAATACAGCATTGGTGACTGGAAGTTGTTGGCCGTCAAGTTGGTGTTAGAAGAGTGGCGCCATTGGTTGGAGGGGGCTGAACATCCGTTTGTGGTTTGGACGGATCATAAAAATCTCCAATACATCCAACAGACTAAACGACGTAATTCTCGGCAGGCGCGGTGGTCGTTGTTTTTCAACCGCTTCAACTTTACGTTAACCTATCGCCCGGGGTCTAAAAACATCAAGCCCGATGCTTTGTCGCAGATTCACGACCGCTCCAGTTGCGACCCTATTCCTGAGCCGGTTATCCCCGCAGCTCAGATTGTGGCTCCCATTCAGTGGGACGTTGAGTCTGTTGTGCGGGAGGCGTTGAAAAATGATCCCGGTCCTGGTGGAGAGCCGCCTGGCTGTTTATTTGTTCCTTTAGCAGTGCGGTCTCAAGTTCTCCAGTGGGGGCACTCTTCCCATCTGGCTGGTCACCCGGGGGTTCATCGGACCAAGCAGTTCTTAGCCCGATGTCTTTGGTGGCCCAGCATGATGGAGGACATCTGGGAGTTTGAAGCGGCGTGCTGTATTTGCGCTAGGAACAAGACCTCCCACCTCCCCCCCTCTGGTCTGCTGCGGCCGTTGCCCATCCCTAAGGGCCCGTGGAGCCATATCGCTCTTGACTTTGTTACGGGGCTGCCTGTTTTGGAAGGCAACACGGTCATCCTGGTCGTGGTTGACCTTTTTTCTAAGGCTGCCCACTTTATCGCGCTGCCCAAGCAGCCTTCGGCGCGGGAGACTGCCCTTCTTGTTGTGGACCATGTTTTCAGGCTGCATGGCATCCCTCAAGATGTGGTTTCTGACCGGGGCCCTCAATTTACGGCCAAATTCTGGCGTGCGTTTTGCAACCAGTTGGGAGCCACCATGAGCCTTTCCTCGGGTTTCCACCTAGAGACTAACGGGCAGACTGAGCTAACCAACCAGTCTTTGGAGAATACTCTTCGATGTTTGGCGGCTGACAACCCATCTTCGTGGAGTCGATTTTTAGCATGGGCTGAATACTCCCACAATTCACTGGGTAACTCCTCCACAGGTCTTTCCCCGTTTGAGGCTCAGTTAGGTTATCAGCCTCCACTGTTTCCTGAGACTGACAGGGATTCAGAGGTTCCTTCGGTTAATTACTTTGTTTGGCGTTGTCGGTCAGTTTGGGCCAGGGTCCGTTCCTCCTTGTTGCGCTCTGGACAGAAACAAAAGACCGCCGCAGATAAAAGGCGCCATTCAGCCCCATCTTATCAGGTTGGCCAAAGGGTCTGGCTTTCCACGCGGGACCTGCCCTTGAGAGCGGAGTCACGGAAATTGGCTCCCCGCTTTATTAGTCCTTTTAAGATTGTGCGAAGGATCAATCCGGTCACAGTCCGGTTGAAGCTCCCTAGATCCTTACGGATCCACCCCTCTTTTCATGTCTCCAGGCTCAAACCGGTTAGCACTTGCGTCCTGGCTCCGGCTGACAAACCCCTACCGCCGCCGCGGATGATTGAAGGAGGGCCGGTTTACACTGTGCGTCGTATTTTAGCCGAGAGGCGTGTGGGACGTGGAGCTCAGTTTTTAGTAGATTGGGAAGGTTATAGTCCTGAGGAGCGGTGCTGGGTCCCTTCTCGGGATATCCTGGATCCTACCCTTATTTCTGAATTCCGTGCGTGGGGCTCTCTGGGAACTTCTGGGGCTGTTCCGTAGAGGGGGGGGTCCTGTCATGGTTTGTGAGGTTTACATGTTGTTTGGACCTTTCTTTGCGGGGCTTGTCCGAGGACAATATTGAATTCCTGGGCCATCGAGTTCTTTACCCAGCTGGTTGATTGAGCTGGGGTGGCACTTCCCCAGAATCTAAATCAGCAGGATGTCCAGCACGCCTGCTTCGCTTGAGTGTCTGTTTAGATTTGCACTATAGCCAAAGATATCTTTAGTCAGGTTTGGTATGACTTTCTATCTTCTTATTGTTGGAGTTTCTTCTCCCTTTTTCTATCTCACTTTGCTTCCGTGGTTCGGACTATTATACGTCCTTTGGAAGCGCGAGTACTTGCATTTGGTCTATATTATTCTCTGTGTTTGTACTGCGTTCATGCTACTCTCTTTCTCTCTGTCGTTGCGCTTGGCCTCCGTATACTACCGGCTATTACAGGAATATCTCTGGGAAAGGTGCTCTATCCCTTCAGTAAAGTTTTCCACTTGAAGACTCTACGCCAAAGTGTGTTGAAGCTGATCTTGCTGTTTGTGGAGGCACAAAACCCAATTGATTATGTTGATTCTTCAAATTTGTCACTTGCCAATGCATACACACACGCACTAAAACGCACGCACGCACGCACACACACACACATACACACACACCAGTCAACCATTATTACACCAGCCTAATATAGTGAAGGCCCCCCTTGCACTGCCAAACAGCTCCATCAAACTGAAATCACTTGAATTCCCAATCTCAGGGTTTTCCAGCGGAACATTTCCCTGAGAATCACACTCCTTGACCAGCTTTTCTTCTTCCACCAGTGCATCTTGATGCCTTCTCTTCTCAGATAAATGGTGCACATGTACCCATCCAAACCACATGATGTAAAAGAAATTGGGACTCACTGAACCAGGTGACCTTCTTCAACTGCTCCAAGGTCCTGTTCTGAAGCTGAGATGCCCTTTGGGGGTGCTTTTGGGCACTTTGACTAGTCTGCAAGCTAAAAAGTGTAACACACAGCAGAATATGATGCACTGTGTATAGTGACACGTTGCTTTTGTAAATAGCATTCAAATTCTCTGTAACAAGTGCCACAGTCACCTTTCTGTCGGTTAGGACCAAACGGGATAGCCTTTGTAGCCCTCGTGGTTCAAGAAGCCTTGGGCGTCCTAAACACTGTTGCTGGTTCATGTTTTGTCCCTTTCGTCCCTTTTAACACAACATTTAGACTACCGTACCTCTAAATGATCTAAGCAGAAAGAACCATCACATTGAAATTGATGTCCAATGCCAAGTGGAAAATTCTGGATAAGCTCAGTTTAAGACGTCGTCAAATTTATAGGCAGTTCCACCATCCATTGTTTTTAATTGCTCCTGCAAATCAGTATGGGAGCAGAACGAATTACAGAGGTAATTACAGTGTCATTTTCCATGCCGTTACTGTGATTTTGGAGGGGATCCCAGGGTAGTATAAAGACCCAGTGCTTAAATAATTCAACCGTTACATTGTCTCTTAAGGCAAAGTGCCATCTCTTTAAGGCAGCAAAATCCAGACTAAAAAAAAAAAAAAGTGAAAAGACTTGTCATGCTTCAGTGTTATAACCTAGTGTATTCACTTTATTGATCAATCAGTGGTCTGACCTTTGAGTGTGTCTCATTGATTTGATAAAAGATAAATAAATACATAAAGAAGTTTTCGGCTTTTAAATTGACTTGGGCTGTTCTTTGTTTGATTTGTATGTTCTCTATGAGTTTGAATGGTTTTTCTTCAGGGTTTGTCTGCCTCTCATGCTAATCTAATGACAAGATCCCTCTAAACACTTTTGGCATAGTATCCTCAGAACTGGTTTTGTGACCAGTACAGACAGGTACCAAAACCCTAGATCTGGTTTGAGCTTCCATTGCAGACAATACTCCTAAAGGTCCCCTATTATATCACCAGGTGCACAGCCAATTAGTTATTACAAGCCATTTCAAAATCTTTCCCCTCTTGACATCACATGGGGAAGTAACCAATCAGAGGCAAGAAGACCTGATCAACTTCAGCCAGCAGTCAATCAGATTTCATTTTTCAGGGTGGTCACTCCCCCTTGTGATGTCAGGAAGAGGAGATTTTGAACTGGCTCATAATGGCTCATTTGCTGTGCACCTGGTGGCATAATAGGGGATCTTTTAATGAAGGTGGGGTTAAAAGAAATGGCATAACACAAATACGAATAGTAATGGTAAATACTGATGGCTGCTGAGCTAAAAATTGAGGAAGCGCAGAACACTCCTTGAAACTGTTAGTTTTAATCTGTTTACAATCTTTTTTGAATTAATGTTATGTAAAGTCCAAAAACACTCAACATTATCAGATATGATCAGTTTTTCAAATTTAATTTAATTTATTGATTTTTTTTCCGAAGTATACACAAGAAATAAAACACATCAGTTTGATGCAAAATTGCTTTTCCCTCAGCATTAATCAGTTTTGAATACTTGTTGCGAACCTTGGCTTTCTTTGCTGTAATTTTAGAAATATGAAGGAAACATTAAATAGTGCAGGATGTACTATAAGCAAATGCGGAAATTAACATAGTTCGCTGACCCCTCCTCTTCTCTCCAACAGTTGGCTCTCAGGCCCTGCATTTGCATCATTTAGTTTCGAGGTAAAATATTTTCCTGCTGCTAGAGTTCATCTGTTGTTGTACTGTTCTGTACACTACTACACCTTCAGCTGTATGTATGCTTGTAGGCCACATTTCCTGTCCCTATCCTCCATGCCCCCCCCCCCCCCCTCAGACCACTATTAGACAGAAGTGCCCCCCCCGCCACCTCTCAGACCCAGGATCTGCCCACGGTTTCTTCCTATAAGGGAGTTTTTACTTGCCACTGTTACATCTGGCTTGCTCTTGTGGGATCTCTTGCAATTGGTCTGATACATGTAAAGCAATGCGTGCTTACGTATTTTGTTAAAAGTTTTATACAAATAAAATTGAATTGATTTGAACTGTATTCCTGCCTCATGCCTACTGTATGCTGGAATAAGCTCCAGCCCCCTCGTAACCATGATTACCCAAGTGCCAAATGAAGGGGGGAATGTGGAAAGTGTCACAACCTTCATGTGAATTCCTTTAATGTCCAATTCAATTCTGCAACTTGTGTGTCTATTTGGTGTATGTCTTGTGTGATTAGTTTATGTTTTGTGCGTCTCCCCACCCCCAGCTGCATATCGTTATCTGCTTATCCTTCAATAGCCAGGTGACAGGTATTTAAGCACTTTTCTCAGAGTTGCAAGTTGCTGGATTGTAAGGTGCTTTCTGTGCTTAGAACCAGTCAGTATTACTCATATAAACTCTTTGTCTTTGTTAAATACAGCTTGTGCTTCAGTGACAGCAGTTTCTGAATATCCTTCTCATAACTGGGTAATTTAAACAAGCTTCCAATTCTAATTAGGGTCCAGGTTCGGGACCGCGTTTAAGTTAACCCAGCTCCAGTCAGTTTGTCTGTTCCAGTTTATAAGAACAAGCTCCCAAGCATAAGCAGGGTCCACGATTGGGACTGCTTTTATGTTAACTCATCAGAGTGTGTTCCTCTGTCCAGTTGGTTTGGAATGTGCTTGGAATCCTTCTATGGTCATCAGAATTAGAAACAAGCTCCCCTCAAGCTATTCCATCCTCCTGTGTGACAGTTCAGAGCTGGTGAAGTCTGTACACCTACTGGCTGTGATCCCGGAAGCCACTGACCAGCGACTGGGAGCTCAGCTTTGTCCATAACATCTATACTGAACTGAACTATCAATATCCGGGGTTCTGTCCCCTGCTCTTCCTCAGGGGTTCCATCCCCTTCACTATGGTTTGAGCTGTCAATAAACTGCCAGTTGGATTTTACACTGCCTCCACCCTTGATTCCTGATATGGACTGTACCAGTACAATCCAGCCACAAATGAAATCAGCAGAGATGTCAAGCCCAGTTGATGCCTCGAGGTACCACCAGCTGCTGCATTGCCAGAATGGGGGAGATGCTTTGCCAGCTACTCCAGCGTGTTGATGCCTTCTTCAGTCAACTTGAGGCTGCAACAGAGATTTCATGGGACTCTGCCACCCCTCTTCATGCAGCCAGCGCCCTCTTGCAGCAAGCTCCTCCCCATGACGCAAACCCTTTGGGAGCCCAACCTGGTGGTTCTGGACTCCTGTCGCAGTTTCCAGGCACAGTGTGCTATGGTGTTCAAGCTTCAGCCATCCTACTTCCCCACTGAGCATTCCAGAATGGCATTTGTCATCACTCCTCTCTCTGGACGCACTAAGGACTGGGCTGCCGCCTGTGGGAGACTGGCTATTCTGCAGTGTCATCATTCACTGCTTTCGCTGCATAAATGAAGAAAGTGTTCGACCAGTCAAACTCCAGTCCTGCTGCTGCCTGTCAACTGCTCGTGCTGTGCCACCACAACCTGTCGGTGTATGGTGTCTACTTGTTCGCTTCAGCTGAGTGAATTCAAGATGAGTTGACCATGTGTGTCCTTTTCCCAGATCTGGACCAACAAACTAACCTGGCACTGAGGACTGATGTCCGGCTACGAAAGGAGGGAGGAAATTTGCTCAAAAAGGACTGCACTTTAAGGGGCTAAGATCAATAAAAGACTGGATCTGACTCAAAATGACTTAGTGTTAACTTAGGGGTCGAATATGGAGGTTTGATTTTTGTAATAAGTAAAAATTGTCGTATGATGTCCCAGAGTACCTGTTACCAAGCTTGACACAAATTTGATTGGCTGTCAAATGGATTTAGCACTTATCTATTGCTGAATATTTTTTATGTTAATTTTAGCCCAGGACGGAGTGTCCGGGGGTACTATGGATTTGCGGTCGTCGCCCGTCCGCGTCTGTAGAGATTTTCTTGTGAACGCTCTACAGACTGCAATTCTTATCTGATCCTTTTCATATTTCACATGCACGTTTACAGTGGTCAGAGGATGAAGCCTATTGATTTTGGTTCAGTTTCGTCGTGCGGTGTCCAGATAATTCCCAAAAACGGGACAAAAATTTTCCCATTGGAATGCATGTCAAAAGCTAGAGTGCATGATGTCACAGCTAGAGTGGGAGCTGAGAGCAGACAGAATGAAAAAATACTTTTTAAATCGCTCTAACTTCCATAAATTTGAATCCCTCTTCATGAAATTTCACAAAAACGTAGGAAAATTTGTTGTTGTCACAGTACTATAGTTTTTGTTACACAGAAGTACATAGTTTTGCCTCAGGGAACAGTCAAAGGACATGAAGCACATCAAATTTCTCTATCTTTTCCATTCAAAAATCACCCAAACATTGTTGTGAGAACAGCAAACAGACTGAGTTTTTAGATCGCTGTAATTCCAAAATTATATCACTCAGAGAAATAAAAAAGACATCCAAGCACTCAGCAAAGTCTCGTGCCTTGAATGATTGGTTACATTGGTGGCAGGATGAACATTTTTTGCGTGAGAAGCAGGAGCTTGAGGTGTGCGTGAACAAGGATTTCTTTGACTAAGTGACTCAGCCATTCTCTGTGTGTGGGGAACCAGTCCTGGCATGGCCCTCTGTGATTGGCTGATTTGATATCTAACGGCTCAGCTGAGTTCCCATGGAGATGATTTAATTACAATACGGCCGCGTTCCAAATGTACACTCACCCACTATGTGGGGCATTATGTTGTGAATGTCCTACATTGAAAACAATATAAAGACAGTGAGTGAGCAAGTGGACAAGTGTGCATTCTGTGTGTCATCATCAGAACGAAGTTCAACTAGCCAGTGATTTTGCAGTTATTGAAATTTGCCCGATGGTACGAATTCCCAATCTTAAAAAGGTAACCTTGCTAATTTTCCAGGCTGTTCATTTTTACTGGCAGGTCTAAGCTAATTCGGCACTATTTTAAAACGTTGCTCTCTGTGTGAAACAATCACACAAAGAAGCGTTTGATCGAAATGTAACGTGAAAAAGACAAACATATGTTCATGAATGCGATATGCCACTGTTTGCAGTCTACCTTAAATGGAATTATTGCTTAGCAAAGCTAGTGTTTGCCTAATGCGAGGTTCAGTAGCAAACGTTATGCCTTCACTAATTACAATAGGCCTACAGGCTCGCTAGGTCATCAGCATGTTTGCCAGCGTTACCAGCAAGATTCGCTAAACCTCCGAAGAATATTCGCGTACATAACTTTATGGCTCAGCCTGTTGTGCCATACATAATTTACGAACAATAATGAGTGCATGAATACATTAACTGAAGTAATTATATTTGCATCAAGAAAGAAGAACTAATGTGGAATCACAATCAAATACGATTGAAATAAGATTTGTACTGTTTCAAAATTTTTGTGGTCACTAGTTTCAACGGTGGTTTTTATGTCTTCACTTCGTACGTGCGAGTGTTTATGTTCTCGTCCGACCCATAACCCGTCTTTGCAGATGTTCATGCCAGCGGACATGGAGCTGCTCTATTTATGCACACAGATACACTATTCTCTCACTAGATGTCACACCCGGATCAGTTATTGAATAGTCACCAGCAAGCCGACCTCGAATACAGTTCAGAATATTGGCGAGTTCAGTCCCAACCCTGTTTTTCAACAGTTGCATAAATTAAACTCCTCAGCTAAGCCTCATGTGCAAACTGCTCAATATACTTGCCCATGCTATCTATCCAGCAATTCCAAAAATGCTTTCTTGCGACTGAAAAATTTGTTGTCCTCCAACCACTTCATCTATACAGAGCCAATGGTATTGAAATTTGTAGTTCAGAAAGATTGGTTTTCTGAAGGAAAAATTTGGCATAATATTGATACTGTTCTTCTTCTATCACTATCGTCTATCTTCTATCGTTTCCCTCATGCACAGGTACTTCTGGGCCAGGACGCGGACGTGCGACAACCGCAAATCCATAGTACGCCCGGACACTCCAACCGGAGCTACTATAATGTCTTTTTTGAGAAAAAGTCACTATCTAGTTATATAATGAGTTTAGACGGCTCAAACCTCATTTCCTTAATTTCATTGTATTAATATATTCTGATTCTGTGCGCAGATGGATGGCATCAGCCGAAAGTTGCGGCTTCGAAACAGGTCAGGTAATGGCCGATTTTCAGAGCATCATTGTCTTATCACTGCCAAAGCAAATTATTGCTTTTGAGTCATTCCTGAATACCAGCCACCGTGGCTAAGACTCATACATTGCATGCAGGTCATTGCTAACCACAATTTCCATGAGGTAACATTTCCCCACTGACCATTTGTATTCTACAGTGCCTTGTCTTGAATTTTTATTGGTGGTGAGCCTTCCCTGCGGGGTGAGAGTGAATACATTATGTCAGCGACTATTCTGTTTGTCTTTAATGGTGCGGTCTTGGTGAGGTTTCTTCTGATCTCAATGAGACATTTCTGGTAAAAAAAAAAAAAAAAAAAAAAAGTTGTTGTATCACTGCTATCCCACCATTACTGTCCTCCTTTTATGATTCCATTGTTAGCCTTCAGAAATGCATGTGTCATTTAGGCCTTAATGTGACTGTTTCTTGCTCGTCATTTAAATCTCATTTAAATGCCACTGCAAAGCATACTATGCCTTCTTTTTATTTAATCAAGCGTTTCATCCATGCTTGGTAAGCTTTTTTTTTTTTTTTTTTTTTTTGGGAAGTACCGGGCTGCTATTTGGAGGGGCTAGCACCCCTAACTTTGGGGAATTTATTATGCTGGCACTCAATTTCAAATCTCCCTGCAGGTTCTGAGCACCAATGTCTTTTAGCACCAATACCTAGCACTACATCATCTGTATAAGGAACAATTATCTTCTCCTTCATTCATTTTGTCTCTCCTGATTGAAATGAAGCTAATTGAACATTCAGTCTGCCACGTTATTCTTTTCATGCATAGGCTCATATCATATTCCCCACATGTATCCTGCCATTCACATCTCTCATGTATGCTCACCCATATTTTCCATTACTGTCACTGTCTGAGCCAACTATTGAGATAGATCACCTGTACTCTTCAATCCAATAGTCCAGAGACACACCTTCATTGCTACCCAATCATTTGACAGCTGTGCTTTTAGATGTCTCTCTTCATACCTTAAGCCTTCATGCTGCTATCATGTGCACCCTTTCACCTCCCCATCACCACCCCATCTTCATAGATTTCTCTCCACTTCTTTGGTCCCATCAGCTTTGTCAACATCATCTGAAGTCATCAGCCGCCACCATCAGTTCCAAGACTCCACGGGGATATTCATTATGCTGTTGCTCAGGGCTGTTGCCACTCAATTGCAAATCTCTCTGTTGAATCTAACAAAGACTTTATTGACCAAGACTTTATCACTACATAATCTGTAAATAATAATAATAATAATCTGTAAAACAAACAATTATTCTCATATACTTTGTCTCTCCTGATTAGAATGCATGGCACTAGGTTGCATGGCACTATGCCCAGCCACTGTAATTTTGCTGCGATGTTCCATAAAGATGAAGATAATTGACACACAGCAGTAAATCAGGCAGGGTCAGTGTGGCGGTGCATCCGGGTGTGATTGGAGGGCTCATAGTGTGTTTCCAAATGCCACTCTAGCTATGTTGTCACCTGAGGTGATTTCCTATGTTGCCAATGCCAAGATCACTCAATCAACAATACTCCACAAAATGAAATCTAAAGCTAAATATGGCTGGGGAAGTGTGCTATTGAGTAACTGATGTAGACACAAGAAATTGCTGTCACTCAATCAGCTGGGATGTTTGTATAATACTTCTGAAAAAGTACTACAGTCAATTTGTTGTACAAATATAAACTTCCTTTTGTTTTGCCGATAGTTATGACAACTTATTCCATTATCCCTCGAGGGTTAAATTTTTGCTCATAGCAAATTTGTCAGTAACACGCAACAACTGAATTGCAATATATTATAAATGTTATAAAAGTATTTATAGACTATTCCTTCTGATGTTATTTCAAGTGCTTGCATTATAAATGTTGAGTCTTGATCTCTTCAAAAATTCAATGGAAAATGTATGATGCATTTCAAACCTCAAATCATTTGCGGTCTGAGAAAAGCTATGCCAGGAAATGACCAAGGGTTACGGGTTCCAGGTTTATATTTCATACAGAGCTCAGATATACCTGAAATATTAAAGGAATATGCTTTTTACAAGCCTTGTTTCAGACACTCGGAAACATGATAATACTCAAGGCTATTCCAAGACAACTAAAGAGTTGCAAGTCGTTAACTTTACTCAGGAGAATATTGCCACGGATATATTTGCCTCACTTGTCAGAGTGCATAAGGCATCACAAATTGACATCACAGTCTCCCTTAAATGCCCATGTCCTTTCCTCTCTGTTTGGCAGGGCACACTTAAAACTACATACTCCTCAAAAAATGTGCGAATAACAGCCTGTCTTCTTGACTCCACAATCATCCAAGCTCACAGTTTGCAATGTTAATGTAGAAAGCACAACTTCTCTCAATGCTCCAACAGAGCATATCCTCAAAGCAGTGAATGTTTAGGAATACCAAATCAAGAGCTAACAGTAGGATTTACCCCTAAATGCAAACCTCAAGTCTTCAACGACCTGAGGTATACATACCTCCCAATAAATTTCATTCATTTTTTATGTGAGGCCTTCAGCACCCAGTTATTCTTCAGAATAATTTATTTTTATCAAAACTCCAATGTCAAATTTTTTTTATTTGTCAGAACCAAGATTTAACATTTAATTTAATATTTATTTTATTACATATCTTTTTAAACTGTAAATATTTAGCAAAAAATAATATTAATGTACATTTTAACTCTTAAAGTGTACATTAAACATTTGAATTATGACTTGGCCATGTCTTAAAACCTAGTGAGCTTACATAACATAACATAATATCACATACAGTTGTGTTTAAAAAATGGAACCTAACACTCATGATATTTAAGGACTAGGTGGAATCTAGCACTGTATCATGGCTGGTCTTGAAAATGTTTTCTTTTCTGCCTCTACGATGTGGCCTGGCAAGCTATTCCACACTGAGATCACTCTCTGCATGAAAAAAATATTTCCTAATATTGGTGCTAAATTTACCCCTGGCTAACTTTCATTTGTAACCCAGAGTTCCGCTAACAGAACTTTGCTTAAGTAATTCTGCATAGTTCACTTTGCTTATCTATTTAATTATATTTAAAGAACTCAATGAGATCACCCCAAAGTCTTTTTTTTTTTTACTAGGACTGAAGAGATTAAAAGTCTTCAGCCTCTCCTCATAGCTTTTATCTTTTATACCAGGAATTGACTTTGCGGCTCTTCTTTGACCTTTTTCTAAAGCCTCTATGTTTTTCTTGAAGTGTGGTCCCCAAAACTGCACAAAATACTCTAAGTGTGAATGTGTTGTACAAGAGAAGTACTTAGAAGTACTCAGATTTATCCTCAATACTTTTGGCTATATATCTCAGCATTCTGTTGGACTTTTTAACTGTGACAACACAGTGGCTAGAACCTGTAAGGGTTTGGTCAACAATCACTCCTAGATCTTTTCATGTAGAGCACATTCCTATTTTAAACCTTCTCTAAAGTAATTCCATCTAATGTTTTCATTGCGGATATGTAGAACTTTATATTTAGCTATACTGAAACACTGCCGCGTTTCTGCCCAATTCTGCATTCTATCTAAATCATCCTGAATCACATTAGTAGACTATAAACTGCTCGCCAAATCTTCCAATTTAATGTAATCTGCAAATTTGACAACTTTGCTTTCAATGTTCTTGTCAAGGTCATTAATGTAGCTGATGAAGAGCAGGGGTCCGAACACCAATCCCTGAGGGACTCCCTCCCATTATGCCTTGCTCAGACGTGATCCCGCATAACCAGTTCCAAATCCATCAATTCCTACAGTCCTAATTTTAAAAAATTGAAGACCTGCGTGCAGAAAGTACTTCAGTTACATTTAGCAAAAAAAAATGAGCTGATACCAGTATTAAAAGCCGCAGTGGCCAGTACATCACCTGATACCAAAGATTTCTCAGAAGTACTCAAGTTTTGTGTATTGGTGTGTTGCCACTGTAAAATTCACTAAACTTTAGTACAATAAATACCCAAGTCCATAAAAGTTAATGACTGTCCAATCAAAATCCTAGAATGTGTCATGTGACTAGCTGTGAAAATGGCAACCAAGGAGGGTGGACAGTTGGTTTCATCTGTTAAAAGTACTCAACTCCAGCCATTTAGTGGTGAAAAGTATTTAAGTCCAGGTATTTAGCAGACAAAAGTACTTCAGTCCAAAACTAATTTTCTCATTTACTTCATAATTCATAAGTATTTTTCCACAAATAAAGGGTTTATCAGTTCTCAATAGCCCCTGAAAACCGCAATAAGTCCATAGTATGCTACAATTAAAAAAAAATCTGCAACATGTTTTGAAAACTTTGACCCCCAATATCTTAAAAGCGTTATTTTGTGACTTGCGTACTTCTTCCACACAGGTCTTCAATTTGTCTCTCAGGCGGTACTGTATCAAATGCTTTCTGTAAATCCAGATATTTGATATCATAGGCCCTGCTTTAATCAGAAGACTTGGTGGCCTCAAAGAATTGCAAAAGGTTTGTCAGGCTTGACCTTCCCTTGTGGAAACCATGTTGGCTATCCAGGATATTATTTTGTTCAAGAAATAATTCCAAGAACTTCCATTACGTAATTCATACAAACATTACATTAAATCCTTTTGAAAATGCCGTTTTATGTCCATTTTTGTACATTATATTATTTACTATGTTTTATGGTAGAATATGCACTATTTCTTTGCCCAATTAAAAAGCTCTCATGAATGAGTTAAATAAATAATCAAATAAATAATACTCTGCCTCAGATGGAAATGTGTGCTGATGAATCTTGAGCAGGGCTGAACTGCTTTGTAGTTAAGTTTAGCTTAGAAACTAACGTGAGCCTGCACGTCAACCTGCTGTAATGCAAAAGCAAACAGCTATGTCTGCCTCCTGTCCCCCACCTCACCCCTACCCCATTCACTCTGGAATCTGCCACAGCAGGAACATCTTGAAGACCTTGCCAGGAGCAATCCCATTTGAAATGGAAAATAGGTCAATAAACTTTGGAAAAACTTTAAGCTGCAAAGATTTGTGACAAAGAGGCCTAACAAAGATCCAAAAGGCTGTTGCTCCAGGGTTCTTAGTGAGTGTGAAAAATTCTCTTTCCTTTTCAGTGTGTTTTTTTTAAGGAGAACTGTCTGAGCCCAGATGGTATGAGTTTGCCTACCCACAGGGACAGTGCCAGAACCAAATCAGTTCAGAATATCATAGCCAGAAAGCGGACCTCCAAGAGCTCCACATTCTCTTTCATTCACTTCTTGTTGGCTATTTTCAGATCAGAATGTATGTTTATGGGCCAGGTCACGCGGTAACGGAGTTACAAAATTGGTGTATTTTGTATCATAGCTCCAAAACTTAGTAACTCCTAAATCGATCAGTTTTTTACCGGTTTTCCCCAAAATAAATCAAATGAACAAAATGAGCTATTTTGTTGTTTGAAGTACTAGGGAAGACCGACACAAAGCCATTTAAATTGTAACTCTATCTTACTTAGTATTGGAGCTATGATACAAAATACAACTATGTTACCGCGTGACCTGACCCTTATGTAAAATATTTACTGCAGTTTGGTTTCCATTTTATTTTCACAATGTTTTACACTTTCCAAGCATTACATGGACTTAAAAACATTTTTCCCAGGTAAACAACTAGTGCTGCGCATGGCAGTATAATTCAGCTGAGCTTGAAAACGAGGGAATCAGTTGTTCTTGTACATACTTTTATATTGAATGAAATGTGTAACAGCTGCTAGCTGGGATGCTTGAAAAAACTCTCCTACTTTTGTTTACCCTCTGTAAAGAAATTGTTCCATAAAATATACAGTATTGTGGGAATCTTAAGATTCTCAGCCAAAATTTTAAATCCAAATTTTCAGTGCGTGGTCGCTCTCTTCTTCTGGTTCGTCTGTCAAAGCAATCCTGAAAATGCAGCATATTAGGCTTTCCGTTTGCAAACCTATGCTTAAAATGACAGATTTATTCTGTAAATATGACAGGGTTTCTGCTTTTTCATGAGTAGTCTTACATCCATGGGCCTGAAATCCCCTATAGCAGTTCTCTTCATAATGATGCAGTGTTTTATGCCTTTTACATAATCCCTCAAGAAAAAATTGCATTAGTCTCTCTTCAAAGCTCCATCCAAGTCTTAATACACATTATTCATATTTTGATCCCAAAATGCATCAAGTACCCATCGGGGGACAGAAAAATTCTTCAAATAAGATTTTTTTTTTCTGTTGCCTTAGAAGTCACCCTGTTATATTTTCTTCTATCCCATGAATATATGGGTATTTGTGTGTTACAGTGGTTCTCATTCATGCATGATGTTTGAGAGGAGGTTTACCAACGGACAATATTGTTCCTCTAACACATCACTCCTCAAATCTGATCCTCGAATCCAAATCCATCCCTCGTTTTCTCTCCTACCAGGCAATTAAGTGATAGATTATTGCTACTGATTAACCAGATTGTCATCACACTGGACTCCCAGGTAGAGGGAAGGTGGTAAACCAGCAGTTCTGGGCCCTCAAAGACCATGATTTTTGGAGTTCTGCCCCCCAGCCAATATCTGCTGTTTTGTTGTCACTGTGGTACTTTGATCAAAGCTCTTAATGTTTCTTTGGTAAAACAACCTGTGTCTTAACATCAATATATATGCGGAGAATTCCATTTACTATATGTCCTGAGTGTATGTTTTCTTTATGAAGTTAAGGCTCATAACCACTTCAGAATTGAAAAGCATTATGGGTATTTTACATGCAAGATGGACGCCAGGGTGGTTATAATGCGAAGTGACATTTTGACTCTGTGATCCGGATCACTCCATGCGTGGCTCACGCGAATCGTGCCTGGAAAAGTAGGTCACTTCAGCATATGGTGAATTCAAATGCATTTCTCTTGTAACTTTGACTAAGCCTTTGCCTCAAACTTTCACATACATTTGCTGTTTTTATAAGCCATCCAGTTAAATTGAAGAACTTATTCGGTTCATGGGGTATTTGGATGAAAAGAATTTTATGTTGGTTCTAAAAGGAAAATAAAATTACATCCATGACGTCCATGAGGAAAATGAATAATGAAATTATATTAAGTTGAATTGTTTCTCGAAATTACACCATGCATGCATCAAAAATTATTTTGAAAAAATCAATAAAATCGATGTTTGGACAATCTAAACGCAGAATGCAAATGCTAACACACCAAGTGGTGTGCTCAAAACTGTGGCGGACATTTTCCAGAATAAGAGAAGGAGTGGGGGGAGAAACAGGTGGACGGGCGTTCAGTCTGCATGATGCCACTTCCCGCTCTCCCTCTGGATGTAGCCCCACTTACATGGATGAGCAGTTGCTCATACCTCACTCAGCGTGTGAGTGTGTGCAGGGAATGTGGAATGAGAACTCCCCACCCACAACAGGGGGAGCGGGGGTTGGTGGGTTATAACCAGGACTATAAAAAGGCTTTCAGGTAATTTGATGTTGAATTTCATAAGGTCAGTGAAGGAAGAAAATTGTACGTGCTGTACAGGAGCGTCAGTGGAAACCCTTGAAGGATAGATCACATTTTATTAGCTGACAGTTTTCACGGTAAGTGTGGATAGTAGCACGGAACACATTAAGAGAATCGTTCTCGGGGGGAGTTGGCAATTTATTGGAATGGGAATATGTACAGTCTTCGTCTTCCAATTGGGAGGAGAGGAGAGCAGGGCCATATTATTGCTCATGGGAGAACCTTTTCTTGAATTTTAATGTTTTACAGGTTCACTTCAAAATATTTACATTGCGGCAACCGTGAAAAAATCAATATGTATGCAAACTTTGCCTTTTGCTTCTTCCTATCTCCTTTCACACATTTAAAGACTGGGAAACAATCAAATAGAACTCATTCATTTGCATGAAGGAATTGTTTTTGTTTCAAAAATCAATGCATCTGAGAGCCACGTAATTACGCAGAATCAAATCAATGTGTTTGAACATTTGTGCAGCAGCTCAGCTTCACTACAAAATGTAGATTACATTTCACCAGAAAAAAATGCATCAATAAACTCATTTGCATTCCACACCCTACTTTACCATACACACATTTAATTTATACTAGTCTCCCACCGATGTAATGCAGCAATTATATCACTGTAGTTATGATATACTCTTAATGAGTTTGCAAAATCCTCACTGTACAGTCTGAATCAAAAGGGGCCATTTATACAGTCATGAGAGTTTATTAAAATTCTCAGCAGTTCATTGATTTTTAAAAACTGAAAATGCCCTCATAATGGAAGTTTTTTATCTCTCTAAACTTGTAAAATGAAGAATAATGTATTTGTATATGGCTCATTTTTGGCAAATAGTGCCACTAAGAATGATTACCTTATGTCTCCACTGGCAGCATTCTGCTGGATAAGCACAATGGCCTCCTGTTCCTCCTGCCTCAGAAAAGCTTCCCTCTATATTGTGTGCAACTGTAACCATGATTCAAGCTTATAAGATCAACTTCAGTCAATAAACAAATCTATGTGCATATGTGTGCGAATCATGCATACACTGTGCTAGGAATTGGATGAGCCAAACCTGTATCACTACCCATTACTGAGTTTTACATTGAATATGTGGAACAGAAAACAAGTTCAAATGAACTACGTTCTTCGGACAATGGCGTGTAATTAGTTAGTGCTTGTGCAGGGTGGACGTACATGCCTCCTCTGCCCTTTTTGCAAAATGGGGCTCAGTTCATACCTGTGCAGTGACGTTGAATAGGTTGGAATAGGAATTGTCAGGTTTAATGATGATATGTTAAGTAATAACGGAGGAGTAGCACTTAAAAGTTGGTGTGACAACCAACAACAACAAGAAGGAGAACAAAAAGAAGCAACTGAGAGAGTTTTCTGGTCCTTCATCTCAAGGACAAAAAGTCATTTTTCCCACTTATTAAATAAATCAAAGACAATTGAGATCAGTCCCTCAGATTAAACAAATTAAGCGAGCAGTATACTTCAAAAGAGCATGAAGCAACATAAAACCACCCCATTGAACAAGTCCTGAAACACTGCACACAAAATACTCTTTGAGAACTGCATTTTTTTTTTTACTCTGCCCTTTGACCTCAGCGGTGACACAGCCAGCCATGTGATGTCAGAATCAATCATGGAAAGGGGGAGGTATCAGAAGTAGGTAAGTCACAATACAAAGTTTTGCTGTGGTGTGGTACGCATAGAACACCGAAAGAACGGGGAACATGAAGTCTTGCAAGAGGTGTTTTTGAGATAATAAATTTTCCTGTGATACTCCTACACAAATTATACCTGTGTTATGTTACAAGCCAGGAATCAAATCAGGAAGCAGAGTACAATCCAATAGGTCATTTCTTTGACAGTAATATGGCGACAGAATGCCAGAGGAAGAGGTGGGTACAGAACCCTGAATATGGATAACTCTGGATAGCTCTGTTCAGTACAGATGTTGTGGGTGAAGCTGAGCTGTCACTCGACAGCCAGTGGCTTCCGGGATAACAGCCAGGTAGAGTGCACAGTTTGCCAACACCGACCTGTGCCATAGGAGGATAAAGTATCTTGAAGGGAACATGATTTCAATCCTGATGACATATAAGGATTGGGAAATTGTTATTAACAAACTGGACAGAGGAATATACTTGGAAGTGTTAACAAGAATGCGGTCCCAATCCTGGACCCTGATTAGGCTTGGGAGCTTGCTCCTATTAAACTGGACAAATGAATTGACTTCAGCTGGGTTAACTTGAACGCGATTCCAATCTTGGACCCTGAGTAGGCTTGGAAGCGTGTTCGAGTCAACTGAGTGAAGAAGAAAGCTTCCAATCTAGAAGGTATTCTTCTTCTTCCATGATTACTGGTGGTGGCAACCAGCTTACATGCGTCATATCCCTTGGCTAAAGCTTAAACTAGCACATTGAATCCTCGAATTTCCAGAGAAAGCTTCTTAATACTGTATAAAAAGCACAATGATGGAGTGACTAAAATACTAAATCCAATTAAAAACGAAGACGGATCGGCAAGTATGGAATCAGAGTATGACTAGCAGTCGAGCAGATACATCCCAGGAAATGAAAGTTATGAGCATGCACAGTAATTGTGACACGGTACTTCAATAAACGTGTCACCAGCAGAGTCATTACCATATGTCTTAAGTTTGTCCTTCTGCGGTTACGATGGCTCCCAGTGCGCCACTGTAGCTAGCCGCTGAGTGGCTAATGATTCATTGGCTACTCGGCGGTTTCCTATAAAGCAAGCAACGTTGTCTGGCTTGGTGAGTTTCCTGGTGTCTTCGCAGTTTCCAGCTTTGTTTATGGTCTGATTCCCTGCACTACGGCCTGACGAAGGTATGTGCAAACCTTTTTTGTTGGGATGATGTTGTTATGAAATAAGTGTCCAACTGGTCGCTGCTACGCTTCCGGGTAGTCGTGCTTGGTACTACTGAAGGTATCTGTACATTTTTTTGTTTTGAATCATTGTTTGTCATATAGCAGGTTTTATCATTGAGTCACATACACTTTTAAATGAGAATGTTTTGTACATAGGTATTGGGCGAGATACCTCACGAGTGCTTACACATCAGATGACAGACATAGCATCTAAAGGTATGCTTCATTTAGATTATCTGCTGATGAAAGATATCTTGATAAATTATTGACTCCGACTTTATGGCCAAAAATGGTGCAATAGTCAGGAAGTATGTTTAGCAGTTCATTATTGGTTTGCTTTGTAGTAATTCTGTTTCTATCATGGATAGTGACTTACTAAGAATTACAAGTTTCAACTGTAAAAATATTAAATCATCAATGGGCTCAATTGTATCTTTGTGTTCCACTAGTCAAATTACAGCGCCATCCATAATTATTGGCACCCCTGGTTAAGATGTGTTAAAAGCCTTAAAATAAATTCAATTTTTATTGCAGAAGCATACTCTCACTCTGAAAATTGTAGAAAAATGTAACCTTCAACTCAAGTGAATTTTAAGGGGGAAAAAAAATCCCTGACTAAGAAATAATTATTTTTCTTAAAATCACCTGTTCCACAATTATTGGCACCCCTAACAATTCCTCGGAAATAAATGTAATTGAAGTATTTCTGTCATTTCTACAGTAGTTTACAAAGTTGATCAGAGTATCTAGGAACATTTAATTAGTAATTCATCACTTCCTGTTTCCCTGGGGTATAAATATGACATGACACAGAGGCCATTTCTCTTATCCACTCTTCAACATGGGAAAGACAAAGGAACACACCATTGAAGTAAGGCAGATGTGTGTCGACCTTCACAAGTCAGGCAATGGCTGCAAGAAAATAGCCACTCGCCTGCACCTGCCCATATCTACTGTCAGAGGAATCATTAAGAAGTTTAAAACAACTGGAACAGTGGTAAACAAGCCTGGACGAGGACGCAAGGTTATTTTGCCACCACGCACAGTGAGGAGGATGGTAAGAGAAATAAAAAGTTCTCCAAAGCTCACTGTTAAAGAATTGCAACAAATGGTAGCATCTTGGGGTCACAAAGTCTCCAAAACAACCATCAGGCGCTATCTACATGCCAACAAGCTGTTTGGGAGGCATGCACGGACAAAACCTTTTTCTCACTCACAATCATAAACGCAAAGCGTCTGGAGTTAAGCTAAGCGGTACTGGGACTTCAACTGGGACCGTGTGCTTTGGTCAGATGAGACCAAGATAGAGCTTTTTGGCAACAAACACTCTAAGTGGGTCTGGCGGAACACAAAAGATGAGTATGCAGAAAAGCACCTCATGCCCACTGTGAAGTATAAGGGAGGATCGGTGATGCTGTGGGCCTGTTTCTCTTCCAGAGGCCCTGGGAACCTTGTTAGGGTGCATGGCATCATGAACGCTTTGAAATACCAGGACATTTTAAATCAAAATCTGGTGGCCTCTGCCCGAAAGCTGAAGATGGGTCGTCACTGAGTCTTTCAGCAAGATAATGACCCTAAACATGTGGCCAAACCTACACAGAAATGGTTCACCAGACACAGAATCAAGCTCCTCCCATGGCCATCTCAGTCCCCAGACCTCAACCCCATTGAAAACCTGTGGAGTGAGCTGAAGAGGAGAGTGCAGAGGAGAGGACCCAGGTCGCTGGATAATTTAGAGAGATTGTGCAAAGAGGAATGGTCGAAGATCCCTCTTTCTATATTCTCCCATCTTGTGAAACATTATAGGAGAAGATTAGGTGCTGTTTTGTTGGCAAAAGGGGGTTATACAAAGTATTAACATCAGGGGTGCTAATAATTGTGGCACACATGATTTGATGTAAAAGAATTATTTCTTAATGTGATTTTTTTTCCCACTGAATAAATGCACTTGAATTAAAGGTTGGAGTTTCCTCTTTTTTTCATTGTGGTCCTATATTATTTAGAAAAAAACTGAATTTATTAGAAGCTAAAGAACACATCTTAACCAGGGGTGCCAATAATTATGGAGGGCACTGTATATGCCTTCAAGAAACATGGCTGTATGATGATGAGCTTCCCTTACTTAATAATTTGCATGAGAATTTTCTCGGGCGAGGTGTCTCATCAATGAAGTCGGATGAACGATTAATGGTTGGTAGGCCTTATGGTGGGCTTGCTGTGTTGTGGTGTAAAGAATTAGCTGGTTGTATTCAGGTGGACATCATTAATGAGAGAATAATGACTATCAATGTCAAGTATGGCAGTCAACATCTTTTTATATGTAATGTGTACATGCCATGTGATGATCACTCTCCTAATTCTCAAAACTTTGACCGATTCATGTCTTTACTGGGTGATATACATGCATGCTTAAGTGAAGCTCCCACTTCTTGTGTCATGATGTTGGGGGATTTCAATGCTAATGTAAGTGCCCGATCAGTTTTTGGAAATGAACTTAAAGAGTTTTTGCTCAGAATACCATTATATAATCTCTAATGTGGTAATGCTTCCTGCTAACACATTTACATTTTATAGTGAGGCTTATAATTCTACGTCATGGTTAGATCATTGTGTTTGTAGTCAGAGTGCTCATAGCAGCATTGAGTGTTTTATTGTTCATTATGACGTTTTGACTTCTGATCACTTTCCATTATCCGTTGTGGTAAAATTTAATTATGCTGTTTCTAGTGAACTTTCTGCTCATTCTTCTAAGTGTAACCCACATGACTTTCAGACGCTCCCTAACCTTTTCTGCTGCACTGAGAATTCTTTGATAGCCCCTAGAGCATGCGCTAGAATGTTGTTTTTAAATAAGAAATAGGCAACTGCCGCTTAAACATTCAGACTTGAAATCGAGAGATTGAATAGACACGATAATCTTTTCAACATTTGAAAGAGAGAGAAATCGATATCTAATCTGTAAATAACATTACTTCCTGAACTTCATCTATACTTCCAATCAACAAGATAATCAACACTTTTCTTCTAATCAACTTTGCATTTCCTTGAACCCTTCTTTCTAGGTGAGTCGCTAGCCCTAAAAGTATCTCCTGATATTTTCCAATACCTAAATAGTTCAAATAGATTAAAACGTTATTATTTTAATTCAGATCCTTATCTACAATCAAGACCCCAAGATCGTCAGAGATCTTGATTTGTTAGCCGATATCCTGGTGAGCAAACATTTTAACGTCTTGCAACTGCCATTTGTGTATTAATATGCTAAGCTAAGCTAAGTCATCTTAAACAGGTCCTAGTGGTTTTTATTAGATTCTGACGTGTATTTGACGAGACATACTCTTAAAACCAGTCAGGATAGGATGAGAGGACTTCGCTTTTATGATTTAGTAGGTTCATGAGTATTTTAAGACTTAAATGGTATTAAATGCTTTATTACTGTGGATCAAGGAAAGTTACGTTATTAGCCACCTATCTTCCAGCTAGCTTGGTCTCCTAGCAACCAAACAAACTCACAGTCATCTAGTGATCTCCAAGCATAACTGAATTAACGGAGATTTCAATGTTGTTTTTTTTTTTTTTTTTACATTTTTTTAATTTAATAGATTGTTTTGCATACTGTTGTTTTAAGCAGTTACAATAAGGGTATCGTTGGAGTAGTCAACAGCAATATGCTGCTGTTTATTCTTGCTCGTAGGAGCTAGTTTTTCTGTAGGTCCATACTGGTTATTGTATGGGCCGTTCAGTTGCAGTTTAACTACAATATGTATATTGAATTGCCATATTGTAAATAGAATTATAAGGATAAAGATTTATTGAACTAAATAGTAATCTGTGCAATTGTGTGCAGACTGGCTTTTTGTGTACCTGGAAACCCCCTTGTGTCATCGTCATCGCCCTCTTGTGGATACCTTGGAGCCTTCCTGTGATCCCCATCTTTCCTGTCACCATCATCATCCTCCCTTGCATGGCCCTTGCATTTCTGTGGCTGAACTCCCCGTGCTGCCTGCCACATCCCTTGCCCCTGTGACTCTGGTGGGACTGAACTGCACAAACTTGAGCGCACAAACGCACTTTGGATTCGATTGGAACTGGACTGAGTCACACACCTTCCATCACATTTCTTTTTTATCTTTCTTTTCTTTTTTCTTGGGTGCACTCATTTTCATTTGGGTTTATTTTTATTTCGTTATTTTTTTTTTTTTGAGATCTCAAGGGTTTTATTTATTGGTTTATTTGTTACATTTTATTTATTTATTTATAAATTACAAGATAAATAATGCCGGCACTACAGGTAGACATTTTGAGTGTATTCTTGGTTACACACACCCGGGTTGTACACTATTACAACACACATAAACATAGCAATAAATAGTTAAATAGATTTTAAATAGAATTTTAACTAGAAGTTTATAAATAGAATTAAATAAGTATTACTACAACACTAGTATTTATTCATACTTAATATTCATTCCTTTCCTGACCTAGTTTAAAACAAATAGATTCTTAGTATTGACATGTTGTTTACTCTTCATATTGACACCTTTACTAACTGCACTTAGAATACTGTTTACATGATTGATAATTTGCACAGAGTAAATGACTTTTATTATCTTTAACTTATTGTCTAAATAAATATTTATTGTATTTTTTTATCCTTATACCGGTGAGTGTTGTGTGTTGTTTGGGGTGAGCAATTGTTGTGGTGTAGCCATAACCTAAACCAGTCTCCTTTAGAACCTAGAGCTTAGAGTTAGACTGTTCCCGCACAAGCACAGGCCCTACCTCGTCGTGCGGGTTACATAAGTCAGTCTCATGGCAGCAACTGGAATAAGGCAGGTGAGCTAGATATAGCTGCATATGCAAGTGCATGCGAGGATCTTCTATCTGTGATAACATTACCACATGATGTGTTGTATTGTACTGATCTTCATTGTTGTAATACTGATCACTTCTGCGCAATTGAAGAGTTTTATAATAATGTTATTAATTGCTCGGATCAAGCGGCCTATTTTAATATACCTCAAAGTAAAGTATCCAATAAACATAATCTCAGTGTAACTGGGTGGAATGAAGCTGTGCGGGAAAATCATGATGAGGCTAGGTTGATGTTTAAATTGTGGTCTGCTGCTGGAAAACCTCGGTACGGCGAGGTATATAATAACATGACGGTATCTCGGGCTAGGTTTAAACGTGCTTTACGTGCATGTAGAAAATATGAAGAGCAAATAAGTGCTGATAATCTTGCTAAGCATGTCTTGCAAAAAGATTATGTCTCTTTTTGGAAGGATGTGGACAGAAAATCCTGTAAATCTCTTCCTTTGTCTGATACTGTTGGGGGTGCAATTGGTCCTGTGGAGATTGCTAGCATGTGGAGAGAATATTACCAAAACCTGTTTACTTCAGTTAAATCTACCTGATTTAAAAGTAGTGTAATGGACTCTGTGAACAATGTAACTCTAGACTGCAAATTAATAACTTGAAGAAGTATCTGAAGGTATTAGGAGCCTGAAAAGTGGTAAATCTTGTGGTATTGACAATATCCGCTCTGAAAATTTGAAATGTGGTGGTAATCGGTTGATAATTATGCTATCTTTTTGTTTTAATTCCTTTCTGATACATGGCTTTTTACCTAGCTCCTTGAAAGATACAATACTTGTAGCTGTGCTTAAAAACAAATCTGGTGATTTAACTGATAACAATAATTACAGGCCTATTGCTCTGGCCTCCACTGTTTCAAAGGTGCTGGAGATTCTGTTACTTAATAGATGTGCTAAATTTCTGGAGAGCTCTGACTCCCAATTCGGGTTCAAAAGTGGTCACTCGACTGACTTGTGTATATATTCACTAAAAGAAACAGTGAACTACCATCAGTCTCATTGTAGTCATGTCTTTTTATGTTTCATGGATGCAAAGGAAGCTTTTGATAGGGTCAATCATCGGATATTATTCCATAAACTGATACAAAAAGGTGTGCCTTTAATTATTGTCAGGTTATTAGTAGCATGGTATGGCACTCAGAAAGGTCAGATATGCTGGGGTTCAGAATTGTCTGACCCTTTTTCTATTGATAATGGTGTACGACAGGGTGGTATTCTTTCTCCCAAACTGTTTAATTGTAATATCGATGACCTAAGCCTGTTACTAAGCAAGTTACACGTAGTCAATGTGTAAACCATCTTGCTTATGCAGATGATCTTGTGCTGATTGCTCCTTCTATTAAAGGGTTGCAACGACTTGTGACAGTTTGCCAGCATTTTGGTGATGAAAATGAAATTGAATATAATTGTAAAAAGACTGTGTGTATGTCTGTTTTGTCAAGTAAGATGAAATTACTCCATGTGCCTCCTGTCACTCTGTATGGTGAGCAGCTACTTTTCGTTGATAGATATAAATATTTGGGAGTCTACGTGAATGAATCATGGACGGATGATTTGGATATGACTAGACAGTTGCGCTCTTTCTACATGAGAAGTAACCAACTCTTTAGAAATTTTAGTCTTTGTAGTAACGAGGTTAAAATCCAATTATTCCATTCCTTTTGCAGCAGTATTTATGGTGCGCCGCTATGGTGCAATTATAAACAGGCCACTTTGCGTAAATTGACTGTAGCCTACAATAATACTTTTCGACGCATCCTTTCCCTACCTAGTCATTGCAGTGCGAGTAATATGTTTGTTTCTCATTCTGTAAACTCTTTTGGGGAATTGAGGAGAAAATTCACCTATGTTTTTAAAATGAGAGTTTTTAACTGCAACAATTCCCTTGTGCAATCCATTTTTAATTGTGTTTTCTTAAACTCGAGACTACGGCAGCAGTGGCGAAGCATTTTATATGTGTAATGTACACTTTCTTTTTTTTATCTTATGTCACTGTGGTCTTTATGTATGTATATTTGTATGTGTTATTTGCTTTTTTATATGTATAATGTATACGGACTGAAATGTCTGAAATAAAACCTATCTATCTATCTATCTATCTAAATCTGTTTGTTACTTTTATTAAGAAGACCAGTGTGTATGTGTATCGACAGCCCTGCATGTTTATTAAAGGAAACTGACACGGTGACGTTGATGTAATGTATGCAATTTACTTTATCCTGTCGGTTGAAATGTACTAAAAAGATATGCTGTGTACAATAACATTTATATAGGGCAGTGAAGACAGGCGCCAGGGCTGCCTTCCCTTTGTCATCCCTTGTGGTGTCCGAGACACATCAAGGTAACAAAAATAAAGAATAATATGTACTGTATTATGTGACAATCGGGATTTGCTACGCCTTATGTGTATTGAACGTGTGATTAATTTTAATGATTCTGTGTTTGCAGACAGATTGCTCCTCCTGCTTTGCTTTTACAAAATTGTAACATTAAGCCTTCCCTTTCTTTATATTCTTTTGTTCTTTTGGGTTTAGTTGACTGGTCGTGGTCTGTGCCTAGCCTCCTCCTTCCCCAACGCACTGGTTGATGTGGTATTGGCTGCCCCAGTAGCTTAGAAACTGTAGTGACAATCTTGTCCAATTTTGCCAGCTATGCCTAATCTAATGACCTCCTTTCCCTTGTTCTCCTCCTCAGAGCATTAGACAAGCTATTTACAGGGCAGGTTGCTGCTTCCTCCTCCGAGCACTGCGTATTAGTGGTAACTTGCACCTCACAATTTAATTCAAATCACTTTGTAGTGGTTGTACCCATGTGCGTGCAGGTGTGTGTGTGTGTGTGTGTGTGTGTGTGTGTGTTTTGACCATAGGCACCAGATGGAGCACGAGTGGTGAAACTGTACTTCTATCCAGAACAGGTAACCTTCCCCCATGACAGCTGACCAATTCCTTACTGTGTCAATACTTATTCTCTCTGGATGCAGCCACTACTCACGCTCTGCCTACTGCAGTAAATGACAGCCCGGCCATTTTAATCTGCATTATTTATAAATAAATTTTGTTTATTTTTTACTGAAAAGCACGTCTCGGTCCCATTTCTTCTTTGCGTATGCATGAGCCTGCTTGTCTTCGAGAAGGTGTTTGGTGATTAACTTGAAGTCAAAGCATATCTTGGTTTGCAAGGCCCCAAGTGGCGTAGTCAGGTAATTCAAACGCAAAGAGTTTCTACTTGAAATACTGACTGGTGACTGGTTCAAGGCACAAAAGGAAAAGTACAATCCAGCAACTTGCATTACGAAGCAGGGGGCTTAAATACACGTCACATGGTAATTTGGAGAAACCATGAAATGAGACACAGCCGAGGAGGGACAAACACGCGATTCGTTAGCCAATCAAAGGACACACACTTCTCTTCGACATGCAATTTGCTGAATAGGAAGAGACATGAAAGGCATTCACCCGAGGTTTGTGACAACCTGTCTAGTCAAAGCCCTAGGATGGAGTGTCTGCTGTGCTCTGTGGAATTACAACCCCAGGCAAAAAATATGGAATCAGCACTCCTCAAGGATGTTCATCCAGCTTTTTTACTTCATAGCAAAGAAACAAATCACAGATATGACACAAAACTATTTTTGCAAAATAGCTGAACAGTTGGCCTTCATGAAACACACCTCAAACAAAGTAGATTAAATTATTTTAGTTAATGGCATATTTTTTGCAGATCAAGTAGAGGAAAAAATGGAATCACTCAATGCTGAATTTTTTCAGCAGTGTAATTTATCTTATGCCCCCGTCACACTTATTCAAAATCAGCAGGAATCAAGCAGAACCAGCCTGAATGAAGAATTCGCGCAACATTCGGGTGGGAATTTCAAACTGGGGGAGAAATGTCTATAGTAATCTCAAAATGTCGCTGTTAAAATTCATTTTTTCGAAGAAATATTTCCCTTTACTATTCATTTATGGGTGTAAATATGGAATTAGATCTTCCATTCTGTCTCCATAGGCATAGTCGATGATCAAATTGGAACGGGGACTGATGTGCTTGCAAGTGTTATTAAGGTTTTGTACATAATTGTCAAGTCTGTATGCTCCGAGACAGGATCTTGCTTGCACTGAGATCCGATTAGCCAGACCACAAGCTGAAGTGGTCTGACTTGCATTGAGTTCAGTCACAGAAATAAAGCAGTATTTGAGAGAATCACTGAAGTTCCAGTGCTGAGGAAAACAATAGCAGCGTGAATCGCTCGTCTCTGCTGCCCTCACCTCAACAAAGTGCGTCTCAGTGTTGTGCCGCCATTACAGAATAAACAAAATATTAAGAAAAGAGGGCTCTTTCTCGCTATAGGGCCATTTAGTATGCACCAATTGCATGGTAATATATCCGATCAGGCAGGCAGCAGTGAAGCGTAAACACACATGTGAACACAGCAGAGTTTCGATGTAGTGCATCACAAAAGTCGAATTGAAAAGACAACCACAAGAATAGATTAAACTATAAATCTTAGATATCTTTTCACAGACTGCCGACTGCTTAAGAAAATAGTAGAAGCAAATAGATTGCTGCAATTCAAACATGGATTTGCAGTTGCCATTTCAAGTCAACTATGTTAAATTCTGGGGTTTAATCATTTAGTAATATACCATATAACTCAACAATCAAATAGTAAGCAACTTTAGTTAATGTTCTGTCTAATTTTACATTCTTTGTCAGCATTTCTTGGAAAAATATCCATGATGATTAGCCTTGTGTTCTCCAAAGAAAATGGGAGAGGGTGGCTAGCTAGTGTCTGTGTCTTTGTTTTTCCAACAAATCCCGCCTTGAAGTACAATCAAGCGTTAAGGTTTTCATATGCCCTCAGGCTTTGCTTTGTTTAGTTCCTCGGCGTCAAAATCAGGTACATACGAATGTCAGGAAATCCAATTCCAGACCACTTGATAATGGCCATGGATTGCTGGTTCTTTTTTAAGGTATGCCATTAATCTTAACCAGAGCCCCTGGACCTTTTGAATTAATTAATCAATACAAATAAATCGAAGACACAGCTTCTTTCTTAATGTGATCTAAGGGTGACTAAATAGGCCAAAGTCAGTTCACAAAAACAATCTAGTCTTGAATAAGCCTATGCTGTATGAAAGATAAACAGCCGTGGAACATCCGCACTACTTTATGGGCACATCAGGCGACCTAACCTGTGATTCCTGGTCGTTAAAATTCTTTAAATTTAACCTACCCCTGTTCTCTGAACAAAAACATATTCCGGTTATCTAAATAAAAACATATTAAACTTAGTCGACTGAACAAATAAAGTATTAATCGTGCACATCATCCAAAAGTCTTGTCACTGGTATTCCAGTGTGCCACATGAATTCAGGTCTCACTCCGTGATCTCGTATCCCTGAACTAGCTAATCCCCATGGCATCACAAGACTACTTAGTCATTTACCTTGCAATCAAGCTTATTCATTAATTGAACTGATAACACTCTTATAGGGTTATATTCATAATGGGGGAAGGGGGGGAGATAAATATTTATTAACATTCAGACATGCTGGTTATAATACTGTGCACATGCAGAGGTTTTACTTTGCTCATCTGCTTGTCTAGATCTGGACTTGTGGTTGGCAGCTCCCACAGAGCGGCGGTTTCATAGGTTGTGACTTCAATCTGAAAAAAATACTGTACAATAAATTAGAACAATATAAAATATGACAAGTGGTAGCCTACAAAATCTGCGACAATCAACACTGCAAAAAATGATAAGGTAAAAATACTAGGTAAGATGAATTTACTTATTTTAAGACTTAAAACACTTATTTCTATCACCATTTTTCTTAGTAAGACAAAAAAAAATTTCTTGTTTTGAGGTAATTTTTACTAGCTTGCCAATGGGCTAAGTAAATTTCACTTGTCAAGTCAAATAGTAACTTGTTTTAAGAAAAAAAACAAAACACATCATGATTTGGAATTCTAAAATGCTTTTTTATATAAGAAGGAAAAAGTGGCATACTGACACACACGAAAGCGATGTTCATTCCAGTAAAGTATTCACACAGCAACATTTGAATGTTTTGGCTGACTGAACGTACCCCGGTACCATTGAATCTCAATTTATCTCCGGTCTTGAGTGTGGAATGTGTTAAAGCATCTTATCGAACTCAATGAAAAGTGTAAGCATATAGCGGAAGATTGACGATTGATAAAGATATAATCTCGGAACTGGTGATTTGGTAGGATTTTTTAGTCGATGTGAAAACTGTCGTTTAATAGGAAGGACCTTACAATATACTTCTAAATTCTGCTGGATGGGAGACGGGGAATTTTTTTCTCGTAAGAAGGAAATGTTGTAAATTTTGCGAAGTGGAGAGCAGATTCAGTTGTAACGCGAGAGAAGGTAGCTACGTTTGTTTTTGGATGCCGTCCGGTCAAAAATTAACGCATGCTTGTTTATTTTTGAATGCAAAATGAACGCATGCTCGTTCATTTTTGAACACTCTGCCGTTCGTTTTTTTGCTGAACACGAACGGAGACTTGTTCATTTTTGAACGCCTGTTAAAATTTGAATGCCTTCAGTATATTGACAAGCACCCTAAAGCACATAATATACCTCCATAATGGACATATAGCTGCAGGATATGACCTCTCCATTCACAATTACCCTGAACTGCTTACTTAAGGTGTCATTCCAATCACTACATTTCACCATGTGATCCCGGCTCAGAGGAACACTAAAAGAAAAGGCAGAGCAAGAAAATCTAAAATCAGCCATATCAGATCACTGCAAAAGGAACAATCATATCATGGACTGGAATAACGCAAGGATCATCGGATCGGAAAGTAACAAATACAAACGTTGGATCAAGGAGGCCATTGAAATCAGGGAGCAAGCCCAGGACACCATCAACCGGGATGAGGCGGCATTCATGCTCTCCCACACCTGAGATTCTCTTCTTCAGAGACCATCGAACGGCGGGGGGCGTGACCGGCCTGGTGGATCTGACAGGTTTACCACGCCCGTCACGCCTACAGCGGAAAACAGCTGATAATCTGATGCGCTATAGCATTTCAGATGACTCTTCTGAGTCAGACTGCAGACGACAGTTGAAACATGTCATGGTAAGAGTAGCATCTCAACCTTCTGTCTGAAGTAAAAGAAAACAATATTTTGTTAACAAACAGAAGACAGAATGAATCTGGTCGAACGGAGGTCTCACAGCAGTCAAAGCATATAGGAGCATAAACCAAGCCACAAGGTCGAAGGAGCTGCGTGCAGAGCTCAGAGACAAGATTGTGTCGAGGCACAGATCTGCAGAACGCTACAAAAAATGTTCTGTTGCATTGAAGATTCCCAAAAGCACAGTTGCCTCCATAGTTCTTAAATTGAAGAAGTTTTTAACAATCTGGTCAATTCCTGCAGCTGGCCGCCCAGCCAAACTCAACATTCGGGGGAGAAGGGCCTGGTAAGAGTGGTGACCAAGAACCCAATGGTCACTCTGGCTGAGCTCCAGAGATCCTGTGCGGGGATTGGAGAAATTTGTAGAAGGATAACATCACTGCAGCACTCCACTGATCGGGGCTTTATGGCAGCGTGGACAGACAAAAGCTGCTTCTCGGTGGAAAACACATGACAGCCCGCTTGGAGTCTGCAAAAAAAAAAAGCACTGAAAGGACTCTCATTCTGTGAATATCCTTGAGTAGCCCAGCCAGAACCATGACTTGAACCTGATGGAACATCTCTGGAGACACCTGAAAATGGCTGTCTATTTGACGGTCCCCATCCAACTTGACATAGCTTGAAAGAATCTACTGAGAAGAATAGGAGAAAATCCCCAAATCCATGTGTGCAAATCTTGTTGCATCACAGCCCCTCAGGGGCAGAAGAAGACAGCCTTCGTTTACATGGACTTGAGTATCCCGTTTTTGTGTTCGTGCATGGAAACATCATATCCCGATTTTGGATTTTTCAGAAACCCGATTTTGCTACCTCCAAAAGAAAATGCGATGCTGTGGCACGTATACGCCTTACCCTGGTTTCTGACTGCTGCCGACTCCCAGCACAGCCTCAGCCTCGATCAGGTGACGTACCATCAAAACAAACACAGCGGCGCCAATACCAGTGTCTTGCTTCTGGAGCCAAGAAGAAACTGAGTTTTGTCTTTCATGTAAACATAGTCATTGATTGTGGCTCATGGCTTTATCCACCATACTGCACAGAACATGTACACAAATTCCCCACAACTGCCCAGTTTGTATAATACTATGGCCACTCTAGTGGGTAGCGGAACTAGTGCTTGGACTATTGTTTCCTCTGGTCTCATGAATGGTTTAACTACGCCACACAGCCGATTGAAGGATTCCCTATTCATCCGAAAGTTTTCTGTTCTCAAAATTGATAAACTTCATGATGAAGACCCTATCCCACCAGTCATGGCTGCGCATCTTCACCCATTGTCCTCTTGTTCTGCGCGGTGGCAGTGACAGGCTGACAACAGTCAGAACTGAAAACAAGTTCAAAATTTCCTGTCGCTTGCTGGATATGAAGTGGACAAACCATATCTGCAATGTGATGTTGGCATAAATAGTGCTAAGCCTACAATTAGCCAAAGTGGTCTTTTCTTTCTCAAGTATCAAAATTGCCACGCTTTGTGGTGTAAAAAATAAACATCACAGGTGCCTGCACTAATAAGATACCATAATCAGAAACCAGGACATTAGTATTCATCATGTATATTTTACAGGAAAACTGTGTAATCAGGCATTTCATGAAATGCCTGGGTTTCAATTCAGTCATTTCATAAATTGCCCAAAGATTTTAGGCATTTCATGAAATGGCTGATAAAAAAAAATTCCAAAAAACTTCATGAAATGGCTGATTACAGTTTGCTTGTAACATATACAGGGATATGAATAACCAGGTTTCTCTTGAGTGTATGTAAACGCTGTATCCCGAATATGATCAAAGCCGGGATAAGGCTCATAACTGGGATACTCCAATCCATGTATACACAGTCATAGAATCATTTTCTGTCAAACACAAACTTATATTTCCAGTGTTATTTATCAATTTAGGTAATATTCTCAGCAATTCTGATTATGTGAGAGCAATCTACTGAGTGTTACCTTTCAAAGAAGACCATGATTATGCCTGTAGTCAAAGTGGTTCAAGAACAGTAAGCACTTCAGTTTAGGAGGATATTTGCCCAAAAAGGACTGCACTTCAAAGGGTTAAAGATATTTATCCCAATTGGATATTCTGAATGATAACTCTTGGAACTGAAATACTGATACGAGATTTAAGTAAAGAGAAGAAAAACACATTCCAGATACGCTCGGCTTCTTTATGCTTTCTGAGTATCATGTACTACTACTCTGAAGAGTAACAAAAAGAATGCTGCTCCACATAACAAGCTTGAGTGCGTTCTTGGTTCTGGGCCATAACTGCTGTCACAGAGGCTTCTCTTCTTTACAGCATTTGTTCAGCTTTTGGCTAAGTTCCCATCTGAGATAAAATGTAATCTCAAGTGAAAGGAAAGCGCCTGTTCACTGCCTGGTCTGGCTTTTTATAGAAGTGCAATTCAGATCTCCTCATTGAAACCTCCCCATTGATGAACCAATGTTCTTAAAAAATGAATACACAGAGAAATATAACGTAAAAAGCATCAGGATATTATAATAAATGCATCCGCACTGACTGTACAAGCATTGCGCATTTCTAGTACAGTCGGGAAACTCGTGCCACAGCTGCATGGCTGAATTCAGAGAACGTTTCTTCTCACCAACCAATCAGAGCAGCACACATCACATCAGTAATGGAGCACACTCTTCAAAAACTGCTAATCATGTGACCACTTGGCTTGCCATTGCTGCTTTGTTGTTTTGCTTCTTTTGCAGCTATTTGACTTTGCTAACCCACCACCGCCCTGTCTTTCGCATTTTGTTTAGATCTACTTTGTGCTCACAGGGGAGTTCCTGTCTTTTGTTCATGAGGTAGATGAAACTACTCCCTGAATTCAGGGTAGTACTTGTGTCCATGCACTAAGTATGTTGGTCTTATCAGCCTCAACTAAAAATATTGGTCAACATCATACTCAATAAATGGTTTTTCATTTCAATATGTGAGTTATCCCAACTAAAATGATTGTAATTCCTTTATGTATGCACCTGATATTGTCAATGGAGAGGGGTTGGTTGAGGGTTAAAAGTAGGTAGGTAAGTGGAGGCTTTACTTTTATCCTCAACAAGTTCTAGCAATCTGAAAAAGGGGTTTACATGAATATTACGGCACGATAGACTGCAGAGAAAACATTTAAATCAAAACAGGTAGAAAAAGAGAACATAACATTTTATAATTTTGCATTATGTGCAGAGAAAGGCAGTGGCAACAAAGCTGGCTCTTCTTTTGATATAACCACAATGCGCATAGGGTCTTGGGCTTGGGCCAAGGACAAGCTGAATTGAGAGGTACAATGAAGAATAAAATCAAGGATGGCAACATGGCAGCATAATGGAGTACCCGTATGAATTATAATCCTTTTAATGGCAGGAAATGCTTAATATTGAAAGCCAAGTAAGAACAACCCTGAAGTACTGAAAGGCATAACAATAACCTAATCCATCTGATTTTCTTCCAATGGAGTCAATGGATTGTACAAGCAAGTCTTGCTTAATGGCTTAGATAAAAAATAAAAATCCTTCAAAATGGAGTATAAATGCAGCGTAAACACAGGAGCCATTCTACAATGTGGATGAAAATAATGGTAGTCAAAATAGTTTCCATCAGATTGATGAGAAGGCTTGTGTAAAATTTTTGGGCACAGGCACTATAGACACTATTTATTGACATTCAGAGCCCCCATATTCATTAGGGGTAACCACAGCTGCATTGCTAACTGCAGGCATTTTAGGATTGTTAGCTCATGTTCATGTCACTGCCTTTAGGCTTAGAGAGATAAAATCACCATGAAGGTGAGTGAGTTTCTTCTTGTATTTATTTATGTTTCACTGAAAAAAAAACTGTTAGTCATTAGCCAACAGCCCAGCAGACAGGAAGCAAACACTCAAATTATATTTTATCTTCATGAAAGCATTAGAAAATATAAAGGTTAGAGAGAAATGGGTCAAGTTCAAGGGTGCAGGGCATGCAGCAATCGATTCTTGAATGCTGAGACTACCAGGTAGCATTATTGAATTTCAGTCTGTCTAGAATAACCTGTGAGACAAATCCCTAGATGCACTCAATCCCTTATGCAACTAATGGAAATTAAAAATAACTGCTATTATGAAACTGTTGAGTGACTGTACCCAAAATAAGCCATTCTCTTTTATCCTGAATTCAATGAATACCAGAGCTAGCAGTCATTGCCTTTCTGGGAAAATGATTACTTTCTTTAACATTTATAATGTGCTAGGTGGCACTGATAAAATTAATTGTAATATAAAGTGAAATGTCTAGTCGCATACAATTATTAGGCTGGCCTGTGAGACTGCTCTTACTGATATGGAGGTTGGTCAGTTTTAAATACAATACATTAAATATCCACTGAATTTTATAACATTTTTTTTTTTTTTTTTTTTTTTAATTTGGCATCTCCAATCCCACCCGAATCTGGAATGCCCAATTGGTGAACTATGTACAAGGCTTGCTCGTATGCGACCCCTTGCTGCCAATTCAGGAGAGTGTAGACAGCTCGCGGCTCTCCTCCGAAGCACGCGCCTGTCAACCACCGCCTCTTTACGCACTCATTGGTTGAATCTTCGCAAGTTCAGAACGAGGGCGGAGGATACCCGGACATGACCAGGCTTAGAATCTTCCTGATGAGCGCCCGTCTGGCCAACAGGAGGCGCTTGAGCAACGAACAAGGCAACTATTGTAATCCCTTCCCGGCAGTCCCTTACCAATTTGCAACCCTGTAGCGCTATAGCCAATTGTGCGCTACTCTGAAAAAGCTGCCAACCACTGCCGGCTGGTATGAAGCGGGGCTCGAACCCGCGACGTGATAGTCACTTCAGCTTCACAACGCGATGCTTTACCGAGTGAGCTATACAGCAGCCCTGAATTTTATGTCATTGTTAAACCAAAAATTACACAATGCATTAAATATGCAATATGTTTTATTTATTCTATTAGGCAATTTTTGACCAAAAATTATATAGTGATTGGAATGAGTACAATTAAATTTTTTAAGTGCTTTTTACAGGAATCCTGTCACAAAGTCAGTTTACGGAGAACACAGAGAAAGGAAAAAAGACAAAACACCAGGGGGCTGATTCAGTAAACATGACAGACCGTCCGAATCAGCGACGGACTACCCCCTGCTTGGATTGGACGGTCCGTCTTTTTCTAGGTGTTTCAATAAACGGCCCTTAGTCCATCGACTTTCTGAGAACGCTCGCGAGTTGTTCTAAAACCCGGTCGGACAAAAAATATATGGCGTTATTGTTTGATTTTGCCTGGAGGCAAAGACGGCCCAAAATATTTAGAGACTGGAAAGACAGTATAACCAATGCCCGCAAAATCGATAGCCTATGAATGAATGAATTTTTCTAACAACCACACATAATTTAAATACAATATATGAAAATTTCACTTTTAAGTCATTGGTGCCATCTTCCTAAATAGTAACAAAAAGTTGTATTTTTATTCAGGCTATGTGAACACTAATGGGACATTGCTTTAAGAGCAGTCTCAGCATGGTTCTCAGTGGTTGTTATAAATTATTATAGTCGGGGTGCTTACGTGAGACCGAGAGTGAAGCTCTGTTTACTGCCTGTCTTTAACTTAACTCATGTCTGTAAAATGAGCAATCGTGACATTATGAATGTTTTAATGTCTTTGATGATCATTGGCTACCCGAAGCCTTTAGTTCAGAATGCACAGTTAGCAAAGGCTGCTTTTGATTAGCTAGCTAGCTTGTAATCGTTTAATACTGAAATTGAATGTGATATCCTACCCTAAGCAACTAACCTTTTGGGAACCGCTCCCCAGGGCTGTTTTTTCAAAAAACGTTAACTTATTTTGAATATTTTAACGCCATCGCTGAGGTGTAAATTATCACGTAACCTCAAACGGAAAGTGATGAACAATCCGTCCACATCGGACCATGGTTGGACATCCTACTTTTGTTTTATTGAAACACCTGACAGATATGGTCTGTCGGAGGACCGACTTTTCACTCGGCGGATGGTCTGACTTGGTTAGACAAGTTAAGTTTATTGAAACAGCCGCCAAGGGCCCGATTTTCCCACATGCACTTCGTCTGACGATTCATGCACAGACCATTCGCTATGCCTATTCCTGTTTTGCTCCATTTGCATGGACAAACTTGAATTTTTCCTCAAGTTCTGCACGCAGCTGGGCAGAGAGACTAATATCGAGGGCATAGTTATATTGCAAGGGGTGTTTCCATGTAAATTGGGTGAATTATTTAAATGAGGTTGCACTAGGCAAACAATGGAATCTCTCTGATACTTAAAGCAGACCGCATATGGCATGCTAGAACCATGTCTAAACACTAGGGCCCGAATGCATGAATGAGGTATAACTTGTACTAGGTGTAAGCTTATACCGAGAATAGTTATTGCAGCCCCTGTGGTATAAGAAAATTGGTATGCACCAAACATAGTTTAACTATTTGCGGAATAACTATTGTGCAAATAAGCTATTCCGTAGTCGTAGGGTTATTCAATGATTTATTGCTGTCGTTTACCACAAATCTATACTGAACAAAAATATGAACGCAACAGTTTAGTCCTTTCAATGTTCCGCATAATTATTTCTGAGGTTGGCTTAGTTGGGTTTATTTATGCGACCAAGGTTGTGTGCCACTGGTCTGTGTGCATTTCAGTCACCTTCTCCATATCATTGTCAAGTTCATGCCCTTTGTCAAAATTGGCCTGTCAGACAGGTGGGGCATGATCCAGAGCTACTGAAATCAGGTACAGTCAGCCCAGGCACATCCTGTACTCTGGTCAATAAAAGGCCACCTCAAAAGTCCCAGTTCTGCCATCGTTCAAAATGCCATAAATGACTCGAGCCATCAGGGAGCGTGCCATTGGCATGCTCAATGCAGGACTGTTTCTCAGGGATGTTGAAAGGGCTCTTAATGTCCATGTTTCAACAATAAGTCGCATAAAACACCTTCTTGAGGAATGAGGAGAGACAGCACACTGCCCACATTATGACGACCATGTGTGACAACCCCCACCCAAGCCCGCCATATCTGGACTCTCCATCTCTGCGATCATTTGAGACCAGTAACTCCCACTGCAGATGAGACAGCTGGTCCCCACCATCACCCCATTTTTGCCGAAACCGTGAAAAATAATCTCCAGGTAGTCCATATCTTTACGTCTTTTGCCCTTTGTGGATTGGACCTCTCCTCAGCTCGATGAGAAAATTGGTTCGACTGAGTGAATAGACACATTTGATGGCTAATGGCACAATGGAGGACTGTTTTCTTTACACACAAGTCACGTTTCCAACTTCACAGAGCGGATGGACGGGGGATCATTATGCTGACATTGTGGTGGTGCGCATGGTGGCACATAGTGGTGGAGTGCTGGTTTGGGTGGGAATATTCCAAGGACATTGCACCCAACTGCAGTTCATGAACAGCAACTTGAATGCAGTGTGATTTCACGGTGAGATGCTGCTGCCTATCGTTCTACCATTCATCCATCAAAGCAATAACCATCCAGCATGACCATGCCAGACCCAAGTCACCGTGTATGCACAGAATTCCTTGAGCCTGAAAACATTTGTGTGCTTGAATGGCTGGCTTATTCCTTGGATTTGTCCCCCTTCCAGCATCTTTGGGATGTCCACAAGCAACAAGTTCATCACTGATTCCCATTTTCGGCCAATAGCCGCCAACTCCGCACTGCTCTTGAAGAGAAGTGGGAACATGTCCCCCAAGTCACCATTGACCATTTGTTACAGTCCACACAGCAGAGATGTGTAGCAGTGCAGCAGGCCAAAGATGGACATACCCAATATTGATTTGTGAAATTTGGACAATAGACCCCATCCCCTTTATCATCACGCCATTGCGAGATTCTTGTTTGTCTTTTTAAATCATTGATTGAAATGTATTGCAATATGGTCATACAATCTGTCAACACTCAATGAAAGTACAATGAGCTTCTGAACATGGTCCTATTTCTCACAATAAGAAGTGTTGCGTTTATATTTTTGTTCAGTGTATTAATAGGCCTGCCCTCGCGCTTTATTACTCTGAATGGGGAGTTTTCGTGAGCTAGTATGCGAACGCCTGCCTATTGTTCGACCTCTGTTTTGTGGTTAACGCACAAAAGATGGATGTTCGCGTACACGTTTCGGGGGAGTTTGCTGAAACTCCCTAATCACAATAGGGTTCCACGTAGATGACGCTGAGGACGATGAGGTGGAGCCAACTGAACATATCGAGGACAATATGTAAGGGGTTGGAGTCAGGGCCAGGCTGACTGCCGATCATTTCGCTGGTTAAATGAATATGGACCGTAACCTTGAATATTTGTTCAGGCATTCGGTTATACTTCTTTTGGTAAAGACAAGTATAAAATGAATTGAAAATTTACATCTCCAAATGAGTATCAATCTATACAGGGTAATTTGAACATAATTTCATGCCAATATCCTAAAAACAGAAGGCACAGTTTTGAGACATCCACTGAAAACAGACTGCAAATTGTCTTATTCCACTCCTTAAACTTACCCCTTGGTTGGTATAAGTTACACCAGGAAATCTGCAGTATTTACACCACAGATTAAGCTATTCCATATTTGTGCATACAACTCCCTATTTGAGGTTTAAAGTTATACCGCAGTTTAACTTATACCATGTTCATGCATAGCAAGAGTGGTAAAACCATTGATTTATACCTGGTATAGGCTATTCTGTCTCTATTCCGCTTTCATGTATACGGGCCTAGGGGTGTAATGATATCCAACCGCGGTTTTTTTAAAACGTAGTAAGACCACCAGCTTGCCATGGGCCAACATCCGAGCTTGCCCAATTGCTTTATTCAACGTGATGCAGTCTTGAACGATCGGCAGGTGAAAGTGCCAAACGTCAGAGGGCATGTGAAGTGCTTCAGAAAAAAACTATTCTGACATCAGTATTTTTTGGCGACATGCTGGACAAAGCTGAGTAAAGGACTGCAGAATCGTCTCCTTATAACCAATTAAGCTACTGTAATCCTGTCCCTGTTTACTTTGCTCAATTAGCAATGGATGCAATGAGCTAAGATTCCTGATAAATTATTTCTGAATTTACTATACATACTTTGTCTGCCACTGCCTCTGATAAAGTTGTACTACTTACATAAAGCCTTATATTGAGTACAGTACCTCCCTACTTTTCTTGGGTTTTTTTTTTTTTGGCGGGGGGGGAACTAAAAATTTCACAGCCACATACCTTATATTAGTATTGTTCTCACATAACCCAAATTCAGTGAAATGAATCTCCCCAGGTGCAAAGCTTCCACATCATTTCAAATCAGCTGTAATGCACGCCCTAATGTCAGTTATCACCCCAGATGTCCACAAACATTAGGATGTTTGTGAAGGTTAGCGTTGACTGTGGCGAGGGGGTGACATACTGAATAAACAGATGTGTCATGGTATCTCCACCACAGAGTGCTCCCTCTAGCTTTATTTTGCTTTGCCTCATTAATACGAAACCGTTAAATACACATTATTTTAATAGGAGTCAAAGAAATAAATTATTAACAAGCTGTAAGGAAATATTCCAGATTGCCGCCAACATTATTTTATAATTATTTTTTAATGGTAATAAAGGCAACTGCTGTTAGATTATGCTGAGTTAAAGCCAGCATGCGACAACTTAATGAATCACATAAATGTTGATTGCTGCTGTGACTAATGGCAGATTGCAAATATATGCTCAACATTGTTAAACAACATCTCTCATGACTTAATCTAGTGTTGTATGTTATTACATAACTATTTGAAGAGATGTAGCATCTTGGACTGGTGCCAATGGCTTATTTAATTACTATTTCAGTGTACACAATTTGTGATGGGCTTAAGCAAATACGATTTTTAATGTTTGTATCTGTTCAAATATAACATTTATTTTGGTTTGTAGCACACTGTAACCAAAATTTTATTAGTCTGTCGGTTGGAATTTACCTTACCAGAAGCCAGTCTATCGCAGGGTGCACACACCATTTACTCACACACTCATAGCTATGGGTAATTTAGTGTCTCCAATTAGCCTGATATGCATGTCTTTGGACTGTGGGAGGAAACCGGAGTATCCAGAGGAAACCCACATGAACATGGGGAGACCCCAGACCACCACCGTGATGCCCTTAAACATAAACAAAGATGATAAATTTTTTACAGGGACGTTTATGTTTACCCTATTGGTTATATTATGCAATTCATGTACAATTTCTTCAAAACAATGAAAGCAAGCACTGCATTATTTTAAAAAGTTCTAAAATAGGATTCATAACTGGTCCCCTTGGGAAAGAATTTTATTTTTCCATTACTTTATGCAGTACTTTTGTCTCATAACGCAGAAACATGAAAATTGTGACTAACATGATGCTTGTGACATCATACCATTGCAGAATTCCTTCAATTGTTCTTCACTTTGCATTAAAGAGTAAAATCTTCCCCATTTTAAATACCTGTACATTAAGCTTGTCCATTTGCAGTTCAATTTAGGAGGATGAAAGACAGAATTAACACTGCAAACTGTTAATATCTTTGAAGCTTAGATTAGGCTGTTAAGCACGGGGTGATTACTAAAACATAAGAGCATTTATATAGTACCCTCCAGAATTATTGACATGCTTTAGAAAAAAAGGAGCAAAACAAGATGAGAAAAAAGTATTTTTCATCTGTCCTCATGATTTTTTTTTGGTCAAAATTGTCACAAAAATCTAACCTTTAAATTAAGCAACATAATTGAAAGAAGCATTAAATTCTTATCATGAAAAAAATATTTTTCTCAAAAATACCTGTGCCACGGTAATGAACACTCCTTTATGACAGCTTTGAGTTTTCTTTTATAATACAGTGTGATGGGGTTGGTGAGCAGAGGGCGTGACATCTGAGACCATTGCACCACACAGAATCCCTCCAGATCCTTCAGCTTCCGAGGTCAATGCTTATGGACTCTTCTCTTGAGCTGATCCAATAGATTTTCTTTGTGGTTTTGGTCGGGGGACTGTAATGGCCATGGCAACACCTTTATTCTGTGATTGGTTATCCATCTTTGAGTATATTTTGAGGTATGCTATTGACTATTGTCCTGCTGGTAGGTCCATCTATATGAAAGTTTTCATTGTACTGTAATATTTGTGACCCACAGAACACAATCCACAAATGCATATGGTGATCCACATATTTTACTGTCCACAAAAATACAGTGATCAGCAAATATGCATATATGACTCTGCAAACATGCATTTTTGTTTTAGATAAAAATGATATAGATTTTTACAAGTGTGAATAGTTTCGCCACAAAAATAAAATACATGGTAAGTGATATATTGTCAAGTCCGTGCTTGACTGTGGGGTGATCACGCCCCCTTCGGCCAATTACTCTCCACTTCCTCATTTTATTTTCTGTTCTTTGAACTTTGTTTAGTTTTATTCATACTTTTCATATTGACTTATCTGCTGAGTGTTTGTGCTTTCCCTTTTGTTACTGTTATTGATCTTCTGAGCATTTGTTATTATACTATTATCTCCTTTCTGTGCTTTTGCCTTTTGTATTTAGTTCATTTCTGGTTCCTGTCTGAATTTACCAGCCTGACCCTTGATAATGTTCTCCTGATTGCGATTATTATCCTTGCTCCTTGGTACTTCTAGTTTGATATTAAAGAGCCTGGTCCATGCACTAATTTCTGGTTTTGTCTGTCAATGTTGCATTTCCTGTTTGTATACTGACATATATACACATTTGTTGGATCCAATTGAACATGTGAAATGGGATTTGCACATTTGTGGATAACCAATAAAAAATTCATGCAACATGTGGAAATGGGAATTTTCAACTGAGATTTGCTTATATCCATTTCCTGATCTACCCAGCTCAAAATATTTTTGGCACATATTGTCATTGTGTTCTGGGTTCTTTTCCATGGTGATAAAGGGAATTTGGCCTGCATCACTGCATGTTTATATCCCAGTGTATCAGGAAGACACTGTTGACACTTTAGTGTTCTGAGTCAAAGAGATGAGCTCAAAAATGTATAATATGACAAGAGTGAGTGAGTCACAATCTTTTCATACTCAATATCTCAAGAATGATACCTGCCATAACCATTTAGGTTTGTACATGAACAGATATAGTGAAGCAGATGAGCTGAGAAAAATTTGGCTGAAAACACATATTGCACGGTGCTGTAAAATCCAGTAGGGCTGCATGTTGCTTCTGTTAGTTAGCTTGCTAACCAAGGTAGCTAGCATGTGAATAAAATTATTAGCAATTCAGTCAAAGCCTGAAATAGGCTCGATTTCACCAATAGCTATGCTAGCGATGTTTGTATTGCACTTCTGCTTCAGTTGAAGTGTACTGCACTAACGCTACTTGCACGTTCCTTCATTTTATGTCTACAATGGCCAGCTTGCTATCAACTGAGTGACATGAGAACTGTGGCATTGGGCAGTCGGTTTTTCATGTAGCTCCATAGCTAGCTAGCTGGCCACTGTAGACATCAAATTATGCTGGCTGGGTCCGAATAATTTAGGCATTACCCTTACAAGTTGGCTACATTCTCTGAACAGATCCTGCATTTACAAGCGGTACTTCAGCCTCGTTGCTTCATACTTAATTAATATTCAAAAAGACACCACATCATAGGTCCTGTACAGTCCAGTAAGATCATACGTTGCTTTTACTTCAGTCAATTTTTAATCATAGGATTTTCCTGGGGTGCCAATAATGGTGGCACACACATTTTGGAGCAAAATAGAGAGGGGGCTGTAACGTACTGTGTACTGTACTGTCCTGTAGCACGGATCACTGCAGTAATTGTCCTGCTCTACTAGGGGGCTGGTCCGGGCCACTGTCCTGTGTAGCACAGACCACTGCAGTAACTGTCTTGCTCCACTAGGGTGCTGGTCCGGACCACTGTCCTTTGTAGCACGGACCACTGCAGTAACTGTCCTGCTCCACTAGAGGCTGGTCCGGACCACTGAAGGAGTGTCTGGAGACAGTAAATTTTTGCAGTCTTCACTGGCCTTGCATTGAGGTATGGTCTCGGAACCACTGACTGTATAGTCCATGCTCGGAATACTGCAATTACATTGTAAATGCCTGCCTTACCCTCAGCATAACTGTTGGCCAAATAATTTATCTAGCCTGCCATTTTCATAAATAAATTGTTATGAATGTGATTGTTCAAAATGTTAGAAGCCCGTAAGCCAGCTTGTTACAATCAATGTAGTCTAGCAATAGGCAGCTCGCCGCTTTTTCTACTGCACTAATCTGGCATATTAATAAACCAGCTAGTGACACCTAACAAAACCCGATGAATATAAAGTGAAATAACCGATATTGCGTCGTCTTATTCTCGAACAATAGCACGCTGTCGCGAACGGGACCCCTCAGCCTTGCGCTTGCCCTGCCGTGGCGGCCATATTGATTATCGCAGCGGGACAGAAATCGATAGAGAGCTTCCACTAACCACCCTCAACATACCACCAAAAAATGAGAGCATTTGGCCGAGGCGTTTTTCAGCTATAATCCAGAAACGAGAAGTTAACAGACGGACAGGCAGGCAGGCAGACGGACGGACGGACGGACGGACGCCACTCGTCACGACAATACCCCTCCACGACTTTCGTTAGCTGAGGGGTAAAAAATGAATGTTCTGAACAGATTACTTTTATCTAGCCTTCTGGTTTGGAAAGTTATGTTAATAAATTGCAGCCTGTTCATACATTGCTGTCGGCTGTTAATCTTGGTTGATTATTCTGCTTTCTTTCTGCACTTGTACCACATTGATTGTAACTAGCTCATTTCACCGGCTTAAAATATTTTGAGTGATTACATTCATAACAATTTATTTATGAAAATGGCAGGCTAGATAAATGATTTGGCCAACAGTTATGCTGAGGGTAAGGCTGGCATTTACAATGTAATTTCAGTATTCCGAGCATGGATTGTACAGTCAGTGGTTCGAAGACCATACCTCAGTGCAAGGCCAGTGAAGACCGCAAAATTTTTCTGTTTCGAGACACTCTGGACCAGTGGTTTGGACCAGCCCCCTAGTGGAGCACGATAGTTACTGCAGTGGTCCGTGCTACACGGGACAGTGGTCCGGACCAGCCCCCTAGTGGAACAGGACAGTTACTGCAGTGTTCCGTGCTACACGGGACAGTGGTCGGACCAGCCCCCTAGTGGAGCAGGACAGTTACTGCAGTGGTCCGTGCTGCAGGACAGTACAGTACACAAAATGTTGTAGCCCCTGCTGGAAAAATGTTTATTCAATACCAAACTTTTTTTTTCTTTCAGAAATTTGCTTTAAGGAGGAAAAAATATCGTTGTAAATTTTGAAGTGAAAGACCAAGAGGATAAACATTACAGACATTTTTTCATGGCCTGTTTTGCTCATAATCTCTAATGGTGCCAATAATTTTTAAGGGGACCACAGATCTATTTTTGTAGATAACGATATATCATTGATATGTCATGATGACAGTCCCTCTGACCAATTAGCAGTAAAAATGTATTTTACCCAGTGCTTTCTAATATTTAGCTCTGACTGGGTCAGAAAAAAGAGGTGTAATAATAGACAGCAATATAACAGACCCTGTCATGCTCTTCTCAGTCTGACTGCAAGTTTGCATTGATCACCCATTTCTTCCCAAATAAGCCTGCCTCTGGTGCTCCTATAAATCCACATTGCATCATGACAGTCTGAGAGGAAAAATGGTGGAACTAGAAAACAAAAATGGCACAAAGATGTGCCACACATTTTCCTCATGACGGAAATGAAATTCTGTGGTATAATGACCTTGTCAGAGGGATATCTGGTGTGAAGCAAAGCATATACGGAGCTCAGGAAAATCAAAAGGCCAAAGCAAAGCAAAGCCACAGCCAATAAAAATTTCTAGCTGACCGTTGTACTTTCCTGATGATAGCATCCAACTAAGACTGTTCAGTTCAAGAAGGATGCATATACCCTGAATGGGACATTTAACATACAAACTCACTTCATATTTCCTCATATTTTATGTATGATAGATCTGAGGTCCAATAAAGATAAACTTATTACAAAAAGCCACTGCTTATATTGGCTGCCCGAGAGCAATATGGTTTTTCATTGATACATATTTTTGAAGGCATGAACAGTTCCCATATTTGACTGGCATTTTGAAATACTGCTGATGAAAGAAGAATTATGTAATTTCATACTCAGAGTGATATATTGACTATTGCAGCAGAAAATGATGAGCCAGCAGAAACAGCAATAAAGTGACAGCTCTAAAATAAATGTTTTGTATCAGAATGGGATGGAATGGAATGAAGTTTTATTGTTGTGTCGTGGCACTTAGTGGCCCATCCCACATGAGACTGTAAGACACCATTACAGAACAAATATATGGTACAAGTTGAGCACCCATGTTCACTTTTTGTCATGGTCTCCATCTAGGCATCTCAATTTTCAAACTCCCTATACCAACATGTTAACAGCAAAGTAATTTACAGTGGTGATCCTAAACTCTTGGGAGGCCCTAAGCAAAGAAGGCCATCAATAAAACTTATTTACATTTGAAGACCAAAAAGGAAAAGCGATCAGAGTCCAAATTTAGCATTTTTGTTTATTTTGTATATTATATATTATTATAATATTTATCATCTGATATATTTTATATTTTTTGCATATTTTTCAGTGCTTTGTTTCTAAGATCGTTCTGAATTTTTAATTCATCATTTCTTCACAACGTGAAAATGTGACTGATCATTTTTCCAATTGTGGTCTTCATTTGTTTTTATCATATTTTAACAATGTCCTGGTATCTTTTTTCAACCTCTTTTTTCCTCCTCTTTTAGTGCATACACGGGCAAGTTCACTCCAACATTTTGCTGGATGACAGCTTACACCTTAGCCTATCCAGTGAAATTTTGACTTTTCTGGTTTAAAGTTGATGTTTATTTGTGATGATTTTATAAAATATTGGTAATAAAGATACATGTATGTGCAAATGTGATACATTTCTCAAAAACTGAAATGTGCAACTCTGTCCAACAAGCTAGCTACATTTCAAACTGGAGACATCCTCTTATACAATGTACTTCATGCATCACTGAATTTGAAATGCAAGAAAATACTGCTGCCTAAGCCCGCCTTAGGTTTCAAAACAGACGGCGCTTCTTTTTAGGTGATGAAGGTTACTGGATTGCTATGAAAAATAATCACTAGGATAATGATACAGTAAATTTTGGATGGGATTCGAACTTTGACATCCCACCAACATAATATCATGTTGCTTGTATGGACTAGGTTTTAGCGGCACAAGATTACTCATATTGCCAGATGTAAATCCAAACTTGCATTACAAAATATTACGCAACACTGGGTGACACAATATCCCTCCGCTTCGTCCGTGAATGAGGCAGCCTTTGCCACAGCCTTGAGTATGATGTATACAAAACTATCAATACATTTTTGAGCGTGTTCACAGTTTTAACATTTTCCTTCAATTGCGATGTTATGTGAAAGATAAAGCATGGTTTTTTGCCCAAAGTTGATTTAGCTAATGTACAGTAACGTAATGTCTTAAAATATTGTGGAGGATTTTCTCTTTCTGAGTCGTAATAAGAGAGTCTGAGAGCAGGTAAAAAAAAAAAAAATTGATCAACAGTTTATTGCAATATAATTCTGCAGAATGAGAGAGCAAACAGGGACTCTGTGTCCACAGCAGTCAGAGGTTGGTCTCTGCTGAATAATTTTCACAAGCAATTCTTATACCCTTCTAGCCAGGCATCCTTCAAGCAATCAATCACAAAATTACACAAACATTTTATTCCTTGAAGATTTCTGCTCTAGGGATGCACTTGGAGGAGTGACATCTTGTGCTTAGGGGCTCAGTTTCAAGGCCTGGTACAGTTGGAAACAATTCTGTTATCTTGCTAAGTTGAGACATTTCCCAGACCTGAGTTGATAACTCCTATCCAGGTGCATGCACCCCTCCTATCAGTACTTTCCCACAGACAGTTTCCTTGGAGCCTAAAGCTGTGAACAAAATAAGCATTTACATTTCTAACAAGTATATATTATTTTTATTAAGCAGTAAAACTAAAATGTAATAAAATCAAAGTGCAATAAACACTACAACAAGGAATTTTAAAACTATAACAGTAACAACAAAAATTCCTTCACAATATTAAGTAAAATATACATTTTTATAGAATTTTTTGCCATTCAGATCGACTGACAGTACCCAGAACATTGTCAGACCTTCACGCTCATTGTCGGTCTCAGACTGATGGTCCAACAGTTTCATCATGTCTGTGATCACATTGGACTACTATATGTCAGTGTTCACCAACTCCATCCCTGGAGATCTATCTTTCATTTGCGTTTCGTTGCTAGCTTAATCTGAGACTCCTGACTCTATTTATAAACACCAAAATAGGATCTTTTGCAGTGAGTTTGATAGAGTTGTAGGGTCATTCCACGCCAAACTGAACAAAGCTCCCCCCCGACCCCCTCCGATTTCCATGAAACTTATGTTGCGAATAGCCCTTGGGACCAATAGTGATATACCAAAATTTCAGAAACAACGGTGAAATAGCTTTCAAGATATGCATGATTGAAATTTGCTGACCACGGCCATTTTGCTATTTTGATTGCTCCAGGTCCAATGTTTAGAGGCCAGTATCTGCTTGCGCATCTGTGACAATCTCAAGATTTTTTTTCCACGTCATCTATGCCTTACTTGATTTTAGGCTTTACCATCAGAAGCACAGAGGAATATTTCATATCCATTTAAAAAATTTTTGAAAATGGGAGATAAATTTGCACTTAATTTTTTTTAAGGACTTTGCAGTGCGCTCTTCTCATGTAACAGATACGGTATTCCAAAACAGTTGCTGCCGTAATATTGTATGGACATGATCGTTTTAATTAAATAACATCATTTAAAATGTCTTTATGCAATTCCATTGCTTCCAACCCCTCCATGCACAAGGAATTCAGCGCAAGAATCTCTTACATATGCGTTGGTTGAATAATTGCTGACTACAGCAGAGGAGCGTAAATATGCCACTTAAATTCACCGAATGCGTGAGAGTTGACAGGTATGCGTCTTTAAAGAAAACTGGCCACACCTGATAATGTTCGACCACTCAAACAACTGTTGAGCTGAATGAGAACAATACATTGTGACACACCGCCGAGGCATCCTAGGAATTTCGACACAAAGCCACCAAAACAGTGAAGAATGAACAGGAATTTCAGTGGCGTGCACTGAATCCTGATAATGGCTGTTCTGGAATTGACGTAACTACCGGATATTACCGAAGACCACCGAAGAATTTTGTCTGCGTTGCTAAGGGCGTTGCTACGGCCATTACTCGTAAACCGGAGGGAGTTTTGGAAAAAATCCAACGGAGAATGTTTTGAAATGAGTTTCTTGTCACAAACGAACAGAAAAACTGATTGAAAACGATATGGCCGCTTACTTCACACAACCCCTTTAAGGCACAGTCAAAAAGACTGGTCTAAGGTTAGTGACCATGTTGACAAGACAAATGAACCAGAGCACCCTGTCAAACTGGACTAAAGGAGGAACTGGAAGAACTTACTCGCCTGGACCACTGACTCTGGGAAGAGTTTTGTTAATAAATAGATTCTTGGTTTTTGATGATTCTTGGTTTTTAGTTTTAATAATACAGAATACAGAGGACACAAGCCAACAATCCAGCAAAGAGGATATGTCTGTTACTGACGGTCACACTTAGGATGTGACCATCAGTAACAGACATTTGCTGGTGTGGCAGATGCACGGTAGATGGAGAGAGATAGATTCACTGATCAGTAGTTCATAAGGCATGCATTTTGAAAAAGGAATAATTTTGCAATGGATGGTCACTAAAATTAAATCAACATTTGCTGACAAAATTAAGACTGCTGAAAAACTACAGAGCTGTACAAAGCCGCTGCAGTGGTGAATCCCATTGATTCAGAGGTGCGACTAAAATATGACATCTGTGATTCGAATTGGATCAGTCAATACGCACCCTGATATATACTGCAACCAATTTATTATTTAGTCACCCATGACAGTAATCAAGCAAGTTGGCATTATCTGTCCATCAAATTATCTGGCATAATTGTCTGTTTGCATTGTGCAGAAAGTGATCTGCAGTAATTTCATGACCTAACCGTGCAGTGAGGAAAATTTTAATTAAACATGTATAATTAAAATGGATGAGAGCAATTTCACTGAGCTTTATTGTAGGCAAACACTAAGAGTCATTACAAAGAGAGAGAACAATAAAGTACTTATGTTTCAAATCGGTATTCCTCATTTTAGTTGCTATTATGACTAACCAAAAAGGGAGCAAAATAAATTCAGTCTCTCAGATATTGTTCTGATGCATTTGCAAAGTATAGAAATTGCAGAAATTCAAGTTGTTTATTCATCACCACCAATCTCTGGATAGTTAGTTGCTTGGCATGCTAGTAATATGTATGCGTTGTATGCATCCGTCATATATGAGGCCCTGGGGGCAGGTGAAGTTTTTGCCTTGAGCGGATGATGGGAGAGATTCTCCCAGGTCTAGTGGAGGCAAGTTTTTGTGTTGAAAAAAATATTTCTAAGCATTTGTGATGTGCATTCACCCTTGCAATGTTAACATTATACACTTTTTACACACACCTCTAGGAGATGTAGAGTGAAATACCAGCAATTTTCCACAAATGATTAAGAACAAGATTCAGTAAAAATAAAGTTGAGAGTATAGTTAATTGCCTCACTGCTGAAGTAATTTGCAACCCGATAAAAATAGTCCCAAATCTTCACTTTGCAGTTATACACTTGAGCAGGCTTTTCTCATGGAGGGAGATGGAGAATATCTTTTTCCATTCTATAACTCTGAAACTGTGATATGATGGTTTTTATAGAGACTACCTAAACCTCAATGGATGGTAGTTTTATTCTAAATTGCGAAGGCAGGGTTATGCCACTAACAGACCTCTTTGCCGTTACTCATTCCAGGCAATTTGGCATACCAGCTTAATGAAGCAAATGGACAAGATGCACACTGCAGTAAATTATTTACAATATTATCCCCATGACAAAGTGGACAGGGATATATGTAGAAATGTGTGTTGTCCTTCCACATGTCTGTCCATCCGTCCATGTGTCACGCTTCTTTTCCAGGCCAGAACTCCCAAACTGTTCAATATTTCTCCACAAAATTTAATAAACATCTTCTTGTGCAGATGTGCCTTTTCATACGTCTGTCTGTCCTCCAGTCCGTCAGTCCATCCCTAGACCACGTTTTGTTTCCTGGCCAGTTGTCAGCCATCCCGTTCTTTTCAGGCCCAGAACTCCTAAACCATTCAATATTTCCCCAACAAAATGTTGATACATCTTATTGTGTAGATGAGCCTTTTCATACTTCCATCCATCCTCCTGTCTGTCCGTCCATCCATCCCTCCACCGTTTTTTGTTTCCCAGCTGGATGTCAGCCATCTCCTGGCTAGGGATCTGAGTATTTCATGTAATTATACCTGTCAGGGGACACTTGGCGAGGAGAACATGGAGCAGGGTGTCAGTGCACAAAGCAGGACTTTAATTACACAATCAGCGATGAATATACATGAACCAGGAGAAATGCAATAAACAAGGCAATTCTTAAAGATTACATAATGCGGGGGGAACTAAGCCAACAAAGGGATATATAACTAAAAAGAGAATGCCAATTAACACCGAAACAATACTAAGGTCAACAATAACAAAATAAACCCCAAAGTAACAAAGAAACTAAGCATCAAGTAACAAAAGAACAAACTCGAAAAATCGCCGACGAAAAACGTAAAAATGCTAAAACCCGCAAAATACATAGGAAATAACCGCAATATACAAAGAAGGAGGAACTGGGGTTAAATATACGCGATAATAATACAGACCGGGAGCCTGTACCATAAAGCTGGATTAACATACCTGGGGTTTCTGTTAGTTATCTGGCTGCACTTAACCAGACTTCCGCATTCCTGATAAGCGGTACCACGAAGCCAGTTATTAACTCGGTAACTGAACCCAGGGTTTTCCAATCTAGATATGTGCGCGTTCACATAAAAGGGGTGGTGTTTGAAGCAAATGACCACTTGCAAACATGGACAAACCGACTGGAAGCAAAGCTGCGTACTTTTCAAATGCGGAGCAAGAGCTCTTAATAAAAATATGAAGAGAACGAACATATCATCCTGGCAAAAATTAACACCGTTGCAGCTGCCAAATACAGAAAGGACAGTTGGCAAAAAATCACCGACCGTGTAAATGCGTAAGTTAATTATAATGATAATATCACTGCAAATAACTCCCGTATTCATGATTGTATGTGGGCTATTGCTGCAGCAGTGATGATTTAATTTTACTTCTGCTGCAGTAAATCATATGACAACAGATGCTATGTAGGCTAGTGAGCGCATCTCTCTCCTTTTCTGCTTTACAGGATATGTTTGATCCAGCGCAAAGCCTATTGGGTATAGGGATATGCGTGTCTTATCGTTTATAATGTCACTGCCCCATCAGTAAAATTACAGTTGCGTATTTCATTAAATTGACGTGATGCGAGGATGCATTCTTATGGCGTGTATGGATTTTTTTTTTCCAGCTGCAACCTCGGCGGTGTCAAAAGAGCCGGAGAACAAATAATGAATTAGTACAAAACATAATTTAAAGCGGTCAGTAGGCTTACTTTCATAAGTGCAACAAGTACAAGGCTTTAGTGCTTTTGCCCGTGGAAAAATACAGCATTGTGATACACTCAAGATGTTAAACTGTACGACTCCGCTGCGGTCGCCACATGTCAAACCCCAGATGAGAACCTGTATCGTACATATTGGCATTCATCCGCGCACCGAACTCCGCTGAAACGTCTACGGGCGGTGATTCCATTTTCTCAGAGAACTGATTGGTCAGTAGGTGGTACTTTTGCACGCTGTGATCTGAATCTAGAACTAAACCTGCTCAGGAGCAGGTTAGTCGCTCAGCTTATGTTGTCGCGGTGATATACCTCGGTAAGAAGTGAGCCGCCTTCGTGGTTCAGAAAACCCAGGGTTAAACCTGAAGTTACCGCGATGAGCCCAATTCCAGCTTTATGGTAAAGGCCCCAGGAGATGCTGGAGCTAGGAAAACAGGAATACTTATTTTACGGGAAAGATAACAAGACTTAGGAACCACAGGAGCTATGAGCACAAGAGTACTTTAGACGACAGAACAGAACTGGTAGTTGAAATAAACAAAGACAAAGGTGTATGCAATTAGTACTGTGTCGAGTTTTAAGGAGGAAGTGGAGACTTGATTGCAGATGGGGGCGTAGTCACTAGGCTGCCAGCACGGACGTGGCAATATCAAGGTATGTCAAGTGAAATTGAATAAAATTATCAATTAAATTTGTGGAATTGGTTGATTTAGTTACTAAGGGAGCGATTAATTTTTTCACATATGGCCAGGCAGGGTTAGATTGCTTTTATTCCTTCAACTAATAAAATAATCTCTGTCAAAAAGAAAGAAAAGAAACAAAAGAAAACTATTTTCTGTTTACTGGGTTTATCTAGGCTAATACACCTTTTGCTGTTCATTTCGAGAAAATGTGCCTTCATTTTGTGTGATATGGCGACCAATTTCACAAAGAAACATTTACAGCGCCAAAAATCGAACATTTGCACGTACCCGCAGATTCAGTAACGTCATTGGCATTTTAACATTCATTTTTGGACATTCTTTTGCGTCATTTGGCACACAATAGAGAAAAATAACATAACATAACATGAATGGCGAGAACAGGCCATTCAGCCCAACTAGGCTCGCCAGTTTCTTTATACTATCGTGAATATATCACTTCAGATACTCATTGACTCAATGGTATCTAGCTTTAAGTCAAGCCTGTTCTTGAAAACTCCCATGGTCTCTGCCTCAATAATATGGTCAGGCAAGCTGTTCCACACCGAAATTACTCTTTGGGTGAAGAAATATTTCCGAATATCAGTGCTAAATTTACCTTTGGTCAGCTTCCATTTGTGACCCTGAGTTCTACTAACAACACTTGGTTGAAGGAATCCTACATAATTCATTTTGTTAATCCCTTTAACATATTTAAAGACCTCAATCAGATCACCCCTTAGTCTCCTTTTCCTAAGACTAAAGAGATTAAGGATCTTCAGCCTTTTCTCATAGCTTTCATCTTTTATACCCGGAATAAGCTTCGTGGCTCTTCTCTGAACTTTCTCTAAAGTCTCTATGTCTTTCTTAAAGTATCGTCCCCAGAACTGCAAACAATACTCTAGATGTGGTCTGACAAATGTGTTGTACAAAAGAAGCATCACCTCCTTAGATTTGAACTCAATACTTTTGGCAATGTATCCCAGCATCCGATTGGCTTTTTTAACTGCTACGGCACAATGGCTAGAGCCTGTGAGGGTTTGGTCAACAATCACTCCCAGATCTTTCTCGTGTGGAGCACATTCCAGTTTTAAACCTCCCATGAAGTAATCCCGTCTAATGTTTTTATTACCTACATGTACAACTTTACATTTCGCTACATTAAATTTCATTTGCCACATTTCTGTCCAATTCTGGATTCTATCCAAATCATCCTGAATCACTTTAGTGGACTCTAAACTATTTGCCAAACTTCCCAATTTAGTATCATCTGTAAATTTAACTAATCTGCTCTCAATATTCCTATCAAGGTCATTAATGTAGATGAGGAACAGCAGGGGTCCCAACACCGATCCCTGGGGGACGTCACTCCCCACCATACCTAGCTCAGATGAGATACCACTGACCACCACTCTTTGTGTTCTGTCCTGCAACCAGTTTTGAATCCACTTCAGAATACCTCCTGTAACTCCATTGGAGCTCATTTTGTAAACTACTGTACATCAAAAAATAAATAAACGACTACATAGGCCTAACCAGTCAATGTCAATGTCAAGCTTTATTTATATAGCGCTTTAAAACAGCCAGTGGCCTACCAAAGTGCTTCACAGTAAAATAAGCAGAAACAATAAAGCAATAAAAGCTATAAAAAACAGTAACACCATATAACATATAAGAAAACAAAATAACAATATGGAGAGCATAACAAATCAAAGACCCAATAAAAGAGACCATACTCTGCCAAAGGCCAAAGTGAACAAGTGCGCCTTAAGTAAAGTTTTAAAAGTGGAAAGGCTATTCGCAATCCGCACAGGCAAAGGTAACGTGTTCTAGAGAGTGGGAGCCACAACTGCAAAGGCTCGATCTCCTCTAGATTTAAAAAGGATCGAGGAACGTCTAAGACTACCTGATCTGCTGACATTTAACTTTTAACCAGTGAAAAAATAAATCTTGCACATGTCCATAGATGTAAGGGCGAAGTTGGATAGAGGGCTCCAGCACCAAGATAAATATTAGTTGCCTTTTGGGGAAACCGTCATCACATATTAGGGCAGTGATATATTTTATTTTGCAGGCCCATTTTTTTTAGGGGGTGGGGGGTGGGGCGGGGTGTATATGCATTAGGTCTGATCGCGACTTTGACAACTTTGGCCTCGGGCTAATCTTTATTTTCAACTTGGCCGTCATGTCATCATCATACTCATCATCATGATCATCATTATCAGAATCAAGTTCATCACCGTCCACCGTCGTATTTTCCTATTTACATAAAGGGGGATATCTTTCTTTTACATAACTTTTTCTTTTCTTTATTCGCGTTCATTCACATGCACCATGCACCTTGCTCCTCAAGACCACTGATCCTCCATTCCAAAATCAAGCATTTCTTTTCCTACTTCTTTTAGTCTGTCCCCCCGCCCCGCTCCAGATACGCCACTGATCTCAGGTAGATCTGCTGCTGGTTTGCTTTTTTTTTTTTTTTTTGTAAGTTTCATTTAATTAGTTTCAAGAGGGTGCTTCATATAACCTGATTTTGAAAGTAATATTTATATTTATGCATACAATCTTTAATGATGAAAAATATTACCTAATGGTTACGGTAAAATTAAATGTCTGAATCCTGTACGTATTTTACCCTTTCACTCAGAATAGTGATAATCAAAGATAGCACAAAAGTACATGATATATACCCAGTATGCAATTAAAAACACGATGCAGAATAATAATGTAGTCCAAGCAGTTATGAATTTAACATGGTGCATTTTATTCATTGAAAAACAAAACAAACATTTTACAAAACAAAGTAAACATTTGGTAAAATACTGAGTCAAAAGTAATTCATCAAAGAACTCAACATTCACATGAATTGATTTCTTGTGATTTGATCAATGCATAATGTACACAATAATCGTGTGATCATTTTTGCCACAGTTAAATTACATTTGAATTTACCGCTACAAAGGGTTTCGTTGGAGCACCCATTTGAAAAAAAGGAAACTATATATAGAACAAGCAAATGCAGAAATCAACCACAATTTTTTTCTTATTTTATTTCATTTTAATTAGTTTGTTAAATTTGTACAGCGATAGCGCCCTTCTGGTTCTCAACGAACTATCCTTGATAACCGGTAACACCCTTGTGGGTCTAAACAGATGATTATTATATTTATATGTTATATGCATATTTTTTATATATATTTATGGGCGAGGCTCACGAAATGTCCCCCCCCGGTACTGAAAAATAATGAAAGTACCCATAGAGCTTAGCTGTGAGTGGTTTTTTAATCTATAGGTGTTGTGGGATCATATTCCAAAGCCATGCGATGGTGACGTTTTTCATTTTTTCGTGGTACCTGGTCAAACTTGAGTCCCTCAACTCATTTTTTGGGCCGGGTTTCTGCCTTAGTTTCAAGACATGCATATCTTCTAAAGCCTCATACATGCATAGATATAGCTATATCTTCTCAATATGCCCTGATATGTATAGAAGGATAGTATAGTTGATGGAAAAATGGTATATAGGTAATATGCTGTTGGGATTGTCAACCCTGCCATGGCCCTGAAGTCGGGTACGTTTTTATAAGGCGGCTGCAAAATTGCTGCGCGAGTGCAAACTGCTCTCTAACACAATTTGTAAAATTAATTCAGGCAACCCTATGCTCTCAGTGGTAATTGTATGTGATAAAGGTATATGTCTACTCTCTGAATACCAAATATCATGGTCATTGGTGGAATATTTGGTGAGTTATACGCATTTCCCTATACCCTTGCTCGTCTAAGTCAGAAACACGAAAACCTACTGTTTGCCTATAATCCATCCAGAGGCCTATAACTAGTGATAATAAAGTTATTTAAGCCTCCAATCAGTGTTATAATTGTATATAAGTGATGTCCAGAGGTATATCACCTGAAATTAGAAACCCTACAGTGATTTTTTTCCCTCGGGATCCCATCGCTGCTGAAAAAAAGAAATTCTGGTCTGAAAATACCTGAAAAATGTTATAAAAACCTATATCAAAACTCAAAAATCTCCTAGAAACACTCCTTATGGCTTAAAAGTATGTAGCCTAGGCAATACCAAGCCAGAACAGGTGTCTATTAGCTCAAAATATCGGTATATCGGTCAGAAACCGAATCTAAGTCAGAAACCCGTCAAAGTGTACCAAACTCAACCCGACTGACTTGCTTTTGCCATAATACTTAACTAATAGATAGAATAAGAGTCTCAAGTAGGTAATTGATCACTTACCAATGGAAGATGCCACTTGTAGGCTGGTGGACAGGCTGCTTGACAGTTCTTTTTTTTTTTTATTTTGGGTCCTAGGTTCCCCTAGCCTGAGCCCCGGGAGTTTTTTATTATGATTGCATGTTTCTGTCTTTTAGTTATTGTTATTTTGTTGTAGGTGTTGTCTGGTGTCCCCGATCACCTATGCATGTTATTTGAACAAGTTTATGACTGATTGGCCACCGAATGCGGCCACAGCGGCCGCCACGCCCTGCATCAGTTTCTGCCTGAGATCCCGGTTTCTGACTGAGAGCGTGGGCTGACGCCACCAATATTTTTCGATTAAATCTTCAAAAATACAAGTCGACACGTTTAGAAAACACAATATATCATGTCCCTGACTACCCATGCATGTTATTTGACCAAGTTTATGACTGATTGGCCACCGATCGCGGCCACAGCGGCCGCCCACGGCCCGCGTCAGTTTCTGCCTGAGATTCCGGTTTCTGACTGAGAGCGTGGGCCGATCGGTCCAATGTCGGGCCTCCGACCGACGTCATCGTTATACAACCCCAATTCCGAAATGGGACGAAGTGTAAATTGTGAATAAAATCAAAATGCAATGACTTTTAGATCACATGATCCAATATGTTATTCACAATAGAACATAGATAACATTTCAAAAGTTGCAACTGGGACATTTTACATTTTTATGCACAAAATGAGCTCATTTTGAGGATAAAATTGTAAAATTTATCAGTTTCAACATTTGCTATGTTATCTCTGTTCTACTGTGAATAAAATACTGGCTGGTGTGATTTGAAAGTCATTGCCTTTTGATTTTATTCACAATTTACTCTTTGTCCCAACTATTTCGGAATTGGGGTTGTATTTGTGCATATATTTTGAGCGTAAATGGCCCTGCTGAAAAAATCAGCACCAAACCAAACTCAGGATTTGTGTCACAGAGACTGGAAAAATTATTTCAATGAAGCAAGATGCTTGTTTCTTTGTAAATTCAATTATTGAATTATTTATCAATTAAATTTCAGTATCTTATGGACGGCTATGGTGTGCTCAGGCACACTGAGAGAGAAACATTCAAATGTACCCAGTTCAGTTGTCATTTCGTGTCATGATTGGTGCAAAAGCGGTATTCGAACCCCCTTCATTGGAGGGAATAATGGAGAGGTGTGTGACGACGTTCTTTTGGAATTTTTTCTCCGTGTTTGGTACAAACCCCAATTCCAATGAAGTTGGGACGTTGTGTAAAACGTGAATGAAAACAGAATGCAATGATTGGCAAATCCATTTAGACCTATATTCAATTGAGTACGCTATAAAAACAAGATATTTAGAAAAAAACTGATAAACCTTTATTGTTTTTTTTTAGAAATATTCACTCATTTTGAATTTGATGCCTGCAACGCGTTCCAAAGAAGCTGGGACAGGAGTTTGTTTATCACTGTGTTAAATCACCTTTCCTTTTAACAACACTTAATAAGCACTCGGGAACTGAGGACACTAATTGTAGAAACTTTCTAGGTGGAATTCTTTCCCATTCTTGCTTGATACACGACTTCAGTTGCTCAACAGTCCGGGATCTCCGTTGTCGTATTTTGCGCTTTTTAATGCGCCACACATTTTCAATGGGAGACAGGTCTGGACTGCAGGCAGGCCGGTCTATTACCTGCGCTCTTTTACTACGAAGCCACGCTGTTGTAACAAGAGCAGAATGTGGCTTAGCAATGTCTCACTAAAATAAGCAGGAACGTCCCTGAAAAAGACATCGCTTGGATGGCAGCATATGTTACTCCAAAAAGTGTATGTACCTTTCAGCATTAATGGTGCCTTCACAGATGTGCAAGTTACCCATGCCATGGGCACTAACACATCCCCATAACATGTCATGGTTTGGGAGGTGTGCATGTGTTTAGGACTTCTCTTTGAGGCTCTTGTCCCGGGACGATATCGAATTCCTTTTCAATCGGATTCTTTACCCAGCTGGCTGATTGAACTTGGGAGGCGCCTCCCCAAACTCTATATAAGTCGGAAGTCCGCCACGCCTCCTTCGCTAGAGTGACTGTTTGTAGTTAAGCGCTTTAGCCAAGGATATCGGTAGTCAGTATTTATGTGACTTTGCATCTTCTCCTTATTTTAGGAGTTTCTATCCCTCTAGGGAAATTCCCTTTTTTTCCCTATCCTTTGTGTCACACTATTTTAGGTGCCTTGTTTTTCTCGGCTCCCGATACTTCTCTTCTTTTCTCTCTCTCGCTTTGCTTCCGTTTTGTCGGATGTTTGGACGTCCTTTTGGAAGTGCGAGCATTGTCCCCGTCGTATGGTCTGTATTATTCTCTGTATTAGTATTGTGTCCGTGCTGCTCTATTTCCCTCTTGCCGCTGCACTTAGCCTCTCAAATCTATGGGGCATTACAGATCACTCTAGCCCGCTATGGAGTCGCCAGCAACAGCTACGCTGGAGGGAATTATTGCTTGTCAACAATCGGTCCTTGCTGGTTATGGCGAGGGCCTCACTTGCTTAAATAATCAGCAGGCAGAGCTGACGGATAGGATTTGCCGGCAGGAGACAGCTATTAAGAGAGAGGAAAATATCTTATTAAGTCTCACCGAGTGTACTAGAGCATTGACCACTCAGCTCACCCAAGATGTTTCACACGCACAAACCACACACTTTCCCCGAGAGCCTAAACTTCAGTTACCCCCAAGATATGAAGGCGAGGCAGGGAAATGCAAAGATTTCATCGCTCAATGTGAAATATTTTTTAAAACATAACCCTCACGATTCTCTAATGAAGAGTCACGCGTTGCGTTTATTTTATCCCTGTTAGCTGGTACAGCTCTCACTTGGGTGGGACCACTCATTCGCGCTGTTCTGTCGATACTCTGGTGGGGAAATGATTTCAGTGTTCGATCAGGACATTTGTGGTCAGGACGCAGCTACGCGTCTTATGCATTTGAGGCAGGGCTCTGAGAGTGTCGCAGATTTCTCCGTTGCTTTCCGTTCTCTCGCTACAGAGACAGGGTGGCCAGAGGCACCTCTCATGACAGTTTTTATTCACGCTTTGGCGGAGGAGGTTAAGGACGCTCTGGCGACATTAGAGCCTTGCGTTTCTTTAGATTCGTTGGTTCAGACTGCGGTGCGAGTTGATAATCGTATCCATGAAGCGAAACAAGGAGAAACAAACTGCTCGGGCTCATACTAGCAAATGGGTCAATTCTCCCAAAATACGCACAGCCCCAGCTCCGCCCATTGAATTTCCCACTGTTAGTGAGCCTATGCAGATTGACGGTTCATATGAAAGCCAGGTTCGTAAGCCTGATCGCAGACAAATAATTTGTCATCATTGTAACAAACCGGGATATATCCGTCCACGTTGCCCCGAGCTTAAAGGGAAACGGGAAGGCCCTCTGGCGGTATAGGGGGCGCTAGAGGGACAGACCCAATCTCCCTTTCGAACATTTATTTCAGTAGAATTGACTGTGGGGAGACAGAAAATATTTGTTGAGGCTTTTGTGGACCCAGGTGCCATGGATTGTTTTATGGATGTGGAGTGGGCTAGGAAACATTCCATTCCCATCCGTCCTCTTTTAAATTCACGCACTGTCAGGTCCTTGGACAGTCGCCCGCTGGGAACTGGACTTATAACTGAGGCCTCTGAATTATTGACTGTGTTCATCCCATTTGGTAGTCATTCAGAGGAAGTCCAGTTTTTTATGATCAGTTTCCCTGTTTTCCCTTTGGTCTTAGGACACTCTTGGCTACTGAAACATAGGCCACACATCTTTTGGGGCAGTCAGAATAACCCGGTCGTTCAGTGGGCACTGATTGTAGGTCCCACTGTAGGGAGAGTTTGGCGTGTCATCCCGGACATCAACCTATGGGGGAGGCTGACGCCTGGAGCGATTCTGAGGAGGTTGTCTCACCCAACCCTCCTAATATAGAAAAAGGGGCAGAGGAGGGGTTGGAGTGGGATCCTCAATTTGACTGGCGGCAGCCAGAGGAGGATTGCTATTCAGAGGATTTCTCTGACTTGGAATCAGTTATAGAGACGGCAGGTTCCGAAAGGGGTGAGAATTTGGGGGCTGCTCTGAACTTTTGTCTGCCTCCCAATGTTCCTTACGATTATGCTGATCTCGCAGAGGTTTTTAGCAAGCAACGGGCCTCGACTTTACCTCCTCATCGCACATACGATTGCGAGATAAATCTCTACCCTGGTACCACTCCCCCCAGGGGTTCATTATAGTCGCTGTCTGGGCCAAAGCGTAAGGCCATGCAAGAATATATTCAGGAGGCTCTGGCTAATGGATTTATTCGGCCTTCCACGTCTCCTGCTGGAGCGGGGTTCTTTTGTGTGGGCAAAAAAGATGGCGATTTGAGACCCTGTATTGATTATAGGGGCTTGAATAATATCACCATTAAAAACCGATACCCCCTTCCATCGATGAACTCTGCATTTGAACGTCTGCAGGAGGCATCGTTTTTTTACCAAGCTAGACCTCCGGAATGCTTATAACTTGGTTCGGAGCCGGTAGGGGGATGAGTGGAAAACGGCATTTAATACGCATGACGGGTACTATGAATATTTGGTCATGTTGTTCGGATTGGTTAACGCCCCCTCTGTGTTCCAGGCGCTCGTTAATGATGTCCTCCGAGAGATGTTGGAGAAATTCATCTTTGTCTACTTCGACGATTTTCTGATTTTTTCTTCAACTCTCTTGGAGCATAAACAACACGTCAGACAAGTGCTTGAGGCCCTCCTTAAAGCCAAGCTTTTTGTCAAGGCTGAAAAATGCATTTTTCATGCCAAGACAGTCTCGTTCCTTGGCTTCATTGTATCTGAAGGGTCGGTCCGCATGGACTCGGACAAGGTGGCAGCGGTCAGGAATTGGCCTGCCCCTCAAAATGTCAGGGAGGTTCAACAGTTTTTGGGCTTTGCTAATTTTTATAGGAGGTTTATCCGCAATTTTAGCGCAGTAGCTGCCCCCATTATCGCGCTCACTAAGAAGACCTCATTACCTCCTTGTCGTTTGCTTGGTCTCCAGCAGCTGAGGCTGCTTTTCAGGAGTTAAAGAAACGATTTAGCTTGGAGCCCATTCTCGTTTTGCTCGACCCCTCCCTCCCATTTGTGGTGTAGGTGGATGCGTCGGAGGTCAGGGTGGGTGCCTTTTTGTTCCAGCGCCCCCCTCGGGACAATAAGTTGCACCCATGCGCCTACTTCTCCCGGTTGTTGTCGGCGGCCGAACGGAATTACAGCATTGGTGACCGGGAGTTGTTAGCCGTCAAGTTGGCATTAGAAGAGTGGCACCATTGGTTGGAGGGGGCTGAACATCCGTTTGTGGTTTGGACGGATCATAAAAATCTCCAATATATCCAACAGACTAAGCGACGTAATTCCCGGCAGGCGTGGTTGTCGTTGTTTTTCAATTGCTTTAACTTTACGTTAACTTACCGCCCTGGCTCCAAAAACATCAAGCCTGATGCCTTGTCGAGGATTTACGACCGCTCTGGTCGCGATTCAATTCCTGAGCCGGTTATTCCGGCAGCTCAGATTGTGGCTCCCATTCAGTGGGACATTGAGTCTGTTATGCAGGATGCCTTGAGGTCCGATCCCGGTCCTGATGGGGAGCCGCCTGGCTATTTGTTTTTTCCGGTAGCGGTACGTCCCAAATTCTCCAGTGGGGGCACTCTTCTCGCCTAGCGGGTCACCCGGGGGTTCATCGGACCAAGCGGTTCTTGGCCTGACATTTTTGGTGGCCCAGCATGATTGAGGACATCCGGGAATTTATGGCGGCGTGCTGTATCTGCTCTAGGAACAAGGTTTCCCATCCCCCCCCCTCAGGTCTGTTGCGGCCGTTGCCTGTCCCTAAGCGCCCGTGGAGCCATATCGCTCTAGATTTTGTTACGGGGCTGCCTATTTCTGAAGGCAACCCTGTCATCTTGGTCGTGGTCAACCGCTTTTCCAAGGCCGCCTACTTTATCGTTCAGCCCAAGCTCCCTTAGGTGAGGGGACCGCCCTTCTTGTTGTGGACTATGTGTTCCGGCTGCATGGTCTCCCTCAGGATGTGGTCTCTGACCGGGGCCCACAATTTATGGCTAAATTCTGGTGTGCTTTCTGCAACCAGTTAGGGGCCACCGCGAGCCTTTCGTCTGGTTTCCAGCCTGAGACTAACGGGCAGACAGAGCAAATTAACCAGTCGCTGGAGAATACACTTCAGTGTTTAGCGGCTGACAACCCGTCTTCGTGGAGTCGTTTTTTGGCATGGGCTGAATACTCCCATAATTCACTCTGTAACTCCTCCACAGGCCGCCCCCCGTTTGAGGCTCAGTTGGGTTATCAACCTCCGCTGTTTACGGAGACTGAGAGGGATTCAGAGGTTCCCTCGGTCAATCACTTATTTCGGCGCTGTCGGTCTGTCTGGGCCAGGGTCCGGGCCTCTCTGTTGCACTCTGGGCAGAAACAGAAGACCGCCGCTCATAGAAGGCGCCATTTGGCCCCATCTTATCGGGTTGGCCAAAGAGTTCGGCTTTCCACTCGGGACCTTCCTTTAAAAGTGGAGTCACGAAAATTGGCTCCCTACTTCATTGATCCTTTCAAGATAGTGCTGAGGATCAACCCTGTCACCGTCCGTTTAAAGCTCCCTAGATCCTTGCACATCCACCCCTCTTTTTATGTCTCCCGGCTTAAACCGGTTAGCACTAGTGTCCTGGCACCGGTTGACAAACCCCTGCCGCCGCCGCGGATGATTGAGGGGGGGCTGGTTTACACTGTGCGTCGTATTCTGGCCAAGAGGCGTGTTGGTCGTGGGCCTCAGTTTTTAGTTGATTGGGAGGGATATGGTCCTGAGGAGTGGTGCTGGGTCCCTTCTCGGGATATCCTGGATCCCACACTTATCTCAGAGTTCCGTGCGCGGGGTTCTCTGGGAACGTCCGGAGCCGTTCCTTGGGGGGGGGGTCCTGTCATGGTTTGGGAGGTGCGCATGTGTTTAGGACTTTTCTTTGAGGCTCTCATCCTGGGACGATATCAAATTCCTTTTCAATCAGATTCTTCACCCAGCTGGCTGAACTTCGGCGGCGCCTCCCCGGACTCTATATAAGCCGGAAGTCCACCACGCCTCCTTCGCTAGAGTGACTGTTTGTAGTTAAGCACTTTAGCCGAGGATATCGGTAGTCAGTATTTATGAGACTTTGTATCTTCTCCTTATTTTAGGAGTTTCTATCCCTCTGGGGAAATTCCCTTCCCTATCCTTTGTGTTGCACTATTTTAGGTGCCTTGTTTTTCTCGGCTCCCGAGATACTTCTCCTCTTTTCTCTCTCTCGCTTTGCTTCCGTTTTGTCAGATGTTTGGACGTCCTTTTGGAAGTGTGAGGATTGTCCTTGTGGTATGGTCTGTATTATTCTCGGTAATAATATTGTGTCTGTGCTGCTCTATTTCCCTCTTGCCGCTGCACTTGGCCTCTCAAGTCTACCGGCCATTACATAACATCTCAGATGCTGGCTTTTGAACTTTGCTCTGATAACAATCTGGATGGTCCTTTCTGTCTTCAGCCCGGAGGACACAACGTCCATGATTTCCAAAAGCAATTTGAAATGTGGACTCATCAGACCACAGTACACTTTTCCACTTTGCATCAGTCCATCTCAGATGAGCTCAGGCCCAGAGAAGCCGGCGGCATTTCTGGGTGTTGTTGATTTATGGCTTTTGCTTTGCATAGCAGAGTTTTAATTTGCACTTTTAGATATAGTGACGAACTGTGTTAACTCACAATGGTTTTCCAAAGTGTTCCTGAGCCCACATGGTAATATCCTTTACAGAATGATGTCGGTTTTTAATGCAGTGCTGCCTGAGGGACCGACGGTCACAGGCATTCAATGTTGGTTTTTGGCCTTGCCGCTTACGTGTGGAGATTTCTCCAGATTCTCTGAATCTTTTGATGATATCATGGACTGTAGATGATGAAATTCCTAAATTCTTTGCAATTGCATGTTGAGAAACGCTGTTCTTAAATTGTTGGACTATTTGCTCACCCAGTTGTTCACAAAGTGGTGAACCTCACCCCATCCTTGCTTGTGAACAACTGAGCCTTTCGATGGTGCTCTTTTTATACCTAATCATGACACTCACCTGTTTCCAATTAACCTGTTCACCTGTGGAGTGTTCCAAACAGATGTTTTTTGAGCATTCCTCAACTTTTCCAGTCCTTTGTTGCCCCTGTCCCAGCTTTTTTTGGAACGTGTTGCAGGCATCAAATTCAAAATGAGTGAATATTTCCAAAAAAACAATAAATTTTATCAGTTTGAACATTAAATATCTTGTCTTTGTAGTGTGCTCAATTGAATATAGGTCAAAAAGGATTTGCATGTCATTGTATTCTGTTTTTATTAATTTTTACACAATGTCCCAACTTCATTGGATTTGGGGTTTGTATTTTGGGTGCGGGGGCATTCACGTGCATGTATGCTGTAACAGCAAATCTTGTTAAAAATGCATTCACGCAACTCTGGGAAAGTGATGAGTCTAGTTGGCCTGAATGGTCCATTCTCGCCACTCGTTATGATATTTTAGGTTGTGTTGTGTTGTGTTGTGTTACGTTATGTTATCTTATCTTATCTTATCTTTTGTCGCCTTTTGTGTCACCTGCCTCTCGTAGGGGCAAAATAAAACAGGATTCTGTTTTTAAGGTTTGCTGTCATTATGTGCCTAGAATGTGGTTTCCTACATTTTAAGCTTCGGCTAGTTTATATGCCATCAGATCCACAGAACTGGGATGAGATTTTTCATATTCTTGACTTCCAAGGTCTACTGTGACATTTTTGTGAATGACCCCAGAGGCTAATGTGAAGGGCTCTCATGCTCTGATTTTCCAAAGAGATTGCTCTCTTTTCTCCAGACATGTTTGTAGCAGAATACATTAGCCCATTTCATCTCGAATATTTCCTTGCAATGTAAATACATGCCTTTTACTCCTTAGACCGCCCTGACACATAAACTGTATGCATTTTTTGATTTTATGATGGTTACATTCAATGGTGCATTTTTTGCCCAAAGCCAACAACAACACTCAGTCATAAACAGGTTAAAATTGATCGTGCCAGGGATTGCAGTGGACCATTGGCATCAGCTTTCTTGCTGTGGCATTGTGTTTTCCTCTTTTAAATTGTGACCAAACTTCCGTAAAAACGCATGCCTCAAATCTAACTGAATTTAATTCATTCCATCAACCTTGTTACCATATCAAATCCCCAGGCAAGGAGTTGAGAATACTATGAAACAGCAATCTTCATACTGCATCCAAGATTTGCTTGTGAGCACTCTACAGGCCACAAAAAATTCAACTGATTCGTTTCATATTTGATGTGGGCCTTGTATGTGGTGAAGTCACGAAGCCTATCAATTTTGGGAGCAATGGCTTTAGGGGGTCAGGGGATGAAAGTCGACCAGCAGGAGACGGACTGTCTAGTTATATTTACCATTTCTTGAGGGTGGCTCACAGGAATATATTTGTTTTCTGGGGAGGAACTGCAGATGAAATTTCTACTGTCAGAACTTGTGCAGCAATTATAAAGGAGGAGGCTCAGTAGTTAATGCATAATTTATATCAAAACTAGGATTTTTTTAATGTCGCGTGAGATCAATTGGTGTCCAATAAACCGACTAACATTTGAATTTTACTTTGGTGAGATTGAAGATGCTTATTCCTGAAATAAACACTGCAGCTTGTTTATATGTTTAAGCCATTAGATCCAGCAGTGATGGAGGAGCAAGGAAATGTATGTTGTCTATCAAAAATTGCGTGAAACACTTTTCTTTTGGGATGCAATACAAAAGCATTGGTGTCTGAAGAATTGTGAAAAGTTTCGCTTTGCCTTTAACCTGAGATAAGCCTGGAAATGTCGCAATATTTGCATCTCATCATATCAAAATCAAGGGGGCAATCAAGGATAAAATGTTATTCTATGGACACCATCTAAGTTATCAGAGAATATGCCGCCTATTATCTGTAAATTTAAATTGTTCATTTCGGACGATGGAGTCGTACCCTCTGAAATCATACCCACAAACAGCAAGCAGATGAACAGATTCCGAGAGATGGCTTTGAGCTTATTAATCTTCGTCCCAGCATTGATTACACTGGTTAGCAAAATGCTGCAGTTTCAAATTCTAGTCAGCCTTGGAGAATGAAGATGCATTTATATAAAATTAGAGACGGTGTAATGAGATTTGCTGCCTGGCATTCAGATAAGAGGGAAAGTGACAGCCAAAGCGCATTAGTCCAGCACCAATTATTAAGTGGCTGTCACAGCAGTAATGGCTGATTGCGCTCCACAGTTGCAAATAAATGACCAGCTTCTGTGTCAGTAAGTTCGAACAGAGCGATTTGCAGCAATGAGATCAGCACTGCCAGAGTTTCTTCTGCTAAGACATTTTTCTGCTCAACAGTTTCTCCATGCCATCTGTATTATCTTCCCAAGCCCAGAAAAGAATTATCATTGTGCGCATATCTGCTGTAACACCCATTACGCCCAGGTAAAGTGCACCCACCACAGCTCCAATTTAATGATTGTAGGGGGAATCAGGCATGAGATTGATCCAAAGTTCCAAAAGCAAGTTGTTTGGTAGGACTGTTAAAAATCAATGCAAAGCCATTTGAGCGGAATGCATTCTTCAATACTGGAGAGTGGAGTAGCTGGGTCTTGTCTTGATGGGCTCTGATGGACAGATGAGATGCAAGAGTTTTTTGTGTGTGTGTGTGTGGGGGGGTTACGCCGGAGTTTGGTTAATTAATTTAGTGGTTCATTACATGTGGCGCTGCCGGCCTCCTGAACAGTCTTGTCTCCAAAGCCATCACAGACTGCCGGACCATGGCTGAGATGAGGACTGTCAGAGCTGCATTTTAAACGGCCTTCGGGGTGATAAACCGGGATTCACCCTTGGCTTCGGAGTGCCATCAGGGAACCTAATTTATGGAATAAGCCTGCATTTCATGGGGCGCTGGGGATTTATGATGGAATCCGTCTCTGCTGAAACATTTATGATGGCAGGAACCGCAGATCCGCGACCCCCTAAGATATTCTTAGAGACTGCGGGTTTCCATCTTCCACCTGAATATGAGTGCATTATGGAAATTGATCCCTGTATCCATCTTTGCCCTCCATGTCTGAAGATTTTTATTTCAAGATGCTGCTTCAAATAGATTTTCCCTTCAGCGTATCATTGGAAAGATATGCAAATCTCCAGGTTTAAATAAATCAATTTGTAAATAAATTCATGTCCACGTTCATAAACAATCTTTTGACCATTTAATGTTCATCTTTGGCTCCTAAAGTTGAAGAACTGTGAAAAGCTTCATGATTCCACAGCAGGGTAACACACATTAACACACAAAGAAGAGTCAATAAAAATGTATTTAAAAGCAAAGACCCTTGTTCAAAGACGTGCGGTTTCATCTTATGAGGAAACCTTCAGGACAGCAATCTCAATCACATTTTGTCAGAGGAAAAAAATTTGTAGTGTTTTTTTTTCGTCTCTTTGTTCTTAAGGTCACTGGCACTGTGTTTATAATCTGCTGGAAGGAGATATTGAGATATGCTTTATGTGTGAATAAAAATGTGGATTTTAAATGTACTTTGCAAGATACGTGCACTTAAAGTAGACTTCACAAAGTACTTTTCTCCTCTAGTTCTTGCACCAGAAGGCGAGGCTATCACAGTAAATGTTATTCAAAACAAGAATAATACAACTCATAAGGCAAATGACACGTGTCACCCCCTTTTCCCTTAAGTCTGCCCTTCTAAGGCCTTCAATGATATTTGAATGCACCTTTTATGATAAATTACTCTCACTACAATACATCCTACATGATGAACATACTATGTGCAGTAATACATTGAGAGCTGTAGACCCACTACTGTGTTGTTTGCCAGTAACTTAAGGAGTTATGCCAGTGCCTCCACAGTATCTAAAATGTGATTATTTTCATCAATAGTATCTAAAAATTGACCCTGTAAGCTCAGACAGTGCGATTCAGACAAATATTTTGTGGAAACATTACCTCAAAAAATTGTGTGAGCCAACTTCACTGCCTTGTCTGAACAGTACTTAAAAAATGTATGTATATATTATATGAGATTCTAACTTGAAGGAATCTGTGGTGAACTCGTCTGTGCAACAGTCACATATTCAGTTTGTTTACAAACACTCATTAAATATCCAATATGGCGGATGGAAGCTTGTGTCTGTGTTTTACTTTTCAATCCACATGAGGGCGCCAAATCTTAGCAAATAATCATTTCATGAAATCCAGCATTTTGATGTTGTACCTAGATACATTCAGTTATCTCTGTACACATAAAATAAATCTATATCTGCATGAGCATAGATGAGCATGTATGGGTATTTGTACTTGGAGTGCATTATTATTTCAGAATACAAATTTCTATTTTCCATTCTGTTAATCAGAGTTTTTTGAGTCCCAGCAAAAACAGAAATGTCTGCTTGAAATTAAATGACGGCTATTGTATGGGTGCGACATTACCATTGTTTGACGCATCACATCAGCATTCTCTCTGCACACATGATTATATTTTAGCTCCCAATCAAACAAGCAGCCTATCCACATACTTGCTGATCTGCACATATTGAATGCTGCGCAAAAACCTACAGTAACTAACCGAAGATAAATATCATCTTTAACTTGTTTATCTGATATTTTGAGCGTATTCAACATTGCTCATATTTTACGTGAAGTAGCTCGCTCCTCATTCCATTCATAATTTCATCATTAAAAGCAACGGATGTGACGGAGCTATTCTGTGAACCGCTGAATCTTCGCTCTTGATTTAATTTTACTTGGGACTTCACTGCCACCCTTTGTTCAAGCCTGGCGTTGCAAGTAGGCACACAATGTGAGTATTTTGACTCAAAATTTTTTTATAACTAAATAAAAATCAACAATAATTTAATTTTTTGATAAAAATATAGAACAAAATGGCACTGAATACATTTATTAATAAATTTTCATTTCAGCAAATATGTTGAGTGGAAGAGGGTGTGTTTTCAGGTGACAGTAGTATTTCGTCACTAGATGGCGTAAATGTTCCCAATGTCGGTTCTGGGGACCCCCCTGTGTATGCTGGGTTTTGTTCTATCCACAATTGTGATCCCAAAATTCTAGCAAGGTGTTATTTTTTTTTTCTAAATTGTAATGTTCATCTGCATGAGGATCATGCACCCTTTTAAGCCACATTATTTCAGGGATGGCTATGCATGCTCTGAAAAGTTCCATGATATGGCAAATGCTTTCATTTTGTCACGCATGAAGGAGGACATCAAATGACTACTAACTGAAAATTGGAATTTGGTAGTTACTGAAAAATTAAAAGGCAAGGAAAATAATATTGAGCCAAACCTGCCTTGTATAAAAGAGGGAAAAGTAATATATGCTATACAGTAAATAGAACCCTATTGACTCATTACATTACATTATTGTCATTTAGCAGACGCTCTTATCCAGAGCAAGATATACAGTATATGTTTTGTGTACTTGCAAACCCTTTGTTTTTGACGTGTCGATTTTTTTTCTCCCCTCCTACTAATGTATTGTTTTGTATTTTTGTGTGTGTAATTAGCATGTTATTGATGTTCAATCTTGCTGCCTTCTTGGCCAGGTCACCATTGAAAAAGAGATTTTTTTTTCATCTCAATTCGTTTTCACCTGGTTAAAAAAAGGTTAAATATATAAATAAACACTGAAAAATCTTGACTGCTTCGTTAACTAATAGGGTTTTTATCGCTTTGTCTTTTTATCATTTTTATCGCAAAATTCATTTAATATGCACCAATTGTTTTAAAAATGAAGTTTGCATGTTCTTCCTGTGCTCATGTAGGTACTCCAGTTTCCTCCTACAGCCCAAAAACTTGCATGCTAGGTGAACTGGTATGATTGTGTTAGTTAATGGTGTTCGAACCCTGTGATGGATTGGCGCACTGCCCAGGGTGCATTCCTGCCTTTCACCCTCAGTTGGCTGAGATAGGCTCCAGCTCCCCCGCAAATTATATGAGGAAAAAGCAGTTGAGATAATGGGTGGATATTACACCTATATAATAGGCTGGCCTATCAAAATAAATCTGACCATACAGCATGCTGCTTTATGACACACAGAGGTTTAAAAGAAAATGTTCCATGGCACTTTGTTGTGTGCCTAATAGGTATCTCCTGTGAAGACGTCCAACCACTAATATTGTTCCACCTATTCATGGCAAACCATTTTTAGTCAGATCTAGAGTAGAGAAAGAAGCCATTTCTGTCTAGCACTAAAGCCATCTCCAACTACTTACCTCACACAACAGGCATCTAAGCTCCTAACCTCTGACGCACACAGGCAGCTCTAGAGGCTGTAGGGGCTCCAAGCAAAAAGAAAAAAAAAATCATGTGTCCCTTCTGACACCCCCACACGCCTACCCCTTTCGCCTGGGGGTACTTGACATTATTTTCTAAAGGTAAAGGTGTCAGGGATAAAAACAAATGACATGATTAAGGCTAACAGCATAGAAATACCCAAACAGCATAAAATCATTTTTGTAGTTCAATTTGCATTTCAATTTGGAGAGGTTGGGTGGTGGATTTGCATTGAAGAGGCTGCCTGTGCTCTGTGCCTAACCATTCCCACGACTCCACCAAAAATATCTTCTGATTGGTACTTGGAATCAAGCTCCACATTTTTCAAGGTGAAAAGGCCCCCCGGACAAAAATTTAAAATTCAAAATATAGGACTGATCTAAACAAGGGTTTAGACTGAGGTTTCTCTTTCGCTATTTCTTGTGAATCCTTTCATACTAAATGGGAAAAACAATCACTTGGAGTCGGCCTTCGGTTTTTGATATGAAAATGCAGAAGGAAAAAAATGCCTGGTCACCATCACGGCAAACAGTCACAAAATTAATCACAAAACATTTTATAGAATGGAAAAATGTGTTTTCACTTTCACTAAAAATTGCATAAAGAATGGAAATATTCATTGTTTATCAATTGTGTAGAACAATAAACTGCACATTACATTCTTGTTGCACTAAACAAAATAAATTCATTATAAAAGTCAAACTGAAGCCGACCAGCCAATCAGTAAGGATAAGAGCTTCCAAAAAATTAGTTTTGCCTAATAAGTTTTAGCTTTCAGCAACAACAATCTGCATATGCTTCAAAACCTGGATAACTGCTGGCAAAATAACAAATTCTACGACAAAATAGCTGGTGCTACAGGCTAAATTTTTCATTTTGTACCAAGTCTAAACCATCCACAAATTCCTCCAATAAGCTAGCCAGTTGTTTGCAATAAACAGCTAACCTATCCAGTTAGGGCTGAGCTACGTTATATTTGGCTAATCATGCTAAATAAATTTGCCATTATCTACATCACTAACCTCTTTCATGTTTCCTTTTACTGACCTCTCAATGATTTTACTTTCTCTTTTGAGACTGAGGTGGATACTTCCTCATCAGAGAACTCGCGGGCTGAGGATTAACTGGGCTTATCTCCACTTTTCATCAAAAATTATGTTCTACCATAGAAATAATCTCAGTATTAACAGGTACTATATCCTGATGTAATTTTTTCAATGAGAGATGGCAGCTGGGAGAAACATCCAGAAAGTGCATAGTACTTTGTATAAATTTTCAGTCCACTTCAGTTTAAAAAGTTCTATGTCCACATTGTCCAATCAGGGAGCTGGATATAGGGTCACCTGATCAGGATGACAAGATCGCTGAGCAAAGGTTCTATCCACTCTACCATTTCGAAGCAAAATCCCTCTAATATACCAAGTCGAAGGTTGTAAGATGATGAAATCTGGGATATTTTAGATAGGTAGGTACTACAGCACTTGAATGAAGCATCTATGTCTTAAAACCCTTCATTTCCCATATTGCAGGGGCCAATTAAGGTAGTACTACTTGATTTTCAATCTTATATTTTATGCATTGCAAGATGCATGTGTATGCACATGAACAAGTAAAATATGATGGACATAGTACTAGTTGAAACCAAGCCCTAGGCCAGAGTTTGTTTACTATGTAGTGTGCATCATGTCTGCATTAAATGTACTCAGATGAGCTTGCACTGGCTATAGAGATAGGAGCAGTTGACACTGAACACCCTCCAGACTCCATGGCTCATTTCAGTGTTACAAGGTTTGTTTCCTATTTATTTTCAGACAGGACGCGGCTGCCCATTTTCTGTGATTATTATTGTCAGATACTCTGTTTTTCTTTCAAATTCTGTATTACATTTTACCATGAACAGGTACAACCCCAATTCCGAAATAGTTGGGACAAATTGTAAATTGTGAATAAAATCAAAATGCAATGACTTTCAAATCACGCCAGCCAGAATTATTCACAATAGAAGAGAGATAACATAGCAAATGTTGAAACTGAGAAATTTTACAATTTTATCCACAAAATGAGCTAATTTCAAATTTGATGGCTGCTACAGGTGTCAAAAAAGTTGGGACAGGGGCAGGTTTACCATGGTGTAGCATCCCCTCTTCTTTTTAACACAGAGTGAAGGCGTCTGGGCATTGAGGAGACAAGTTTCTTGAGTTTAGCCGTTGGAATTTGACCCCACTCTTGTTTAATACAGGCTTCCAGCTGCTGGAGAGTTTTGGGTCACTGACAGACTTTTCGTTTAATTATGTGCCAAATATTCTCAATCGGTGAAAGATCAGGACTGCAGGCAGGCCAGTTCAGCACACGGACTCTTCTGCTATGAAGCCATGCTGTTGTAATTGCTGCAGTATGTGGTTTGGCATTGTCCTGCTGAAATACACAAGGCCTTCCCTGGAATAGATGTCGTCTGGAGGGGAGCATATGTTGCTCTAAACCTTTCAGCATTCATGGTGCTTTTTAAAACATGCAAGTGTCCCACACCATATGCACTAATGCATCCCCATACCATCAGAGATGCTGGCTTTTGAACTGAACGCTGATAACAGGAGGGGTGGTCTTTCTCCTCTTTAGCCCGAGGACACAACGCCCATGATTTCCATCAAGAATGTCAAATTTGGACTCGTCTGACCACAGGACACTTTGCCACTTTGCTGCAGTCTATTTTAAATGAGCCTTGCCCCACAAAACACGGCGGCGCTTCTGGATCATGCTCAACAATGGCTTCCTTTTTGCATGATAGAGTTTCAGGTGGCATCTGTGGATGGCACGGCGGACTGTGTTTACAGACAGTGGTTTCTTGAAGTATTCCTGGGCCCATTTAGTAATGTCAATGACAGAATCATGCCGGTGAGTGATGCAGTGGCGTCTGAGGGCCCGAAGATCACGGGCATCCAGTAAAGGTCTTCGGCCTTGTCCCTTACGCACAGAGATTTTTCCAGTTTCTCTGAATCTTTTGATGATGTTATGCACTGTCGATGATGAGACCTTCAAAGCCTTTGCAATTTGACGTTGAGGAACATTGTTTTTAAAGTATCCCACAATTTTTTTACGCAAGCCTTCACAGGTTGGAGAGCCTCTGGCCATCTTTACTTCTGAGAGACTCAGCCTCTCTAAGACATCCCTTTTATAGCCAATCATGTTACGCACCTGATGCTAGTTAACTTAATTACTTGCTAAATGTTCTTTCAGCTGATTCACTTATATATTAATGGCTTTTTCAGCCCTCTTTTGCCTGTGTCCAAACTTTTTTGAGACCTGTTGCAGCCAGAAAATTTGAAATAAGCTCATTTTGTGGATAAAAATGTAAAATTTATCAGTTTCAACATTTGAAATGTTATCTATGTTCTCCTGTAAATAACCAATTGGCTCATGTGATCTGAAAGTCATTGCATTTTGATTTTATTCACAATTTACACTTTGTCCCAACTATTTCAGAAGGGGGGTTGTAATTTACAGATTTGGGTAGAGTCACATTGTTGTGTTCTTTTTTTTAAAAAACACAAGGCAAGACAGAACTTTGTGGCTAAATGTTTCTGGAAATACAAGGAGCTATCTAGAAGATAGAACCATATACCTGCAAAATTTATGACATTTTGAAAATTCCAAAGGTTTATCTCCATTTACATTTTCCTAGATTCCCTATCTAAAATCATTCTACTAAAGGATTTACTGCACGATATTATACCATTCAGTCCCAATAACTCCCCTGAATATAAATATCTGAAAAGTATACTTGGAGTGAGAAATTATGATGCAGCAAAATTTAACATCCCATTTTCTACATTTAGAAAAAAGTGGAGACATCCATCCATTCTCTATACCCACTTATTCCTCACTACGGGCAAAGGCAGGGACCCACCCTGGACAGCTTGCCAATCCATTGCAGGGCACACACACCATTCACTCTCACACTCATACCAATGGGCAATTTAGTGTCTCCTGTGGGAGGAAACTGGAGTACCTGGGGGAAACCCACACGAACATGGGGAGAACATGCAAACTCCACACAGAAAGGCCCCAGACCGGATTCAAATCCACAACCTTCTTACTATGAGGCGGCAATGCTAACCACTGCGCCACCGTGCTGCCCAGTGGTGATGGGTTCAGTTAATTCTCAGCGCACGGAACTGTCAATTGTCAACTGTCAAATTCACTACAATAATAAAATTGCTGATAATTACAGCAATTCACGGTAGCTACCTTCACTCCTCAAGCGGTTCACACGAGACGATGCCCCTACAGAGGGGTCACCAACATATTGCTGTGCATTGTCAATTAAGGGTTTTTAGGAGGTCTGAATTAGGCCTGCAACACACTGGATGCGTGTATAGTGCGTGCCGGCTGCGTGCTGAGCTGCTGCTGTTCACTCATGTCTGTCTGATTACACATGCTGCATGTCAGCTGTGGTGCTGCTGCATGCTCCTCCTGCCAGTCCTATCTTTCTACACAAGCTGCGCCGTAAAAACGACCATAGTAATATATTATTTCATTTCATTTCATAATAAGCAGTCACGTAGGTGTCTTTACAGAGACACATGCAGCAAGGGAAAAAGAAGGAAAAGTACTGCCCTGATACTCTTTCACTTACTAACATAATAGGCTCTGCAATCAATGGCATATTTCTGCAAAAATAGATGGATTTTTACTCTGAGCACCTAAAAACATGAAAAAACAAGCAGTAGAGCAGTAAAGTTTTCAATAAATAAGTTAAGAATGACAAATTCCATATATAGGGGGGATAATAAGTATTGAACGTGTCAACATTTTTCTCAGTAAATATATTGACATGAAATTTTCACCAGCTGTCGGTAACAACCCAACTAATCCGCGCATACAAAGAAATCAAAACAAATAAGTCCATAAATTATGTGTAATAAAGTGGAATGACACAGGGAAAAAGTATTGAACACGCTTACCAAAATTTATTTAATACTTAGTAGAAAAACCTTTGTTAGTAATGACAGCTTCAAGACGCCTTCTGTACGGAGAGACTAGTGGCATGCATTGCTCAGGTGTGATTTTGGCCCATTTTTCCACACAAACTGTCTTCAAATCTTGAAGGTTCCGGGGGCCTCTTCTATGAACTCTGATCTTCAGTTCTTTCCATAGATTCTCAATTGGATTCAAGTCGGGTGATTGACTGGGCCATTCTAGCAGCTTTATTTTCTTTCTCTGAAACCAATTGAGTTTCCTTGGCTGTGTTTGGGATTATCATCTTGCTGAAATGTCCACCCTCGTTTCATCTTCAGCATCCTGGTAGATGGCAGCAGATTCTTATCAAGAATGTCACGGTACATTTCTCCAGTCATCCTTCCTTCAGTTATATGAAGTGTGCCAGTGCCATATGCTGAAAAACAGCCCCACACCATGATGTTCCCACCTCCAAACTTCACTGTTGGTCTGGTGTTTTGGTTGTGATGAGCAGTGCTGTTTGTCCTCCAAACATGGTGTGTGCTATGACATCCAAAGAGTTCAATTTTGGTCTCATCTGACCAGACTGTATTCTCCCAGTATTTCCCAGGCTTGTTCAAATGTTGTCTTGCAAACTTTAAACAAGCCTCAACATGCTTTTTTCTTCAGCAGTGGAGTCTTGCGCGGTGAGCGTGCATAGAGGCCATAATGGTTGAGTGCATCACCTGTAACTGCTAATTCCAGGTTTTTCTGAAGCTCTCCGCGAGTGGTCCTTGGTTCTTGGACAACATTTCTGATTATTCTTTTGACACCTCTGTCAGAAATCTTGCAAGGAGCACCTGCTCGTGGCCGGTTTATGGTGAAATGATGTTCTTTCCACTTCCGGATTATGGCCCCAACGGTGCTCACTGGAACATTCAGATGTTTAGAAATATGCCTGTAACCAATGCCATCAGTATGTTTGGCAACAATAAGGTTGCGAAGGTCTTGAGAGAGCTCTTTGCTTTTACCCATCATGAGATGCTTCTTGTGTGACACCTTGATAATGAGAAACCTTTTCATAGGCTATCGATTAGGACTAAACCAGATATTAATTTGCACTGATAGGGGGCAGGATTGCTTTCTAAATACTGACAGATTTCTGCTGGTTTCTTGGCTTTCCATGCCTTTTTGCACCTCCTTTTCTTCATGTGTTCAATACTTATTCCCTGTGTCATTCCACTTTATTACGCATAACTTAATTTATGGACTTATTTGTTTTGATTTCTTTGTATCTGTGGATTACTTGGGTTGTTTCTGACATCTGGTTAAAATTTCATGTCAATAGCCCCATTATAAATATATTTACTGTGAAAGATGTTGACGCTTTCAATAATTATTTTCTCACTGTGTATTGCATTAAACAACGGTACTATCACAATATTTGACCCATTGAAAGTCACAAATTTTCCACTACATGCTCTGGGAATTATTTCACAATTGAAGCATTGCTGAATTAAAATGAAGCGATTTTGCCCCGATACATGGGCACTTAATTTGAAAAACATACCGAAACTGTTGGGTAAATTTTTTTTTTTTTGTTTGTTTCATGCTTGTAATAGGCACACACACTGGACAGTGTGGTGAAATGCTGGTATTTATGTCAACATGTCTGTCTCCTTGTCATGGTTTTGTCCCGCCGGATGCAAACTGCAGTTCGGCGGGCTCTAGGACCATGGGCCTAAAAGAATGGAAGGACCCAAATGCACAGGCTGGTAAAAACAGGGGATTTAATAAAATAAAAAATTAAACAGTGCAGAGCTAAAAACCACAGGAGCAGAACGGAACACAGGATAAAAATGAGCCAGCACAGAGACTGGCAGCTGCCAGCCCTATATACTCTGCAATCACCTCCACCTTAACGGGCTGCACCTGTTGCCTGTTAGGGTGGAGGTGATTAAATGAGACAGGGGAGGGGCTGTAAGGGACCAACCCTTACACTCCTGATAATTTTTTTGGGGTCTGCATGTCACGGTAAAAATAGGAAAGATTTTGAATTTGCGAATGATGCGACGCAGCAGCCTCACGACCTCTTGTGAGATGCGCGTTTCATGCATCCAGTGTGGATGGTCTAACCAGCAAACATGGAGGCCGAAGTGAGAGCTAAGGCCATAGAGCAGCGCTGCTCATGCATCCAGTGTCTTCCAGGACTTAAAGCTTGCATCCCTGTTCTTCAGATTCAGCTCTGGACACGCACACAGAGGTTAAGCTGAAGAAAAGAGCCCGTTTTGCTTTGATTTTTGCTTTTGAACAACCACTCATGTTAAGTTATTCATTGAGAAAATCTGTTTGTCGATTTTGTCAAAATTAGTTTCATCACTCACATATAAAATATAGAACAAATGGCATTTCGTATTGACTTGTCAATGAACGCAACAAATTATTACAGTAATTCCGTGAAATATGGAACAGGAGGCAACCCTAACCAGGCAACACTTGAACAGAGAGAGGGAAGCACCAGTCGACCAGCAGTGGCAGAATGGAGAGGTCTGGCAGGTGTACAGGGTCTGATGAGGCTGTCCTCTTAGTAGCCTGGTATACAAGTGCCGATATTTTTAATTTGATATGAACTATGAAAGGCTTCCAAGGGAGTTAAATGAGAAGGCGAGTCACATGGGAGTGTCTGGGAGGGTTGTGGATCAGATGACCTGCAGGATTCTGGATCAGCTGCTGCGTCTGATAGCAGATGCTAAAAGGCCAGCTAAGCGAGCTGCAGTAGTCTAGGCGGGACAGTACCCATTCCTGAACCAGAAGCTGGGTTGAATAGGTGGTAAGAAATGGATCGAATCTCCTGATTTTACAAGACTCACAATTGTCTTTAATTTGAGTCATTATATCTATATGCTTGGGCATCTATATCGGATGCCCCCTGGACGCCTTCCTGGGAAGGTGTTCCGGGCATGCCCCACCGGGAGGAGGCCCCGGGGAAGACCCAGGACACGCTGGAGGGACTATGTCGCTCGGCTGGCCTGGGAACGCCTCGGGATACCCCCGGAAGAACTGGAGGAAGTGCCCAGGGAGAGGGAAGTCTGGGCATCCTTGCTTAGACTGCTGCCCCCGCGACCCGGCCCCGGATAAGCGGAAGAAGATGGATGGATGGATGGATTGAGTCATTTAAAATTGTGCATTTTTTTCCCCATTTTTATCCCACACGGCATGCAGCAATTTCTGTTTTGGCCGATATAGCTGAGGATATTACCTAGCTAATCCTTTTAAACATGAAAAGGACCACATTTGTTAACATTTCCTGTTAATTGTCATTGTAATTGCAGTACACAGAGGTCCCCAGGCATGCATGAGCATGAAAGATAACTTAGCAGCCCATGTGATGTCTTGACAGCCAAAGGTGTTGATCTCATTGTTAGTGTGAATTTATTTTCTCACTACACTCCACCTCACCACATGAATCAAAACTTCTCTGCTTCCAAACTCACTAGTGTGGGACTGAGCTCCTGAAATAGCTTCATCTCAGGCAACAGACAGAAGCAATCATTCCCAAATCAGTGATCTCTCTTCGAAGAAATGTGACTTCGCCGTGGTCACGTGCATAGGAATGGCTGCTATTCTTAAAATTCCCTGTGTGTTTTTAAGCTACTGATCTTGTATTTTATGTTTGTATTCTAGCATTTGCAATTCACTGAGGATTTATTGTATTGCAATGAATGTCTCTTCCTGGAATATGCGATGGACTTTCCTTTACACATTCTATGGTAGTGACCTTAACAGTCAACTGCTCAAATTTGAATGGGATTTGGAGGTTAAAGGGGCAGCTCACTGATATTTAACCACAGATCGTTTCAAAGCATATGCTCTATAAATAAGTTGCACACCAACACATTTTCCTGCAGCAGCCCAAGATACGTGCATTGTAATCACCCTGATAGCTTCCCTATGCATTAGCAGTAAAGACAACTGCTACCACAATGCATTGTGCTCACTCATTTCTCCCGACACACTCTCAACCCTGTGTGGATCTGTGACATACGAGGTACAGAAAACTGTTATAACATTGCACGGACCACTGTTCACTTTTCTACCAAGAGAACTGGTCATGACATTGCCAACAGTTAATTCCATGCCCAAGTGCACAGGCTACAAAAAGGCAAAAGCTGGAGGTGTACGTCTATACCTGCAAATACAGTACAGGTGATAGAATGACAACGGGCAATTGCAAACCCAAAATTTAAGGTAAACATACCACCCAATAAGTACAATATATAAATTTGAGAGTTTGCTGTGAGCAGTTTTCTCTTGACTACAGGAGCAATCTCCAGTCAGAGTTATTGGGTTTTCTTCCAAAATGAATTCTGACCGAAGCAGCCATATTATCAATTTTCCTGTCTGGTGACCCGAGCAATTAACGTTAGTCTAGACTCAATTTTGCCCAAAAAGCCCCTGTTGGAGAACGGAGGCCAATTGATGGAGTCACTAAAAGTAAGGTAGAGTTGGAACATGACAGTCCAAGAAAAATTTGGTCACATACAAAGAGCCATGATGTTTCCATCATGTTATCGGGTGGTGTTTCAAAGTGGGTAAGTTCATATGTCAATGATTTCATAAGTCCAATTGATTATGGTTGTCACCAAAAAGTAGGGTTGGAGAAAGAAATTGTAAAGGTTCCCTGCTGTTGTAAAAAGAAATAAAATGTGGGCTATTCAGTCTGTCGTAAAAAACAGAAACCAATGTGGTCATTGTTTCTTTGTGAGGCAAGTTCCACCTATGGTCATTCATTTTATCATTTTATCTTTGCTTCTGATTAAAGTGATGTAAACAGATTTATTTCTTGTACTTAATGGTACAAGTTGACACGATGTAGGTACCCAAGATTGATGCTGTCAGAAAGACGGGGGTGAAAATACTGGGAGTGCAGGGAGTGCAGTTGTACTCGAGCCCATGTGTGATGGGGGCCCAACTAAAAGGACCTTAGTGCATTCAGTGTTAGAAAGAAATGTTTGTTTTTAGCTTGTTTTTAGTTTCTGGTTTTAGTTTCTAGTTTTTAGTATATTTCTTGTTTGTTTTTTGCTATTATTTAATATTTATTAATTTATTCGTTAAGCGTGTGTTTCTGGAATTGCTCTGTCTCTGGCTTATTCAGTCTGTGTCGTCTTGTCTTTTTTCATCACACTCTCTTCCCTGTAAAAAAACAGAAACCAATGTTTGGTCATTGTTTAGTTAGATTAGAGTTAGTGAGTTTTCCCTCTCTCTCCAAGTCCTTCTTTTCTAGTTCCACCTTCTCTACAGCTGTCCTGTTTTTATCTGGGATTCCATCTTTAATTAGTTTGTGTTTAAAAACCCACTTTTTAGTTTCTTGTCGACTCGTTTCTACCACAGATTTCGTCTTGGTCAGTCTCGTTTTGCTTTTTTTCCTCACGATTGTTGAAAGGTGATTCTCCCGTAAAGATTGTTTGATGCTGAGATTCAGTTCTCCCTAATTCCCATTTTGTACCCATCTGTTTAGTTTCTCCTGTGTTCTCCCTCATCCCAAACTCCCTTTTTCCTTCCCTTCCATTCCTTAGTTTCAACCCTCTTTGTTACTGTCTTTGTGCGGATTGATTATTCTGGTTACTGGATCTTTTTTGCTTGTCCCCTGACTTCGATTCTGCCCATCCTGCATGTCTCTGTTTGTGATGATCTATTTCTGGGGCACTGTAAACTAATAAATGGCCAATGCTGAATCATTTGGAGTCAAGTTCCTTGCATTCAGCGCATTGACTGTTATTAAAAAAACTGACGTAATCTCCGTGACTTCACCCATGCAGTTCTAAAAACCGAGAGGCTCAATTTGTGCTCGCCAGTGCTTCCAGCCATCATCATCTTGGCAGTGCCCATCATCTTGCCAACTCCTGGCTAATCCAAAAATGGGCAAAGAGAAGCATTTGTCGAGCTTGAGGCAAGCCGAATGAAGCTTGGTTGTGCGAAACATCTGAGCCAGCTCGATGCTACATAGTTTGCTATGGCCGAAAAAGCTAAGTTGGATCTAACCTAGTAAAGGGACGGAGCCTGCTCATGGCGTGTGGCGCAGGCCAAACACTCATCATTTCCGTGAAGCAGTTGCGAGTTGAATGCAGTTACTCTGTTAGAAAGTGATGGCAGTTGGCTCACTATGCAACGATATTGCCCAGGGAGCGTGAAAGGGCTCGGCTTAGCTTTTTAACGTGCCTTAGCCATGTCAAACATTAGCTAAAATCACATTAACAATGGTATGGCCCGTCCAATGGTAAGACTGCGTTACACTAGGTTAGTACCTATCCTGATGGACCTTTATGGTCCTACTGTATGTGGGCACAGGCACATCCTAGGTTTTGACTCAGTGAATGGTGAATTAATTGGCTTCTGAACCTAGCATACGCACCCAATAGCAATGCTAACATAATTGATCTTCTTGGTCCAAGGCTAAACCATGTTTCATTCATTTGCTAGCTAATTTCTTCGCTTGGAACACACTGGATGCGTGAGCAGCGCTGCTGCGTGGCATTACATCTCGCTTTACATTTCGGCATCCATGTTAACTGGTTAGACCGTCATCACTGGACGCATGAGATGCGCGTCTCACATGCAGTCAAGCGAGGCTGCTGCATCGCGCCATCTAAAAATTCAGAATCACACCTATTTTTACCGTGATACATGTGCAGTTCTCAGCAAAAAAAGACCTGAAAATAACTGTCAGGAGACAGTCATATTGACATAAATACCAGCATTTATTTCACCTCACTGTTTAGAGTCTGTCTGTCAGTTTCAAGCATTTAACTCAACACTACCAGTATGTTTGTCAAATTAAAAGCTTATGTATAGGGACAGAATCCCTTCATTTTAATTCTGCAATGCTTAAATTGTGAAATAATTCCTAGAGCGTGTAGGTGGAAATTCACAATTTTCAAAGCGTCGAAACATTGTCATCATGCCGGCGTTTAATGGAATATTATGGAATATATGGAATATATGGTCATGATGGATTTCATAACGATTTTTGTTAATATTTATACTACAAAAATTTGTAGAGCAGTGTGATTTTTTTTTTTTTAATCCAGAAAGAACCCATTTTTCCATAGTAGCAATTTTTTAGTTGACATATCAGTGGAATCTATGATTTCTAATGCTGACCAAGAAGCTAAATCAAAAATCTGACTTTTTGCCTTCAAGTTCTAGTGTTGGAGGTACTTTGAAGTGCCGCAACAGTCTCACACTGAAAATTATTCAGAATAAGACATGAAAAAACTACAGGCAGTACCATTGCATGGGTTATGATTCTGTGTTGGTGTTGATTTACATAGTATTTTTCTGGACACAGAATACAAAAGTCTCCCATAAGAAAGTGAAATAAGTGTGTAAGTCTTGGATGACATGGACGTAGCAAACATGGAAAATTTCTAGGGGAAGGTGCAGGACAGACTCACACTCAGAGCTGTTTCATTGCCTTGTTTTTTATTATTTCTTTAACTTTTTCCACAGGAAAGTGTGTGAATGAGCTAGAAAGGCACTGTCACCAGATTTCCATAATAATGAACTCAACAACTTTGAGTACATGATCCTTGATTTTTTATTCCAATTTTCTCAATCTAATTAGCACACATGGTGTGAGAATGTTTTCACTAAACACTCACTGGCAAATGAGGGTCATTTGTTCAAAAACGCTAGGCAGGATTGGCCAACAGTCTTTTGTTAATCCAGCCCAGAACTGACTCATAAGTAGATGGTCTCCCTCTGTGTAGCTTCATATGTTCAAAGCACTGAAGAGACACCTGATGCATATTTAGAGCAGAAAGATCAGAGACTATTATACTCAGGTGTGCTAAAGGCTGAGGTGAGAATACACAGACTGCGTGTGTTCTTCTTGCAGTTTGAGAACCCTCAGTGTTCTGTGAACAGCACGCTGCCATTTTTCAATAGGTTTCAGTCCAACGGTTCACAGTTTAGGCTGGGAATCAGAGGAGTATGCCTCACTTTCAGGCACGGTAAGGGGTGTGTGTGGTAGAGACTGGCCTTTAGAGCTTCTTTAACACAGCAAGATACAGTACATACGCCACCATTTTCTCCATCTTCCTCGGTGGCTGTTTGTTAGTAATGGCCAATTAGCTTTTTACTAGCGGCCACAGGCAAAAGGATAGATCGGGAAATTGATCGTAAAAAACATGGATGTTCAAACAAATTGTTTTTCTCCATATTCTGCACAGTAAAACAGTTCCATTAAAATATTTGGACAGCAGCACTGAATTAAAAGGGCTGTAGTGCCAACAACTGTTACAATATGATGTAAATACCCACAAGATAGAGATGGAAGTTTCAGCTTTAACCCCTTATTTGTCATTTTTACCGTCCTGGAGTATGGAGCCAAAAAGCTTTGCCCTAATCTTGCAAATACTTTTAGACCACACCGTGCATGAACTCAATATTTGAGGTGCTTAGCTCTGACAATCAAGATTCTTACAAATGAACATTACTGATTTCACCAGAATTCAGTCAGTTGATATTACAATTCAAGTGTACTATTTAAAGAAATAAAGAAACAGAGACAATCTTAACAGTTACACAAGTGTATTTTACTTACGCAAGCAAATTTGTTCCTACAGTTCAGAGGGAAAAAAAGCCACCGTCAAGCTGTTGGGACATTTATGTACAAACCAGCCTGCTACAAAGCATTCGATGTGAAAGTACAAAAGACTATATGAGCAGCTGAAAAGCATGGCCAGACCAATATTGAATTTGCAACATCATTACAAGTTAAGACATGGTTTGAAAATCATCACAAACTATATAAAGACACAAATCAAACACTATAACCTAATAAAGATATTTAGCATAATACTATTAGCATTGTAACTGTCATATCGCACATTTAAGAAAACAGCTGACCCAGCAAGACAGTCGAAGTGTATAAAAAAAGAAAAGAAAATAATTTTGAATTTGTAAAACTATTTACCATTTAAATGCATAACCATGCCACAAAAAACATCTATAGTCACGGTCTTTACCTACGTTAATACAAGTTCGGTTAAAAAAAAAAAAAACAATGCTGCAAGACTAGTAACTGCACAGAGATCAATCTCTGAATTGAATAGAAATGCACTTACACCAAGAAAGAGCTCACAATGGTTCAAGTGCACAAAACGAGCTTTTTGAAACACTGACAAAACAGGCGTTGTCAGGCAACAAAATTATGACACACTGTACTGCAATCCTATAGCAGTTATTAGTAGGCAAGACAGATCCAAAACATCAAGTTTGGTCCATAATCAAGAATAATATATATTTATACTTTTTAAAAGTGACATTTAATGTCGTTTAGTAAGTAGCTCAACCACCATGTTTTGTTTCTTTCAGTGTGTGATATCTGCCTCTTCTCCATGCAGATCCAGCAGAACTACAAGAAAGGTACCTGAAGTGACCAACACTTCCAGATTTTTCCGCAATTTAAACTCACCAGTAACTTTCAAAGGAATATCACCCAAACATTCTGACTGAGATGTGTTTTATGTTATCATGAAATGACCTGAAATCGAAGTGTCTGAACATTTACATATATATTTTATATAGATATATATATACAGTGCAGAATACTGACATAAAATACTTTGCTTTTAAAAAGTCTTGCTTGAAACAAAGAAAGAAATACACTGTAAAAAAAATGGCATTCACATGTGACAGTATGGCTTGGATGAGAAAAGTGTGGCTTTATGTACAGAGTCTGTTCAAGGCAAATCCTAAAAAAGCTGATCAGTCTTGAAAAATTATTCTGTCTCCTGGCCCCTTTGACCCAATCATCCTCCTCCTCCTCATCATCATCACTGTCACTGCCATCTACCAACTTTTAGAAATTATTTCCCTTTAGCTTCACATAAGCTGACCTTTTCAAAGACAGAAGTCAAATTACTACCACAGACTTCGCACAGTTGGTTAACAGCTATTTTTTTCTGGCAGTCAGGCCAAGCTACAGTATGACAGTATGAAAAAAGCCACTTTAAGGTATTTTTTAAAAATCACTGGCACTCTTTTCCTATACAGAATTTGCTGGAAAAGAATCTGTACATTTTATACTGTTGACACTCATCAAAGGGCCGTCTGTATAATTCACCTGTAAATAATACCTGTAAAAAATTTTGTCAAATTTGTTCATTTAATCAAAACTGCATTTGAATGAAGCCCTGTAAAATGAGACTTTTTCTTAAAAAACATACAAATTATTGACACAATGGTGAAAAATGTGATAACACCGTAACCCTCTCCCACCCACCAACACCTCCAACTTAAGCATAAATAAATATTACCAGCGACACACATTGACATTAATCATAATTAAATGTTAAAATTCAGCAATAATTAGCATTAGGATTGTAAGTCACTCACATTAAAAAAATGAAATTAAAAAAGATTGAACAATTTTCTGTCTCCGAAGTGAAGTCAGAAGTACCAGCGTAGTTGAAAGAGAAGAGGACGAGGATTAAGAATAAGAGAAACTGTAAGTGGCATCACCAGGAGCGTCATCACGGTGACCCAAACGCCCCGCCCACAGACAGCCCTGTGATACACAAAAAACTCTGTGAAAGTCATTGAACCCTAACTGCACCCACCTCCCAGCATCGGTGTAAACCCAGTAAAAACGAAGCATAGCAGAGACAGGCGTGCACACGAATGTTTTTGTTTGTGTGAATGAATGTATGCATCTGTGTGAGTGGGGAATTCATGCGCTTGAATTCGTGCTTATGTGTAAGCGTTGAGTCGCTCTTTGGAGCGAGTAGAGTGGATGTCGTGGAGTTCCTGCTCCTCCTTAGATTTGATATCCTCGTACTTTTGCATCCTGCACGCGTCTTTCACATAAGCCCAGTTGGCAGAGAGCACCATGAGGTAATGCACCTGGAACACACAAGCATGATGGACAGTTAGCGATAAGCTGAGCACAGACAGAGAGCATATTAGCTTAGCTCCGCAATTAGGAAGAAAAATGTAAGTGTCGGCACACATTAATAAGAAGTAATGTCAACAAGCACATGTTATTATCCATTAATTTACACAGCAAGGGAGGGGAGGATAAGTGCATTAGTGAGCTTATTACAACGTTCGTCAACAGGTTGCTTGCAACGGCAAACTGGTAGTAAAGGCACAAAAAAGTCAGTGAGTCCATGGCTTAAATAATCGTACGACTCAAACAACAATAATGGCATCTTAGAGTCCCAGTTGTCCTTTAAGCCACTATTCGGTGAGACCCAGAGACTCTTCCTTGACAGTTAATCATGTGCAGAGCTGTCTCCCGCCATGACAGCCGAATAGCTCTTTAGAATCGTGTGCAGTATTTCCCCAGACTGTGGGACTTCAGGGTGACAAAGTTTCGAATCAGAACTGAAACACCCATCACCTGTTAACCGGTGGGAGACAATGAAAGAAAAGAGAAGATTAATGAAACAAATGAAGCACCACCTCACCTGGTTTGTCATGAACTGCACAAAGCCGTAAGTTTGCTTATGTTTTATCAATACTGATCTGACGCTTAGGGGTATGAAGGTACATTTGTGTCTTTATTATTCAATCAAAAAACATATTTTCAATAAAAAAAACTTCACTTGAATCAAAAAAAAAACATTTTCAATCAAAGAAAAAAAGTGTTTGAATGCAAAAATAAAATTGAGACCCAAAAAATTGCATTTGAACACAGTTTTTCTTTGATTGAAAAGGTTTTTTTGATTGAAGTGAGTTATTATTTGATTGAAAATTTTTTTTTTTGGTTGAAGCAACTTTTTTTGTTTTGTTCCATATTATGGGTAGGACATTTCTGTCTTTATTATTCAACCCAAAAAATATAACTTCAATCAAAAAATGTTTTCAATCAAAGAAAAAAAGCGTTAAAATGAATTTTTTTGGGTCTCAATTTTATTTTTGCTTTCAAACACTTTTTTTCCTTTGATTGAAGTGAAAAAACTTTTGGAGTCTTTTTTGTATCGAAGTGAAAGACGTTTTGGAGTCATTTTTTTTTCGATTGAAGAGAAAAAAGTTTTGAAGTGTTTTTTTTTTTTTCGATTGAATCATTTTGAGACAAATATCACACAGTGGGCGGATGCTTCCCCATTGGTCAGACATGTTTGAGTGACAAGTGTCTACACCAATGACGTTTGAAATAGGACTCTCTTTCTAGAACAAGGAAGTCGCCATTTGCAATTTATCACACTCAAAAATGAAGGGTTGATTTTTTTAACTCAACCATAGGATTGCTTGAGTTGGGTAAATTTTTTGGGTTGTTTTCTGAAATATTGGATAATTTGGTCTAACCCTATTGTTGGGTTGTCATAGTGACAGTTATGTGCCTGTTCTTCACGCGCTTGGTGCTTCCCGCTCAGAGGTCTCCCATGGAAGAAAAATCAGTAATGGAAAGAGTTACTGGAAAAACATGTAAGTATTTTATATTTCAATTGCGTTCTTTTCAGAAGTTTTTGCAAAAAGGGATGCAAGGCTTAACATAGGTGGCATTATGTATACATCAGATCGATCTTTACACTAATTTACATTGACAAAACCGTAGTTCACCGTCATTTTCTCCTAATTTTGCATAGCGTCAGCTATTTAGCCAGCTAAAATAACGATTAGCGTTTACTGAAACTTCAATTTAAGAACTGAGAACAGAGTTCCATAATGGTATGTTAGATACTCAACTGTGAATGATTTAACATGGGTTTATTTTTGCTGCGTAATGGAGTAGTGGAAATATAGGTTTTCAACAAGGTTAGCTGGCCAGCTAGGTGCTTCAGTGTGCTCCTTCCCATTGATTAAAAGCATTGGTGCTGCCACAGTTAGCTCACTCACGCTGCAGAGTAGGTAACGGTAACCACAGCTTATCTTTGTTTTACTTCTGAGAAAGGTGACGAATTTGAAAAGGAAAGCTAAATGTACCAGCATGTCCTGAAGTTAGCGTTAGTTCCGCTAATATTAATAACGTTAATATTAATATCCTGGCTAAATTACGGCTCGCGGCCTTGACGTTACTGCTGCTTGTATGAGAGGACGGTTGGAAGCTAACGTCAGGTAACAGTAAGGAAAATAAAGCCAATGCAAACAGGATTAGTAATCTCCTGTCAGGCCAACTGCATTTAGCGGATGTCAAACTAGTTAGCAGTAACGATACATTACTGCCATAGGTTTGTTCGAAGTGGGGAATTTTAACGGGGCTGGCCAGCGAAATTTGACATTTATAATGACCAAACTGTGCGTTATTATGGGATTGTGTTAAGGCGTCCATTGTCTGAGTAGCTAAGTTGCGAGCTATGTTAGCTAGCAAGCAAAGTTGCTCCAGTGCATTAAAGTCTTCAGTCGGCTGTGTGTTTGTAGGACCTGAATGTTAGCTAACTTGGTAACTTCAGAGATGCCAAGTCTCACGCATTCGGTGGAGTCTCTCGCCTCTTAGTGGCATTCACGTTCCTGTGCTGTAGTCAGGAATTATTCTTTCAATGCGCAATGAAGAAATTCACTCGCGGAATTAAAGTCATTGCGCAGTAAGTTAATCAGTTTCATGTTCATTACGGTGGATTTCCCCACTAGTGACACAGAAATCGATTATGACTCAGGAATTCTCAGGCTTGTCTTTACTGAGGGATTGAAAGCAATGTAATTGCATAAAGACGTTTCAAATGGTCTTATTTAATTTACACAATTTAAACGATCATGAAACACATGCATTGTTTCCAATCCCTGGGTAAAGAGAAGCACGAGAAGTCCGGAGTCATAATCGCTTTCCATGTTACTTGTGGTGACGTCCACCTTTACGCAAGTGAAACTGAAACTTCAGTGCACAAGGATTTTAATTCCGCGTGAGAATCTCATTAAGCGCTCAATGAATAATTGCGGACTACGGTGAATAAGCCTAAAAAATGCTTGAGACCTACGCCGAAGGCATGAGACTTGGCATCTCTGTAACTTCAGTTTTTCAAACTGTTAGTTAGCACTTTATGATGAATGACGTCAACGCTTTTGGTTGAGGGAACGAAGGTGAGATAGTGGAAAGAATTAAGCATGGCCACTTAGTTTGTTAAGCTTATTTATCCAATGTTGATGTACTACTGAAAGAAAGCTATAACTGTAAAATAAAAATTCAGATTTATGAACAGAAAGTGGATTAACTGAAGAGAATTGTGAAGCTGTTAAAGTATTTTTATAAATCTTGGCAACTGAATTTGGTTGAATGGTGATGGATTGAGAAGTCATGATTTTTTAAAAAGATCTGTGATAAGAAGTTGGGTGACTTTCCAGCTTGCATTATGCCATTGTATTGTTCATTGAGAATAAAAATGAAGTTAAATGCGTTATCTATGAAATCTGCTATCTCTTCTGTTGTCTGTATATATAGCAATAATGGAAAGTAAACATTTTCAGGGGGTGCTCATCATAAATTGGGACATAAATGCACTTTTGAAATGGCTTCTCCAGTTTTCTGTAGCCAGAAAAGGTTGGGTAAGGAGCTTTTGTTCACCATGGAGAGAGATTGCCTGGTGGAATGGTTTGGAATAACAATGCTAGTTTTGTTTTCAAAATAAAAAAAGTTAATATATCATTAAATGATACAAAAATTTATCCATTCAAATGTTAAGGGTCCCTCCCCTTAAGACTCCTGACCGTGATGCTGTCATCCCTTGACAACAGAAATTGGAAGATGTATGTGACCCAAGCTTTGAAGAAAACAAGAGGTCTTTCACTGACTTAAACCATGTAAGTACAGCCTGCAATGCTGCACACCGGTTTCCTAACCATAAAGTGACCCAAGATATCTAACTACACAACTGCTGTCTCAGTCACCATGCATGATCTCAGACTGTTATTACCAAGTAATTACATTTAAACTTATGTTACATTTTCATTCAGTTCACTTTACCTACACTAAATGCATAGCCATAAAATAATTCAAAGCTTGCCAATGAGTGAGACCAAGTGCAGATCAGCAGAAGATGCATCCAGGGCTTTTAATGAGCTGAAAACACAAAGGACAACTTGTGACAGGAGCACAGACTGGAACAGTGGTCAGAAAGTCCAGTTCAGGCTATCGGCAAACAATGCCAGAAACGGCGATTCTACACCGTGTTCAACAGTTCAGGGTCAGATGTTGGGTGGTCAAGATGATTTGCAACGCCTGCAGAGCAAGGCATCCACTGGTGCCTGTGTGAGAGTGGGGTTCATCTCTGCTCTGGAGGCATCTAGAGAACAGGGAGAGCCAGTACCTATTAAATTGCACGAGTTGCATCAGTTATACTACTTCTACCTAGATAACTGAAGATGGAGAGCACTAGGACTCGAGATAGAGAGCTGACTAGGAAACTTCAGTCAGGCAGAACAATCTAGCAACAATTTACACCGACTTAGCGACTTATATAAACATGACATTAATCAATGGGATAGGGAATGCGGAAGGAAACGAGGATGGCAGGGGGTAGATCGAGTAGTTCTCTCAGCTAGAGTGATTGGTCTAATTTATGCAAATCAACTGATGAATCAGCCGAATGTGTGTAAGTACTGAGGAGGAAACAGTGTCTTTGGACATACTTTGGGAACAATTTTTGGAGCATACTCAGCATTCAACAAAATGGACCCAATATTTTTGGAGGTAATTAAACACATTTTCATTTTATTTTTGGTAATAACACCAAGCCCTGGGCACTAACTCGGTGGTGTATTGTGATTCACAAGGTAATCTAGACAAAGCAATGCATTTCCTTCTGCCTCCATAACCTGCCTATTGAGACATAGAGTAAGCTGAGCCACAGTATCCCTTCATAATTTTTCCTCTTTTTCAACAGCTTTGCCGAAGGAACACAAAGGGCTGTGGAAACACATCAGGTGTCAGAATACCAGACCAAACCCAACCACTCCATCCACTGGAAAGTGGTCAAAGGTCATCAACCACGATATCATGGACGGTCAAAGAAAGTTCAAGGACATTTATATCCAACATCAGACCATCTTAAGAACTGAGCTACTCCATCCACTAAGAAATGCCGCAAGATGCTGCTGAAATCTTCAGAAGCAGTTTACACCCCGTGTTTAGATTTCTTATTTGTTCAGATTTATTTGTCTAATGTTCAATATTGTGGTTCTTTATTATGTTGATTTCCCTTCCCTTTCTTCCTTGGCCTTAAAGACCACAGCCAATGCTCTCAAGTATTTGTTTTTAAAAGATGGGCACTAAAGCAAACCCACTCTCCTTGATACTGTGGACTCACTGTGTGAAGTTTTTAATGTACTGGACATTCTTTCCACAAACAGTTGTGTGTGATCTTAAGGCTCTTCATTTGTCTGCCTGAGCAGTATTTTAACCATGTGATACTATTTGGCTGTCCTGACCCAAATGTTACATAAACTTCCACTTGTACTTTATATAACTAACTGTATAAGATTTTAAGACTTCTGACCAGGAAATTGAATGGAGATTGCTTTCATGGATAATGCTGTACTGTTTTCATTGAAAAAGAAAATACACTGATTATTTGAAAAGATGCTTCAACTTGTCTGCTTTAATGATTGCGGTTAACTCAAGTATGTTTAGAAATGTTGCAAGTTCAATATTATCCTGCTTGAATGGGAAGCAGCTGTTGCCTATGATGAAGAAATAAAGGTCAGAATATGCAAGACACTGTGTTACTTGGTCAGTAGTAATGTATACGAGTTGTAATAGGAGAGGAAAAATTCAGAAACACCAGTATTGTATTTTAAAACACAAAACTTCAATTTGGGTTATCTTAACCCAGTATATAATAACTTCCCATAAGTTGGGTTGATTGTACAACCCATAATGCTAGGTCAAAGTAACCAAGCATTGGGTTTGTCCATATTTGACCCAGTGCTGGGTAGCAGAAACAACCCAATTTGGGTTATATTCAACTAAACATTTTTTAGAGTACAGGTATGCGGTGAAAATCCGTCTTCCGTCCTATTGATGTGCACAAACTTTTCAAACAACGGCAGCGGATGGAAAAGCGCATAATAGTAAGTAGTAATTACTGATACATTACTGATGTTTGAATGTAGTTTCAAGTGTGTCCATTCATAGTTTAAACTTCAAACCCGTGGGCGACATATAGAGCCCACTTGAATGTAAGGTCTCAAACCGCACTAACTGGGAAGCCTCAAAGATGACCGCAGTGTCAGCGCTCAGGCTTCCCCACCGAGAGCAGCTTCTCTCGGATAGTCCCTTTGAAATTTGTTGCTCTATATGTCACCCACAGGTTTGGAGTTTAAACTACGAATGGACACACTTGAAACTACATTCAAACATTAGTAATGTATCAGTAAATACAACTTACTGTTGTGCGCTTTTCCATCTGCCGCCGTTGTTTGAAAAGTTTGTGCATATCGAAAGGACAGAAGACGAATTTTCACCAGAGATACCTGTACATTGCAAATGGCGACTTCCTTGTTCTGGAAAGAGATTCTTTTGAAATTTGGTGTTTTTGAAGACATGTCATTGGTGAAGACACTTGATTCACGAAAAAAAAAAACATCAAAACTTTTTCTGACCAAAAAAAAAAGACTTCAAAACTTTTTTTTTCCCAATTGAAAAAATGCGGGATATTTTGGTCAAAATGATTCCAGAAAAAAAAAGTTTTTTCAAAACTTTTTTCACAATCGAAAAAAAAAAAAAAAGACTTCAAAACTTTTTTCACTTTCATTGAAAAAAAACAACTTCAAAACTTTTTTTCACTTCAATCGAAAAAAAAGACTCCAAAAACTTTTTTTTCTCTTCAATCGAAAAAAAAAGACTTCAAAAACTTCAAGTCCAAAACTTTTTTCACTTCAATTTCCAAAACTTTTTTCACTTCAATCAAAAAAAAAGTGTTTGAATGCAAAAATAAAATTGAGACCCAAAAAAATTCATTTGAACACTTTTTTCTTTGATTGAAAACATTTTTTGATTGAAGTGATATTTTTTGGGATTGAATAATAAAGACACAAATGTCCTACCCATAATATGGAACAAAACAAAAAAAGTTGCTTCAACCAAAAAAAATATTTTCAATCAAATAATAACTCACTTCAATCAAAAAAAACCTTTTCAATCAAAGAGAAACAGGGTTCAAATGCAATTTTTTGGGTCTTAATCATGGGCGTTACCAAGGGGGGCAGGGGGCGGGCAGTGCCCACCCTGAAAAAACTCTGCCCACCCAATGAAAACTAAGATTAAAAACTGAATTACTACTATTTGACAGCGAACACGCGGTATCCCATGTGATTCACAGCCGGAGGTAGACAACCATTAAGAGAGAGCTTTACGTATGCTTCATCTATCTATCACTATGTGTGATTGGTGGATTCCTTTGCCAGTCTATTCTGATGTGAAACTAACCAATGGGCACTCTCGAATTGCTAGGGACCCTCCCATTCTCTTAGACTGCCGTCTTCACTCAGTTTGAGGTCATGTCTACGCTGCTCATATCCACCTTAATTCCTGAACGTTCGATCTCCCCTGATTCATAGTGGTTCAAAGGACTTGCCAGTCTCCTCCTTCTTGTCGAACTGTTGCTTACATCCGTTTTGATCGAACCGAGCAGTAGCTTGCGGCTAGCGTCTGTGGTACAGCGGGATGTGTGCATACACATACATACAGTGTATATTCAAATGTAGAGGCTAGCTAACCTATTTTTTATTCGGCCAAAACATTCTTTAGCTTGACGAAGACGTGATATTTATCTGGGCGGCTACACACGTTCCTACAGCTAAAGTAAAAAAAAGCGTGACAAGGGGGCGAGTTGCAATTCATATGCAGGAACTGATTAACTAGCAAACTGCGTATCAAAATGCTTTTGATTCAGCAAATAGTCTGGCGAGCAGTTCCTTTGTTTTGCACAAGGGTAAAAACCCAGCCGTCACCCGCTCCTCTACTGAATGATTTCACATTAGCTGTGGGCAACAATCATTATTCAGAGCATGGAAGTACAGTCCCCAAGCTTCATTTCGCATGCTGGAAATCACCAATGCACGGAACAAAATAAAGATCTCAGTCCAATCCTTCACAACTGCTGTAGCTGACAAGCCAAATATTTGCCACAAGAATATAGTCGACTAAAGCTGAGGTTTTTACAAAATCCAGGATTACGATTATGCACCTTTCAATATTCACTAACGCTACTGGTAAGCCCCTCCACTGCTCAATGTCAACATGTTCAAAAGTGCTTAACGTTAGCCTGTATAACTGCTAAATGTGTGGGTTTCAGTATGCATCCTGCGTGTGACCGTAGATGACCACTAATTACATGGCAAACGCTGGTTACTTCACCGGAAAATTAAACTGACCATTGGCTGACAAAACTGCTTTTTGTTCGAAAAAAGGACAGGCTACTTGTTGGACAGATCTTTGAATTGACATATCAGGGGACTGTATAATGTATAATACAGTGATATCGGGATGATCATCCCGTTCATCCGTCGGGCGCGTTTTTACGAAATGGTGTGAGCATACGTATATCCTCTTGGGTGGATATTTCAGTCTTAGCGCGGCTAGCCACTCCAAGCGACTACTCGCTGGCATCGAGTGTAGACTGTAAGGTGCCGGGTAAGGGCAATCTTTCCTAATCACCTTGTAAATAAGGCACTCTGTTTCCATTCAAACGTTTTATGTTTTTTGAGTTATTAGTACGACCAACAACAGAACAAGTGGAGCCTGAACGCATTCAGCCTGCCGATCTCTCTTTAGTACAGCGAGCAATGACCGGAAGTAAGAGACCCTCAGGGTTCTCATGGCGGCGCGCATTGTTATAACAGGAATTAGGTGGTTAAAATGAAATTAGATCATTTGAAACGTCTTTATGCAATTGCATTGCTTCCAATGATCTTATTTCATTTAAACAGTTTAAACGATCATGAAACACATGCATTGCTTCCAACCCCTGAGTAAAGAAAAGCGTGAGAAGTCCGGAGTCATAACGCAGGTGAAACTGATAAATCTCCATGCACAAGGACTTCAGTTCCTTGCGAGAATCTCTTACACATGCGTTGATTAAATAATTGCTGAGTATAGCAGAGGAACGTAAATATACCATTAAAACTCACGCAGAATGCATGAGAGTTGGCAGGTGTGCGTTATTAATGAAAACTGACCACACCTGTTAATGTTCAGAGTTTTCTGAGCTTTTATAATGGTAATTTAAATGAATGATTGAAAACAGGTCATGACCAATCATTATTTTCAAGGGATGGGTTTGAGCCTCCCCTATCGCCAGTTCACCAGCCGCCACTGATATATATATATATAGCCGCTATTATATATCATAGCCGAGTGGCTTCTGTGTGTGTGCGTGCGCGTGTGTCCGGCCAATCTAGATTCCACCGGGCGCGTATCTGCAGCAATGGTGCATTGTTCACTATAATATAAAGACGAAGTTACATAAAATAGAACCAGTGGGTCCCCACTGGCAGAGTGCTAGTATATATATATATATATATATACATACATATATATATATATATATATATATATTTATTAGTTTCAAGATGTTGTGCATGTTGTATTTTCCGCTGATTTAGAGGTTCTTTTTTTGCCCCCCCAAAGAGGACGAATGCCCACCCAAGCTTGGCATCCTGGCAACGCCTCTGGTCTCAATTTTATTTTTGCATTCAAACACTTTTTTTCTTTGATTGAAAATGTTTCTTTTTTTAATTGAAAATATGCTTTTTGGTTGAAGCAACTTTCTTTTATTGAATAATAAAGACACAAATGTACCTTCATATAGGAGCTACTTCTTTCAAAACCTACCGAGAGACAGCAAAGCCGTCGAACACTGAACAAAGCACTTTGACACGCCTTTATTGAATGTGCCTTGCAATACCCTGCGCGGCCACATTGGGGAGTTTTCTGGAAAAATACCCATACTTTCAGACTCGCAACCATGTACAAAAGGTATGATGTAATTAATTAAATTAATGGAAAAACGTGCCTGTTTCGCTATATTTATCTCACATCCATGCTCAGACACATATGCACACATGAATGCACGCACACACACACAAAAAAGTAGAAATCCATTTGCTCCCAAATTTATTTTAAATATTAACAGAAGTAACGTTTACCCACAGTGATAAAAATTAATAAGACAATGAAACAGCATGAACCATGATCAAGTAACATGTTCTACGTATGCATAAACGAGTCGTTTAAGAGAGGAGGAACATTTGATTTAAAATGTAAACAAATTTGGTTTCACAATGGTCGGCAAGGAAAGAATAGTTTAACGCCCTTGAAATTTTAAAAGAATCCACTAGGTGGAGATGAGGAACACAGGCTCTGAACGAAGGCTTTGCTTTAGAAAGCACTAACTGCTCACATCCTTTTAGTTATAACTGCCCTTATCAGCTGTGATGCTGTTCCATAAACATTTCTTTACCGCAGCCCTAATCTCAGACAGACAATCAGAGGGTACTGAATGGATAAGAAGCATCATCCAGACAGAGCCCAATGCTCTGCTTTAATTTTAACCTAATAAGGTTAAGTCATCATGATTGTGGATAAGGCCAATTTTTATCATGAGCATCATGTCATATACAGGGTTGGGTTCAATTACTTTTTTCAATTACAATACAGTAATTGTAATAAATTACTTTCGTAATTGTATTTCAATTTTAATTTTTTATCGAAAAATAATTGTAATTGTAATTGAACATTCTGTCCAAAAAGTAATTGTAATTGTAATTTTAATTACAATTACAATCAATTGTAACTGAAAAAAGTAATTGAACCCAGCCCTGTTCACATACCTTTGTTTTGAACTTGGCTTGTCTTTAAGTATCAGTCAATCAGATAATACCCACAAGCATCAGGTCACATAAGGGCAAGCCAGGTTTGTATTACTGGTATTCAAAGTGCAACATTACTGGTCATGGATAACCAATTTTCTGACTTCTAGTCTAGTCAGCATGTTTCCCAATCTCTGTTTGCAGACATGTTGATATGATAGAACAGTGTTGCCAAGGATTTTGAGCTGTGCGTTAATCATGATTATACATTAAAAACCTAAGATCACTGACTTCAAGAAAATCAACAAATAAAAATGGTTTCTAATTACATCACACTAGCCAGATAATAGTAATTTCTTGCAAGTTATGCATCCAGACTTATGAAGGCTTTCACTGCAGTTAAACATTTATTGAGTTCAAAAAGATCAAATGATCCAAAGAATTCAAGAACAAAACCAGTGAATAATGAAGTTCTCTGTCACCTGTATTTTGTGTACAGAATTCCATTTCAGGGCTATTCAATGAAATCACTGAAATTTGGAAATTCTTCCTTTTTTTTTAACTTAATTTCCTCACTGCAACTCAAAAACCCTAATTCTGAAAAAAATGGGCACATAATGCAGAATGCAAATTAAGTCAAAAAGGAGCAATCTGAAAAGTCAATTTGTCCTCTTCTGTACTAAAAACACAACAGTTTTTGATGCTTTAATTTGTGTTTAAATTGTTTATTGAAAATGTAGGTCTATTTCAAAACTTACGATCATAACTGACTCCAAAGAAATAGTTACCAGGGCAATATCTTGGACTAATAACTGAGACTAGTTACAACGATAAGGTGACATGGAAGTGCTGGTGTTTAATAGGTGACTTGGTTGTGTCACAGTATAAAATGAGCATCAAAAAAGGCCTAGTTTGTCCCTCAAGAGTAAAGATGGGTCGCCAATTCGCCAACAGATGGGTAAGCTTATAATCCATGTCCTTAGGAATAATGTTCCCCAAAGAAAAACTTTGGGACTTTGGGCATTTCTTTTTTATTAATATTTTATGTTCAGATTTTTCCCCTTTTATCCCCACCCTGAACACAACCAAACTGTTTAGTTCACAGCAAAGCGACATGCTCCTATCAACTCAGGAGGAAGATGCTGTGGCTCATGATTTCTCCAAATCACAGGTTGACAAGTCCTCACTTCTGTACTCCATTAAATCACACCACCAATTGGACACTGCCTTTACAGGATTACCTAGGCAGCTTAAAATGTGGTTCGTACAGCTACACGTGCCTGGCCGACCAGAGATGGTCACTACAGAGTGATGAACTAACAAATTTTAATCAGCTTATCCCCTATTATCCCTGGCCCATGCAGATCTCCAGCCATAGCTGGTAATGGCATGGCTGGGATTCTAAAACCTGACCACAGGGCTCACAGACGAACATCTTAGCTGTGTTCAAAGAGTCAACGTTTCAAATGTTTTTTGGGAAAAAAAACAGCTGCCATGTTCTCTTGCTCAAAGATGACAAGGACAACCCAAGCTGTAATCAGCATCAGGTCCTAAAGCTAACATCTGTCATGGTATGGGGGTAAATCAGTGTACACGGCATGGGTGATGTGCACATGAGCGAGAACACCATTAATGCAGAAAAAAAAAATGATGAGCAAATTTTAGAGCAACATATTGTGCTATCTAGACATCATCTGCTCCAGGGACATCCCAGAATATACCAGCAAGACAACACCAAACCACATTCTGCATGGATTACAAGTGCATGGCTGCATAATTAGGAAGAGTGGGCTAGATTGGCCTGCCTGCAGTCCTGATCTAATGGAGAAATCTGAAAAAGACATGGTTATGTTACACACTGGTGAACAGTTGACTGTGCCAACTTTTCAAAACTCTATTGTCATCATCACATCACAATTAAATTCACATTTTAGAAGAATTAATAATGTGTTGGTGTACTGTTTTAAAAGTAGTAAAGGGTCAACTTATTTTTCAAATCTGTCCTTTTTTATTTTGTTTACATTTTCCATGATGTGCCAACTTTTCCACAGTTGGGGTTATATTTGACATTGCTTTCATTGAAAATAGGAAATACTGCTTAACATTCTGCCATTAAATATGTTGATAAGGATATACCCTCAGTGACTTATGCCACACAACAACAGCCAATGACATTAAAAAAAAAAAAAACACAGGATAGTATTTGTGGGTTCACAACATTGTTAAAATGTTATCAAGCTATATCGTGTATTCTGTCATTGCATCTAATACCCAAGACCCAAGAAACAGATATTAAGTGTTCCTTCAGAAAGCTTGAGTGTTTTAATCATCCTCAGTCCATTTAATGTTTGTGAAACTAACGCCCTAATTTCTCATGCTCTGCATTCCAAAACCAAAGTCATCTGTCATCACATTCATATTCATCAAAGCCTAATTTGATCAAAATGTTGACTGATCATTATTAATTAACAAAGTATTCAGTGACTTTATTTTATAGCTGAGTATTAATTTGTTTTATCACCCTTTTGTCTCAGGAACAAAACAAGCTTCGGATATGATTTGCATGCGGACATGGTTTTCAGACACACTTTGCTGCTGGCCTCATACCAGCACATTTACTCATCTCACAGAGAAGATCTGTAGAAGGGAAGAGCTTTTCTCACAATGTGTGTATTTTATCATCTAGGATTTTACAGCCAATTGGAATGAACAGCAACAAGCGGCCGTCGAGACAATGACCTCAAATGCAATGCATCAATTTTGAAATATCAGCCATTTCTTTTGTTAGTCTTTGCAACCACGTGCAGAGCAGAAAATGAACCATAATTGTTTTATCTTTCACACCATGCATGAGACCTTGCGTGCATTTCTTTTCCACATGCATGCTTTTTTTTAATCCAAAGATGTATTATTATTTTTTTTTTTTTTTTTTTTTGCAGTTGGAGTCCAATTAAAATTTGAAGCCATCATCTCTGACTGTAGGCTGCCACCTCTCTCCTATAAGATGGCTCCTTGCAATCACTTAGCTGGAGCCTTGTTTTCAACAAGCTCCTTTCTTCTCACAGTTTCCATGGCAACCACTCCCCATACATTTTCAAAGCACAGTCTCTCTCCTGCTCTGCCTCTCTCTTGCTGTCTGTATTACTCCGAGACGGCAAGTAGCCTCGTTCCTTCTCGCAGAATAAAAATAGATCCTACCAAGCCTTTTACTTATCCACCATGACACACAATGTAAATGGTTCCCAACAAACAGCTCACAAATTAATCTCAATGTGGTCATGCAAGCATCTGCTTCAATGTTTGCCTTTCACCCAGAATGCAAGGTTTCCCTCCATGGAAAATCTGAACAATGGGATTACATTTTCCCTGCAGCTAACAGACCCCTTTTTTATTTTAACATGACGCATGTATCATTAAACACCACGGCTAAATTCAATAACTGCATAATAGATTGATCAAATAGATCAATTTATCTCCGGTGTACTACTGAAATTATGAAGTATCTCTATGTGTTCAGGTGGGTGTGAAATATAGCAGCGGCTGTGGTATCTCAGGACGGCGACAGAGGTGCGTCAGGTTGTACAAAGCAGTGCAGATAAGGAGGGTAATGAATTCCCACCACTCACCATGGCGATAACTGCTGCCCCAGCCCCAGCTAGGGCACAGATGAACAAGTGGAATGTCAGGTCCAGCTGGAAGATGTCCAAAGAGAGGGGGGGTTTTATTAGGGATGGGGGCAAGGAGATGGTGACCCAACACAACTCCATACATACATTAGTCATGGTGGTGGTTTGGGTGATGAGGACAAAATAGAAGAAGAATAAAATACTATCAACTGCAAAAGGCCAGAGTATTCACATGGCTATACAAAGCAAGGGACCCTGAGGTCCAATGTACAAGTAAGTAATATGCAGAGTTTCAATATCCAGTGTTACAGTGCTCTATATACGGTGAATTCTGGATGAAAAATTGCACACTACCAACATTTGCAATGTATCACAGCCTATTAATCAAATGCCATGAATACTATACTGTAAAAATGATAAAGGGAAGCCATTTTACTATTAAGAAAATGCATTATGATTACCAAAGGACAGCAGTGAAAAACTTTTACCACCCAGCAATCAATTTTACTTGACAACAGTGGCTATACATTGCAAGATTACAGATGCTTAGCATAAGTGGATGCACTCCAAATTTCCGAGTTCATTATAGGGAAGGCTAAATGGAATATAGATGAGGAATGACTCTTGCAAATTATTTGCTGACCTCATTTGATTCGCACATCTTAAAGAATTTCTCAGAGCCAGTGCAAACTTTCTTTTCCTCTCCGATGGTCACAATTCCTGGCAAAAAAGAAGCAAACTGAAGCAGAGATGCTCCTATTGAGCAGAAGTCTAGATAGTCAAAACATTTTTTCTTTTAGGTCTAGAGTCACATCATAAGACCATAAGACTGGGGTCATCAACTAGATAAACAAACGAAATACATGGACAAGACAAACTTAATGGTGTTCAGGAGCAAAAGAAAGGAAATACATTCTGCTCCACTAAAGATGCTGCACCCCATAAGAACTTCATAGAAGCTTCATACCAGAGTTTTCACACCACAGAGTGATCTATCAGAGTCTATGCTGAACGTATTTCACGTACTCTCGGCTGAACCAGAGAGCAGAGGAGTAAGTGAGGTCTCCTGAGTAATAGAAACCTCCTCACCACAGAATTTGAGGAACTATTTATGACTAATCGCATGCATTTTAAGTGTATTTTGCAGCTAGAAAGCGCCCGAGTGCAGGATCCCAAAACCCAAGTCTTGGAATACCAAATTGGCGTAGATCCAGGCATAAATTGGCCCCCTCAATGATAGTGGTGTTCTGGCAGATGGTCCAGATGTTGAAGTACATGAAGACAGGCAGGGAGGTGAAGGCAGTCACCCCCAGCCAGGCCAGCATGAAGACGTACGTCAGCAAGATGAACTAAGGGGGGGTAAATGAAGTCATCGTTATTTTTCCATTGGTTTAAATCCACCCATGAAATTCAGAAAAAGTACTTTGACATTCACCGCTATTAGCACGTTAGCGTATATAGTGTCATCGGTGCCGCGATCACTCACCCAGGCGCTGACGCATCGGCCGCAGGCGGTGATCTTAAAGTCTCCGTAAAGGTCCCGGATCGCCCCGGTCGTGAAGAATCCTTCCACCATCAGCAGGATGCCATACACGAAAAAGGCTGCCGCTATGCCATAGATCACGTACTTAAAGATATCAATCCTGGAAAGAGGAAATCATATAGTGCTCTTAGAGGGAAGTGAGTAGCTAATTCCAATTTGCTCAGGTTACCTAAATAATCTTTAACCAGAGCGGACATGTTTTTACATTTTGTTGCCATACTCTACAATTGGTCCCCACGAGCCATATCACTATTTTGCCTATTTTAAGCAACTCTGACATCTATTGATTACAAATATGTGATATGGCTCATTGGTCACCATGGCTCATCGGACCCCAGTCTCCCCTACAATCCAAATTCAGGATAAAATTACAGCCCGAAGAAGTCCTGCCTATGACACAGGAACCTACTCTAATTCTATACAATCCAAATATGTGCCACTGTAAGGCCACGCCTCCAGTGCTCCAACTCACCAGTCTATTAAAGGGAAAGTTCACCCAAAAATTAAAAATTCACTCATCATATACTCACCCCAAGGATAATTGAAGGGTTGGTTAATTTCTTTTGTCCTCAAAACAGTTTTTGAGTTTTAAGGGAAAACAGCATTGAAGAGAAATCCAAATGAATGGAATTCAATGGTGGCCACTTTTTCAAGCTTAAAAAAAGCAACTTTAAAAACCATAAAATGCCTCCATACTGCTCGTGTGACATTTTCTGTGTCTGTAAGCCCCGACATTATAATTTGACTCGAAAAGACGTCATTTTCACTGTGTTTTTCGCCTAAATGTCCAATGTCACTTAGCCAGTAGCCATGTTTTATTCCTTGGGAAGAGTGAAGTTCCGTTACACTGGAGGACTCAAAATACGAAGAAGAAGAGAAAACGTGATAGCCTCGAACATGTGTTTACATGCAAGTAGTGAATTATCGCCGCACGCAACACAGAGAACTCTGCTGGAGGAACAGCGATCAAAAAGTGCGTTTGTTGCACTGATAATTCCACTCTTGGGTTTTTATCTGTTACCAAACGGCTTAGCTTCTTTGAATTAGGTCTTTTATCTGTTTCCAAACTGTTGCAGCTTCTTTCAATCGTGCCGATTCATAAAACGATAGTTCGACTGTATGCTTTTCCTAGATGCCTCAACCGAGAGAAGTGTGTGAGATCGGTGCCTTTCCACTGACAACCAGCACATAACCAATACAGACTACGGCTGTGGCTAATCGCTCTTCGGCTTGATCTCACCGTCTCCGTTGAATCCTTCAGATTTCTCCTGGCATGTAGTGAACTTTTTCAACAGAGGATTACCGTCCAAACGTCCCGGGAAGAAAAACAGGAAAACTTCGATAAAAGTGTACTGCTGTGCCGACCGCGTCACTACCAGGGCAGAGGTATGTATTTTATAGACGTCTTATATATTTTTGCGTATGTTTATAGAAATTTTTGATGATCGTGAAAATTACAATATAGACTAATTCAGGGAAAAAATACAAAAGCAAACGGTATGAACTTAGATTTAACTGACCAGGGGGGCATTTCCCGAAATCACAGATGATGACGTAAAACATATTTACTTGGAACATTACTGTGCTTAGTGCCCTTATCTTTCATAGAATTTGCACTTGGGCAAGTACCTTCCATTGGACGTGGAAATTGATATTAGTTTATGAAAATAAAGAAATGCAAAATGCAATTTCTTGATCTTCTGTCTCTGAAAATATGAAATTGGGTTAAAAAAAAAAGTTTGCTTGGTCACATACCTGTGCTTAGCTGGTGGAAGTATCTGTATAATTAAGTGTATGACTAGGGGATATGAAAATGTTCCACTTGTTCTACAAATTTGCACATGGCTCATAATAATGTGGGTATAAACAGGTGATATGAAATTGTGAATTATTAAACATCAGTGGTTGATAATGTTTGTATTGCTTCATAGCTAATTTGTCCATTGTTTTTTTTTTTTTTTCCAGGAAATCTTAGATTCAGTTTGATGTATCCCAAACACACGAAAGAATGGGTAGTGTGGCGGGAAAAATATCCTAAAATATTCTAAATTCAAAGTAAAACCGTAATCTCAGTTCAACAAGAAAACCTTTTAAGACTGCTGTACAAGAAGTAGCAGTGAAGAAGCAAAAACTCATAAATCTGCTAAGAAACCCAGATAAGCAAAACTCTGCTAGGCCTTCAAGGCCGGCCTAATGAGCGAACCTTCCGGAATGACCATATCGGTCAGCCCGGTCCCACTACCTGAGCATGCACATCTGAGAGTTCTGGAACCATCCATGTCCTCAGATAAGTTACTGAACTTTAGCAGAACCCAAGGTTTGGGAGGCTCATATATGGTCTTCGAGCGTCCCTGGAGGCTTAAAATGAATTTACACTATGATGTAATGACAAACTTGTTACTTAGGGTGGAGGGTCGCTATGGGACAATATACCAATCAGAGTCAATAATATTGGATAAGGTAGGAGTCACCTTTAATCCCACCTAAAGAAACGTGCCAAAAGGTCAATAAATATGAGGGTTCGGACAACCGGAGGTCAGTGGGCATGGGGTGATTGATGAAGAGTGAATGCTGTGCTGTTTGCGCAGACCAGCCTGGGGTTTCTTGTGCTTCATCTGGATGGATTAGCAATAAACCCAATCGCAACAGACTCTGGAGAATGGATCTGTTTTTTTGGAGATAGATTTACAAGGGTCAGTGGAACACACTATCCACTTGCTCGGACAAAGTTTTTTCCTACGACAGTAGCCAAAAAGATCTATGTACCAACAACCCAAACGTTCCATCAGAATCTGGTGGTACAAGTTGTGCAGCGACGCCTAGACCCCACCATCAAGTTCAAGGACAAACTGTCACATGCATCTATTCCCTCACTATCTTCCTACACAGCACAGAAGCCAAAGCCTGACAAACAAGAGGCCACCGAAAAGCATGCATCTCGATTTAGCAAGTAGTGTGTGTACAGCTTCTTTTCTCAGTTTGTCATGAGAAAGATGTAAGTCCAAAATACTATGTATAACAATACAAATACAACTCTTTGTGAAGGCAGTTGAGTCATAGGTATGCAAATTATCTAAAATATTTCACTACAAGTTGAACTTTCAGTTCATTTTCTTGGATAACTATTATAACTCCATGTGTTTCAATTTCATAAAGGCTTGATTCTGTAACCCCTCCAATATGATCTCCCTTGGAGTAAAGACTGGATATGACTTAATATTGATGGTGGTTGTTATTTACTGCACAAAGAAACAAACAACTAGTTGATTTTATTTATCTTTTAATAAAAGTGACTCATGCAGCTTTCCGTGACACTCCTTGTCATTTGTTATAATGAGGCAATTCCTTGCAGTTCACTAGACCTGAACCAGTCCCAGATGTAGTACACATAACAAAAATATAAACACCCCATGTAAATTATTTATGTAACATGAAATGTGTTACCCTAAGTGAGCTGATAATGTCTTAATTGTGCAAAATGGTTATTCGTCTTGATTTGTATACAACATTTGTGTTCATCTCTGCCAGTGAGCACTTGCTCAGTGATGCATTGATTCCACCCACAACACAGGTGTGGCATGTGTAGACGCTGCTCAAACAGCATGAACGGAACTCAGACACTCCCTAAAACTGGGGACAATAAAAGGCCACCCCAAAATGTCAAATTTCATCAGAATTCACCATGCCACAAATGTCGCAAATCATGCGGGAATGCGCCATAGGAATGCTGGATGCAGGAATGTCCACCAGAGCGGTTGCTGCACAGCTGGATGTTCACTATCGGACAATTGGGCGTTTAAGAGTTTGTTTTTGACAGACTGGCAGTACAGCAAATCGACCTCACCCTCGTCGTCCATGTGTGACCACGCAAACACAAGATCGTCACATCTGGCATATCCACTTGCGTGATCGCCACAGACCAGCTACACGCACAGTAGATGAAACAGTTGGTCTGCACAAAAGACGTATCACACCTCAAACTGTCCGGAACCGCCTGAGAGAAGTGAACCTACACGCTCGTTGTCCTCATCGTGATCCCAACCATGTCTACGAGTATCCCTGATTGCCATTCACCACTATCTTGCTTTAATGAACAGTAATCTGTTGCATATTGAACAATAAAATGAATTGCATATGACTAAAAATATTGTAAAACCCTTAATACTAATTAAAGTTTAAAAGTGTCAAATGGGGCGTTTATATTTTTGTTAAGAGTACAATGAGACAATAGAAAAAGTATGAAGCAAAATAGCACTCAATTATAATGTCTTTGAACAATTCAAAAACTTGTTCTGACCCTTTAACCCTCGTCCAACCAAGGGTTTTTCTACTACAACCCTGACCAAGGGGGGGGGGTGGTTACCACCCCCTCGATTATTTCGAAAGGAAGCGATAAACATCATCTTGTTTGGTATCAACGTACAGCTACAGATGTCCTCTCTTCAAATCAAGTACAAATAAAACACATTTCAGCATTATATCGTAGTGATGTCATAACTAACACCATATTCGGAGAAAACATCAAAATGACAAAAATCCATGTTTTTTCATATTTTTATTAGTTTTAGATGAAAATAAGTAACTTTCTGTAACCTCTAGAACTACTGATACTACAATTAATATTTTAGTATTATTATAAATGTTATAAACTCATGAGTAACATAAACTTGACATTACTATGATGTCATAAATAACTCATTTTGGGAAAAACACACACAAAAGGAAAACAAATAGTTTTTTGAACATTTTTCACATTTTCTTTACTTTGTTTTTCCCTATGATAGAACAAGGCTTATAATATCAGTAATATGTATGGTACATATGTTCTCTTTCAAAACAAGAATCAAACATCACAAACTTCAGCACTGTGATGTCACATTGACGTCATTATAGATGTCATATCTGAAAAAAAAAACAAAAATCCATGTTTTTTTTCAGACTTTTTCCCTCAATTTTAGCGGTTGCATATTTCCCCCCTCAATTTTAAGTGAAGGTAAGCAACTTTCCAGTACTCTACATGTACTATACTAGTGCTACTGTAAACAATATTAGTATCATACATATTGTTATATACCAAAGAGTAACAGTAATGTAATAAATGTACATTACAATGACATCACTAATTAGTAAAATGACTCATGTTGACCAAAATGTAAAAAAAAAAAAAAAATACAAGGACAAGCTACATCAATAAATCAATAAGGATGACAATCAGTGTGGTCTACAAAGTTCATTAAGCATGAAACATAATAATAGCATACTATTTGCAACTAATTTGTAAGCATATTTTGTATCAAAAACAGGCAAAAATTGACGCTGGTGGCAACCACGCCCCCCCTACCCTTTGACTTTGACGGCCTACCCTACCCCCGGGGGGTGAGATACCCTCATTGTTTTTTCATGGAAATGAGCGCAAAGGATGAATAAACAATTACCTAGAAGCATTAGATCATATCCGTTAACATTTTTTGTGCAACAGGAAAAAATCTTGGTTGGACGAGGGTTAAATCCCATGTACAGTCCAGTGGGAGAAGGGTAGTTGTGACGGATGGCTGCGACGACACAGGACGGCTAAACTTTCCTGTTGTCTTTCACTTTTCAAGACCCACTCCAACACCACCCAGTATGCCACCAACCGACACTGACTGTGGAAAAAAGTAAATAAATAATACTTTAATTTGGCACTGGGCGCAGCACATGATACGATAGCATTATAATGCAAGTAGCCACCAGACAAATTGCTTTATGTATTAGGCGTACTAGAAAACGGTACTTACTCTACTGATAGCATGCCGTCTGGTCCTGCTGGTCTTGGTTGTTTCTTCCAGTTCATTTTCGTAATATGGAACACTATCTCCAGAACACCGCGGGTTAGTAATGGTGGAAACTCCGAATTTTAAGTAATGTTCAGCAGCAGTGCTCTCGTTAGTGGAGACATCAGAGGTGGCATTATCACATCCCATTCCAATCAACAAAGGCTCTCTTTGGTTTGCAATGGTTCACATTTTGTACAACTACACTACCAGGTTTCCATTGCCCTCTCTCTATAGTCTGCGGTAGCCTGTTGGTCTGTTTTAGTTGCGGCTGCCTCGTCCATCTGTCGGAATTCGTCGTCTGTATATTCTGGCTCAAACAAATAAGGCTGAGCAAAGAAACGATGCTCCTCTTCTATGGCGAAGTCCTCTGACATTTTCTTTTTTATACGAAAGTCTTCAAATTAAACTGTAAACGTGATAAGCCACCATGTGCGCAGATCTCCCTATCGCGTGCGGCGATAGTTCATTTCTTGCTTGTAAACACATGTTCGAGGCTATCCCGTTTTCTCTTCTTCTTTGTATTTTGAGTCCTCCAGTGTAACGAAACTTCATTCTTCCCGAGGAAAAAAACGTGGCTACTGGCTAAGTGGCTACATTGGACATTTAGGCAAAAAACATGGTGAAAATGACGTCTTTTCGAGTCAAATTATAATGTAGGGGCTTACAGACACTTCGAAAATGTCACATGAGCAGTATGGAGGCATTTTATGGTTTTTAAAGTTGCTTTTTTTAAGCTTGAAAAAGTGGCCACCATTGAATTCCATTCATTTTGATTTCTCTTCAATGCTGTTTTCCCTTAAAACTCAAAAACTGTTTTGAGGACAAAAGAAATCAACCAACCCTTCAATTAGCCTTGGGGTGAATATATGATGAGTGAATTTTCATTTTTGGGTGAACTTTCCCTTAAGACCCGGACCGCATTCTTCAGCGCTGCAATCATTACATGCACCTGTTGTTCATTTCCACTATGTGGTAGTGTTGTGCTATTTAAGACCGAGCTTCGCACTTATTCATTGCAAAGTCTCGTAAGCCTAACAAGTTCTCATCTACTCTCTAATCTTGTATAGACTTAACTCCCGCGGATCACACATATTTGTATTATAGCTTTTGAACATAGTGCTGTTAATGTTTATTTCGGCACTTTATTATAATAATCCAGGAAACTTGTTTCCTTGTTTGTTTCCTATTTGTAATACATAGGACTGTAGCTAACGTCCAGAGTTGTATTACTAATTGTATTTTCCAGGAACCTCGGTTCCTGGTTATCTTGTATTGAATACTTCGTCGCCTTCTTACTTTGCCGAAGGCTTAATAACAAATTACCATTGTACAAGCCAATCCAAAACTGCGCTAACCAGCCTATTCGAGCATGTTGAAATACTTAGCTGAGCATGAGATAACCGACCAATCTAAGCCAGTAATAAAAACCTGTCCTAACCACAATATTTTCATCAGCCGTCATCATGACATAAAAGTTAGACTGCAATGATGTCGGGACAATAACAAAACCAGGACAGTGGGGAAAAAAAAATACTGATGCTGACTTCTCACAAATAGGAGGTTTGTGACCAAATAAGTAGATAAAGCTTTTCTTTTAAGAGCTGCAAGATGAATGCACTTATTAGATTTGATGCTTTTGCTGTCAGCAGTGTGATCATGTTTCTTTTGCCTTGACACCATCTTTTTTCTGATAATGCACAGTGTCTTTAAATGTGCTCACATTTTATTGTTTGGAAAATTCCAATTCAAATAGTACTAAATCTAACTCCCTGATTGAAGCTCTGTTGGCTGAAAAATGCCAGCGTGTTTTAAATATGCAGTACGCCCCCCAATTAATTACTAGCCCTATATTAAAGTACTGAATGAGGAGTACTTGGGAAGTTCAGTCTGTTTATTTTCTGGTTTGAATCCCATCATCTTTCCACAAAACCTTCAAAAATTCAAAACTTTCTAATACTAGAATCCTATTTAAATGTCATAGGCTTGTTTCTGGTTGTCGATTCAAGCTGTATACTCAGGGGCGTAGATTTAACTTGGAGTTGGGAGGGACGGAGACACGGCCTTTATGACAACAATTAGTCCTGGCCAGTTCTCAATCATTTTTCTTCATTGACGCGTTTTCCAATTATCGTAATTGGCAACTGAAGACACGGTTCCTCTCCATATGCGATCTAACAGCATCCAGCGATGATACGGTGGGGTAAATTAAGTTCAGAAAATTAATTTACTGCTTGCCTGAGAGTCGACAGGTAAGCAATTTTGAATAACGTTGATTTAAACACAGCAAATACGCATCCAGATGACCGATTGCCGTCTTACTTAATCGGAGAGAACAAGCAGCACCTGTTCAGTATGGACAGCAAAAAGTTCAGTGTTAAATCAACACTTAAAGAGTAGAGTTAAATCGCATATGGAGAGGAACCGTGTATTCAGTTGCCAATTATGATCATTGGAAAACGCGTCGATGAAGGAAAATGATTGAGAACTGGTCAGGACTAATTGTCATAAAGGCCGTGTCTCCGTCCCCCCCAACTCCCAGTTAAATCTACGCCCCTGTGTATACTGTATATAGTATGCATTTTTGCAGGTAACGAGGAGGGCGTTGTGAGAGATGAAAAGTTGAGCGCGGACAAGGCGGGGGCGTTGCGCTGACATGGTGAGCTGTGGCTGCCACTGTGATGTGACACATTTCAGCTTTTCCGGAGAGCTCCGGAGAGCAGGTGAGGCATGGACATCCTGAAGGGACTGCACAGCACTTAATACTCAGCTCAGGAACCCTTCCAAGAAAATACCTGGCAAGCGACAAAAAATTGTCACAGAAAAACTGGACGTGTCCAGTCTCAAACTGATGAAGTATCCACAACCTCTGTGGAATGAGTAAATATATTTTCTGAACTCTTATTTCCTTAGCTGCATCTGTGGTTTTAATTAAATTTATCTAGGTGGTACCATATGACTCCTCTGTGGACAGATATTGTTTATCTGCTTCTAAACCGTGGCTGTCCATGGATAATGACATTCAACTAGTCTGCAGTCCAAGGTGAACAGATGTTTTCATAAAATGGAGAAGTAGATGCCAACAAAATGTCAAATGGATGTTGAGTGATATGGAAACGGTAGCTGTTTGCTCACAGAAAAAAATGGAAAAGGAAATGAGGTAACCACAAATAAGATAGACCACATTCTAGGCTCTTTAAAATTCCCAATAGAAATCCTATTAAGCTCAGAGAGTGAAAGCACTTTTTACCATCAACGTTTCCTTGGTAATTAACCGACAGAAGGCCAGAGACTAATGCATAAGAACTGCACATGCATAAATACACTTATATCTATTCTGAAATGATACTTGATATCCAGTGCTTGATATTCTGGACAGGGTTTCAGTATGTTGACTGAAGTGAGGGAAGTTTAATAGAAAGATCAATTTATAGTTTAAATGCTTTATGCAGAGATTCGGCTGACTGACAGCAGTTGCACCTGTTTTTATATGTGTTTGCCATTAAATAAAATGGAAATGATGCAAGGATAAGTCTGCCTTAATGAACAAGATAAAAAGTTACTATGTATGAATTTAAATAAGTGCAGCATTTACACTGCCAGCAGTGCAAAGACAACAGGCAGCAATGACATTAAACCCTGGTGCGTGATCACAAATATGTGACTAGAATGTTCAAAACTGAACATTCTAATGCTAATATACTTTGCTGTGAAAAGCTGCTTGTCTCCACTTGATTTCTTCTATTTTTGCTTATTTGTCATATTTGAATGTTTCAGATTGTCCAACTAATTACCTCCGCTTAGGAGGTTTTCATCCTTGTCTGTCTGTTTGTTAACAGGATAACTCAGACAGTTATGAATAGATTGGCACAAAATTTGGTAGGATGGTAGGTTGTAGTCCAAGGATGAGTTGATTTAATTTTGGAAGTGACCCGGGACATCTGGAACATTCTGGATTCTAGATCTGAATTAAGTGAAAATATACCTGAATAGAATGATAGTCCCTTATGTAATGAAAAGATTTTCATAAAACTTCAGCATTAAATAGAATCTACACAAATGTAGAATTGATTATAGTTGTTGGTGATCTGGATAATATTCTTACGGATCCAGAGCCAATAATACTGGCATATGGCGTAGCGGAGGTATGCACTCGACTGAGTGCCCTCCTAATTTTAATATGAGACATAGACTACGTGAGTAAACACAAAATGCAGTATTGAAATGATTATTTCATTCATTGAGGGTAAGGAGTTATTCAAAAGTCATATCACCCATACTGAAAAATTAACTGCCCCCCTTAAGCTAATAACTGGAAGTGCCACTATTGGCAATGAGTCTTTTCTATTGCTGTGGAGGAATTTGGGCCCATTCTTCTGAGCAGAAATATCTTAATCAGCCACATTGGAGGATTTCTGAGCATGAACTGCCTGTTTGAGGTCATGCCACAGCATCTCCGTTTGATTCAAGTCTGGTATTTGATGAGGCCACTCCAAAACCTTCATTTTGCATTTTTTAAGCCATTCAGAGGTGGACTTGCTTGTATGCTACAGATCATTGTCCTGCTGCATAATCCCACTGCGTTTGAGTTTAGGGTTTAAACTGACTGATGTTCTCCTTCAGGATTTTCTGCTAGAGGGCAAAATTCATGGTTCCATCAATTATCTCATTGCCCGGGTCCTAAAGCAGCAAAGCAGCCCCAGAACCATCACGATACCACCACCAAGCTTGACTACTGATACAATGTTCTTATTGTGGAATGTTGTATTAGCTCTATGCCAGATGTAACAGGACCTGTATGTCGTCCACAAAGTTCCTCTTTTGACTCTTCTGTCTACAGAATATTATCCCAAAAGTATTGGGGGTCTAGGTATGTCTAGTAAAATTGAACCCAACTATCAATTACTTTTTTTTTTTTTTTATTGTTTGATTTAGAAACTAAGGGACAATTACTTTTTCACACAGGGCCAGGAAAGGTTGGATGGCCTTTTTCCTTCAATAAATGAAATAATAATTTAAAATTTTCATTTTGTGTTTATAGAATTATCTTGAGGATCTGACAAATTTAAGATATGACAAATAGGCATAAATAGAAGAGATCTGGAAGGGGCAATGACATTTTCACTGCCTTGTAATAACTGGTAACTGAACGAACGGAGTGCTACAAAATGGACCTAGAATTTAGAAGAAAAAAATCCCAAAAACCCAATCTTCAAAGGGAAAAGGAATTGTGTGTAACTCCAGAGTGACTGCCAAAGGGGTACTCACATGGTGAAGACGTCCAGGGAGTCCACAGGTCCTCTCACTACCTCAAAGTAGTTCTGGAGGATAGTGACCGTGCCAGAGAGGGCCTCATGCCCGCAGCCACAGAACAGTGCCACCCCGGCATAGAGAAGGATGGTAGCTATCAACGAGGCATATGGGATGCCACCCAGGCATTTGATGCAGCACTCAAAGCACCCTGGGGGAAAAAACAAAATAAAAATACCTAAATACATGCATAAAAGAAGTGAATCAATTGGGACTTAAACAATGGAGCCAGTTGTGAGTAGAGCCTCCCTGTTTCGAGTAGGAAGTTTTCTGTGGCACACCTTGTGCAAACTGGTGGCAAACGATTTACTGCTTTAACACACACCACTGCAAAACCAGTATTGATCTGTGCCCACAGCCCATTAACAGGGCAGTGAGTATTAGGGAGCTACTTAACTTGCAGAGAGAGAACTGGATTTACAGTTCACAGTGCAACTGAACCTGACTGTAAAGTGACCACATATCATATGTGTGACATGCATGCATTCTCACCCCTCCTTTATTTGCAAAATTACTTTTTTTGTTCAGTCTCCTGTCGAAAGTATCTGCAGCCCCTCCTGGCAACATTCAGGCTTGTCCAGTCAGACATCTGCCTTGGTTTACTGTCAGCATAGTGTATCAGAACAAGTGCCGTATTACTGTATCGCCCTAAATCTTGTTGAGTCTATGGTACGCTATCATTAGAGACACAGAATCCAATGCTTCAAATAGTGAATACCATGTATGCCTCCATATGGAATTTTAGACCTTGTGGGACTTGCTCAAGGCTCTCTGCATGGAAAGCATTGCACAATGTGTATTACAGCAAAAACCAACCATACAGTCAGGTCTGTAAGTACACTGAACAAAAATATAAAGGCAACAGTTTAGTCTTTTCAATAGTCTGCATAATTATTTCTGAGGTCAGCTTAGTAGGGTTTATTTATGTGACCAAGGTTGTGTGTCACTTGTCAATGTGCGTTTCAGTCACCTTCTCCATATCATTGTCAAGTTCTTGCCCTTTGTCAAAATTGGCCGGTCAGACAGGTGGGGCCTGATCCACAGCTATTGAAATCAGGTACAATCAGCCCGGGCACATCCTGTACTCTGGTCAATAAAAGGCCACCTCAAATGTCCCAGTTCTGCCATTTTTCCAAATGTCATAGATGACTCGAGCCATCAGGGAGCAACACAGGAATGTTTCTCAGGGCTGTCGCAAGGGCTCTTAATGTCCATGTTTCAACAACAAGAAGTATAAAACACCTTTTTGTGGAATTAGGCACGACAGCATACCGCCTACATCCATGATGACCACGTGACGACCCCCGCCCAAGACCGCCATATCCTGACTCTCCATCTCTGTGACTGTCTGAGACCAGCAAATACCACTGCAGACAGTAGGTCCCCATAATCGCTGCATTTTTGCCTAAACCGTAAAAAATCTTCTCCAAGAAGTCCATATCTCTGCGTGTTTTGCTCTTTGTGTATTGGACCTCACCTCAGCTCGATGAAAAAATTGGTTTGACTGAGTGAATAGCCACATTTGATGGCTAATGGCTCAATGGTGGACTGTTTTCTTTACAAATGAGTCATGTTTCCAACTTCACAGAGCGGATGGACAGGGGATCATTATGCTGACATCATGGTGGTGCACATGTTGGCACATAGTGGAGGAGTGCTGGTTTGGGTGGGAATATACTATGGACATTGCACCCAACTGCATTTCATTAACAGGAACTTGAATGCAGTGTGATATCACAATGAGATACTGCGGCCTATTGTCCAACCATGCATCCATCAAAACAATGACCCGCCAGCATGACCATGCCAGACCCACGTTACCCGTGTATGCACAGAGTTCCTTGAGCCTGAAACATTTGTGTGCTTGAATGGCCGGGTTTTTCCTTGGATTTGTCACTCTTCCACCATCTTCTTGTGGTTTAGATGCAAGTCTTCCGGGTATTGAATCGACCACAATGTCCCGAAGAAAACCAGCGTCGAAAGATTGGTAATTGTATAAATTATTGCATGGTAGCTGCGAGTGTCCGAAGGCGTTCTCTACATCTACTCCGTACTGCAAAGACTATGCAGTTGACCTAACGACTGGTAAATTTGCTCTTTGCTTGCATTCCCATTCATTTAATGAAAAAGACATCACACATTTTTCTTAATGAGAACATTAAATGACAATTGTCTGTTGAATATTCTGCATCCTGTAGCTCGTGGGATCGCACATATTTAGCTGGGTTAAGGCTGTAATACGTAGTTTTGCACCAATGTTCACTTTTCGATACGCTCAAGATGTTTCGCATTTTAAATGTTTTTTTTTTTTTTTTTTGCCTTTGAAGACATTTTGAATAGTGAAGTGACATCTTCAAAATAAATTACACTGCTAAGAAAATGCTAAAACAATAAGTTTTGGATTAATGCCATCCTTACAAGATCACGTACAGACTATTACGTACGTTGTTAGTGTCACCTATCGGTGATCTTTTTTTCCATTCATTTATAATTTCTTCATCATCATTGGCTTATGTAGCGGTCTTGATTATTCAATTAAAAAACTGTTCAATTGTTACTCAGGCGATCTTGAACAGATGGTTGAGAGCAATTATGCATAAAAAAGTGTGAGGCTTCAATGCCACTGATGAACGGTAGGCTACAGAAGATTCGTCAGAAAATCCGTTCGGGGTGTTCAGGCTGGACAGGTTAACTCTTGCTAAATAACATGCACATTTCGCCCCCTGTTTTATGATGTAGATATGGGGTGATGTGAGGTCTAAATTTGAGATCAGGGAATTTATCAATACCCAGTGTAGGTACATATATGTTGTGTACAATGATGCAACATAATTCACATATTTCAAATTTAGTAAAACCAGTTTATCGGGTTTTTTTTTCATTTTAAATGGGACACGTGAAAAAGTCACTTTTTCAGTCCTTATGCACATATGTTTCAATGTCTGTAGTGCTTACCAACCCACAAACTGTAATGTAAATGAGTGATTCCAATTTTTTTTCCTTTACTTAATAAAGAAAAAAAAACCATTGATTAAAATAATTTAATCTAATTTGTTTGAGGTGTGTTTCATGAAGGCTGAATGTTAAGCAAATAAACAAAAAATGTTTTGTGTCATATCTGCGATTTTTGTATTTGCTACGAAAAAAAGCTAGATGAACATCCTCTGCGTGTGGAGATTCCATAACTTTTGCCAGAGGTTGAATGCAGTTTTTATTATTGATATTGCTGCAGTTTTCTTTGAGACTTATTCAAGTTGTTGCTTGAATCTCCATGTTGTTATGATAAGAAATTGTTAATCAGCACCAATGAAAAAGCCACAGATGTTTAAACAAAGACGTGATCATAAATCAAAGAATTAAAAAGCTGAAAAAAGTTTAATTGTTTGGAAATTTTAATTCTTTTATACAGTTTGTTCTACTACTAGATAAGACAGATTACTGATTTGAGATAAAGAATAAATAATAATAATAATAATAATAATAATAACAGGTAGAAGAAATGCTTCAAAGAAATAATTGCTGTGGTGTTCAAGTTAATTTATGCTTGCTTTTAGTACTATGTGTTTGTGGTGCTAGTTAGTATTGCGGCTGAAAAAGAGCTAAATTAATTAAGGAGATTCATCTTTACCAAAAAAAAAAAAAGAACTTTGACCAGAAAATCCCAAAATTTTACTTTGAAAAATACAGTATTTGCATTAAGCTAAGGTGCACCAAAATGCACCATTAAAAACAAATTTCCAAGGGAGCATGCCTTAGTACCCCGCTACAGGCCAAGCAATGGTGTGGCACCACATGTAATTCTTGAATGGCTACTTTTTTCATTTTACCTGCAACTTTTACTTCTTGGGAACACCCTGCTCTTGCCTTCTTCTTTTCTTTAGGATACATAAGAGCGACTGGCTTTAAATCAGCCCAGATGGCCACAAGGCTAAAAGGCTAAAGGCTCAAATGCAATACACATTTGTCTGATGTCTTTAAACCCACTGGCAATTAAAAGCAGTTACAGATTTGTGGCTTAAAGAAAGCAATTAAAGGTGTTGTTTTCATTACTATTATAGTACAAGGATGGGTGAAGATGAGCAGCTGATAGAATGAGTCAGGGATCTTGTGATGATTTTCCAGGCTGTGCCAAAGTGAGGTAGAAGTATAAGGATTCCATAGGGACAGGCACTGTTGACTGCTTCCTCCCAGGCTGCATCCATACCTCCCCTCCCACACACACACACACACACATACCACCTTATCTCTTCCCCCCAACGCCTTAACCAGCACCTTCATAGGGTGAAGGGGTGAATAGGGGCACCAGCCATTTTCTCCACCTGTCTGGACCACACTCCAACCTCCCCTCTGTCATCCCCAACAAGCTGTCCAACATTTGACCCAAAAATTCAGCCTGTGTTTATTCCCATGGTGGCTGTGCAGACATAGCATAACCTCTTGACCCCGAACAAAGACCCTATTGACCTAGCAGACCTCAAACAAAGGCAAATGCACAATCTCAGTCAGGGCCGCCCAACCCTGTTCCTAGAGAGGTACCATCCTGAAGGTTATCACTCCAACCAAAGCAAACCACACCTGCTTTCTCAGTTAGAGATCTTGACGAGCTGCTAATGAGCTGAATCAGGTGCGCTGAATTAGGGTTGGAGCAGAAACCTACAGGATGGTAGTGCTCCAGGAACAGGGTTGGGCAGCCCTGGTCTAAGTAAATCCATTTGGTTCCATGTGGGCTTGCCGCAGACTGTTCATCATTTTACTTGCATATCCTGTTTTTGCTGTTTTGTCTCTTTTAATTGCTTAATTGTCCTCTCACTTTCCTTGCTCCCAGGTGTTATCATTTGCTTTTTTTGTGAATGTCCTGTCTATATGAGCTCATTGTGGTTTCAGTATGGTTGTTGAATTGTCATGCTTTATACCCTACTAAGCCTTCCAGTCACTTTGTGTCTTCTAGAATGAGCCAACCTTTTCTTCTATGTGTTTTCAGTAAATTAATCATAAAACATGTTGTAATTACTCTTTGGAATCTTTTGGAACAAGTTCCCAAACCTTTATATTGGTCTCCAGGATTGGGACCGCATTCTTGTTAATCAATTGCTCCTGCCAAAGCCTTCATCAGTCCCCAGGATTGAGACTGCTTTCCTGCTACAACTTTTGGTTCAACTGTCAAGCAGTCCTGGCTCTGCAAGGGGATTCTCCACCTGGCTTCTACCCCGGGACGGCCACTGGCCCGGGTGCGGACAAGGCCATACCATCTCCAGTCATAACCAACTTAGCTGGACTGCCCCTCTTCTGTTATGGGCTATGGCCTTTCCCTCTTCTATTACCGTATTCCCATTAATGAATACTCCCTTGTGGATTGTGCCCTTGATCTGCATTTAATTCCTTGTCTGGATCATTACAGTCTCACTAATAAAAGAATTGAATACCATGCTACATCATGCCATTGCCACTGGAAAATGATACAGCCACCTGGGAGAATGTTCAGCACCACCAAATTCAAATTGAAATGTTAGAAAATGGCAATTCCAGAACTCTGTACATTTGCTTGAAGGTTATTTGCATGCATTCCACGTTTTACATTCCAAAGACTTTATTTTTAATCATACTTGATTGCCTGTGCAGAATGGGAAGAAGTAAAGATCAAATTCTTTTCAAACTGATATTGTATGCCTGGAAAAGTACGTCCCAGCGATATTTTCAAGAAAGGTGCAATGTTGATTGGTGTTATTAATTTAGTCATAAGGTGAAGTGGAACTTGTTTTAGGAATTGGGGGGTGCTTTGCCTTTGTCCGACTGGAATCGTGCTAAATCGATTTTCTCATCGTCCAACTAACACACACAGATAATGCGATTAATAGTCACATTATTCCTCCATGTAAATGCTTCAATCAAATAGAACTGGATGCACTTTGAGCATGCTCCACATTCTTTGTGCAGGGCTTTGACCCCGAAGACTTGTGGACATGTAAACACCAAACTGCATAGCAACAACTCTGTAGTCTGCACAATTGAACAGTAACAATTCTCCTCTGGTGTTGGGGCTTGAACAGTCACACCTTGGGGTCTCAAGAACTTCTACCATTAATCCACATGATTCATCAAATGACTTGCACATCATCTGAAAATATTTCTTCCACTCGCCTTCGGAAAAACGACACTCTCCGACTAGTTCTACTACTCCTGACCCGCATCCAACATGCATGGGAAGCTTGAGGGTGCGTTTCCCAAAAGCACAGATGCTAACTTACATAGTTGGAACCGCAGACTGTGAATGGATGAACTATGCTAGTTGCTAGCAACTACGTTTCTGGGAAACGCACTCCGAGGGCACAAAGTAGAGCACAGCTGCATTTCAGCCTAGCTTCGGCTAGCTTCGGTAGCGTACATCTCAATTGTACGAAAATCATAGCGTAAAGGCCGTATTAAATGTACAGAGCCATAAAGTTATCCATGCTCTCGCCACTCAACCTGATACAGTCATTCCACTCGACATGCTACTAGTTTGCCGCTAGCTAACTTGTTTGTTAAATGTTTGGTCTGTGATGTAATAGGTCAACCAGAAAACGATTCAACACTGACAAGCTGAAAGGGGCATATCGCCACCTATCGTAGCACAGACGAATATACTTCGGTCAATAAATTGAATTTCCTCCAGTGCATGTATACAGGGACAAGGACAGCAGTCCGATTAAATGGCCTAATCAAGCTATTACCGTAGCTCGACTTAACTGTGCATGTAAACATACTGACTGACTAGATGATCAATGTTTTTACATACAGGCTGGTTGAGTATTCAAGACAAAATTTGCCAAAAAACATTATAAACTTGTGGTGCAGAAAAATGTCAGTCTCATACGTATATTGAGCAAATTACATACAAGAAGAATACTCTCTCATATCCATTTACACAGACATCAGAGGTGGACAACAGAAAAATCATTTCCCTGTTCACGAAGAACTGCTTCACAGCAGATGGCCAAATCCAGAGCATTCTCCAGGAGATGTCAGTATCTGCGCTAAAGTTGTCAATCAAGAAAAGACTTCATCTGAGAAAATATAGTAGATTTAAACAAGATGCAAAACATCTGGAATGCCTCAAAGAAATTTTGTGGGGAAAAAATCTAAAAAAGCCTGAAAAACTCCATAACAATATCAAATGGACAGATTAGACAAAGATCAACTTGTACTAGAATGATGGGAAGAGAGGAGTATGGAGAAAGGAAGGAACTGCTTATGATTCAAAGCATACCACCTCATCTGTGAAGCATGGTCATATGTGGGAATGCACAGTGCTGCAAAATAGTATTTTCCCCCTTCCCGATTTCATCTATTTTTGCATATTTGGTCACACGTAAAAATTAAAATACACACTTAAATGCACATGATGTCGCATTCAAAGAAAAAATCAAGAACAGATGAGAAACAAAGTCTTTAATATCCATCAGTCTAGAAAGGTTACAAGACCATTACTTCAGCTCTGGGACTGCAGCTAACCACGGTGGGAGCCATTATCTGCAAATGGAGAAAACTTGGAACAGTTGCGCACCCTCCTCAGAGTGGGCGGCCTCCCAAAATTCCACAAAGAACACATCAGTGGCTCATCTAGGTGTCATGGTCTGTGAGGTGTGCGTGTTGTTTGGACCTTTCTTTGTGGCTCTTGTCCCGGGATGATATCGAATTCCTGGGCCATTGAATTCTTTACCCAGCTGGTTGATTGAGCTGGGGCGGCGCTTCCCCAGAATCTATATAAGCAGGATGTCCGGCACGCCTCCTTTGCTAGAGTGTCTGTGTTTAGCTTTGCACTATAGCCGAAGATATCTGTAGTCAGGATTTGTATGACTTTCTATCTTCTTATTGTTGGAGTTTCTTCTCCCTTTTTCTATCTCGCTTTGCTTCTGTGGTTCAGACTATTATACGTCCTTTGGAAGCGCGAGTACTTGCGTTTGGTCTATATTATTCTCTGTGTTAGTACTGTGTTTGTGCTACTCTCTTTCTCTCTGTCGTTGCGCTTGGCCTCCGTATACTACCGGCCATTACACTAGGAGGTAACAAAAGAAACCAGAATAACATTTAGAGAACTACAGGCCTCACTTGGCTCAGTTAAGGTACATATTCAGAACATATTCATTGCCCTTTTTCTTTTCTGATGCACAGTCTGCTTCCAGGATTCTGAGCAGCAACTGGCTTCCAGAAAGAACTTACATTCGTGAAAACAAAGTTGGTGCACTGGTTTTTGATCTTTCATCTGGATACTACAGAGAACATTTTAGAACAACATTCATTATAAAATTGCTCATCTGAGTGCGGGTAAGTGACCCTAATGCATAACTCTAAACCAATGGAAGGGGGATGCTGCATTGGCACAGGGGTGATAACTACTGTCCACAGCAGCCACCTGTTCTAAGAGAGAGCTCTGATTATATTTAATACCAGTGACCATGGAGTAGAGGTTTACATGGTACATAAGGAGAACTTCCTCCCCTGAAGCCGAGAACTATCAGTCATGCCTGCGGACTGGAATAATGTGTTGCAAAGGAGTATGCAGAGCACAAGTGCCTAATTGCTGTACAATGTTATTAACTGACTGAATTTAACTGTTAAATTAACGAATTGTCTCCTGGTTATTTTAACTGTAAGTAGAGTCCTGCGCGCATTTAACTGTGGTTAACACTGAACATACACGGATCTCTGTTGTAAACTTATTGTAAAATTACAGTTAAAATAACTGGCAAAAATGTGTCACTTAAATTAACTGGCAAAAAAGGTGCAAGCTTATAACAGTGTAATGGCTAATAATGAGCTTTACTCGCATCACTATAAATACGAAAATGCTTGTGCACAAAAGGTAGACACACAGGCTAAAATGTGTACCAAATTGATTCTAAAAACCAATTTGCAGCCTGTGTTGCTAGTGCAAACAGGAGCATATATGGTATCATCACACTGCAGCACTAAAAAGGCATCTTAATGTGATTTTATAGAAATGCTGCTTGTCACATGCCTTCGTTTTCTGGGGTACATCTGTGGCAGGTAACAGAGAAATTTTGCTCACACCTTTCAGCCATTTCCCAATTTGTAATATCAACATTTACAAATCTTTTACTCTCAATCAGTTAGTCCATTTGAATACATCCTGGCCAGTAATAGCACTCTAACTAATGAACTTTCAAACAAGTGCCACCTGGAAACAGTTTTCTCTTCTCTCTTTGGAATCCTCAAAATATATTCTCCTGGGGTAATAAATGTCAGAATTTTCAATGTGGTCACAAATTTATGGTGCAAGCACGCACCCTCTAGTTAAAAAAAAATTTCATGAGTGCGATTATTTCTCTGTACCTACTTTCCAAATTGATTTGTAACAGACCATGCCTGCCTCTGATTTTTTCTTATTCTTGCTCGTCCATCTGTGAAATGATCTAATTACGTCTGCCAGTGATTAAATTAAGTGGTAGTAAAATGAACCAATTGCGATGTAGAGTACGGCCCAGCCAATAAAATAAATGTAATTTCACGTTGTCAGGCTCTCAGCAAGCAATGTGTTACACAGGTTATGTCAATGTGTCTTAAATGATACCTTCACTGGAATGAAACGAAAACTGAAGAAGGCTGCCATAGATGAATGAACAACGCTCAACTTCACGGAAAAAATATTGCTTTAAACTGCCTCCGTGGTTTGCCACATACACAACAATACCATTCAGTACCTTCTGTAACTGAGTGCTGCCGGGTAAAACCATCTCCAATTTGACGTTATCAAACAGACAGAGTAATTTTAAATCCATAATTCACATAGGTGATGAATTCTGGAGATAGCTTAGCTATAAATAATCAGGCAGTTTGCCACCCAAGAAACACACTGAGGCTTTGCTGTTGCAGGAATATGATGACCATGACCGTTCCTGCAAGCGTCCATTGAATAGCCGAGAGCGGAATTATTTTCTGTTGAGAGACATTGAGCCAATCAATCAAGGAACATCTATTTGTCAATAACATCCCCCTTAGCCAAATAAATGTCAACTGAATCAAATTATTACAGTTGGCTCTGGACGTTCTTGATTATGCACTGCCAATTCAGTAAATACATATTCTAAATTGTATTCTTTATGTCTGTTAGTGGCTAGATAATTAACTTGGTTCAAGGACATTGATATAGTGTTGCTGCAAGAAAGGCCTTGCCTAAGTATTGACGCTATGATGCTAGCTGGCTGGAGGAAATCAGTTCATGTAATCAGCTAATGTTGAGATCGTCCACGACAGTCAGCGAATACCACCAGCTGGAGATGCTGCAGCCATCCCTGGAATGCAGTTACAAATGTAAACTGCTTACTGCTCCAGCAGAAACCCCTTTCATGCATGCAAAGCAATTACATATCATCATCAATTCCACATCTGAGAGCAGAAGGCTGTAATAGCACGAGTAGCATCCGTACATAAAGTTGGGCCGACACCGGCTACACTGATTTATCCTCAATGTATTCCATTCCTGTATGTATGTATGACTACAATACAATATGTTAATTTAATGGCTGTTTGTCATCATTAATGCTGATGTGGGATAGAGGGGAATACTGTCATCAATCTAAAAGGTTGGGACACATAGCGGTGGGCCACAACTATGCCTCGCCTTGCCAAAATATATTTACGTGTAACTACGACAAGCAAACAACAACAAATGAGAAAGTAAATAAGGATACACTTCCTAACACTACTTACTCTGCTTTACTACTTCATGCACACAGAAATACAAGCAAATAAGCATGTATAAACGACTTTAATTACGAAAAAGTTGGCATGCAATGAAAACAACAAATAAAATCAAAATGAGGGATTTTAGGAGTCAATTCACCCGTCTACAATAATAAATTATTTGATGTTTTAATTCACAAATTTGATTATCTGTATAAAATCTATGATTATTTGAAATTTGATGACCGCAACAGGCTCTAAAAAAGTTGGCACTCGGCTAATTAATGTAGGACTAACAAAATGCAATTCAACACAAAGCGTTGATTGCTATGACTCTACCTGTCATAGCTCCATACGCCCTAAACTGTGTTATAGTACAAAAGGAGCGCCCAAAAGAGGCCTAGTCCCTCAAGAGCAAATGTGGGATAAAGTTCACAAATCAGAAGGACTTTGGACATTTCAGCCTCTACTGTGCGTAATGTGATCCGGTCAAATCTCAGTGCATAAAGAGCAACCATCCATTCTCTTTACAAGTTAATTTTGAAAATATTTGGAACTAATGGACACCGTTCAAAAAAAATTCATCGCAACACTTTCTCTTTCCAGATGCAGATAATTTATTGAGGGAGTAAATCTATTTTGATTAGGAGCTGTGCAGCGCCCAAGTGCAAATCCTCTGTGAGATAGCAAACCGCCAATGGCCCAGCGTAATTCTATCAGCACTGAGAGCAGCACAAGGGAAGTCAATAAATACCCATTTCTTCCACTTATGAGTGGAAGGTGAATCTCATGGGAGCACACAGGTGCAAAGGCACTTGGCCTGAGTGTGTGCATATGTGCACGCCCGTGGGTATACTGAACTTCAAAATAGTGACTCCTAATATCTAATGTGCTTACTTTATTGACACAATGTAAAAATAATACTAAAAACAGTGAAGATTTGTAAATTCAACATCATAATTCATATTGAAGGAGCCTATTTTTCTAGTGGCATTATCCGATAAAACTGTCCCCATACAGATGAAATAAAATAGGTTTAATTTTGCCCAGCTGTGATAAAATACAAAAAAAAAAAAAAAATACAAACGGCAGAAACAATTTTTAAGAATGGTGGATTTAAAGTCCCTTTGCAAAAACCTACCTTTGAAGTTCAACCACACATGTATTCAATGGATTGCCTTAGATCATATGGTTGAATGTAACAGCCATTCATTTAAAATCACGTGGAGACCCAAGAGAACAGAGACAGTTAACTTTTAACAAGATTCATGTTAGGAGCTCGTCATAGCTCTGAGTCAGAACATAAAGTGATTTACTCTCTTTATAAATTGTTTGCATATGGAAATAGAAAGTGTTGCTATTAATTTTTTTAAGTGTCCATTAGTTCCAAATATTTTCTGTATTCACCGGTGAAGAGAAAGTTTGGCAGACCAGGCTAGAGACTATGTAGAAAGTCCAACATTCTATGACAATATTGGCAGTACAGTACGCTGTGAGCGTCTGATATGATAAGTCACCTCCAGGCTAGGCTTAAATGATTACATCGTAAATTATTTTTTGAGTCATTATTCAAATTTGGTGGCCAAAAAATGAAGTAGAACTAAGAAAAGATTAATTATTTTCATCCACCCAAACTGCACTATGATGCAGAGAAAAATACATTCTGGGTATTTCAGGAAAGCTGAAGTGGCAGAAGCATGATGTTAGCAATCTTGAGAACAGTGGAACCGTGACTTTGGGGTGCTCACACCACAGCTTCATAAGTCATCTGGACAGCCACAACTCAAGAGAGAGAGGGAGGGTTGCTGTACACTGATAAGAAGGGATGGATATTGTTTAGATTTTGTCCAGACTGGTGCAAAAATGATTACCAGTATTTTTAAACTATGTAAATGCCAAAACACTGCACGACTCGTAGGCCGACTAGGGATGATTAAAAGTTTTAGTCATTTGAATTATACTTTGTACGCTTTATTTGACTCTAACCTATTGACTGAGTTAATTGTTAAACTTGCTAACCGGCAATGTTTTGAAAGCGAGAAGCATAAAAATGAGGCAGAAAAAGAGTAAAAGTTTGGTCGGTAGGTATGACTCCACTTGGGAATTGATGTCATAGTGATACACAGTATCAGTACATCTCCTGACTTAGGAGTAAATTGACCCAATCCTCAAATGGAATCAACTCTCCGGGGAGGGGTCGAGAGAGAGCCAATTGTCCTGGACTTTCCTACCAGAGAAAAGTATCCTGTGATTCCACTGCACATAATACTTCTTCTGGGAACATCACAAGCATGGGCAGTTCCCCCTTCCTACTGATGAATACCAAGCAGAGTCAAAATGACAAGGGCTCATTAAAAGGTGTGAAAATGGTGAGAGAAATAATTGCTTTTTTCCCCCAAAAGTAGACCTCTGCAGTCCCAGCAATTTCACCAGGAAGGGGGAACAGAGGCATGGGGTGGTGAAAACCTTAGAATGAAAATGAAAAATTGATGTTACAGTTTTCAAGCCCAGATAGCTCTGGTTGTATCAAAGCTTACCTCCACAAAAACAAGGGCTATTTTAGGGCAAAGAATTGCCAAGCCCATGAGTTCAGGTTTTCAGGAAACTGTATGCTCACCAAAATATCAAAAGGGGAAGCAGAGAGCGTTGGGGTGTTGGGATGTGGGGCAGATGAGGTGAGTTCTTACTCTTTCAGTATTAATGGGACACATATGTCCCACAATATTTCCAAATATCCTGTTGAGACATATGAGTCCCAGAAACCCTTGCATTTGGGCCTATTCCGTATTATAGTCTTAAAAATGACATATATATCCATCAGTTAAAGCTGATTCATATTACTGTATTTCCTGCGATAGTGGGCTAATATGGCCATAATGGAAGTGAGTGAGTGAGTCAGCAAGTAGCTAAGTAAGTGAGTGAGTGAGTCACAATCCTTTCATACTCAATATTTCAAGAATGGTACTACGCATTAATTTCTAACTTTGCACATTAAGAGATATAGGATAGAAGATGAGCTGATCAAAATTTGGTTGAAACTGTGAAGTTGCATCATACTAAATTAATATACAAAAACGCACCACATCGCAAGGTCCGATACAATCTAGTAGGACAGCATGTTACTTCTATCAGTTCGCTTGCTAAACAAGCCAGCAAGTGCATTAATAAAATCATTAGCAATTCAGTCAAAGCCTGATAAAGGCTTGATTTCACCGAAAGTTATGCTAGCAATGTTTATTTTGTGTTTCTGGTTAGATGCACTAATGTTACCTGCGCATACCTTCATTTAGCGTCAATAGTAGCCAGCCAGCTAGCTACAGAGCTACATGAAAACCATGGTGTTGAGCAGCCCGTTTTTCAGGTAGCTCTGCCACTGCAGATGTCAAATTATGCTACCAGGGCAGAAATAATTTAGGCATTACCTTCAGCAGCTTGCTATATTCTCTGAACAGATCCTTAGCTTGCAAGCAGCACTTCAGCCTCATTGCATCAAACTTAATTAATATGCAAAAAGACACTGCATCACAGGGTCCTGTACAATCCAATAAGATTGTAGTTGCTTGTTCAGTATTGAAAGGGTTAAAGCCTCATAAAGAAGCAGCTCAGGCCTGTGAGTGTCATTCCTAGTAGCCGTCATGTAAAATTCAATCATCATGTATTTGATGAACTCTAACACATGCCCGCAGCTTTTTTTTTTTTTAACAAGGGCTAGTTAGTCATTTAGTAGAAGTAGTACTATAGTAGCAGTAGTGGTAGGAATAGTAGTTCCAGATTAGCAGTATCACTAGTTTTGCTGCAAAAACAAGCACCTTTTTTTATTCAAGTATTGATTGCATTGTTTCCGGCAAGAAATATTGTATCTTGCGCAAGAATCATAAATACATTTATAAATTATTCCTGAAGCTGCGGATCAAAATTCATGGTATATTATGGAACCTGCCTACCAAAATTACCAAGACTTCAGACCGACTGAAAACCAAGGATGAGAGCAGAAAAAAACAAGGCACACTGTTCTTCAGGTTTCAGAGAAGAAAGGGCGTCAGTCAGTCAATCCAAGTGCCCTTGAACCGTAAACATTCTCTGCGGAAGCCACTTCAGCAGCTGCTCCCCAGAGAGATGTGGCTTGGACAGCTGTTAATGAGACTTACCCTCATCACAATAAGCCTCCCTAAATTGCCAAATGCACAGTAGGGTAGGACTTCAGACTTTCAGAGATGAGACCGGGTCATGGTTTTACATCCCCTTGGTGCAAATGGCTAACCCAAATTGCCCTCCAACTCTGAGCAACAGAGAGGAATTCCCAGCAGGGTCTGCCAGAAATATTAGTCTATTACCACGATTGACACGAAAGTGTAGACTGAGATATACGTATAACGGAGAAAAAAAAAAAAAACACGTTAAAAACCAAATGACGTGACCTTTCCTCCTCCCCAGACACTTTGATTTGCACTACAAAGATGTGGTTGCCTTGCGGATCCTTCCCCCGACCCTGGGGAACCATAAGCCAGCCTCCTAAAAAAGGCAGTCTCATGTGTCAGTTTGATGCATCCCCAGCCACATCACCCCATTATCAATTATTGGGTAACCATCATCTAATAAAGGTGGAATCTTAATTTAAACAAAAGGTGACTCTTGTGCCCGCAGTTCACCGAGACCATGCTCCCTGTCTCCCAGGTTGTCACACTGCAGTAAACGGGAGGAGTCATCCAGAATCTTAGCCTCGTCCTCCACGGGAATTGGCTGAACGTGGCTCATCAAGCGGCAAACTTATCGTCCACTTTACTTTTCGCAATGGTTTAATTATTCCACGAGCCCCTTGTGTGCGTATGCGATCGAAAACAACGAATGGTGAGCTGAGTGAGAAAGCTCAGGATGTTTCATCCATAATTTAGCTCCAGCCCAGTGCTTCTCTGAGAGGTGCCTCTGACCCCATAAATAATTCAGCATTGTTTGCAGCATTTGCTCCATTCTTTGCCCTGTCCCTCATTTTGCTGTTTCCCTAAGCATTGCAGAGGCTTGACGTGATTTGGGAGTGTGGTTCCCCTCAGCACCAATTTCAGCACTACTAAGCTTCCAGATAGGCTGGTGGGTAGATTATAGTCATTGGGACAAAAAGTAACACAGTAATATTTACTGAGTTAGGTACTGTGAATGAGCTCAAACAAGGAGCTATAAAGCTTGAGATGCAAGTGCAATCAACAGATCAACATCCCAGAGTTACTGAAGGTAAACAGAAATGTTTTCAGGATGAAATGTTGACAGGGAATCAGATATGATCAACTCAAAATTACAAAAAAAAAAATAATTAGAACTACTTTTCTCATTTGCTGGGTCAAAAGTAAATATAAATATAACAAGAGGCTCCTCAGAGCCTGTACTCGGGCCGGGTCTAGGCCTGGGCCAATCGTGACACCGCGCATGCATGAGCATGACAATCGCGACCCCGAAAAAGAAAAAGAAGAACGGAGCCGAAACTTAGACTTGTGGCCTACCGGCCTGAGTAACAACAAGCGATGATTAACTTGGTCCAAGTAACAAGTGGCGATTATGAATTTTTGGAATCAATGAATCTTGGAAACTATTTCCAGTCCATGGCACAAAACTATTCAAGGTATTCCTTTCCCAGCAAGTTTCACTATGATCAGCCTATCCAATAGCTGCTAAACCCTGACTGGCTGGGGATGGTCATATTCCATAATTTGTTTGGTTTATTGCAAAGGTTGTAAGTAGTTTTCAAATAAGTGCAGTATACAGGCAGTCAAATAGATTAATCAAACAGTCCAAAAGATATAAACCTAAAAACAGGGCTGTGAAAAATCATTCCTGATTTCTTCTAATTTTGCATAATTGTCATACTTAACTGTTTCAGATAATCAAATTACTTTTACAAGTATTATTAGACAAGGATCGCTAAAGTTAACTCTTTTAACGCTTTTAAATGATTATTTCATTTATTCAAGGAAAAAAGCTATCAAAGCCCGCCTTGCCTGATGTGAAAAAGCAATTGCCCCCCTTTGTTTGGAAATCAACCAAATAAGCTAATTCAATCAATAATTGAGGAGTCCACTTGCAAAGCCTTCAAAGTCAATTTGGTCCATTTTTTTTTTTTTTAGAAAAATCTGATTTTTTGGTAGGCATAGAAATTATTTTCCATAGATACCAATTTTCACTATACTGAAACTATTAGCCTTGCAGACATAATCCATGAGGCAGTTCATGATTTTATTTAAGAAATGACTTTGATTTTGCAACACAAAGCTTTGACTTAGCAGATTTTGAAAGTGGAATGGAAATTTAGCAGGTTTTGACAGTTTTTAAACCAGCCCCGTTGCTCAATAGATGAAGGTATTTTACTCAGGACCTACTGTACATACAATTCAATGCTACAGACAGCACAGTGATTGAATAGCTGCTATGACAATGATAACATAAACATGAGCCCAAGGGCTCAAATCCCCCTTTTATGGTATCACTATCATCACACTTTTCTTAACTGCCCAAACCAGTTAGAGTTAGAGAAAGCAAAAGCTGAACAGGCCATAAAAGCTCGACTGTGACTGGTTCCTTCTAGCGAACGAAAACGGAATCACGTTTCCACATTGGCTGATCACTTAGCAGATTTTGACAGAGTTTTCCTCCTTGACCTGGCAGGTCTTGACAGAGTTTCGCTTTCTCCGTTACAATTTATAACATGATTTAGTAGGTTTTGAAAGCGGAGCTATCAGAGGGACATGTGCAGGTGCCTGAAAGAGAGGGTAAGGGAGATAACTCATTTATTTTCAAAACTTGACTTAGCAGATTTTGCAAGTCGACTCCTCAATTAAGTTCAGTTTCAGTAGATACAGTCAGTCATGACTACTGCCAGCTGCGTTGAATCTAAACATCACTGAGATAGAAGCTGTCTGTCAATGTGAGGTATACAAAAACAGTATGATGCCACAATCTAAAGAAATCCAAGAACAGATGAGAAACAAAGTCATTGACATCTATCACCCTGCAAAGGGTCACAAAACCTTTTATAAGCCTCTGGGACTCCAACAAACCATGGTGAGAACCATTGTGTACAAATCAATCACCTTTTCCTGACAGATTATATTAGATTGTTTGACCAAGACACAAAATGCAAAAATTTGAACTTGATCCGAGAAGTGGTTTAGGAGTCATGATTCTTGTTAATGTATGTAAATTCTGATGTTTTCTGATGATTAGAGACTGCATTCATGAGTTACACTCCATTATATCAATAATGACCACGCCCACAAATTTTTTTTGTTTGCTGTAGCCACTTTTTTAAGCATAGTAACTTTCTTAAAACAATACCCTCTTAAGGCCCAACACCCCCTAGCAGTAACATAGACGTAACAAGATTTGCATGGGCCAATAAATATAATAATTTACTCATAAGTAATAAGCAGAACACATCAATATTATCACGAAGAATCCTTTCAAGGCATCCATTCTTGATTAACAAGCCATTGCCCGGTCAAAATATCAAATTATGGCCTTAATCAAAACATTTTCAACCGAGGTGTTCGCTCACCTATACTGCTTGCGGGTCGCAGCTGCTCCTAAATACATACTCTGGTAAGTGCTCCAGGATCATAATAACCACAAAACCTGGTTTTGAAGAATCGGTAAGCAATTGGGCTTCAAGAGAAACCGTTTGAATATTTCATTTATTTGCCATTTATTTTTACATGATTTTCTGATGGTAACTGGTGGGCACAAGGCAAAACGCACTAAAGATTATGCTTCAATCCTCCTTGTTGTATAAACCCATGTTACCACATCCTAGAGCTTCAATGGTTCACACTTGGTTGCTTAAAAGGTCGCTGAAAATAACAAGTGATTTTCATACTGAGCCAACTTCCAAGAATCAGCCGCAAAATCTGTGTTACTTCCCTTTACAGCCCCATCATTTGACATGAACAGTGACATAGTTGGAAGTAAGGTAGAAATACAAGCTATTTCAGCAAGGCTTTATAGCTTCTGCCTCTGGGTAGCCGGGGGGCATGCTCTCAGTGCCACTGAAAAAAAAAGAAACTTCCGTGACGTCTTTGTTCATATTGCAAACTAGCTAACGACATTTCCAACAATGGGAAAGGCTTCCCAAAATAAAAAATGTGGAGGATGTTTTGTGCAAGGACACACTTAGCATACAGCTAGCAAGCTAGATAACGTGCCCTCTATATCTTAACCTTTTGATCAGCTATTTAAGATTTTTGTTAGCTCGCTGTTGTAGCGGACTGGAGCAAGCTGGCAAGCAGAGGATTTTTACAGCTATTTTGGCAGTATAACCTTAATATACTGTTCTGGCACTGTGAGCTTCATTATCTCCGCCAAGAAGGATATGTTTTCACCTGTGTTTGTCTGTTTGTCTGCCTGTTAACAGGATAACTCAAAAAGTTATGAACAGATTGGCACAAAATTTGGTAGGATGGTAGGTATTAGTCCAAGGATGTGTTGATTCAATTTTGGAAGTGATCCAGAACATATTCTGGATTCTAGATCCGGAAAACGTTAAAACATACCTGAATAGAATGATTGTCCCTCATGTAATGAACAGATTTTCATAAAACTTCAGCGATACATAGAATCTACACTAATGTAGAATTGATTACAGTTGATAATCTGGATAATATTCTTGTGGATCCAGAACCACTTATACTGACATATGGTATGGTGGGGATATGCGCTCCACCGAGTGCCCCGTTCTAGTTTCTGTCAAGTAACGTTCAAGTTAGCTCACGGTTGTAACGTGAGTTGGATGGACCTAGCTAGCGATAGAAAAATTTTGCCAATACACCATTTTGTTATTGCTGCCTTGAAATTTTAGAAAACAGCCAACATTTACTGGCTCACTTACAAACCTGCGAGCCTATTGGTCATCTTCTCATCACCAGCAGGGCTTTCAATGGCGAAAGTGAGTCCTGATTTAACATTAGTAGTGTCATGCAAGAGAAAAAGAGGGCACGGCTGCATCTATCAGAATTTGCTCCAAAGGACGGCCCGGCAACTACAATTCAAGCAATTGTCAATATGAAAAACACCCTGATGTTGCAGTCATGCCCTATTTCCGATGCTTTATGGGATAGTTTGGTGGCTGAGTTGCTTCCGGTCTCGCAGAGCCGCGGAAAGTTACTTTAGCGTGCATGGTTACGGATACTTGGCCATACGAAACCAAGCCTAGAAGCTGTATTAAGAAGCTTTCAGCTGGGGAATGGTCATTTTCTCTAAGTTTCGAGAAGGGACTTCCATGGGAATATTCAGGTGACTGATATCATTTCTAGTATAATTTTTGGCATTGCCGTCAACAATCACGGATGATGTAGATCAGTGTTTCTTAAACCTCTCCTAGAGTACCACCTCTTCTGCATATTTTAGATCTGTCCCCACTAGCACAGATGATCCTAATGATTCGCTCATTATCAAGCACCTTGACGGGTAATGAGCTGATCATTTGACTCACCGGTGCTGGAGCAGGCAGAACTCTAAAAAATGCAGAAGTGGTGCTCCAGGAGAGGTTTGAAAAGCACTGATGCTGATTATAAGATTGCTATCGTTCAATGTTATCATGCGCATGCAAGATCTAAGCACAAGCAAGCTGCGCACCGGATGTGTGATCGTCTCGGAAGTGTAAGAAATTTTGGCGAAAAAGCTAACTCCCGCTATATTTTTGTATATTGACGATTGCTGGAATTGGAGATCTCTTTTGTAGTCCTCAAGACAAAAATGCTCTGAGCAAACTCTTACATTTGTACAGTAGTATGCAGTGATGATTATACACTTAACAAAATGAAGATAAATCAGAATCCAAGTACTATTGAAGTATTTGAAGACCACAATGGAAAAATGATCAGTCACATTTTCACGTTGTGGAGAAATGATGAATTAAAAATTCAAAACGATCTTTGAAACAAAGCACTGAAAAAATATGCAAAAAATATAAAATAATATAATAATATATACTCAGCACCATTAAAAACGCACAGGTGAGGTATGTACTGTATTTGCGGCAAATTGAAGAATCGATTGATTTTTATTGCTTTTCCAGTGAGGCACGAGAGGAAATAAAGAAAAGCGTGTGGTATTGTAATCCTAACGCACACCACGTGCACGTGCCAAGTACTTCAGTAATAACAAACTTTGAGCTGTTTGTGATGTGTACAGTGACACTTGACTTGTTCTTTTTGGTGTGGTCAATAGCCTACATAAAGCCAACAAAAAAAACGAAAATTGCTACTGCATCAAGAAAATGGAATGGCTTGTGACACAGGAGAGAGAAAAAGAGCCTTTGGCATGTGACGGCAGATCTCACCCGCCGAAAGGTGGTGCGTCATTTGCACTGTCGCCGTTCGACAATCAGTCGGCTGTCTATCCAAGAATGGAACACAGGCACTGTCACTGACCGAGACGATTGAGGGTGAGCACAAGTACCGTTTGACGCCGTCTACGTGAGCAAAACATGCGTGCACACGGGCCCTACAGAAAACCCAGTTTTTGCCCATTTACGCACGGCTTCTCTTACCGTGGTCGGTCAGCGACAGTCCCTGTTTTCCATTCTCAGACAGAAACAGGGAAATAAAGTGCCAAAAATTACACAGAGGAAGGTGCCCACAGTCAGAAGAGAAGAGTTCCTACTCCTGTTGATGGGCAAAAAATGGGTTTTCTGTAGGGGCCGTGTGCACGCATGTTTTGCGCACGTAGATGGCGTCAAACAGTACTTGTGCTCACCCTCAATCGTCTCGGACCCCTCATCTCATGATCAGTTTTGGTTGCTGTCCGGAATCTGTCACGTACAGGCTGTTACCAGATGTGGCGCTCTTGAGCTGCCATCGTCACTCATGGCTGCCCTAAGCGGGGTTGGTCAGTGACAGTGCCTGTGTTCCATTCTCGGATAGACAGCCGACTGATTGTTGAACGGTGACAGTGCAAATGACGCACCACCTCTCGGCGGCTGAGATCTGCCCGTAACATGCCAAAGGCTCTTTTTCTCTCTCCTGTGTCACAAGCCGTTCCATATTCTTGGTGCAGAAGCAGTTTTCGTTTTTTTTCTTGGCTTTATGTAGGCTATTGAACACACCAAAAAGAACAAGTCAAGTGTCACTGTACACATCACGAACAGCTCAATGTTTGTTATTACTGAAGTGCTTTGTGCGTGCTCATGGTGCGCGTCAGGATTGCAATTCCACGCGCTTTTCTTTATTTCCTCTCGTGCCTCACTGGAAAAGCAATAAAAATCGATTCTTCAATTTGCTGCAAATACAGTACATACCACACCTGTGCATTTTTAATGGCGCTGAGTATATAATATTATTATATATTATTATAAATATTATAATAATATATAATATATAAAATATACAAAAATGCAAAATTTGGATCATTTTTCCTTTGTGGTCTTCATTTATTTCATGTAATATTAGATCATATCGATGAAAATAAGTGAACAGATAACAATATATAGTAGAAAGAAAAAAAAGCCTTTGAGAGAGAAAAAGTCAATATCTAGTGTGGCCACCCTATGCTTTGATTGCAGCATTTAATCTTTCAGGCATAGTTTTCACATATTTTTTATTTCCTCACTGGCTAAACCATTCCATATGGTTTGAAATTCATTCCAAAGAGATTCTTTTGATGTTGCAACAGATGTTCTCAATCAGATTAAGGTCTGGACTTTGAGCAGGCCAAGCCATAACTTTTATGTCACAAGATGTTTCTTTCCGACTGTGATCAATCTTGCACAACTTAGAAGTGTGTTTAAAGTCATTATCTTGTTGAAAATAAAATCCCCGACCAATCAGTCTCTTTCAAGATGGCAATGCGTGCCTCACAAGGATGCTGTGATACTTCTTTTGATCCATGATTCCATCGATTTTTATGAGATCACTGGCTCCTTTTGAGCAGACAGAACCCAAAACCATGATATTACCACTCCACGTTTTCCTGAAGTGGTTAAATAGCCATTTTAGAAACCTTCTCCACCTCCACAGCACACATAAGTTCTGCATTTGGGTGAGAAAATTTCAAATTTTGATTCATTGGTCCAAAGGACTTCCCAGTCCATTGGTGTCCAGTCCTTGAATTTCTTCGCAAACTCAAGTCTTTTTTGATGTTGTTAGCTCTTGGCAGCAACACAACCAATCAGACCATTTTCATACAACTGTCTGGAAATAGTAGATCTTGATGCTTTCATCTCTTCACTTCTGGCATAATTAATATCATTGCAGAGTTGTCATGCTGCCAATTGCCAATTTTTTGATTCTTGTCATACATAGATAACAAACATCAGAGGCACTTAACTTCCATTTTCCATCTCTATTGCCGCAAGTTTTCAGAGAACTGGTCTCTTTGAAACGCTTGATGGTTTTTCTTTCAGTGCCATGGCAGAATTTAACATCTTCAGCATTATGTCAGGCCACAATGTGGCTACGAACAATCTCAAAGAGCTCCTTCCCTAATGCCATCCTGTTTCACACAGTGACACTGCTCAAAGTTCATGTCACCATACATATTGGAACAACTGACCATCAGAGATTATTTGCTGAATAGTGTTGCCTCATATCAGTTTAAACTAATTTTTTTTGCATCAATAATCATAGAATGAGCCTTCAAATATACATTCAGGCTATGCAAGAGTCAAAAAAAATAAAATTTGTGACACCTTTCAACTGTCATAAAAAATGGATGTTTTCATTGTTTTTGTTTAGTACCCATATTTTTACCTCAGTATACTTGTGGGAATTAACTTCTCATTACCTACAACAGTACTTTTCAATACATTTTCACCAAAAATTATAGGGAAGTAATATATTTCGACCCCTTTCACACAAAAGTGGTGGTGTATAATCATGCACACTGCGGTATACTTATTGCCTGCATGTCTATTTAATATGTCATGTTTGCAATGGCCCGTTATCGTTCTATCACCTGTACTTCATGCGCAGGCAAAGACTGAAAAATTACACCTCTAGCTTTGTCCTTTTGGTAGCCCATTCAACTGGGTACAGAACAAACTGTCAGCATTATTATCACGGCCAGTTCTGTTTACCGTAACATTAATGATTTTCCATGCAATGATATGACAGCTGAATGTCACAGATCCATCTGACGTAAAGGGCGTTTCTGGAGTGGTAAGCCATTGCAATTGATTGTGTTTGTTGTTGTCATTACAGCAAATGCAAAAGGAAGTCAAAAGGATAACAAATACTGTATGTGAACATCTCGAGCTGCCGCGGGAAATCCGAATGCTTTGTGCGCATCTTATTTATACACAGCCTATGCTTTGAAACTATGTCGCATTAAATATCAGCAGGATGCTCCTTGATCAATATAAGTGATGCACGGAACTGAACATCTACTTATGAAAAATGTAAATTGTCTTTAAATATATCCACCTTCTGAACGGCAACAAGGTTTCTTGTTCATACAATTGAAGTGTCTCAGCTGTGTCCTTGCTATGAGATCAGGAATTGATGTGATGACTTCACTCATCAAGCAAAGGGCAGAATAGCACAAAGCACCAAACTGATCCTGCCTCTAATTTTTTCATGACCTAAATCTGAGTTGCTGCTTTGATGCCAGCAACACGTCTTCAGAACAACAGAAGGCACTGCCCCCAATGACAAAGGGGTTTCCCTACTGACCTCCTCCCAAACGTCCCCTCATTTCCCCCCTCCAATTCCCATCCAATCTGGAAGACTATAAATGTGCAACAGGGGGATTAGCCAGTGCTTTAATCCAAATGAGGTCAGAGGTCAAAATTATCTGATGGCTTCCACTTGGGGGGAAGAGAGATGCTTTACTGACAGAGGCCACCAAAAAAATTATAGAGGAAAAAAAGGTCAACTGAGAGGAAATTCTTGGATATGAAAAAAAGATATGACATAAAACATTTTATGGAAAATCTATGAAATGAGAGGCTTTTTACTGGACGCAGCTAAACTCTACTAAAAACACAAAAAACTTTTTTTCAAATTTTGTCGCGAATTGATTTCTTCCTGTTGCCGTTTTTTTCAAATTAAAAACAAAAACTCTGAGTCATTGGTGATATTTAGGTACATTTCAGTCTTTCCACCTGAAGTTTGTCACACACAAAAAATTACCAACTAAAACTTTCCAAACCACAGCAACACTACTGCGAATGATACTAACTCTTCAGAATACTTCAGCAAGACAAGGGATTGTGGGACTTATAGCCTGGGCCACAGATTTAAAAAGTGGAAAGTTTTATTTTTGTTTACATTTTGCACCCGCTTCCCTCTACTCCCAAAACCCCGCCCACACTCTCCAATCCCCCATCCAAACCCCACCCTTTCTGAAATCAGCAGATTTTGAACTCTACAGTCTACTGAATCCTCTGCGCATGTTTAATCGACCAGCAGGGTTGCTATGCCAACCAACGGTGCAAATTCTTCTTGAGTGCAGTGACCCACTTACTGTACGTCAGCATTTTCAGTGGGACAGTAGGCAATCAGACACATTACAAAGATAGCGCCCCCGGGCAATTAGGCAGGGACTCTTGTCTGAAAGCTCAAACACTGATTTTCAGGGTTAAAAGAAACACAACGGTCAAGCTTTGTTTATGCGCATATGAGAACAATCAACTAATGAGACTCAGCCATATTAACCTAAAGGGTCAGTGTTCTCCTTTCAGCAATATCCCCTACTAAACTAAAACCAAGTGATTATTCACATCAGCACATATAAGTGCAATATGCTTCGTTTTTAATGAGGCGCTTAAAAGAACATGAGTATTGTTTATGTAACAGATGAGAAAAAGTTGTAACTTCCCTGATTAGATCATTCAATACTTTGCGTGCTCCATTGCTATTAATAGGCATAAAGAGCAGTATGAAGAGCAATTTATGGAACTGGCCTGAGTTAGTCATCACGGCCGGCGAGCAGGGAGGTATGAGTGTGGATTGGGGGTTGCAATTGAACAGGAAGGAGGGGGCAGCGAAAGGGCACACAGTCAGTGGAGGCATAGCACTGTGCACTGTTTTGGCATACTGCTCCAGGCTCCTCAGAGGAATATTGACCGGCCTAATGCAGTTAAGACTGGTTTAAAGACTGGTAATCTTAGCACAAAAAGCCTTTTTCCCACAGCACTGCAAACTGCCACCAGGGGCTATGTGTTGTAAATTGTGGTAGCTCACTCGCTCATGACGTTTAGTGGGAGGAGTGCGCATTATTCAAAATGGGTCAGCGTGGTTTAGTGCTAGTCAATTAAAGTCAAGTGGAAATTTATTCGTTAAGCATGATTAAAACAGCCAAAGTTGAGGAAAATGCTGAACAGCCTTAAAATACCAAAATAAATATAAATGTAAATAATAGATAAGAACAAGAGAAAACAATGAACTTGATAAAAACATATATAAGAATTATGACAAAATAGATAAAGAGACAGGGTGTTAAACTCAACTTGAATTAAATGCCATGAAGAGAAGGTGAGTCTTTAGCGACAACTTAAAGGCCTCTTGGGTCCGAACAAATCTGATATAAATCAGAAGACTGTTCCAGAGATTAGGGGTAGCCACCACAAAGACTCCGTCACCTCTGGTTTTGGGCCTAGATCCTGAACATCCGAGCATCTAGTTGGTCAACCTCAGTGCTCTAACTGGAGTACAGCCATTCAAGAGCTCTGCAAGACAAGATCGCCCCAGGCCATTTAAGACCCTAAAAACAAGCAAAGAAATTTTAAAATCAATCCTAAATTGAATAGGAGGCCAGTGATGGGAGGCCAAAAATGCTGTTAAGTGATCATGCTTCCTTTTTCCAGTTTGAAGATGATCAGCTGCTTTTTGTAAGACCTGCAGACAATGAGGAGATGACAGTTCTGCGCCCACATATTCAGAATTACAATAGTCTAATTGAGCAGTAATGAAAGCATGAATCACTCCCTCGAAATATTCGGGAGAGAGATAGGCCTTTACCTTGGTTATAAGTCTTAGCAAAACTGCTAGTTTCACTTGACTGGTTAGCCAAAAATTGTGTGAGGAAGTTTACCAGCAGTCTATTGTTCTGCCAACAAACCACAGATCGAAAGAAATATTTCACACTATGCAAATGACTGTGCCATCTCTGTGCTCTTCCTGGAGATATGAAAAGCCTGTTTGTATTACTTGCTCAAAATTGCCCAAACTATATGTGTTACACCTTGATTAACTCAATGGACACTGTCAAGCAGCTGGTTTAACTGGATGAGCAAAAAAAAACAAAAAACGGATTTGGGGTGCCTGTATAGCTTATAATCCGGACAGGATCCAACTTGTGCTTCATTGTTTTGGTGCCAAATTCTGCAGATGATGACACGGAAAGTTATAAACAGCTAGGGATTCTGATCAAATGAACAGCACAACCAGCAGTGTTAATGAGTTTAATGCTCAGTATTGACATAATTACCTACAGGGGATAAGAACAGGTTTTTTAACAGAAACTTAAGCATTCAAACTCTAAACGGGAGTTGCCCTGCCATGAACTGGAGCTCTTGAAACATTCTGAAAAACTTTTCAGTTTTTTGAGAGTGCTTCCATGCTGTGGAGTGTTCCTAATGAAATATTTCAGAGTTTGGTGAATGGTCGATGACTGCCCCTCTATTAGTGTAGACTATTGTGGGGTTTATCATGCGGTGGAACGAGGATTTAATGCTGCATGACTTGGCTATAAGGGCCCGGATCCCCACACTGGTTTATTTTCAACCTTCCACTGATTTCTTTTCAATCATCATCCTACAAAACTATGCAACATGCAAGGACTTCCAACTGGGGTACCTGGGGACCCCAAGAATAAACTGTTGCAAAAAACAACCATCATAGCAAAGTGAAAGCTTATTTCTTCTCAAGAAATGATTAGTTATGTAACTCATGTCATCTAGAAAAAAACAGATGATTTTTATTAGGAAAGTTACAGCTCATTTGCATATTTTGTAAAACCTTAGGAAGAGCAGTATTTTGGGCTGTCGGCAGAGCGTATTTGAGGAAATCTGTGTCTGCCGTATCAGTGTCTGTCTCCTTAAAAAAGACTGACGGAGTACCCCTACCCCCTGATAGTGTGCGATGCTTTAAATTAGGACCCATGGCAAGCATGAACTCAATAAATAGTTCCATCCATTAAAACTGTATAGGTGGATCTGGGGGCTTTTCATTGGAGTCCCCAAGGATCCCAAGAAATTGGTATTTTTAAAAAGCACTTGATAAAACAGAAACAGAAAACAGTGATATGAAGTCATGAGGAACAAACTGATTAACAAAGTCATGAAGAATTGGAATAATCAAATAAAGCGCCTATGCGATTTGACAAAAAGAATACCTCTGGTCTACAATGACCCAAGTCGGTAGGATTAAGGCTAAGTCATTAGTTATGCATATTAAACAGAGTTCAGTGAACACCGCATTCACATGGCCATCACAAAATTCATGAAATATTAAAAGAAGGGAGCATATTATTAATTAATTTTAAAGATATGATCAAATATGCCTCTGGAGTATCAAGCAGATGTGAAACGCACAAAAGCCAATGTGAAAATAAACACAATAAATAAATAAATAGTACACATGACGCATGCTTGCATTGCTGGTTTCAAAAATTTGGGGAATTTCTGAGAATAATGTCGCCGCGCAATATTTGACATTTTGCCTGGGGATCTGAGAAGGCATAAGAGCACCAGGGCCAACTGACTAATTCAAACAAAAAAACTGGCCAGATTAACAACTACCCTGAGAGATGAACAACTTGACGCAAGCAGGCTGATGAAGATGTCAACATGTTGGAGTCTGTGAATTCAGCCACTTTTACAATGAAAGCCTCATTGTAGCTGCGTTATGCCATTATGCCATCGCTGTCTCTCTCGCCCTATGTCTGCAACACAATCTTGTAAATGTCACTAAGAGATAGCGATCTACTGTAATAGCAGAGAGTTTTTTTAATACATACATTCAAAGAAACTGTGCTCTACCATCTGTTATCCGAAGACCTAAAATTCTTTTTCCTCTTCTTCAATCTATTCTCGGTTTACGGCAGCCAGGTAAATCCCCAGGAAAGGCCCAGGGTGGGCCGGACCATTGTGCAAGGCTGACAGATTGAGCTTAGTCAGAAGGGGTGGGCGTGGGTACAGGCACACATGCAAATGGAGTCTGTCCTATGAACATACAATAGACACTGGAGGACAATGAAAACCGGTACACAGGCAGCACAAACAATTACCCCTCAAGCAGCAAGACTATGGCCCTTTTGTGTCCTACTTAGAATTACCAGTCAACTTTGACTGCGATTAGGCAACTATTCCCTTTTGTCACAAACTAATCAAGACCGCATCTGGCATTTACATACTGTCTACAGAATTGATTGTATCTTTGAATTGATCATATCATCAATGGTTTGTTCTGAGTGCTACTCCTCTGGTCATGATAGTGCTATTCCATGAAACTGTCGCTGGTCAAGTGTAATTTCCTGATTTAATTCTGTGGTTTAGTTTTACAAGCTCGTTTTCCACCGCAGGAATGAATGGGACATCAGATATAGGCCGTATAGCAATGCATTAGCCTGTCTGCCACCATATGAGAAACAGCATCATTAAACTCACAGGGAGGGCAACTCCTCTGCCCTGGTCTGCAATGATCTTTCACACACTGCGGCTTCGGGAGCGTGATCTATGCTTTGCCACTGGACACTTACCTGACTTAGTTGATCTAGTGAGGACGGAAGAAAAATTTCAGCGCCGACCCAATGATCAAATACAACACTCTGTGTGCCTGGCAAAAATGGACTTGCTGACTCATTTCAAAACCCATATCGAGTGATATAAATCACTGACCTAAAAGCAAAATGGCTGCCGCATTTTTCATCCCTCCCTCTTCGCCCTGTGGGCTGTGAACCTGTAGCTGCTTAATGGAGTAAGCCTGAAGTAGGCAGTGTCAAACGACTGCACCGTATCATAAATTTGATACTTATTACATGGAGATAGCTACTGTCTGAACACTTTTTATCTGTCTCAGCTATCAAACATGGAATGGCAGTGGTAAAATTTATGATGACAGAAAATGTGCAAATTTATTCATGAGTGGAGTAAGACTGCAGTATAAAAGTCTGAGTTTTCAAAAGGCTGCTCATGGCCGCTCGATGTTCTAAATGGTACCATAGGGAGCCAAACTCAAAATAAGATCAAAATGCAGCTATAATAATCTGAAAATACAAAACATTAATTTAATGTGTACAAATGTATAGAATCGTGCAGAATAAATAAACTTTGTTGTATCAGTGATGGGGGTCACTTGGGTGCCTTTTAGCCTCTGGGGGTCCTTGGGTCAGAGTAGATAGTAAGACCCATGGTAGAAAGCAGTTGATCATGGAACATGCAAGTCAAAGCCTCAGACTACACCTGCTCAAGAAAACCACTTCATAAATGTGCCCCATCAATACATGCCTAATTAGCAAGACTGACAAGTTGTGGTTCATTGTTATTTGCTTATACAACAGAATTACAGTGCTATGAAAAACTGTTCACCCCTTCCCAATTTCTTTTGTTTTGTCACAACCCTCTTGTAAATGCCCTCTGTGTCTCCTCTGTTCCAGCAACTTGCGTGTCTATTAGAAGTAATTTTTTCCTGGAGCGGCCGGATAGCTCACTCAGTTAAAGCACCACATTGCAGAGCAGAAGTGACTATCATGGCGCGGGTTCGGGCCCTGGTCATACCAACCGGCAATGGTCGGCAGCCTTTTCAGAGGTAGCGCACAACTGGCCATTGCGCTACAGGGTTGCAAGTTAGGAAGGGACTGCCAGAAAGGGAAATATAAAATGGTTGCTTTGTTCGTTGCTAAAGTGCCTCCTGTTGGCCAGCCGGGCGTTCGTCTGGAAGATTCTAAGCTTGTTCATGTTCGGGTATCCTCCGCCCTCGTTCTGAACTTGCAAGGATTCAACCAATGAGTGTAAGGAAGCAGTATTGATGGGCACGTGTTTGAAGGAGAGTTGTGAACCATCCCTCTCTCCTGAATTGGCAACAAGGGGTCTCATACGAGCAAGCCTTGTACGTAGTTCCTCAATTGGGCATTCCAGATTCCGGTGGGATTGGAGATGCCAAATTTAAAATAAATAAATAAATAAATAAAAGAAGAAATATTTCCTTCGATTGCTTAGCGTCTTGCATTCTCCCTTAACGCCGGCTGTGTCTTGTTTCATAGTAACCTTATGCCTTGTACCAATGACGTATATACCCCCTTCTTTCACATGCAAGTTGCTGTATTGTGATTTGCGATGTGTACTCATAACCAGTCAGTATTTACTATTAAAACTCTTTTCCTTTTGAAAGTAAGACGTAACCTTATATGATAGCAATTTATGAACACCTCCTTCCTTATTCAGTTAATAAGACGGAAGGCTTTTTTGGGGCCAGGATTGGGACCATGTTCTTGTTAATTCTGTCCCATGTTTTAGGAACAAGTCCCAATCCTTCAATGGTCATCAGCATTGGTACCGCGTTCTCTCTAACACCCCATTTACACCGGGCTTACAACCGAGTTGTGACCGAAAAATGGCCTCTGCTCGCCCTCACTCGCACTGGGGTTGAAAGCTGGTCTCTATGCGGTCTCCATGGTCTCCAAAACTATCCCTCTCAGTCTCCATTATTCTCCATCGGTCTCATAGAGGTTTGCGAGTGTATGGAACTGCTCAAAACACTCGCAGAGGTTGTGCCACCAGTGAGAAACACAAGAGAGTACCATAATCAGTCATAATAAGCTCGCACAAGTCTAAACTCACTCTCAACTCGGTATCACAGGTCGTAATAGACTCACAAGTGGCCTGGCATGCGGTTGTATCAATGATCGCAAATTTTTAGGAATTTTTCACTCGCAAACTATTGCAAGCATTATGGCGAGCTTAATGCGAGCCTATTGCAACCCCATAACGACCGACAAATGTACACATTTTAAATGCGACCGAATTAAATTAATGTTTAATGTTTAAATGCCTGACTTATGAACAAAGGGGGTCATTGCTTTTTCACATCAGGCCAAGAAGAGTTGGATAGCTTTTTTCCATCAATAAATGGAAACACAGCAGGAAGGCTGGGGGTTCGAATCCGGCCTGGGGCCTTTCTGTGTGGAGTTTGCATGTTCTCCCTGTGTGCACGTTGGTTTCCTCCGGGTACTCCAGTTTCCCCCACCCACAAAAACATGCATTATAGGAACACTCGTACCAGCACCCCTGACCAAGGTACTGCCTTGAGAACTGTAGTTGGTCCCCAGGCGCTGCTCTGTGGCTGCCCACTGCTCCTAACTATAGGATGGGTCAAATGCAGAGGAAAAATTACCCCACGGGGTTCAATAAAGTGTATCTATCTCTATCTATCTATCTATCTATCTATCTATCTATCTAAATGAAGTCATCATTAAAAACTGTATGTTGTGTTTTGGGTAATCTTTGTGTAATATTAAAATCAGATAGATAACTTGACACATTAAAGTGTGACAAATATGAAAAAATAGAAGAAATCTATGATGGGACAAGTATTTTTTACACCACTTTATATTGTACATTTTTGATGTCAAATAACAGATTAAGACTATGGCACAGATGATAATGGTGTGCTGGGGGCATCCAGCTCAACTCCAGAATACTCGTAATGCCTCCATCACTGTCCCCTGCTTATTCAATGTTTAACAGCTGCCAGATGGAAAAATCTATCTGACCCATTAACAAAAACAAGTCCAGCTTTAATGGCCCTCTTAAATGAAAATATGGCCACTGTACTCTGACCCCATGACACAATTTCTCTCTTTCTCCCTCTAGCCTCTCACACATTCAATTTCATGATGCTTTATTGGCATGACATGTACTATGCTGCCAAATAAAATGCCATGAGATTTGTTGTAGCAATATAAAAAATTGTTTTCTCATTGTCAGTTGTATACCATATTGTTCTGCATTAAAATTATAAAGCCTCATTTCACAGTGAACTGATTACACAAAGTTGGTGATTCACAGGCGTAGTCCTCGATGTTTAATGGCCTGTGTGTAAATTCTCACATTCCATTTGTCAGTTGACAGAGTCATAACTGTATTTTGCCGGATAAAGCCTGTAATCTCCCTTTTGCTGGAGATACTTGTGTGGTGGATGCCATTTGATATGCTGTCAGTAGCCGCCCAGCACACATCCCTAAAGCAATTTTCAAATCTGTCGATCAGACCAAACACTTTAAAGACACTTTCTGCGCGAGGTTTTCTTCAGCGCTCTTCATATATTTTCAGAAACCCCTCCCAGTTTGCATAAAGATGAGATGATGCAATAATGTTGCTACCCAGTACCCACACAAGATGTATTTCAATGCCCAATTAATAATTTTTCATCACATTTTATTTGAAAATTATTATTACAAGCAGCTCTCAGTCTACAGATAAAAGACATTTTCTCAAACCAATGGCAGAGAAATCACCATAATAGGCTTCCATATTTTCAACACGTCTTCAAAAAGGTTAATCAAATTGTTGTGACATATAATGACAGTCAAATATAAATCAAATCAAATAATGTATCAAATCATGGCTGATTAGTAGTTGTGTCCAGAGTGCTATGCTTTTCTTATCTTGCCACAATCATTCTCCATTTGAAATAACTGTGCAACTGACTTAATACGTTATGTATCAACAAGTGCCTTCACCATGGTACCCAACTGAGACTGGGTCTGCTATATCCCTGCTACACAATTATTGGCTAATTATTGGCTGTTAAAGTGCTGTTCACTGAGTGAAACAAAGAGCCAATAATCATATCAGGACAAACTATATTTGATATTGAGATGTATGGCACCATGAAGAATAAGACTAACCTGAGAATTAAGACTAACTAGAGAGTCTGCAAGGGAACCAACAAATCCACTGGCTTTTTCATGTTAAAACATACAAATACACTGTCGTTCCTGGCAATTTGTAACAATTTCACCTCACATCAAGACACAGCATCTGGAGTATAGCTATTCTTCAGCCAATACATGCCAAATCCAAATTAGCTAAGAATGAGACATGTGTGGCTATATCTCTCATGAATAAATACCATCTTCTGACTGAAAATACATTTTTCATTCATTTTTGTCATGGCTGAACCTATATATGAGAACCCATCAAGTCAAAATTGCTCATTCATGACACATTCTGATTTTGAGATCAACGCTGTTAAGTTGGCCACTTTTCACTTGATATGCGATAGCCGTTTACTTTAGGAGTTTGTTTCCAAAACGCAATAAGTTCTAAAATGACAAAAATTGATATAATACCATAGAGTGATAGCCCTGTGCCCTTACACATGGTGCAAAAATCAGTTTTTAGAAATTCATACTATAAGGTGTATTTTTTCTCGGTCAAAGTCTGTGTTTTTCTATTAAATTCAATAGGCGCCAACATAGAAAAAGCTGATTCACTCAAAGTGAGTAAAAAGGATATATTGCATTTTGGAGACAAACTCTTCACTTCTTATATAATTCCATTAAAACAAATAGGTGAATCACTCTAATTTTTTTTTTTTTTTTTACATCAAATACTTTTTAGGTACATACAACAAACTATTGCAAAAAGTCAAAAAATTCCAAGTGACATGGAATGTTAATTTTTACTTGGTGTGTTCACATATGAGCATATTTTTTTCTCAATTGGTTAGTCATAAGGACCTCTAGCCCCTTCAAAAATGTCTAGCAGCACAACTTCCAGGATCTCCTCCAATCCTTCAGACCTGCTGCATCCTAAAATATCAGAAACTACCAATGCACATTTTTATTAATTCTATATAAATATTCATTCAGTGGCTATGAAGAATGAATGCTGGAATTATCTCGTCCCCTCCAACCACTGTGAACACTCAGGCCTTTGAAAGGTAATGATTAGAATTCATCCATGCTTTCAAGCATAAAAATTAGTGTCAGCGAGATGTTTTCTTTCATTCTGAAGCTCTCCTCCACCAATAATAACAAGAATGGGCACGGCTGTTTCTTTCTTTTGTTAAATGTTATACTGCACTATGTTGACCCTGGAAATCAATGAATTATCCCAAGCATGAATATTTATATATTCAGTGTCAAACACTCAATCTCCCCCCTGAGTAGAATTGTAGCATTACCATTTGGAGAGCCGGAGCATGCTGAGTGGAGGCTGGGTGACGGTAAAGATAACCTTTTTCCGAGATACACGCTAACCTAAGTGAGTATCAACTTAAGTAATATGAGTCATCACATTTAAGGCTGATGTTAATCACAGACGATTAGCAATGCCATCAATACCGACCTGTCAAGACTCAATGATGAACGAGGAAAAAAACTCCTCAACGTTAACATGATTTGAGATCTTTCTCTGTTCTCTATGTAAATGGAGCAGATCCAAAAAAGCCAATCTAAAAGACTGGTTTGTTCCCCTACATTATTACTTTCGGTGGCCAAATTTCGACAAAAAGCCAGATACACTTCACACCATTCCCTCCCAAAACTGAAATGTGTTCAACTACAAAGTAAAACTGACAAATTGCAGAGCTTTCGAGGACACAGCCAGCAAGAGACTGTATTTCTTCCTGACAAAGATCCTGAGTTCTTTGGGCTCTTACTATCACAAAATCCATAGCTGGATCAAAAAGTCCGCACATTTTTTCCATACTAAAACTGGAATAATAAAATCTAACAAATGTATATTCACTGGGGCTTTTGGTGTTACAAATTAGAAATGACTGCTTATTAAGTCTAAGCCAAAGTGCAATATCTGTGCTGAAACATGTAAATTATACGATTTTAACATGAGAATCTTGATAGGTTTAAGATTGTGGCTCCTATAAGGGCCATATAACTGGGCTGGGGTGTGTTTCCCAAAATCTCAGATGTTAACTTACATAGTTGGGCCCATTGACTGTGAATGGACGAACTACGTAAGTTGCTCTAATCTCTTAGTTAGCAACTACGCTTTTGGGAAATGCGCCGCTGGTTAGTTAAGGTAATAACATTGCATGTTAGCATTGTTTAATTCGCCAATTTCCACTATTGACATCACTTTGCCACAGCCGTTATAACAATGACATTTAATCTTCCACTAATCATTTGGAATTACATGATGGCAGGTCAAGTTGCTACTGGCTATGGTTTATTCCCTCCAGCCTAAATCTTTCACATAACGCATATAAATGTAAAAAATGTGAAATACGTCTACACCTGTCACCTCCTGTGTCTTTGTTAGTCTCACTGCGTTTTTGGCTGCCCTTGTGTAGCTTCGGTTTCATTTCCAGGACAGATTTCAATCATTCAACAAGTGTTGCCACTTAATGTGGCCATGTCCCCCGCCAGGTCACAGAAATCGGCTGGGGTCGGCGTATCACACTAATACACATGGAGCGTCAGTGTTAGTTCAGACAGGCACGGAAGTCAGTCTTGGCTCCACCCCTTGTCCAATCGCATTGGACTTCAGCGTCACGCATTACTTAATTTGCGTCTTTTTAAATAAGGCGGCGCTCTCCATCTCAACTAACCAAGCTCTACCATTCCCACAAGACCCATTACAGATCTGCGCAAACATCCCCCTCCACCTCCCCAGCCTCCTCCTTTCCAACGGCACAGTCTTTGGCAGTACTTGTACTCGTACTCTTGTCTTTACATGGAATTGGCATTGTTTTGTATGGTATTGGCATTGTTTGTAATCTGTGTTGTCATTCATTTCATTTCGAGCGCTGGCTGCTGCTGTCCTGCTGTCCTGATCCGGTCCTGATCCAGTTCTGCACCATCCTCAGCATGCCACTTCCTGGTGCTACAGACGCCACTGTTCAGATGGACTTAAATGGAACTCTTTTGCTATTTTACTCTATTTTGACTTTATTTTGTTAATATTTAGCTAGCCCGCGGAGGATGGGCTTCCCCACTATAGTCTGGTTCCTCCTGAGATTTCTTCCCACTGGGGAGTTTTTTCTCACCACTGTTTGAGGATTTTTCTTCCTACTGGGAGTTTTTTTTGCCTCATTTGCTGAAGTGGGGAATAGGCTGGGCACTGCCCTTTCATTTATTTAAGCTCTCAATGTAAAGCGTCTTCGTGACAGTCTGTGAAAAGCGCTATACAAATAAATTGCATTGAATTGAAATTTTAAACATGGTGAACCAGACTCTGCCGGGGGGGGTTGTGATCTCCTGGAATGTCTGTGTCATGCTTGCTCAGATTGTTCCAGAGTATCACTTGAGCAGAGTCACCGCCAAATTCAAATGTATGTCATTCCAAATAAATAGTTAAATCTGACGCGAGTGTCCTGTCTGAAATTGAAGCCAAAGATGAATGAAATCGGTCAAACCGTTCTTGAGATATCACGTTCACAACAAACGGGACGTGACAGACGGACCGACGGAGCTGAATACTATGTCCCCCGCTCCGCTCGCTACCGCAGCGGCGGTGGACAATTAATGTCACGCTACCTCCTCAATCCCCTTGTACATTTCTCATGCGTTTCGTGCACCTGTTTCTCATTGTTGTTCATCGTCTCTGTGTATTTCAGTCGGAGTCAGTATTCATGTCCTTGCCGGGCTGTCTTGCCTTGCCGCGCGCTTGTTGCTTGGTCCCTCACATTTACTTCTCCTGCCCTGGTTTTCCTAGTTCCTTGTTCGTGCCTCAGACCTGTGTGTTTGTCAGTATTGCCCCTGTCATTTGTTTTCCTCGCCCTGCCCCAAGATTTCCATCCTCTCCGCACCTTTGCCCCCCGAAAGCCCAGTCTCATCCCAACTCCTCATATAGTGATGCAACCTGACCAAGTGTCAATATACGAAGGAAATACAGGCTTTTGCCTTACTTATTTGACGCCAGTGTTTAAAAAAAAAACCATCCCCAACCCCTAACCCTAACCGAAACATCAAATAAGGATGCCAACAGCATCTATTTTTGTTGTATATCGACATTTGGTCAGGTAGCTTCACTATATGACGAGGTGGGATGAGAAAGTGCTGGTTTCAACCCCAGCTGGGAACTCCGGCCATGCTCCGCTCGCCCCCCAGGATCCTGATAGCCATCGCGCGACTTCTGCCCATCCTGGGACCACAACCTGCCTGTGTAGGTATCTATTTGCTGTGTACCGAACACTGGTGTATTAATAAAGCTCAGGTTTCCCCTTTCCCTGGGTCTGCACTGGAGTCCTTTGCGTCTGGGTTCCCTGATGTAAAAAAATAAAAAAAAAAAAAAAAAATCGAAGGCAAGCAGACACCTTACCTTGCATTCTTAGCTTACCAACACTGCACTACACAATTGAAACACAGTGCATATCTGGCAATAACACTGCAGTTTAATGCTCGAGCTCTGCTAAGTACCATTGATTAAATTTTTGTGCACATCCTTAAAACAATAGTAAAATGGCCATGAATTTTTACCTAACAAAAATGAAGGCTTTAAACATCCCTTTGAACTTCGATTAGTGCATCTGTGCCATGTAAAGAGGCATTATTTATAGCCTAATCAACACAGGAGCAAAGGCTCCTTTTTATAATAACGCAATAAAATTAAGATGACACCAGGCACCCTTATTCCGCATGTGTAGTTGCAGAACTCTGTTGGATAATAGTGGTTACATTAACATGGCTTCAGTCACCACCTCAGCTTCCCTCACTGATTGCAATCATATCCCAAAATTTTTCTGAAGCATTTTTGAGCCTGTACAGAAAGTCCCAAGCAACACCAGGAAGTTCATTATCTCAGATCCCTAGCATATACATGGATATGGCAATCAGTTTTCTGTTTGTACGGATCATATGTGTACATTACGCTGATGTGCTCTGCAATAACATAAATATTCATAATTAAGAATGCATTGTTGTGGAAGCAAAAACAGCATTATCCCCATTTGGCTTGACAATTATGAAACAACCATTCCACCCTCTTGCATTATTCACATGGGAAATTCATGTTTTTTATGCTAAATGACTCACAGTTAGATGCTCATAAAATCTATGTTAAGTATTTCCTTTGAGGGCAATAACAAATCCCAGAGTTGAACTGCACCCATGCTACAAAGTCCTATACTTTTTACAGATTTGTTTTCAGAAAGCACTATCTATGGCAATAGATTAACTTTTTAAAAATCTGAGGAAAATCCAGTAGCTGCTGTATCTTGGAAAATGTATTGATCTCTGTTGCACTACTATTGGCAATTAACTGGCAAATGTGGAGCAAAGCTGACAATGAATCATATCCATCACTTATTCATATGAACAAATAAAAACCTGGAAATAAAATTGTGACCAGATGAAACAGCATAAGTAAACAAAGGTCAGGGAATGCATGAAATTCCATCTGCAATATCATTGAATCCAATATAAAAGCTACAGCTGAATAAAACAGTTCATCTCAACAAATTGTCTAAGAACATAAAGAGTCCCACAACTAAAAGCAGGTCAGGATAAATACAGTGTCACATTACAGCAGTAATGTCAATGAGTGCATTCGATCCAAGAAAACAATGACCAAAAAAATGTGTGCAGCATTGAAAGCCAATATAAATAAAACAGCTTGGCTGGATCAAATTCATAATAAATCATCGGTTCTGATACAGATGGAAAATTTATGCAATACTTCCATCAAAAAACGTTAAAGAAAATACTTGCCTTATATGTGAATGCATACACTATTGTAGCTGTCACACAGTGAATACCCTGGTACTTTGTGACCTCCCCCACCACAAGAGCATAAATCATCAGGCGTTGCAGTACCATGGAAAGCACCAATCTCACCTGACTAAAAGAATTACACATGGCTGTGATTTATCTTAGCCACAGTAACTTCGACAGTAGTCCTCTCTTCTAGGCTACAGCCAATAAATGTGCCAAAAAACTGATGTTCTGCATTTCTGCAGAGCCTACAGTCAATGGGAATTGTGCATGGCTACAACATATTTAAAGTCATTTTATTTGATGATTTCACAATATTTTGAAAAAGGACATTCCTGAACTTTCCAATGCAAATGAGCCACATAAATAACTGTCAAACATGGTAATGCACAGTCCAGCAAAAATGGCACTCTGGAAAGTCAACTCTATAACAGCAGGCTGACCCCTTTAACTGATCTGGGCATTCTCTCCAGCAAAACGAGTAAAATAATTAACATAATTAACGGCCACTGGTCTACAGATGTTAAGTTCTTTATGCACTTCATAAATTTACATATCGTTAGCCTCATAGCATAATTGCCCAAGTAATTTTTTGGCTTACTGTTGCAATATCAAAAAAAAAAAACCAATGTGCTTGCTAAAAATTGTGTTCTTTCTTGCTTTCCGAAAATGTTAAAACATGACTTAGGCAACTATGCTATTAGGCTAACGATATGCAACAATGGTCTCCCCTCTAAATCCGTTTCATATATACAACTTCACCCTCCAAGCAACCATCTTCATAGCCATAGATGAATTCAGCTGTTAATGTAGATAGGATTATTCACTGTGAGCGCTGGCTTGATTCGGAATAATTTTTTGTACACAGTTTTTTACAGATGAAAACAATAATTGTGAAACACCAACATCATTCCCTTTACTTTCAGAAGTATCTGTATCCTGATTTTCCAGTCATGCTCAACATGACCAAACAAATGTGGACATCCAACATCTCATCAAAGTGCTCATCCAACATCCCATTCCAAACTTTGGAAACATTATTAACACAGTCTCTGCTTTGCTGTGATAGCAGTCTACTTTCCCATTGGAATGTTTTCTACTGGACATTAGAACACTGCTGCAGGAATTTGTTCCAATTCCAGCCAGAAAAGCGTGAGTGAGGTTGGGCAAGCAGCTTGGGCAGTTAGGCTGGGCTTAAAGTCAGTTTCCAGTTGATCCCAATGGTGCTAAATCAAGTTGAGGCAAGGGCTGCATGAAGGCATGTCCACTTCTTTGTCAATGATCAAAACCAACTGTGAGTGGAATTTGCCATATGCATGGGGGAACTGATTTCTGGAAAGGGGATAGGACCTTCCCAAACTATTGGATGCACAGAATCATCGGGAATTTTATTTCTGTGCCATTTTTCACACTGCTATCACAAAGATGTCTCAAAGTGCAGAGCAGTGGCCTCCAATCCTGTTCCTGTAGAGCAGCCATCCTGTGGATTATTACTCTGATACCAATTAAGCACTCCTGATTCGGCTAATTAGCAGATCGCCAAGATCTCTGACTGAAAAATGATGTGTGCTTTGCTCTAGTTGGACTGAAAACCCTCAGGGTGGTAGCTCTCCAGGAACAGGGCTGAGTACCCCTGGTGAAGAGGCTAGGGAGGACCAGCCTAAATTCCAAATATAATGGGGAATTCTAATCGGGAAAACATGACATGATGTTAAAAAGTTTCCTCCAGGGGAATTAAGAGGCCTTGCACAACAATTTAAAACAATCCCAAACCAAATGTGTACTTCGTTTATGTAATATTCTGATGCCCTTCCAGTTCCTGCTGGATCAGAGAGGCAGAGTGCAATAGTAAGAAAGGGTGACCAGAATCTGCAACTTAGTACAAGTAGGCTATGAGCATCTGTCTGTAACACAAGGTAAAAATGGACCCTTTTAACCAATTTATACATGAAGATCAGAGATGTTGTCTAAAACCTAGTTTTATCACTTATAAAAAGTCTTGCCACTTTTATTATTATAAAATATGTGTGATAAGTGGATGTGGAATTAATTATCCAGTATTGTTGCAAATATTCCATTTCAATTTAGCCCTCAGCAACTTTTTTGAAAACCTGATAGACCTGATAAAACTGTCAGCGACTTCTTACCGTTCATGGAAACAAACACAGGAAATGATAAGGAACATAACACTAGAGGTAGCTAGGGTATTTAATTTCATCATAGCCAACAAAGCCTCTGAACATGAGAAATTAATAATACCAAATTAGAGCCTTCACCAAAGAAACAACTGATTTATTACCAATTCTGATGATATTTACAACTTTGACGCATAATTTAATCAGCCAAAGCAGTTTTTCAAATTAATGTTTCAGTTGACACGTTAAGATAAATTAGTGGTCGTTTATGTCACCATTGTCATCATAATAATCATCATGACTACTGAAAACATTTACTAGCCTTTCGGTCTCCCCATGAAATCATGAGCATCAGGGTCCAAGGGAACGCCTTCTGCGGAGGCTCATCTGTGGTTTGATCCACTTAAGAACACTACACGAAAAAAAAAAATCTGAAGTTCTCCACCATTTGTTAAAAATCAATGTATTATTAATGTGTTATGAAGATTTTATGGGCAGGCAAGCCCCGTTCGCACCGTGGGGGAATAGCTGACGAGTGCTGGGCGTGTGAACACTATTCCACCACTGAAATCCGCGCCATTACTGCTCTTCCCCCAGTACCTTCCCCCACCTGAACCACAACAAAAATACTGGTGGTGGTGGTGGGTGCAGTTAGGGGGGGCGTGTGCACCTCTTATGACATTTCCATAACCTTTCTTCATTTCTATTTATTTTGTGACCTAACACCATGCTAGGTAAATATTCTAGCCCAGACTAAGGATAATTCAACTGTAAGAGGTAAACCCGTTCCTACGCACTATATTATAGTCACAGCTCATATTGCGAAATTTAACCTGTAGCATGACGACATGCACGTATAATACTGATATCCATGCAGCCTAGCAAAACAAATGGTGTTGTTGCAAATTGATTAATGGACAGCAGCTGTTTCCAGGGGACTGGCTTGTCAAACAAGACACATCAAAGCGCGCACTCGACTATCAAACGCAAATACAGTTTTCCAAGGCACGGTCAATGAGTGCTCTACAATGAATTGTGAGATCTAATCACCAATAAATTCACATGAACATCTTCTCATTGACAGGATGCTATGTGGTTTGCCATGTTAAATGACTTGACATCTGTCTGCTGGACAGCTGTGGTCTTGATGTTGTCGTACAAACAGTCACAGCAAAGGGAACTAAAATTCTTTATGCTTTAAGCTCTGCTTTTTTCATAAGTGGGTCAGGTCTAACGAACAACAACCTTAGCAGCCAGTCCGAGCAGCAATATCTGCGGATAAGCATGTAGTCTTTACCATCCCACTTTGCCCGGTACATCTGGCCCTTGTTTTTTTAAATTTACCTATTCAGTCATTTATGCAGTTATATACTTAGTTATATATATTAATTAATTTGTTCATTTGAAAATATTACGAATGTCAGCGTAGTACAGCGAAGTATGAATGTGACAGAGATAGCCCAACCAAGATAAACATTTTTAATGGCTTTCGCAATTGATCTTGAACGGCCGCGAGCATTCCCCAAGCTTGGTTGGTGATTTCATTCAGTTTCTTAATAATGGATCTATTTTTCTGTCTTTTATGCCTGTTCAGCTTGACAGATTTATCTTATTTTCCATGTCCCGCAACACAGCCCCTCCTCTCAGATCATTCGTGCACGCTCATTTAACCCTCAGTAAAACAAATAGATCCGAAAAAAATCCTCACCAAAACAAACAGAACCCTGATTGGCGATATAATCAGAAAAAATGACAGCCAAATTGCGGGGTGCAATGTTAAATTTACTGGAGACTTGTCCAAAACAAATTGACTAAATCAATTAAGATTAATAAGATACATTTTCCGCAAAAAAAGCACAAAAAAAAAAAAAATTCAGGACTCCTCACACCTCACAGACTGACCGTGCAGGAGGAAACAAAAGGTCCGTACGAACAGCGACAGGGACGAGAAATCTCTGCACATTCCACACCAATGTTATTTTCTCATTTGCAAGCTCAAATGGTACCGAAATTATGTATTCGCTGTGCCAGAAAAGACATAGGAAACTGAACATATAACGATGCGATACCAATGTTAGAAAAAATAAATGCATGAAAAAGCAGATTTAGGCTTAATACCTTTTTGTGTCTGTCCCTCTTCCATGTTCTCTTCCATTGCTGCTGGTCTTTATTTTGTAGTCGCCGTATGGTATTCAAAAAAAGCCCACAGTAAGATGGTCAAAGCCCCCTTTTTTTTTTTTTTTTTTTTTTTTTTGGTTCTCGTATTTGATTTTTGGCTCCAAGGAAGCACCCACGGGTAGTGATCTAGGACAGTCCTCAAAGCTTAGCTCAGAGAGTCACTCCCGCCCCGCTTTGCCCGGAGACTGCTTGTCAACACCGATTTCATTCAAATTATTCTTCCGTGAAGATTATCAATTTTCCTTCCCAACGCTGCCCATTGCAGGCCTCGACGACGAGTATGTTGGGATAAACTCTCCCACAAAACGTGACCAAATTCTGGGCTGTCTGCAACAGGGGCACGGAGGCTTGAAGCTTTCAGCCGCTTTAAACCTAGGCAGGGCAGGTGTATCAGAAGACAGGAATGGTTTTCTGTTGAAGTACATTCACGCACACTGAAAATAGCCCCCCACACCAAGAACAGATGGGAGGGAAGGGGTGTATCGCAGAGATGAACAGCCCATCAACCCACGATCCCCCCGTTTCCAAATGAATGGAAAAGCCCACCAGACTTCGACTAATTCATACAGTATTTGCGTATGATTTTCACCTGATGAAAATGACTAATTCGCTCTTAAATAGTGTGAACGGGGGTGAAAATCTTATTCGTCATTGCTTCATTTTGCGCGGGCAGGTGTGGACATGAAGATGGGTGGAGTATGAAGCGGTAACTCCCTTGAACGCTTATAATTTCCATTGTGAAGAAGAAACAGTCAACATGAGATCTTTATCTGCTAAATTCAGGCGATGTGATATTCGGGATGCAATCCTTTTTATCGTCCAATCCTAGTCTGCTGTCCGTGATGTAATTTTAAAATGCAGTAAGTAGGCCTACTTTGCATGATGCAGGAATAATGCATGATTTGAAGAATATAGGAATAAGTGACCGTTATCCAGTCGTTTTCCATGCGCTGTAGCCATCAGGAGAATGGGCAATTCGACAACGCTGGCACTTTCATCTTATTTTTCTACCGATATGAGGGAGAATCAATCGAATACAAGTGCATACAACACGTAGAACCTGCAATGAAACAGTACACTAATGAACGCATTTTTGAACCCATGTCATGACATCAGTATGCAGCAGTGGTGTGAATAGTTATGAACTCACTCGGAGTCAAAACAGTAATCTCAGCGCTTAAAAACAGATATCGCGCGATGCCTCCATCAAAATATAGGAGGGTGGGTGATCTGCGCTTAAGGCATCTTCTAATTTAATGACGCTTAATCAGCACCATTGAGTGCATGTCATTGCGTTGAAAAACAGCAACAGTGTTAAAATGCTAATTACACACATAAACTCAAGAACTTTTGTAAGCTTCCTCATGCCTTAACTAATAAAGTAAATTCACACAGTGGCAACAAAAATAGAGCAACCATTCATTTCAAAAGCTATTCATTTTGTTTTTCATTTTAAATCTAATGAGCTGAAAAATAAAGCCATTGCATCAATAACGGCCTCACTGTCAAATCACCACAGTAATTGCGCCTGAATGAAAATTAAAATTGCAAGCAGCCATTTCTTATATGTAGTTTACCATTATTCAGTGTAGGCAGTATAGCCATTTGGTAATTTCCTTTTAGGCACACATGTACTGGGGTAAGAATGCATTAACCACTCTTATTTCAAAATGCAAATGGGCAATGATCTTTTGCAAATGATATTATCAAATACTGCATTTTTTGATAAAATCAAGCAACGTAAACTATCTGTTATATTTGAAAAAACCTTTCAGTTCAATAGTGCCGGAAAAGAAATCGAAAGCCATAGCATTCCTGCCTTCACATAAAATGGGCTTTGGCTGTTGCTGGGGAAATAACGCCTGGCCTTAGCAACAGTTGCTGTGAGCAAACATCTACTCTCAAGCTTCCAGACTGAAGCAGTGAGTGCAAGTTTGATTATCAGTCACAAGCTCCTCAAAAGCAGAATCTACTGTATTTCCTTATTTTGGACATTAAAACACAATCAGAGACAGATACACCTTAGACAGAACCCCAGATGCAGGTTAGACAAACACATGCAATGTCACCTACAACATACACTGATATCTGTCACAACCCTTATGTGTCCTTAAATGGTTTTTCCCCTGTTCCAGCAGCCTGCATGTGTTTTTGCGGTTTTGTCTCCTTCAATTGATTTATTGTCTCTTCACCTCCCTTGCTCGCAGGTGTTGTCTTTTTTTTGCCTCACCCCTTTTGTGAAAGTCTATTCTAAATAGGTTCATTGGGGGGTTCAGTATGGTTGCTGGATAGTCAAGCTTCATACCCTACAAAACCTTCCAGTCAGTTTGTGTCTTCAGTTATTGAGTGAAGCTCTTCTGCTGTTTGTTTTTGGGAAGTTAATGGTAAAGAAAAGTGTATTCACTCTTCACAGCCTTATTCCTTATGAATAAAAATCCCAAGCAATCATGTCAGCCCCCAGGTTTGGGACTGCACTCTTGTTAATCCTTTGTTCCTGCTTGTTCCTCAGAGTCAGGTTATTAGGAACACCTCCCAAGACTTCATGGGTCTCCAGGATTGATACTGCATTCTTGCCAAACCCTGCAGTTGAACAGTCAAGCAGTCCCACCTCTGCAAGGGGGATTCAGCACCCAGGACAGCCAATGGACAGGGCGAGGACACGCCCCTACCCTCTCCAGTCATTACCAGCTTCACTGGACTGTCCCCTCCTCTGTTCTGGGCTACGGCCTTTTTCTCTACTGTTAATGTATTCCTGTTAATAAATAATCCCTTGTGGATTGTACCCTGCATCTGCATTTGATTCCATGACTGGATCATAACAAAAATGAAGTTGACTAGACAAAACATTAAATATCTTGTCCTCATACTGTCTACCATGAAATACAATTCAAAGTAAATTTACTAATCACTGCTTTCTGTTTTTGAGTCCCAGCTTTTTCCAAGATGGGGATGTATATTTTTTGTTTTATATTTTACTGCATACTTGCAAAAGGTAGAGCCAAACAGTAGTTATTAAGAGCACAAAGAGCATTTCGAATGAGGTTAATGAGGAATTATGCACAGCCAGTCAGCCTCTTTGGTACAACATGGTTTGTTCCAGATGTGGTCTTAATAATAAGTACAAACCCCAATTCCAATGAAGTTGGGACGTTGTGTAAAACGTGAATAAAATCAGAATACAATGATTTGCAAATCTCATAAACCCACATTTTATTCGCAATAGAACATAGACAATATATCAGATGTCGAAAGTGAGACATTTTACCATTTCATGAAAAAGATTAGCTCATTTTGAATTTGATGGCAGCAACATGTTTCAAAAAAGTTGGAACAGGGGCAATAAAAGGCTGGAAAAGTAAGGTAGCTTGTCAATATTCTGAACAGTGAACGCGTTCATTTTTGAACGGACGCCTGTTCATTTTTGGATGTGTTCGAGGCTGCAAACCTGGTCACAGCGTTCAATGATGAACACCCTTCTGTTCATTTTCTGATGCATTCATTTCCCAATGCCTGCCCAAGGCCTGATGTGTTCATCTAAAACTGAACGCCCTTCATATAAAACTTAACTCCGTTCATTATAAAATGTTCACAATCCAAGAATTTCTGCCTGTAGTCAACTCTTCTGAGTTTTTTTATTGCAGATTTTGTCGATGTATGTGACAGTTTGTGCAGTTAATGCCATCTCCCCGTTTTCCGTCATTTACTATAGATAGATTTTATAGATAGAAATTATCGGTGTTACAGCTGGAGTCTTCTCTCTGTTTTATGTATCAGTTATATAAAATATTGTCGTCACTCATTTCTTTTTCTGAAATGTAGGCCTACATTTGGCTGGCGATGTGGTACCAGAATTTGGAAAACGCGAAACGTGCATGTATGTTACCCTTTGCCCGCCGTCATCTTCGTGGTCTCGCGGTTGTGTTTTTCTGTGTGCCTATCTGAATTTTTTTATGTCAGCTAAAGTTACATAATGTAATAAAAAATATCACCCAACGATTAAGATTTATAGCAAGATTTTAAGGGTGTTGAGAACAATAAATTTGCCATTTTGACTGAAAATAATCAGCTATCGGGAGACCGGGTCTAGTTGTTACACTTTTTCTTTTAACGGCTGTAGAATTGACTTTATCAGATTTTTGTTACCAATATGCACAGTACAGTTTATTAGACTACATGACTGATCTGCAGCAACCCCTATATTCTGCACATGCGTGATGCTGGTGAGGAAAAAATAGACCCCCGTCACCTGTAACAAACTACCCCATATTTGGGGTAGTTTGTTACAGGAGGGGTAGTTTTCTACAGGTTGTGGGGCATTTTGTTACACTAAGAATTTGCTAATTAAGTGAGACGTGTTTCCCACTTAAGTAGGCAAGTTAAGGGGGATGTCTTACTACTATTATCCCACGAAGCTACTGTAAGGAACCTCTTGAGTCATTCTCTAATGGCATTGCCACGTTTCGTTATTCGTTTGTAATTTCGAGGCATCTTTCTGAAATAAACAAGACTAGGTGCAACCTAGTATTCGGCTGGGCCGCCAAGTGCTGTATGAGAATGTGGGCCCAAGAAAAGGGTGCTAAATGAGGCAAAGCTCACGCAATTATATGAAGTGCAAGTTTAGTAATGAGCTGGAGCTGATAAATTATTTACAAAGTAGGTGGGGAGAGTGTGGGAGTGGGAGAGTGAGAGTGTGAAAGAGTGAGTGAGAGTGTGTGAGTGAGATAGTGGGAGTAAGTGAGAGTGAGGGATTGCGAGGTGGGGGGAGTCTTGAGTAAGGAAAACATATCAAAAGCAAGTTATACATTTGAATAGACAAAGAGCTAGAGTAAGGGTAGCAGTTATTGATTTTGTGAATGTCAATTTGAGAGAGACAGCAGCAGCAGATGTAGATGGCAGTTAAAGTATGTATGTATGTTCCTGAATCGTAATGAAACAATAAAGTTATCATTTCAGTTGTGCTAATCGGGGACGTGACGTCACTTTCATGAACACACGACAGTTCCTATATAGTCAGGGTGTAAGAACGAACATCAAAGTTTCCTTTTTTCCCCCATGTTTCTTCCTTGGACATGTTATGGACAAAGAATCCATAGTTTTGAGTAAAACCGCTTAGTAAGTATGTTTGAATGAAGGAGTTGCCATGTGTTTACATAAAGCGTTAGACAAAATTGGTGATGGTTGAATATGGTTAAGTATGTGACCAAAAAAATTGAAATGCAATTAATTTTAATGAATTTATGACCTATTGAAAGCTCTTGGTGTCAATTACAAGGCCTTTTCAAGATCATGAGAATTGGGCGAGACATAAGAAAGTTTTGGAATTTTAAAGTGTCCCCAAATAGAGAATTGTTTGGTATTTATTTCAGTCACTGCGGATAAAAAAAAAAGTGTTGCGAAGTGAGCAATTTAGGTCAATTTTACCTCAAATATGGTAGACAGCAAAGAAAATGATATAATCAATGTTTAAAGAAATTACATAAAATACAAGAATTCGGGAAAGAAAGCATGAACGATTTTCATAAGTGACAGTTACAGCCTGACTGAGTATTGCACTTTGTCACATAGCTAATATGATAATCAGAGGTGTATAATGCACTGGAAAAAATAACTAAGTAAAATTAGAAGTACCATTACTGAAAGTTACTTTGGTAAAAGTTGAAGTCTACCATAAGAAAGTTTCTTGAGTAAAAGTTTTAAAGTAGCTCACATTAAATGTACTTAGGTACCAAAAGTATTTTGTGAAAGAATATACTTAAGTATCAGAAGTGCAAGTATAAGTACAAAGTATTTTTCATAGTACGCATAGAAAGAAGCAAAGCAACCACTCTTTGTTCTCTTCTTGTGCTCTTTAATCAATTTTCAGGTGAATGAAAAATACAGTATTCAAAAAATAAACAGGCAGTCCAGAGGCGTTGCCAGGATGCCAAGCTTGGGTGGGCATTTGTCCTCTTTGGGGCGGCACGAAAAGAACCTCTAAATCGGCGTAAAGTACAACATGCACAACATCTTGAAACTTCGAGGGCTGACTGCAATAAACAGTTATGTCCAGATGTTTTACATTGGACATAACTGTTTATTGCAGTCAGCCCTCGATATGTCAGTGGCGGCTGGTGAACTGGCGATGGGGGGAGGCTCAAACCCATCCCTGGAAAATAATGATTGGTCATGACCTGTTTTCAATCATTCATTTAAATTAGCATTACAAAAGCTCAGAAAACTCTCAACATTAACAGGTGTGGTCAGTTTTCATTAATAACGCACAACTGTCAACACTCATGCATTCTGCGTGAGTTTTAGTGGTATATTTTCGTTCCCCTGCTGTAGTCATCAATCAACGCATATGTAAGAGATTCTCGCACGGAATTGAAGTCCATATGCATGGAGGTTTATCAGTTTCACCTGCGTTATGACTCCGAACTTCTCACGCTTTCCTTTACTCAGGGTTTGGAAGGAATGCATGTGTTTCATGATCGTTTAAATTGTTTAAATGAAATAAGATCATTGGAAGCAATGAAATTGCATAAAGACGTTTCAAATGATCTTATTTCATTTAAACTATTTAAACGATAATGAAACACATGCATTGTTTCCAACCCCTGAGTAAAGAAACGCGTGATAGGTCAGGAGTTATAACGCAGGTGAAACTGATAAACCTTCATGCACAAGGACTTCAATTCCGTGCAAGAATGAGGTATATTTGGCATTTTCCGGGATGGATTTTGCGATATCTACGAGTTTGGAATCTTTTTTGAGAGTGTAATCAACGAGCCGAGTAAACGGTCCCTCCTCATCCATATATCTGTGTTTGTGCCCATGCAGAGCAAGCTCACTAACAGTGAGAAACTGAATGACTTCACCCATGCTTTTAATGTAGTATCTATCCTTTCCTACTTGGGTATGACCCAGCAAATGGACAATATTTTCACCAGTCTCTGACCGGCGCTGGTACTCCTGCCACGCAACCATGGCCCTGGAGTGTGAGATGCTTGTTGCGTGCTTGTACAGTCTTGATCGAGTGCTTTTCCCCCATTTGTGTAGCCATATTTAGTAAATATGTCCTCACGATCCGAATTAGAACTAAATTTGCGACAAGTGAAGCAAAAGCTGGCAACGCGCAGTACTGAATAGTCAAACCATGCCATGGTCGAGTTTGATACGAGTTTGACACGCTTAGGATAACTGCTTAAAATGGGCTGAGATGGGCAATCCATATTTAAGTCCGGAGGAGTGGATACAGAGCCGGGGGTCTGAACATGGGGAGAACAGACGTTTTGAGCCCCCAGCATGGGTGCAGAGCTGCTGGAGCATGGTGTATCTGCCGGTGATTCACAGGCAGTCCCGGACCCCGGTACGGATGCAATGCTCAGTTCAGTGGTTGCAGGACTGCTGGTAGAGACAGCACTTGCGAGAGTGGGAGCGGCTTGTTTTTTAATGAGCCACCTATGTATTTCTATTGGCAAATGTTTGAAGTGCTTATGATACAGATGTTCGAAATGTTGAAATGTGCTTATGATACAGAATTATTGTTGCAACAACCTCAGTGAGTGACTAGCAACTCCAGACTAGCTGCTAGCTAGCTGCCTGGGCTCACTCGGAAGCCAACTCAGGTTATAACCACACAAGTCGACACACACACAGATGACAAACTAGTACACAAATTACCTTAATGTCAAACAACAAGACTGACAAAATAAGCGGTGGAAGAAGTAGCAACAAAAGAGATATGGGCAAAGTTTTAATTCCCTGAGTGAAGCACAGGTCCTATATGAGCAGCATAGACGTGACCTCAGACTGAGAGAAGACGGCAGTCTGAGATTGGGAGGGTTCTTAGTAATTTGAGAGTGCCCATTGGTTAGTTTCACATCAGAATAGACTGGCAAAGGAATCCACCAACCACACATAGTGATAGATAGATGAAGCATACGTAAAGCTCTCTCTTAATGGCTGTCTACCTCTGGCTGTGAATCACGTGAGATATCGCCTGTTTGCTGTCAAATAGTAGTAAATCAGTTTTTTATCTTGAGTTTTCATTGGTGGGCAGAGCTTTTCTCAGGGTGGGCACTGCCCACCCCCTGCCCCCTTGGTAATGCACCTGAGGCAGTCTCTCCTTTATATACTTCTTTGAGTTTACTGGCAGTTTTAAAAACCACTATAATTGACTATAATTAATAGTAGAATTACATAGCATCAATACCATGCCGAATTTTTGCTTCAGAAAACTGATTTTTCTTAACTACTAATTGGGATACCGTTTGCTCACTGTAGCTGAAGTGGTTGCTGCAGAGGACAACGATTATTTCTGTAGCAAGAGATAATTTTTTTAACTGCTGGATAGATACTACGGGCAAGTATATTGAGCAGTTTGCACATCAGGCTTAGCTGAGAAGTTTTTTTCAGGCAACTCCTGAAAACATGGATTGGAGTGAATATATTATATATTGCATATTCTAAACCGTGTTCGAACTTAGCTTGCTTATGAATATTAAATAACTGATCCGAGAGTGCCATCTTGTGGTAGAATATTGTAACTGCGCGCATAAATTTGCAGCTCCATGTCCACTGGCGGACACATCTGCACAAAGATACCTCGCCGAGCACCGTTGTTCTTCTCAAACCCACCAAATCCAGATAATCCTTAAATGATGAATTGCATTCATCTTTTAATTTGTAACGAGTAAAAAAGTGGCCAGTGTCAAAGTAACGAAGTGAAAGTATACTTTTGATCTTTTAATTGTAGTACAGTAAAAGTCCAGGTTTAAAAAAAAGCTCAAGTAAAGTATAAATCCTCAAACTATTTAAATACTGTAACAAAGTGCTTGTACTTCGTTACTATACATCTCTGATGATAGTGTATCCCAAGTCCCTTCATTGTACCTGTCTTCTCTCGTATCGGTTGCGAGATTCAATAGGAAGATTAAGGAAATAATCCTGGTACCGGCTGCGAAATTCAAAAGGGAGATGGAGGAATGTAACACATTGTACTAATCTATCATGAAAGAATCTTAACAATGGTCGGAATGTGTTTTTAATTCCCCTATTCAACCTCACAACCGATACTGTCCTCCATGCTTGTTAACTGTCGTATTGGTTGCGAGATTGAATAGGGAAATTAAAAGCACATTCCGACCATTGTGATGATTCTTTCATGCTAGATTGATACGATGTGTTACATTACATTACTCTATCTCTATGGAATTTCGCAACCGATACCAGAGAAAACAAGCATGGAGGACTGAAACAAACCAAACCAATCTATCGTGAAAGACGATTAGCCTAATTATGGTCGGATTGTGCTCATAATGCAACAAAATCGAATGGAACTTTTTACAAGACCGGGATGCTAGCTAGGGCAAGCACATCATATGCATCCGCTATATGAATATTTAATCCACCTTTTGCTGTCCATTAGAAGAAAATATGCATTAATTTTCGTAAAATGGGTACCAATATCGCCAAGAAACATTCATTGGCGTCAGAAATTGCACATTTTGAACATTCTATGTGTACAAAATGTGTTTTAATTTAACAGCTCATTTACCTGATTATTGCAGTCTATTGCTAGACTGGATTCAAGTACGGGTCGTGTTACCTTGGCGTAGTGGGTACAACAACATAGTGGAGAAGTAGCTACTTCAATGAAGGGGTGTCCAATACAGCTTGGCGCGATCTTTTAAACTTAATATTTTCTTAAATTTATTGTTTACATTGGTGTCGGTTACAGTCGCTCTCATAGATACAATCAAAGCGGCCACCACAACTGCTTCTGTTCAAGCGAACCAACTCATGAATTCTCCCGGTATTCTTGAAAATACTGAAACATAATAGTGCCGGCGCCACTTCCACCGTGTATGTAAATAGTCCATCACACGCATAAATGAGTGCGGCGCGTTCAATTCCACTTTTTAGTTTCCGTTTCTGCGGCAAACTCTCAAATCCAAGATCCAACAGCAGCAAAGTATTCAGTTTCTGTTGCAATGTCTCAATGCCGAAATTCCAAGACCCATGTATTTACAATGCACAGACCAGTAAATACGAGTGAAGTCGACGCCCGGCCAGCCAGCCAGCCAGCCAGTCGTCGGCCAACCAATCGTTGAAGTTCTTCCCCACTGGCAAACCAATCGCTGAACAGCCAGCCAGCCAATCGTTGGCCAACCAGTTGTTGAAGTGCTTCCCATCCGGCCGACCAATCGCTGAACTTCTTCCCCGCCGGCCAGCCAATCGTTGAACTTGATCACTCAGGCAGTCAGTCAGTCAGTCAGTCACTCAGATAGTCAGCGACATTCGCGTTTATAGCAGCCTAGCTGCTGCTCGGCCCAGCCCAAAAAAGGTAGAAAGTCATTCAGTGAGGTAAATTGATCTTGTCCAAGTTGTTACAGGTTTTGGGGCAAGTTCTTACTGTAACAACTTCGCGTGTATCAACAGGCCCATCAGCAACCCTTCGCCATTGTCCCGACATTTTGAAATGTTCCAGTGCAATCTTTACATGGGTGCGTCGTGACACAGTGGCTAATGTCTTCTTCTCTCATAATCCAGAAAATCTCGGGTATGTATCAATTACACTTGATGTGAATCGAAATCTCCCAAACACCAAGAAAGTTACTTTTTCGACGTACGTCCTTCTGTTACGTTAAGACGCCTGCTGAAAAATCCAGTAGAATACCATTCGAAAAAACCATTAGGAACCATTAGGTTTCTAATGGTCTAATGGGAATTGGAACCCCATTAGGAACCATTAGAAGAAACCATTAGGAACCTACTGGTCCCATTAGGATGTAAAACCATTAGGAACCTACTGGTTCCATTAGGATATAAAACCATTAGAGACCTACTGGTCCCATTAGAATGTTATACCATCAGAAAGCTACTGGTTCCATTAGGAGCTAAAACCATTAGAAAACTGGTCCCATTAGGATGTAAAACTATAAGAATTACATACTGAGAAACCTACTGCTGCAACAGAAATTATAGCAGAGTCCTAACATTGGGCACCAGAGACATGTCTATACATATGTGTAATTGTGTGTGTATTCGGATATTTTCCCCTCCGAATTGGGAACAGGACATATGGGGCGTGACAACTCATTGCAGTTTGTGATTTTAATTAAATTTTTTCAGAACATGAAGCATCAAACCATCAGGTTGTGTTCTTTTCCCTCCTCTTGGATGGATGAGTCATGTACAATGATTTAATCACAAAAGGCCAAATATGATTTAATCAAAAATTTAATCGCAAAAGGCCAAAGGTGATCTTAGAATGTATTAAATGAAATCACTGAACACTGCAATCTACAAACATACTGTACAGCCTACACAGGGACCCACTAGAAATCACACAGATGTGATCGCCAAAGAAGGCTATATCTTTGTTCCTCCATCACATTAGGAACCATTAGAGACCACTACACCCTGTAGAGTCCACTAGACCACTGTATAGTGACCATTAGACTGGTATAGAAATGCCTGTAGGAACCATTAAGACTTCTGTAGGAACCATTAATAGGGACCAGTTAAAGTCCTGTAGATTTGTGTAGGAGATAATAGAATCCCATTAGAAAAACAAACCGAACCATTAGGAAAACATAAGTAGCCATTAGAAACCATTACAAAACCACCAGGTACCATTAGAAACCAATAGAATATGCCTAATGGTTGCTTAATGGTTTCTCTGACTTTTTTCAGCAGGGACGTGGGTCACCTTCGTGGAGCAGCAGGAAAAATTAGAGCGCCGTCTGTGTTTTACTATCAAAACTATTTAGAATGTAACAACATGGACGTGTAACAACTAGACCCGGTCTCCCCTATAAACGCTTGTACAGGCCTATTTTAAATTCTAAGTTCCTTAAAGTGAAATAGTTCTCATTGTCATTGTTAGTTTTTTTTTTTCATATACTGGGTATAATCCGCATGCTAAAGATCATTTGCCAAATTAGATGACGCTTCAGGAATGGGATTATATGTGACCTACTCCTGTTCTCTGAACAAAAACATATTCCGGTTATCTAAACCAAAACATATTAAACTTAGTCGACTGAACAAATTAAGTCTTAATCGTGCACATCATCCAAAAGTCTTGTCACCGGTATTTCAGCGTGTCGCATGAATTCAGATCTCACTCTGTGATCTCGAATCCCTGAACCAGCTAATCCCCATGGCATCAGAAGTCTAGGCTACTTAGTCGTTTATCTTGCAATCAAGCTTATTCATTCATTGAAATGATAACACCCTTCTAATAAGGGTTATATTCATAAAGGGGGAAGGGGGGGTGGGGGGATAAATATTTATTAACATTCAGACATGCTGATTTTATAATACTGAGCACATGCAGAGGTTTTACTTTGCTCATCTGCTTGTCTAGATCTGGACTTGTCGTCGGCAGCTCCCACAGAGCAGCGGTTTCGTGTGCTGTGACTTCAATCTGAAAAAAATACTGTACAATAAATTAGAATATATAATATGACAAATGGTAGCCTACAAAATCTGCGACAATCAATGGAACAAAATCTGAATATCATTGCAGAACTCATCGTGTACATAGTGGGCTGTAAAGTGTGGCATTTTTTTTTTTTTTGGCTTGCGCGTTCACAGGTTTAATAAGAAAGGATTCCTATCGCGGATAATTTAGCAATTTGATATGAGCGGGACTAAGTTATCCTAGTTCTTATACTCACAGAATAGTAGAATTAAACTTGGGCTGTCGCGCAGATGATGTGATACAATGCGTAAACTATAATTTTAATGTATTTAATTTATTTACAATCTTTTGCATACAAATTGCCTAGTGGTCACATCATGATTTGGAATTCTAAAATGCTTTTTTATATAAGAAGGAAAAAGTGGCATACTGACACCACACGGAAGCGATGTTCATTCCGTAAAGTATTCACACAGCAACATTTGAATGTTTTGGCTGACTGAATGTACCCCGGTATCACTGAATCACAATTTATCTCCGGTCTTGAGTGTGAAATGTGTTAAAGTATCTTATCAAACTCGATGAAAAGTGTAAGCGTATAGCGGAAGATTGACGATCGGTAAAGATATAATCTCGAAACTAGAGATTTGGTAGGATTTTTTAGTCGACGTGAAAACCGTCGTCTAATAGGCATGTACCTTACAATATACTTCTAAATTCTGCAGGATGGGAGACGGGGAATTTTTTTCTCGTAAGAAGGAAATATTTATGCATGTTGGTGTAAATTTTGCGAAGTGGAGAGCAGATTCATTTTGTAACACGAGAGAGGGTAGCTGTGTCCGTTTTTGGATGCCATCTGGTCAAAAATGAACGCATGTTTGTTCATTTTTGAAGGCAAAATGAACACATGCTCGTTCATTTTTGAACACTCTGCCATTCGTTTTTTAGCTGAACACGAACGGAGACTTGTTCATTTTTGAACGCCTGTTCAAATTTGAATGCGTTCAGTATATTGACAAGCTCCCTAAGTGGTACTAATAAATAACAGCTGGAGGAGCATTTTGCAGCAAATTAGGTTAATTGGCAACAGGTCAGTAACATGATTGGGTATAAAAAGAGCATTTTAGAGAGGCAGAGTCTCTCAGAAGTAAAGATGGGCAGAGGTTCACCAATCTGCGAAAACCTGCATCTAAAAATTGTGGACCAATTTCAGAAATTGTCCTTCAATATAAAATTGTGAAGACTTTGAATATTCCACCATCTACAGTACATAATATCCTCAAAAGATTCAGAGAATTTGGAGAAATCTCTGTGCGCAAGGGACAAGGCCGAAGGTCAATCTTGGATGCTCACGATCATCGGGGCCTCAGGTGGCACTGCATTAAAAACAGGCATGATTCTGCACTGGAATTCACGGCATGGGCTCAGGAGCACTTCCAGAAATCATTGTCTGGAAATGCAAATGCAAGCTCTAAAGCTCTTCATGCAATGAAGAAGCCAAATGTGAACACAATCCAGAAACGCCGGCGTCTTCTCTGGGCCAAAGCTCATTTAAAATGGACTGAGGCAAAATGGAAAACTGTCCTGTGGTCAGATGAATCAAAATTCAATATTCTTTTTTTTTTAGAAAAAATTTGGCATCTCCAATCCCACCCGAACCTGGAATGCCCAATTAGGGAACTACGTACAAGGCTTGCTCGTATGCGACCCCATGTTGCCAACTTGGGAAAGCGAAGACAGTTCGCGCTCTCCTTCGAAGCACGCACCTGTCAGCCACTGCTTCTTTAGACTCATTGGTGGAAACTTTGCAAGTTCAGAACGAGGGCGGAGGATACCCAAACACGAACAAGCTTAGAATCTTCCTGACAAGCGCCCGGCTGGCCAACAGGAGGCGCTTGAGCAACGAACAAAGGAACCATTTTTTTATATTACCCTACCCGGCAGACCCTTCCCAATTTGCATCCCTGTAGCGCAATGGCCAATTATGCGCTACCCTGAAAAAGCTGCCGACCATAGCCGGTTGGTACGGCCGGGGCTCGAACCCGCGCCCTGATAGTCACTTCTGCTCCGCAATGCGGTGCTTTAACCGAGTGAGCTATCCAGCAGCTAAAATTTGACATTCTTTTTGGAAACCACGGACGCCGTGTCATGCGGACTAAAGAGGAGAGGGACCATCCAAATCGTTATCAGCGCACAGTTCAAAATCCTGTATCTCTGATAGTATGGGGTTGCATCAGTGCCTATGGCGTGGGCAGCACACATCTGAAAAGGCACTATCAATGCTGAAAAGTATTTAGAGGTTTTGCAACAACTTATGCTCTCATCCAGACAATGTTTCTGTCAGGGAAGGCCTTGCATATTTTAGCATGACCATGCTAAACCACATACTGCACTGATCACAACAGCATGGCTTCGCAGTAGAAGAGTCTAGGTGCTGAAATGGTCTGTCTGCAGTCCAGACCTTTCACCAGAAGAAAACATTTGGCGCAGCATAAAACGAAAAATCCTGCAAAGAAAACCCAGGACTGTTGAACAGCTAGAATCCTACATCAGACAACGGTGGGTCAACAATTCTCTACCAAAACTCTAGCACTTGGTCTCCTCACTCCCCAGATGTTTAAAGGCTGTTGTTCAAGGAACAGGGGATGCCACACAATGCTAAACATGGCCCTGTCCCAACTTCTCTGAGATGTGTTGCTGCCATTAAATTGAAAATGAGCTAATATTTTTCATGAAATGGTAAACTGTCTTACTTTCAACATCTGATATGTTGTCTGTTCTTTTGTGAATAAAATGTGGGTTTATGAGATTTGCAAATCATTGTATTCTGTTTTTATTCACGTTTTACAGAACGTCCCAACATAATTGGAATTGGGGTTTGTAACACAGTATCTTGATTTGACATCTAATTCAACATACAATAGAGGGTATATCAAAAAAAAGTGTACACTTTGAAAAATGTCTCCAAAATTGATATATCATTTTCCAAAAATCTGTTATGATGTATTGACGGACTATGCCCTCATGCTCCTATTGACACCTTGTTAATTGCCTGTTGCTCCGCATGAGTGAACACGGATTGTTTATTTTCACCCGATTTAAACTGGCTTGCGCACAGAAATGAGAGGGTTAAAAATGAAACAAACACAATGGTTGGCAAGTTTAGACATTTACCCCCGAATTCAAAAAGGGCGTTTTTCACTTGATCACGGTTAACTTGGCTAAACAGTGTATAAACAGGTGATGATCGAGCGGACAAATTTAGGCCCGAATTCATAAAGAGAGATCAAATCAGCTGCTGTTTATCCAACGTACATAGTTAATCACACCTGTCTAAGTAACAAAAGAAATTCTAATCGTCCCAGGAGGCTTGTTTATCTCGCGTACAAGATACCAATTCTCTGTTGGCTTGCTTGCGTGGCTGGACGTATGACCATGGATCTCTTGCGGATAATTGAAATAGCACAGGAAGAGATGACTGACCAAAGGCAAGGTGCCGAATTGAGGCTTTTCAAAGGCAGGACGAATCCTTTAGAAGAGTATAGCGACACGAAATTTGTCAAGCGATACAGAATTTCCAAAGAATCATTCCGTTATATTCTAGACCTAATCGACGCAGACATTCACCATCCCACAAGACGAAACCATGCCCTTCTTCCAGTACACCAACTATGTATTGCCTTGCGCTTTTATGCATGTGGTGCATTCCAAGTGGTTGTTGCTGACACGTGTGGTGTATCACAGGCTACCTGCTGTCAAGTAGTTCGTCGTGTTACCGAGGCAATATGTGCTAGGAAAAACCACTTCATAAGATTTCCCCAGAAAGAGAATGAAAGACGAGCAGTTATTAAAGGATTTCATGCCGTAGATAATTTTCCAGGAGTGATCGGTGCTATGGACGGCACCCACGTCGCAATCGTTAACCCAGGAGGCATTAATGCTGCACGTTTTTAACAGAAAACGCTATTTCAGTCTCAACTGTCATTTTGTCTGCAACCACCTGATGCAGTTCAGTTTTCTTTCGATTGGCATCGGTGTCACTCTTTTATCCTCTATAACTGTTCTCCTACCTTTTACACACTCAATTAGACCTATTTTCTGGTCATGGGTGAAATTGTCAGCGCGTTTTTTCGACATTTTGGTCCTGACTTTCTCAATTGAGCGGAAATTAGCAGAGCACATGTGCCGCGATCTCCGGGTTTCTTCAGATAGGCATGCCCTTTTGGTACACATATTACATAATACCATGCACATGACACCACTACACATCGGCTAAACGGGGACTTGTACACGGATGGGTAAACACCCGATTATGTTCTACCTGAATTGCGCTAGTCACCGGAGTTTATCCACACGCGCACTTCTCTGTTTTAGCCACCGTACATTAGTTGTACGTGACTAAAATAATCGGGTGATCATCACCCTTTATGAATTCGGGGGTTAATTTTTTCCTCAAATTTTCATGAAAAATGGATTTACCCTTTGTCTGCTACCAGCCCACTAACATCAGACTCACATTTTGCTATTCTCAGCACACTTACAACAGCATGACTGTACTTAAGTCCATGGTTCAAGGAACATTGGATTCAAATTTCAGTCTTTGACATGGGCTCCATTCTTTTGTACACAGACGTCTGCTCTCCTCAGCATGTCATAAACAGTCCGTCGGACCATTGCAGGATCCTGCCTACAAATGACAACCTCGGCAATCCGAGTCTGAAGCTGGCGGGCTGGTAGCGGACAAAGGGTTAATCTAATTTTCATGAAAATTGGTGAGAAAGAAATTAAATGTCTGAACTTGCCAACCATCATGTTTGTTTCATTTTTAACCTTCTCAATTCTGTGCACAAGCCAATTTAAATTGGGTGAAAATAAACAACCCGTGTTCACTCATGCGGAACAGCAGGCGATTAACAAGGAGTCAATAAGAGCATGAGAGCATGGTCCATCAATACATTGTAACAGATTTTTGGAAAATTATATTATATCAATTTTGGAGACATTTTTCAAAGTGCAAACTTTTTTTTGATACACCTGTATAAGTGCATATTTCTTATTTTGTCCATTTTTCCAAGGGAACCCTCAGGAGGATTCAAACAGTGCCACCATATAGCACAGCAGAGTAGTGACCTGTTTTTGATGGAATCAGAGAGAATTTCTGGTTTTCAGTTAAAGGCTCGCAAACACATGTAAATATCATTTCAAACAGGGGCACCCTTTATAGCATACAGAATAAATAATGTGTTGATGTTCTCAATTTGAAAGGTCAACATAACTGCCATATTTTATACTCTATACACATGTTTTTGAGGTAAATGAGATTATGAGAGAATTTTGGATTTAGATGGCGAAATGTACAGTAAAGTTTGGTTTAATCTTTCATGCAATAAGCATGTTCCCATTATTCATTTGATTGATTTATAATGTTTATCTGCTTTTCACTCCCTGTCTGTTCAACATACTTTGTGTGAAGTACACTCTTAACATTTCATTTTGTTCAACTTGACTCTCAATTAACTATTTCAAAGTTGACCTTTAAAATAACCAGATGAGAAGGCATACACTAATCAAAATTACCACAGAAAATTGTCCAGAATTTCTCAGCAAAGCTGAGCTGCTCGGCACAAACTTACTTTCCTCGACCCAAAAGCAAAGAGTGTAATGATAAATCAAAGTGTTTTTAAGACGTAACGGGGCTATTTTGGGTATTTTCACAAATTATTCACTCCACCTGGGGAACCTTTCCCAAAAGCACAGATGCGACCTTACATGGTTGGAATCATTAACTGTATATGGTTGAATTAGTTAGCAACTATGCTTTTGGGAAACATACCCCTGACCGTCTCACCCGGGAATAGTCCCAACTATACAAGAAGCTTGTGATGTATGGCCTTGATGCCATTGCTTTCAATTGTAGTTTAGTCCTGACCTGGGAGCCCATAGTTGAGGTATTAAACTGATGGCTAATCTACCCAAGAACAGAGAAAGCTAAATTCAAACAAAAGTCTAGGTACTGCTGAGGGTAATCACGGGTTGCACAGTTACCAGTTGTTGTCAAGAAGAGAGAGCTCTCTACTGGTTGGAATTATGTGCTCAACTTCAGCACTCCCATTGAAGCAACATTTTTTCAAAGATAATAAGAGAGCAATTGACCTCATGCAGGTCCCCCCACCTCACCCACTTCCATAGCTAATGTTTTTGTAACTACATTAACGGTATGACAAAAAGGCGATTCAGGAGAAGACAAAGACATTTTTGTTAGTGGTAAGGAAAATTAACAGAAAGCAAAATGTTAAGACAGCCTCCTCCATCACATGCTATATTCCCCATCATATTTTGTTCTTAAAACTTGGCGTTAAACCTTACAAGCCAGCAGCAAATAATAAACAACTTAGACTGTTCTTTAGCAAACTGCCTGATTTCCCTGGATTCCGTGGAGAATTACGAAGGTGAACAGAGGGGGTTAAATATTAAAATTGGGCTTCAATGAAATCATACACTTGAAGAGTTTGTTTCCAAAATGCAATAAATCTCTTTTATTCATTTTGAGTAAATCAGCTTTTTCTATGTTGGCGCCTATTGCATTTTATAGAAAAACACAAACTATGACCATGAAAAAATGTATGAATTTCTAAAAATGGATTTTTGCACCATGTGTTAGAAGCACAGGGCTATCGCTCTATGGTATTATTTCAATTTTTGTAATTTTGCCACGTATTACGTTTTGGAAACAAACTCTTCACTTTTTTTACTGCCATCTGCAGTACATTTTTACCTTTAAGTGGGCTGTATCAATGAGAGCACTCTTGCATGGAGAGTATAGGTGACCAATATTAATATTTAAAATATTAATTTTTAATATTCACTGCAAGCATCCCTTTTTTTATGACAGCAAATGTCCAGCAGCACAAGACAGTTTCTTCAACTCATTCATTCACTAATAATGAAATGATAACAGAAAAATGAGGAAGTACGATCAGTGTAGAAACAGACAATTGGTTTATTAATACACCAACTGGCGAATTGATTGGTGATATGGTACAATGTAAACCTATGTGTTAGTTTTGCATTTTCTTTTTCTTTATGGCTTCTTCTCGGGAAGGATACAATGTTTCAATGTGGTGGTTTGTATTGCATTAGTATGCATGATTGCTTCACGCTAGCTCATAACATTATTCCCTGACAGAAAAAAACAGCATTGACATGACAATTTGACATCCCCACCCTCATTTGTACGTGAGTGTTAAAGGTGTCATTCACCTTCAGGGGTTCAGTCATGCTGACAGTGGGAGGTAAACACACAAGAACTCGCTCACAAATGGATAAGCACTTATAGTTCATATAGAGCTTTGATAAATGTGATGCCATGTGTAGTTAGCCAATTTGCCAATTGCAAGCAGTACAATGATTTCGTTTGGACGTACACTACCACTCAAAACTTTGGCATCGCTTGTAATTTAAATGTGGCTGGAATTCATAGCAGAATGTGAAGAAATAACAGTTTTGGTGTTATGCATAGACATACAGTTGCAATCAAAATTATTCAACCCCCATTGTAAATTGTGTTTACTGGCAAAATCTACAAACTTTCAGCTGTTTGTGATGAATAGATTAAACAAGAACATTTTAAATAGCTCAACACAACTAATATTACAAGTGGTTACTCCAAATTTAACTAAAAATGCCACTTTTAATGACTACTGCAGTCTCAAAATTATTCAACCCCCTGAATAGAATCCGTTATAAGAGGATATTTGCAAGTCAGGTATTGGCTCAAGCACACCTAATGCAGCCAATCAAGAGCTTAATTATTTGCATCAGGTTTGCTTGAGATAGAACACATCAAATACTTGCACTCGCTATGGGTTTGTTGACAGTGATATTTGATTGCATATCAGCATGTCTGCAGGAGGAATAAAGAAGCATCTGCTGAAAAGTACACCCTGCCTACAGTGAAGAATTGTGGGGGCTGTTTGATGCTCTACAGCTGCTTGGCTTCCTCTGGCACTGGAAACCTGCAAAGTGTGGAGGGCAAGATGGATTCCGTCAAGTATCAGGATATCCAAGGAGAAAATGTCATGCCGCCTGTATGGAAGCTGATGTTTGGGCATCATTGGACCTTCCAACAGGACAATGGGCCCCATTCACGAACCGTTCTTACAAACAAATTTGTTCTTAAGTCCTACTTACGAAGTTTTTACGAAGATTGTGGCATTCATGAATGTTTTCTTATCCAGGATTTGTTCTTCGGTAAGAACAAATCCTACGAACACTCAGGAGTACTCTTATGCACATTTCAGTGTCGACATGTTGGCACATTGGTTGTTTTGCCTTCATTTGCGCAGTTAATTAAAATGCAATATTACAGTGATATTTCCGTTTTTTTTTTTTTTTTTTTTTTGGTAATTTACAGAGCATTTTTTATTTTAAAATTAATTAAATTAAACTACACTTTACAAAACAGCTCCGTGGGAATGCACCTCAAACAAGGAGCAGCTGGTGATGCATGGCTCATTGGTACGTATCTTTTAATAATTATAATTTCCCACAAAAGCGTCTTTTGATTTGATTTGATCTTAATTTGATTTGTTTTATTAGGGGATCGAGGATATGCCCAGGCCCCCTGGTTAATGACACCACTGACCAACCCTCAGAGTCCTCAGATTTCATATAGCCTAGCTAATCAGATTCCCGCACGCACTCGCTCCACCATCAAACGCACCATCGGCATTTTAAAGGGACGTTGGATGTGTTTGGACACAGCAGGTGGCAAATTGCTGTACAAACTGGAGAAGGTATGTAAAGAGAACTGAAGATTTGTTTTATTCTTGTAAAAACCGCTTAGACTAAGGTCAAGTTTAATCAAACTCCTTGCATCTTCTAATTTATGACTCTACCTCACCATTACAGGTCTGTAGGATAATCATGGCCTGCTGTGTCCCGCCCAACATCGCTATGAAGCCTCATGTGCCACCTTCCCCTCAGCCACTACACCATGAGGATGTGCGTCCTGACGCAATGATGGGACCAGACTGCAGGCTCGCTGTTCAAGTTCGGGTGCAATTAATTGCCCGTTTGTGAATAAAGTTGCATTAATATTACAATTTGAATCGAACAGTCTGATTTAAAAAAAAAAAAAAAAAACTAAATCACTTCAAAAATGAGGACAGACTGGTTTCAGTGCGCATCTTTATTAATTTTAATTCTCAATTTATTTGAGTGTACTGGATATGGTTGCGAGTGTTGAGGCAATTTTATCGAGCGTGTCAGCTTTCCTTTCTTGATTGTCCAACACCGCTTCCGAGATCAGGCGAGGAGAGGCACGGGACCGAGTACACATGGAGGTACTGCTGCAGGAGGGTTCTGCTTCTGTTGCAGGTTGGCTCTGCAGGACTTCATCTGTGAATAATTAATAAATCAAGCCATTGTTGCGACCCTCAGTCCAATACTAAGACGTTATTTTATCTTACACGCACTATGGTAAACTATTGCCTTTAGGACATATGTTTGTATCCAGACACTCAGTCGACGGTACTCCTAAAAACTAGGGTAGAGAAATTAATCTATTAATTCAATTAAAAAAAAAAAAAAAACCTAGTGATTTAGATTTTCCCATAGCCTACCTGAGAGTGCCATCTCCCCAATGATCGCCCCGATGCGCTGGTCCAACTCAGACAGGTTTGGGGTGTCTGCTGTTCCCCCTCCAGACCGTTGCATCTCCCGTCGGAATTTTGCAATGTTTTTCTTTTTTTTGGTGTCAGATTTGAGATCAAAACATTTCTTTTTCACCTCCTGTGTTGTGCGTCCTTCTCCAGATACTGCGTTCACTGCATGTGTGACAGCCTCCTCCTTTTTGTTAGTGTTAGAGTAACCTGCACTAAAGCTACTAAATATATATATTTTTTTTTTTTTTTCTGCAGGAGTACCTCCTCCTCTGAACTACCAAAGTTTTTTTTTTCTCTTCTTACCAACTGTGCTCCAATTGATTAACTTTTTGCTTTGGCCATTTTGTTGTTGCTGTTTCCTCTGTATGACATCTGTGCCTGCTCACGGCCCTGCAGTTTCATGCCCTTTTATGGGCATTGATGGGCGGTTACCTATGCTAATCATATGTTAATTAGGCTCAACTGGTACGCGCTCTCAGTTTACGAGGAGATGAGATTCATCAATTTAAGAACACAGCTGCGAACAATTCTGCAGTTTAAGAACACATTGATGAATCCAACGTAGAGTTTTCTGAATAACCTTCTTAAGAACACCATTAGAAAGAATCTAAGAAGATTCTTAAGAAGTTATTAGTGAATGAGGCCCAATGATCCTAAGCAAACCTCAACATCCACCAAGGCTTGGTTTCAGAAGAAGTCTGGGAAGATTCTAGAGTGCCCATCACATTTGCCTCACTTGAACCCCACTAAAAATCTCTGCTGGGATTTGAAGGAGGCAGTTGCAGCACACAAATCCTAGAATATTAGTGAACTGGAGGCCATTGTCCATGAGGACTGGGCTAAGATTCCTTGGGAATGCTGCCAGAAGCTGTTGTCTGCCTATGCATCATATTTCCAGCAGGCCATAGTGGCAAAAGGGTGCTCTATTAAGTATTAAAGATGCTTGCATAATGGTGCGTTCAGGAACCACACGTGAGTACCAAAATTCCAAAAATCGTAAGCCTTTATTGCAAAATGGGTCAAAATCAGAAAACACAGGAATTGCCAAGCCAAAATCAGAATCCAAAAACGAAGTCGAATAACAGGCAGGGGTCGAAACCAGATAAGCAATGGTACATAAAACAGTAATCCAAAATCGTGGTCAAAATCCAGAAGGGTAGGTCATACACAGGGCGTCAATAACAAGAATCGTAGTCGTACAGAAAAAGGGTCAGAATCCAAAAAGTAGCAAACAAGAAGGGGAAAGGCAATATCAAGGTCGTACAAAAAATGTCGTAGTTAGAAGCAATAATCAAAAGGCATACGAGGCTCTCTGCACTAGTGAGAATTGATCAACGTTCTGACAGAGCAAAAGCTGCAGTGAAGACCTTAAATAGACGAGAGGGAAGTCACATGCTATGCAGGGCCAGGTGATTTGGATAAGAACTAATAACAAAGGGAAATACACATGGGGAAGTTCTTAACACAATAATTGGCAAGCGCCAAGACATGGACAGGATTCACATCGACAACCTATGACAGATAAACGGCTCCCGTCAAGGAGTTCTGCGTGCACAGATCAAGGAGTGCAGGATAGCAATTAAGCACATGTGAAAGATTTCGCGGAAGCACATGGAGATACTAGCCTGACTCTGCCAGCCTTTGTACTTCCGCTTAATTTCATTTTGCTTCATTACTAAGTCTGGTCACTCAGAGCTCTGCCTCGTTTACCACGTCAGATAACACGCCGGACCAACCAATGAACAGAAGGCGTGGCCGAGAGCCATTATGTAGCAGCTGCGCCGAGTTTGAAATTGTCGGGTGCGTTTGAGCACGTCTGCAAGTAAGCCGGCTGCACGAGATTCCTGAAAAATTACGCGAGAATATTGCCGAAGTTGCGTGATAAGCCCTCCAAACCCTGTGATTTTGCAGCTATCGCATGGTTTGGAGGGCTTATCGCGCAACTTCGGCAAGATTCTCGAGTAATTTTTCGGGAATCTCGCACAGCCGGCTTACTCGCAGACGCGCTCGAACGCACCCGTAATCTCTGAAATCAACAATGGCCACGGACGTAGATACAAGGGAGGCCATTCGCTATGTCGTGGAGAAAATCCCCAGTATCAGCAACTTATGGCCACATCAAGATGAAAGTTTGGTTAGTTTTTTGAATGGAAATGATGTTGTAACACTACTCCCAACAGGTTTCGAGAAAAGTTGTCATACCTACTTAATATCCATCATGAAACACATGAAATAAGCACCCTGTTCATCTCTGTGAGAGAGCCGAACCACCTCAGCTAGCTTGTAGCTTCTAGTGTTATATTGCTCGTGAATTTCACACTATTTAAATTAGCAGCAAACTTTTTAAAAGCCGTGTTTTTGTTCATGTCAGACCTCTTCGCTGTCTCAGTGTTATTTTGTCATTATCCATGAATGAAATGGCTGTCTGAGTCAGCCAAACGCTTAGAGCCAAACTGTGTCACTATAAAGTTAGATAGCGAGCTCGGTATGATGTTAGCGCAAGTATGGTTAACGGTTCAGTTTTCGTGTCAATGCAGATTTCGTCCTAATGTAAATAATGCGTTATTCTCACCGATTCTGCTGTTGGTTTCGGGTCTCTTACGTTTTTCTTTTTTTTTAATAGCAGCAGTATCGGCAGGAAAAACGACAGCTGAACAGTTTGTTTCATGTGAGGAGAACAGAAAGAGCACCTTTGGTTCTTTTAAGTGAATGAGTGAAGGTGAAAATGAGGTAGATGGGCATATGTATGAGTATAGTATTAATTTTAATGTGCTGATCAGTTTGTTTTCACTGCATTCCTGGTATGAAGGACTGTGTTTACAGCGGAAGTACTAGGTGGCTGAGCGGGCGCATAACATACGTCATCGCCAAACGTTAGTGATTAGTTTACTGGTACACCAATGATTTTAAACTTCAGACAAGCGCCCACCTACCAGGAAGTAAACACTTGTCAATGACGACTGCCCAGACTCTGTGTACGAAGCAACGCGAAGTAGCAGAGTCTGGTTTTACCAGGCTAGGGAGACACAGGGAAAGTACAGCAAGGGGCGGAGACTAGAACAGGGCGAGAGCTGAGACTGCGTTAGTAGTAATTAGTAGCGGTGCAACTTTACAAATTAACCCAAGTGCTCGTTAGTTAGTTAGTAGTATACACATAGGTTAGTTAGGTTAGTAAATATAATACAAAATATAAATGTTAGTATATTAGTAATCAAGGGAAGCAGGGCGAAGGAAGTAAACGAGAATTGAAGTAATAATGTGAAACACCAGAAACCACTGAAATCACCCGAAGCATGTAGGCACGCAGACTGGGAAGACAGACTTTACCATACTGATCACAAGACAGTGTTGACAAAAGTGCAATGAATACAGAAATGGCATAAACAGAAAAGCCAGGGTGTATAATAAGCAAAATCAAAGACATGGCAAAACCAGAATCATGACAGCTTGTCATGAAGGGGTTGAATAATTTTGAGCCTGCAGTAGTCATTAAAAGTGGCATATTGTGTTGAATTTGGAGAAGACACATGTAATATTTGTTGTGTTGAACTATTTAAATTGTTCTTGTTTGATTTGTTCATTGCAAACAGCTGAAAGTTTGTAAATTTTGCCAGTAAACCTAATTTGCAGCAGAGGTCGAATAATTTTTATTGCAACTGTATATGAATCGTGTTGCAGAGATATCTACTGAAGTTACCATGATAACTAGCTAGCCCAGACCCAATCAAGCCTGTCCTGTCTTCTAATACCATTTTGTACCTCAAGGCTGAATGCATAGCGTACTGTCACTCCAACATACTGTCCGCCCTCAGTGCAACATGAGAGGAAGAAGTAGCGCACCTCCAAGGGTTTGTCAATCGAACTTTTCTTCTTGACTAGTAAACAATTCACTGCTAAACTGTTGGCTGTTTAGAGAGGCGGATCTTAAGTGCAACTCTCAACAACACAAACCAAATAGAAAATACATTTGTATTCCATTTGCCATTTATATATGTTTTTGCTGACAAATTTCCCACTTGTGGGAAATCAAGTTTATCTTGATCTTGATCTGAGCTAAGCCAGCTGCCTATAAGGCAAACTACAGGCTGAGGCCACACCTGAATATTATACAATAGCAAGTGTCATCTTGACTGGCTCTCAGAATTTCATCAATTGGGTAAAATTTTGCATATTCTTTCCCTGCTGTTAGTAGTTGACTTCTTTTTTAGATGATGACTGCAAAGTTAGATTTTATGAACTCAGTATTGAATCAACTGTGCTTTCCAGTTAAATCCTGTCCCCCATTTGTTTGGAGCAGGAGGTGCAATCCTACCTTTAAGTGATTCTTGTTATTTTATTCAATAACTACACAAAACAAACACCAAAATGTGCTTCAAGATGCTTTATTAAGTGCTTCTTTATTCAGCATGGGGGAAAAAGTACTTAAATTATAATTACACAGTCACTTATGCTTGTGATTTTGCATCAAAGTTATCACTGTATTGCAAATTTTAGGCATTTGGAATTCTAATTGTACTGTGGTATTCTTCTCAATGGATTTCCATGAGGAGTGCAATATTTACTGTCGGTGAATCTTTGATGATGGGAAAACTTCACAAACTTTACCATCCAGGTGATTCCACGACAGCTGGGATTTGCATTAGATGATTGGAGCCGGCCACTCCATATTTTGTCATTGGCTACATGAAAAATCCTTGAAGATTTCACATTTATATTTTGTAAGGCTGTTATGCTGTAACACAATTGTTCTGCTTTGTAATCTTTGTGAAAATACTGACTGATTGAAAGCTTTTGGGCAGTGGTATGTACAACTTACTATAACCTATCAGCCAAGGCATGACCAATTAAAAAAGGAAGTGAATAACATCAATTTTGTCATAAAAAGTGCATGCCAAGGTCAGGAAGACACATTAGATGGGAAGGAACAAGTCAGCTCTTAAGGTCAATAAGAGTGGATGCTAGAGAAACAGGACCTGAGTGACTCTGACAAGGGCCACATCATTATGGTCTGAAGATTGGGTCAGTGCATATTCAATGTGGCAAGGCTTTTGGGGTGCTTCTGGTCAACAGTAGCTAGTACCTAGGGGCAGGAACTGGCAAAAGCACAGTCATGTGCAGACACTTTCGACTGCAGGTGATCCTGCAAATAGAAGGGCGACCCTCTCAAAGTTATGAAGATGGCCACATTAAGAGTAGTAGTAAGCTCACATGGCAGCTTTGCCAATGACAAGTTATTTCACTAAGAATTTTCCAATCATGACCAAAATCAAAAGAGATCCTCTTCATATCACCATTGACCCACAAAACAAAAATGAAAAGAATCTAACAAAAACTGTAGTCTGTAGAGTGAGAACAATAAATTGTGGACAGACCAATGGACGGGCAGGGGAAATCGCAAATGTGCTTCTGACATTATCAGTCAGCCTCTGTGCGTACAAGCGCTACCCAGAAGCTGATTGGTTGGTATGCAAATGAAGAACATGGTTTCCGTTCGCGCCCCTAATGAGTGACGTCCTAGCAGAAGACCCGCCTTGATGAGAAGCTAACAGATTGCATTTTAATTTTCATTGTGTCCCAAAAAGAGCGTGGTGACATGTATTTGAAAATGCAATGGACTGTGAGGTGCTGTTTCCCTTACTGCATTTGAATATCGTCCCATGTATTGCAGGATAAGTCTTTGAAAATAAAATGTCAAATGTCGTCATCATTATTATACCATTATTATTTCCAAGTGATTAGAAAACAGCATTTTCATTTTCATGTTGACCCTAAAAGAGCATGTTGACATGTAAATGTAAATGCAATAGGCTGGGGGAGCTGTTTTGCTTATTGCATTTGAATATTGTCCACTGTATTGCGGAGCATGACTTTGAAAATGAAATGTTAAACAGCTTTTCATTATCATTTGAATATAGTCATAGATTTCCCATATCTGTATGTGAAAATGAAAGTGATAATTGGATTAATGCATTTTCAATTTAATATTGTCTCAAATAACTCATTCATAAGTGGAAAATTATAATACAATAGTGGGATTACATTTTCATTTGAATATTGTCCACTATGGGCTTCCATAGCGCTTATTTCTCATTGATTTCAATGCGCGTTTGTTTTTCCCCAAAAAGGGGCGCGCCCTTTGCGCTGAGCTCTTGATGACGTTGAGCCGGTTATCTCTATGGAGTATGTTTGGCCAACGTTAGTGTAACAACTCGGTCGCTAGTGAACAACTAATCAGGGGTGCGTTTCCCGAAAGCGTAGTTGGTAACTACGTTAGCAACTTACATAGTTGATCCATTCACAGTCAATGGGTCCAACTATGTAAGTTAGCATCAGTGATTTCGGGAAACGCATCCCAGCCTCGTCAATGCATAACTGACCTAGCCACGCTGCTAATGCGAAATAATTGCGATTCACTGTTTTTTATTGATTTATATGCACCGCAAATAGGTAGCTGAGCAAGCGAACTTGCCTGCTAGCCTAGCGTGCAAGATAGTTTGTTGGTTTCTTAGTCAATGTTAGCTGGCAACCTTTATATTCGGTGCATATTCATGCCAGCTAGCGAGCTAAAAGCTTGCGGTGCGACTCCAGCTTCGTTCGCGTAATAATGGCTATACACATTTTAAATTGACTTCTATGCATGAAAGATAACGTCAGCTAGCTAGCAAGAGAGCCTTTATGCCGACTTAGCTAGCAATATTTCATGTATGTAAATGCGAGCTAGCTAACTAAATGGCGAAGTTATAACTATTCACTATTATCCATTGATTTCTGTGAGCAAGTCCAAAAATAATGACTTCCGCTCAAGATGACGGCCGTGACAGACGCAAGTTTCAGTGGCTAAGCAGTGTTTTACATCTCTATCCCTTGACATCACTTTTTGTCTTCACACATGATGATTTAAACACATGCAAATTGTGTGTTAACAATCTCGCAGCACTTCAAACTCCGGTTCTCCAGCTAATATCAAGTTAATTGCCTTTTTTTACCGACCGGATAGCCGCTACACAGCTGAGCTAAAAATAGCTACGCTGCTCCTGCGTTTGTGAAGCGTCACTTTCCATCAGCAACATGAAGCCAAATGAACAAGGAAAGAAACAGAAAGAGAAAGAAATTCCAGTCCACAAAGAAGGTATGATATTTGGAGTACCTCTAGATGTTCTGTGGTGAGAAAAATATCCCAAAAGGTTCTAAATTCAGAGTATTACTATAATCACAGTTCAACAGAGAGAACTCAGCCAGGTTCTTGTGGCCCCTCAAAACTGCTACAAGACTGTGGAGCAGAGAAGAAGCATAAACTCATAAATCTGCCAAACAGCAAGATAACAGGGCTGCAAGCCAGCCGACCAAGGCTGGCTAGATGAGCTAATCTTCCGGAATGTCCATATCAGTCAGCCTGGTCCTACTACCTGAGCATGCGCACCTAAGTGTTCTGGAACCATCCATGACCCAGATAAGTTACTGAACTTTCGCTGAACCCAAGGTTTGGGAGGCTCATAAGTGGTCTTCGAGCGTCCCTGGAGGCTTAAAATTAATTTACACTATGATGTAATGGCAAACTTGTTATTAAGGGTGGAGTGTTGCTATATGACAATGAACCAATCAGAAAGTAATAATGTTGGATAAGGTGGGAAGAGTCGTGTTTAATCCCACCTAGAGGGACGTGCCAAAAGGGTAATAAATACGAGGGTTTGGACAGTCAATGGTCAGTCTGTGTCGGGTGATTGATGAAGAATGAATGCTATGTGGTTTGCAAAGACTAGCCTGGGTTTTTTACTTCACTTTGAGCGACTTGCAATAAACCCGATCGCATCAGACTCTGGAGAATGTCTCCATTCCTTGAAGATAGATTTACAGGGGTTAGGAGAACACTTGGTCCACAAGTGTTTTCACCCACATTATTTTTGGTGAGCCAGCCAGGAGGAAGAGAAGAAAGGAGCCAGAGGTCGATACGGAGGCTACCATCTCTGAATTCAACAAGTGGCCATGATAATATAAATAAGGTAAGCAGTGCCTTTTTCCAAAAAGCTGCATGAAGTAATTGTTGAACTTCAGAATGGTATGCAGCCGGATGGACCAAGGCACCTTAAAGTCTCTCCTCCAAAAGAACCTAGAAGTAAGACTTTAAATTTGATTGAGTAATTTGGCAAGAAAAAGAGTCTGATGTGATGTATGCTTGATATGAATGTTATATGTTGTGATGTCTATGTGTATGTTATATAATATTTTTGGGAGGTTGGTTTGTCGCATGTGCTACTTCCATCACAGATATAGTTGGGTGATGGTATTGGTGTAGCACAGGCTACAAATCACCAACCACTTCTCCTGTGTCAGTGCTGTACCAGGGAGCGGATAACATCTGGGAGCACTCAGGTTGGCTGGAATTGTTTGGGGAAGACATTGTGGATTGTTTGCCTTGAGCGTATTTTACCTGATTTGTGAGCTCTTTAGATTGGGGGGAAAGAGCGTAAAGAGTTAAGTTGTTGCTAGTTTACGCAACCCAGCGCGCAAAAGTTGTTTTGAGGCCAGTCTGTGCCGGCAACTCCATAAATCGCTCAGGTTGATAGCGGTCTTGGCCAAAAGCGTAAAGTTACGCTAGAAGTATGTGTAGGTGCCGGCTGAAGGGTGTGAGGTAAAGAAAAATGGGTGGAAAAAAGGGTGAGAGATTTCTAAAATGTATGAAAAGTCGACAAAGTGAATAGAACTAGGTAAAATGCGCAAACCTAATCACTGATTCAGAAAATATATCTGATTGGCAAATTACATGAAAATGTATGAACTTTTTGGGCAGTCTAATTATCTATGTGAGGTATAAAATTAGTGGAGAATATCAGTGCTATATAAACCTGCAGGGTGAACAATCAGCTGAAGAAAATAACCCAAGCGCTTATTTCCTCTTAAATGATTAATTAGGTTTAAGATTGTGGAAGTAGAATAAGCAAAATATTGTTTGGAGCTGACTGAAATTTTATCATAATTTGTACTTGCGCAATAATTTTCGAATGTGACCCCAAAGTATATGATAAAACTTATCAGAACCGGTTTGGAACTGTAAATATTATAGCACTATGTAAATACTTCTTTTTTATATTATCAATTCATATGCTATAAAATTTGTGTAGTTCGTGTTAATATGGAATACTGACTGTAAATGAGGAATTTTTCTTTTGTGTAAACTATAGAGTGTTCAAGTCTGGAGCTGTTTGCGACTGAGAAGGATTTATCTCTGCTGCCTGGTGCAGCACAGATCTGCCCGGAGTAAAAGACCAGGAGAGAGAGGTGCAGTGTTAAGAGCAGAAAAAGCACCTGAAATCTCAGTGAAGTACATAAGTGGTTGCGTGTACATTGAGAAGGATTTATAAATAGATATTTGGCAGCATAATATGCAAGGCTTTTTGGTGAACGGGTGGAAAAAAAAATAGGGAAACATTTACATAAACTAGTTTATGAGTGACTATTGCGGAGGTTACCTGGTTGGCATTCTTCAGGAAGAGGGAGTTGCAGGTACGATTCCTGCCTGTGGAATGTACTGTGTGAGCAAAGAAAGAAGCAGTTTTGTCCAAAAAACAGAAAGTAAAGCAGAATATTAGTCGTTTTACTAAAGGCTGGAAAAGGAGTTTGTGGTAAATTGTAGAGAGAGTGATTAACAGTACAAGCTCTGGTGATAGGGGAAAAAATCAAGGGACAGCAGTGGAGATGTGGGACAGAAAATATCTAGATTTGGGAAAAAAAAAAAACCTGCTCTGTAGAAGGGGGGCGAATGGGTCATTTTGTCCAGAGAAAGAGTATGAGCCGGCCAAGGTGAATAGCGAGTTAAATTTTGTGTTTTCCATGGCTAGAGCCTGAAGTTGTAGGAATTAATTGGATAATACAGTGATTTAAGCTTTACTATTTTGTAGCGTTCTTCATGGAAGAAATAGCTGGATTCTGTTAGTCAGGGAATCAGTGGATTTTGTCAGCAGAGTAGATTTGGCAGTGTAAGAGCAAGATGGATGGATAGACAGATAGATAGATAGATAGATAGATAGATAGATATTCAGAAAGCGGTTTGCAGGATACATTCACGTTGTGCGTTTTTAGGATGGCACAGTTGCAGTGATTCTGTGACCGTGAGTGGGTGAAGCAGTGATACCCAATAGAATATTTTGCCCAGCTTTGAAGTAAACTAATGTACACAAAGAAGAGAAAGTGGCATTAAATTTAGTGTTTATCATTGATATCAGCCCGGAATAACATGGAAATGCCTATGTTTTGCATAAAACTTAAAGTTGAGCGATGCTTTCAAAAGATCACTACATTTTTCTCAAATTTCAGCCTTCATAGGAGAATTTCTAAATAATAGGCCACACAAATTATGGAAAACTATACATTTTCTAAAACTATTGCTGAAGATTTGTAAGTGAGAAATGGGAGAAATTGAAAGTACTGATTTACCGGATAGTCCGAGTCCGCGCGGGGTGGACTCGTGGAATGATTTCATTTCGTAGGGTTTAGTTGTTCAAAGTCTGTAATTTTCTGGAAAGGGAGGCATTGGGGCCCTGGTGGGCCAGCATCCAAAGGGGGTATATTGCTCGGGATGTCATGTAGATTTGATGGCTGCAGGGAAGAAGCTATAGCATCAGTCATATTTAAATTATAGTGTTCATTCTGAGGGAACGAATTTTAGATTTTGAGAGATTTGTGTATGAAACTCAGGATTGCGGTTGGATTGAGGGCCAGTGCAGGATTGCATTTGTGGAGCGGTCCTTGGTGGACCTGGGAGAGAGGGAATTGATTGGAAAAAATTTTTGAATGGGCATTTTAAAGCAATCGAGTCATGTCAATTATGATAATGCAAATCTTATTCAGATGAAGAACAGGAAAATGAGGTGCATTTTTAGGGCTGTCATGGAGGTTGATGGGAACACCAAGAAAATGTTAAGTAAGTGGAGTGTGAACGTGTAGAGGGATAAATAGATCAGTAACATAAGTGCATTTTATTAAATTAAAATAAAGATATTACACATTTTCACATGAGTAAAGACATAGAATGAATATAGAGACCATAATATGAGATACTCAACTGAATGCAGTAAGACCCCATCATGGGGGTTGGTGATTATTAATACATGCCCCTCAGAGTGCAGGAGAAACTGACAAGGGAGCACAGGCAACATGTGGCTGAGGCAAAGAAATGGACAGAAGGCCTCCATTCATATCCCTCTAGGGGCTGAGTGATATAATGAAATGTAATGTTTTGACTAATCTTATATTCTACCCCTCGAACTTGTGAAATACTTTGTGCCAGAAATCTAAAGCAGTTTTCTGTAAAGTCTACATGGAATTAGTGTACGGGAAGCATATCACTCAACCAGGAAATAGACATAAAGTGGGAAGTGCTAATACTAATTATGTTAAGCATGCTTATGGAGAGAAAGTGGCAACAAATTTAACTGATAAAAAAAATTTCTATTTTAATTTTAAAAGAAATGATCATAATATGTCTAAAGCAGCAGTAGAAATTATACATAGCATGAAATCTAAATGGTACATAAGGGGTTTTAAAAGAATGAAATGCAATTAAAGTGATATATTGTGAGATTGGAGAGGTTATTTGCCCAAGAGACAGCTCAACTAAGTGGAAAATACCACAGTATAATATGATTGGCAGAGAGTAAAACCCTTTAATTTTAGAATCTAACTAAAATAGTAATGAATTTATTAGGGATGTAGTGCTTTGCATCAGAGATAATCAGTCTTTAAAATCAAAGCTCATTGATCAGAGCAGGAAACAAGAAGGAGAGCTCTTAGAAGTTCCAAGTGAAGACTCTAATATAGGTTTGTTTTTCCCATCAGTATGCAATAATTATAGCTGCTCTGAGTGCAGGAACAATGTGAATGATTAAGTTTATTCTATTAAAAATGAATGATATTAAAGGGGTTTTCAAACTGAAGATTGATTGACTAATGAAACATTTTTTTTTACTTTTAAGCAGGAGCAACCCGTCAAATGCTGGTTTATGGAAGCTGTGCTGAAACTAACTAATTCCTCTCTAATTTTTAAATGTGTGTATTACAGGGTGACGCAATGAAGATTTGAGGAGGAACGAAACTGTGTGTTATGTGAATCTGTTGTTATGTGAATCTAACTGTCAAGTTTTTCTATAGACCCGGAATCCTGTGGAGCGAAGGAACAAAAAAGGATATGTGTACGATATGTGTGTTTGAATAAAACAAAAAAAAAAAAGTCCAAAAATAATACAACTGCGCATGTGTATCGGAAGTCACGGCCAAGTAGCCGTAGAAATGTTTAGCCGGTTCACAGCAAAATATCCACTGCGAAATACCCATGCACTCATGCAGATGGGTAATACTTATCAGATTTCTACAAAATTATTAATTCACACACAGGGGCAATGGTCTTTGGCATTTTCTGTTCATTTATCACAACATTCCTCCTCTGCTCAATTTCTTCTTCTCCCCTCACTTGGAAAATAAGCCAAGCTGCGCTTCATCCTGCCACAGAACTACATTTGGGCATTTTGATTATTTCAGGTAGCAGGCCAAAAAGACACAGAGGCATCATCACATTAAAAAAAAAAAAAAAAATCAATGGAGTCATGGTTTGCTTCCCCTCTGGCGGGCGTGGTTTTCATAGTATGATGCGATGCGCTCCATCCCTATTCATAGTTCTCAGTCATGTGACTGCTGTGTACCCCCGGTGGGCAAAACACTGTTTCAACATAGCGGCTAGTAGTAGACGTTTCACAGAGCTGCCATGCAAGCCAGTCATTTTTTCATTTGTTTCAATCCATTGGTATTTAGATCACCTCTCCAAGAAAGAAGAACAAAGATATGTTAACAAATTCTAAGGTATGGGCACCTGGAATTTATGTACAGTGCCAGAGGCTCCAAACAGCAACCACTGCAGAAAACCAGTTTCATTCATTAAAAATATAAGGTCCCTTACATTACTCAAGCTGAACTTTAGTGATCTTCACATGGGTCATTCCACGTCAAATCATCCACGGGGTGCCAGGTCACCTCCTCAAAATTCTTTGAAAAAATTCACGAGTAAATATTCACACAAAATGGAAAAATGCCAAATATTAGGCCAGTATCTCAAATAGTTTTCAAGTTACAGCCCTTTGAAATTTGAATAATCTGTTAAGTTTTTTGGCGAACCCATTTTCAGCCAACTTTGGCAACTTATTGCTCCAAATTGATTGCTTACACAAGGCTGAAATTAGGTATACTGACCATATTCAACCCATAGAATCTGAAAATGGCCTTAGATTCTGCGTATCTTGACCCACTTTTGTATGGTAAAGCCTCAAAATCAGCCGAAAACACAAAATGCCCAAAAATGAGACCACATTCTCTGACCTGTAACTCAGGAACTAAGTAAGATAAAAGGCTAGAATTCATTTTTTATGATTTTATGACATTCACCACAAAAAAGCAGCAGGCCTATACCCGTTTAGGTAACAAACATTTTGGAACAATTAAAAAATCAACGAAAAAATACACAATTTCGGAACATGTTTTAAAAATTCATAACCAAAAGAGTAAGATGAACATCATTCTGATTTTTTTGTCAGACACTGTTCAGATTTATAAGATTGCACAGTAAAAATTTCAGAGAGACGAATAACTGGTGACATGGTCATTTTTTGTCCCAAAAAAGGGCATTTTGTGGCAAAACCGGAAAAATTTACTTAGAAATTATTTCATTAAAAAACTTCTACAAATGATATTACTTGGATTACTGCATTTTTACAGAGAGATATATCATGAAATCATAAAAAATGAATTCTAGCCTTTTATCTCACTTACTTCCTGAGTTACAGGTCATAAAATGTGGTCTTGTTTTTGGGCATTTTGTGTTTTCGGCTGATTTTGAGGCTTTATCATACAAAAGAGGATCAAGATACACAGAAGCTCCAGCCATTTTCTAATTCTAGGGGATGAATATGGTTAGTATACCTAAATTCAGCCTTGTATAAGCGATCAATTTGGAGCAATAAGTTGCCAAAGTTGGCTGAAAATGGGTTCGCCAAAAAACTTATATTATTCAAATTTTGAAGGGCTATAACTTGAAATCTATTTGAGATACTGGCCTAATATTTGGCATTTTTTTATATTGTGTGAATATTTACTCGTGAATTTTTTCAAAACTTTTTGAGGAGGTGACCTGGAAAATTTCTCAAAATCTGGATGATTTGACATGGAATGACCCACATTTATCTAGAGGAGAATCCCTCCCCTTACACTGTCAACAGGATGAAGGTGCACAAAAGTAAGGATAGTTGTATGTATTTTCGATCTAGATAGGTCAATCATGCAGTCATTTGGGAGGTGAAGGACATGAAAATCTTTGCTGCCAAAGCACATGTGAGTGTTAATCAGCTTGTTAGCTCCTTAATTGATTGTATGGTCAGTTTGGAGTTAAAAGCCATGATTCGGTAGTAATCTTCGCAACAAATCCACAATCACCCTCTCTTTGGGTATTCTTTCTTGGACGGGATTCTGTAAATCCACAACCCAGGCTTGTCTCCTAGTTGAGTGAACAACAACTAACAAGCATTTTGGCAAATGAGAATGGTAAGAATGACGAGTGGGAAGCGGAGGAATCCTTCTTTTGCCACTGTGATGACAAGTGAAAACTATGAATAGCTAATTAAGTGAGTAGGCAGCAGCAGCCACAGCAGAGAAGAAGAGAAGAGAAAACCTCTTATGGAAATCCTTCTCCACTCTACAGCTTGCATTACATGGTAGAACATGTCCTCATTGACTTATTATGTATGCTAAGTTAGTTTAACTGTAATGCTGACAAAATACTAATATTCAGCTAAATTAGCTTGATATATGACTTAGAATCACCAAACCACTTTGTGTAGTTAAAATAAATTGTGAGTAAATAATGAGATTTGAAAAAACTTGGATGAACAGTTAAACTATCAAATCTGAGCGAGTAAAGGCTCTTGACTATTGCATTCCAATAACATTCAGTTGGCTTGCCTACAACTACCAGTAAATTGTGTGTCACAGGAGTAAGAATCAATAATTCACTGAGCTATATTGTAAAGTTCTCCTTGAAAATTTATTTTATGTTTGTACTTTCGCAACTGATACTTTTAAAACAGTGTAGACTGTACCTTGATTAAAACAGTCTATTAGGAGTGGGAATCGAAAACCGGTTCCGACTTAGAACCGGTTCCAATTGATCGATTCCATCAGATTTGTGCACCTCCAATGTTATCGATTCTTCTTAACGATTCTTTCATTTCTCAGCACGACGTCACGTCGCGTCCAAGCGGCAACCTGCAGGGCTGAAATGTGAAGCAAATACGGAAGTACCAAAAGCTGCAGTTCCTCGAATGGCCACTTGAGGCCGACTGCAGAAAGGAGTCAATCGCCATTGACCTCCATGTTAAAGAGCCCAATTTTACAGCAAAAATAAACATGGTTACAGCCTGGTTCAAAATACGGTTTTGGTCTCTATGGCTAATTTTCCCCTCCGTGAAAACTGTGGGGGGAGTGCATTATTTGTCACTCTACTATTAACATTATATAAAGGCTTAAATTTCTGCATAATTAAGGCTGTCTTCTCATCCGGTTATGTCGTGGCTAAGATAGAGCACATGCCTACACGGCCCCGTGCTGTAGAGTAGGAACGCCAAGCCCTGCCGCTAACCACGGGCCTAGCCTGGCTGTCTGCGGGAGGGGGATTACTACAGCTAGAATGCATTTTAGCGGACGCACTTCCCTGTTCCACCTCACAGCGCAAAGTCATTCAGGGTTAAGGTTAGGGTTAGGTTGAGGTTTAGGGTTAGGGTTGGGACTCGCCTCACAACGCAAAGTCATCCAGGCTGTTATTTGCGTCTGGGCTCGGGGCACAGTGCGTCCGCTAAAATGCATGTGCACCGTTACTACAGCTCGGCTAGCCTAGCCGCTAACCCTTGGCCTTTTCTTGTCGTCTGTGAGCCATTATCCTACATAGGCTCATTCGAGTCACAGAGCTTGATCCATTGGCCGCATTTCTGACTGGAGATTTTTTATCGAAACATCAGGATGATAATGTCTTGCTGTGTGGTTAGGAGTCTGTGGTCTATTTTCTAAGGTGATGGAATTCTAATATTATTTCATATAACACTATATGTCTACATGAAGTAGCGTTAGTTCGTTCACTAGCCAGCTAGCCAGAGAATGAATACAGAAATCCCCCCAGTTAGTTTTTGCCCAAGATGTCCAGCTGTGCCAGCGGGAGTGTACGCCTGCCACAGTTATTATACTGGCATCAGCCCTCAAAATTTGAAAAATCTGCTTAACCAGAAAACGGGTTACGTGGAATTTACCTTGTGTAACCCATAGTTCGGTTAAGCACTTTTTTTTTGCGTAACCCATAGGTTACGCAAACGGGTTATGCCAAAACAGGTTTTGCAGGCATGAAATGTCTCCTTCGTCGTTCAAATCGATAGAAAAGTCATTTTAAACCACCATTTTCGAAAAGTTTTGATATTCACCAGTGTTTCCCCAAGAATTTTTTGTAGCAGCGGTGCTATGTGTTGGTAACCTAGCAACAGTAGGGGGGTCCAGGGGTATTCTCCCCCGAAAGAAAATTTTGAAAAATTGCACTTTAAATGGGGACTTCTGGTGAGTTTTCTAGGCAAATTATAATTTACCGAACAATCAACAGATTCAAGTTATCTGTTGACACTAGATACTGATTATAAAGCATGAGCATAATTGAACTTGAACATAAACTAGGCACAAAGTACCATTTTTGTATTGATTTTAAGCTTTTCTTTGTAACAAAAGATACTAGCAAAATGGGGTGGCTTAACTCAGAAATTTATTGAAGCCAATTTGACATTGCCTGCCCTAATTTCCTTCACTAACCTTAGGTCCTCCGTGGTCACCATCCACCTTTCTCTTTAACCAGTTTAAGAGACTCATCTGAAAATCGCATTCGTGTTTCTTAACCTACTATCAGGATATGACTTGCAATCTTTTTATTTGGAAAATGTTAATCAACAAGGTAGCTGGTGGAATACCAACATCGTTAATGTTGTAGGCCTAATATACATTTTAACCTGACATTCAAGAACAGCTTACCCTATTAACAAAAGAGTAGGCCTAGTCACAGCTAGATCGACAGTATTTAATTCTAACGTCAACACCTTCGCTGTCATTCACGACTGAAGTGGTCAGAGTGCGCCACCGCAAGCTAACTAGACAGATTCCCGAGTGTCTGCTAGCTAGCGAACCGCGTCAATAAACACAGAATTACACTTTGTTTATGATCAGGCTTAACGTTACAATAGATAGGAAGGCTGTTACTTTCATTAATTTCCAAACTAGCCTGTCAGTCACTTTGTTACGAGCTGAAGAGATTTAGCAAGACCTATAGGTAATGCCCCTCCCAAAAAAATAAATAAATAAATAAATAAATAAATCGTTCCCTTATCATTATACCGCTAACCTCTCCGCAACACAACAAACGATGACCTACGTCTTTATGAAACATAATTATATACACATGCAGCAAAACTCGCGTATAATGGATTCAATTGGACCAGCTGATTACGTCCGCTATAAGCGCATAACAGATTATATCCGTTGTATACATGTATGAATTGAATTTATACGGTTGCTTTGTGTTTAAAGATCGGAACAACTTCATTCTGAGTGCACATACCTACTTGTCTTCATTTAGTCCGTCTTTGCCCTGACACAATGGATAACAGGATGATAGGCTACTGCGTATTGCTCCAACTGGGATCAGTGACGAAGACAAAAAAACGAACTAACAAACAAAAAAAACTAGTGTGTAAGTGAAACTGCGCCAGTTTCAGTTTCCGCAAACACACCGTTATAAACTTGCACATTTTTGACAGTTATTTTAACTGTAATTTTACAATAAATTTACAACAGAGTAAATTGTAAAATTTTAATTGTAAACCACGGTAAATTGCGCGCAGGACTCCACTTACAGTTAAAATGACAAGGAGACAATGCGTTAATTTAACTGTTAAATTCAGTCAGTTTATAACAGTGTAGGAAAGCCGAACTTCATTCCGTTGCTCTCTATCAACTGCGTATGTGCATGGTGCAAAACAGCTTGTCCGGTATACGCGAGTGCTTTTCAATGGAAATGCATTGTGACGAGACTGGACATTTTGTCCGATGTAAGCGAAAATCTGTGAAATAAAATCCGGTTTATTCGATGTTTATTTAATGGGAAAACATTACAGAAAATCGGGACTAGAGCTGTTGTCTGATATGAGCAAGTTTCCATTTTATACAAGGACGGTTTAGGCGAGTTCTACTGTAGTTATATTATTTTTATTTATTTATTTATTTATTTTACTTACATTGGTTTCTTTGTGGGAATGTTGAGGATCCTCTTCAAGCAAGTTGACAGCCAGAGTCAAAAGTTACCTCAGAATTGACGGTGTGGCAAAAAACCTTATTCCTGTGCCCCCCTAATTCCCCGTTGGCTGTGATGTTATAGCCATATGTTCGCCGATGTAACGAGCGGGGACATATGAATGGGGTGTATTGCCTCCCTTTCTGAGCTCTCCTGGGTTTTATGGAAGAGGAGGGGAAAAATCGAGCTGAACATGTTTTTTTTTTGATCACCGGTCAAGAGAAATTAAAGGTTTTTTTTTTTTTTTTGCTACGTCGTTTTGCGCGAGCGGTCATACATGCCAACTCACTACGGCTTTTGGGGCGTTTTTTTTTTTTTCAGAATGAAACGCCCCAGAGGCGGTGTTAGACCCGAAAATTATTGGCTATTATCCCACCCTTTATTGACAACAATTTATCCTGGCTAATTCTTGGTGGTTTTCCTTCATTAACACGTTTTCCAATTCAAGAATAATCAAATGACAATTGAAGACACGGCTTCTCTCCCCCATGCGATCTGAAAGCGACAAAATAATGGGCTACATTCAGTACAGAAAAATAATTTAATTATTATTAGGTCTTTGCACCGGCACTCGGCGACGGCATTTCAGAACTCTTCAGCGAATGAAGGTTATTTTGGTGACTAGTACGTGGTTTCGTCCGATTACATTTTTCAATCAGACAGCTGTTTATTTTATACAGCGAGTTGCGTGACCTTGCTGCAAAAACAGATAGACCGATTGTCGTATATTATGTCTATGATACTACCGTTAATGGGACCTGGCTAGGGTGCGTACAAGTCAAGGGCAAAGCCGAGCACCTAGGGGATACTTCAGTGAGCCAGCCACCGCAACTTCCCAGCGGTGTACAGCGTTCTTTGTGCTACTGCCTCATGGATACAAACAACCAGGCGCGTCGCTAGGACAGGGAATTGGGGGGCACAGACACGTCCCTTTATGACAAGAATTAGTCCTGGCAAGTTCTCAATCATTTTCCTTTATTGGCGCGTTTTCCAATTATCGTAACTGGTAACTGAAGACACGGTTTCTCTCCATATGCGATCTAACAGCAATGAAATCATGGGCTAAATTCAGTACAGAAAAATAATTTATGTACTAATAGGCCAATGCTTCGAAAGTTGATTGAACTGGTCTTTGTTCCAATGAAATATCGCCTTTCACTCTCGGGTTTTGCGTGGGTTGATAAAACAAAACGTGGCACTCGGCGGTTAAATAGGCTATAAAAAGCATGCGGCTCAAGCTATTTGCGCAGGTATGCAATTTTGAATAACATTGATTTAAATTAGCAAATCTGGCGTCCAGAGGAATGATTGTCGTCTTACCTAATCGGGGAGAACAAGCAGCACCTGTTAAGTGTGGAATGCTCTCGGAGTGAACCTTTTGTTAATCATGAAAATGACTGAGAACAGGTCAGGACTAATAACTGTTTTAAACGGATGTTTTGTGCAACCCAATTCTCTGTTCTTGTTCCGCAACTGTACTGAATTTAGCCCATCATCTAATCGCTGTTAGATCGCATATGGAGAGAAACCGTGTTTTCAGTTGCCAGTTACGATAATTGGAAAACGCGTCAGTAAAGGAAAATGATTGAGAACTAGCCAGGACTAATTCTTTTCATAAAGGGACGTGTCTGTGCCCCCCCAATTCCCTGTTCTAGCGACGCGCCTGCAAACAACGTTCGTTTCGGAACCGCTTCACGAATATAAACAGCGGAAGACTGTGTAGAACTACTTTTCTTCCCTCAAAAAACTACTCAGGAATCGTTAGGAGAATTGATAAGGAATTGGATTGATAAGCAGAATCGACAATGGCATTGATATAGATAAAATCTTATCAATTCCCATCCCTAGTCTATATGGTCCATACGCATGATCAGCAGAAGCCCCGAAAAGTGGCCCGCTATGGCCAACAGCAAATTGTGTTGTGCCACGAAAAGAAGTATCCGGTTGTTGTTTGTTTACCGCGGTCTGTGTTCATGTACTCTTACATCGTTGTAAAAATGAGTAGATTCCAAAAATAATTTGATCCAACCACACCTGTGTGATTAGCAATAACTCTCCTACATTATTTCACGCAAGGTCAATCATTCGTTTTGGGTCAGACTAAACAGGCTTCTGGTGTCGAGACTGTCAGAGATTTAGAGTCAAGTTTTTAAAAGTCCTTTATTGTCCATGCTGTCATCAGTTTGATGACTGGCTGCTTGCGGTTCAACTAAATTTATCAAGCCACAAATCTAGCAAAAGCTGAGATTCCTGTCCATTACAGGTCCTAAAGTGCATCTACTGATTTTATTTTTATTTTTATTCTGTCAGTTGAGTATTAGACATTTGAATCTTCCCTGGAGCCTCTCTATGGAAGCCTATAGTGGACAATATTCAAATGAAAATGTAATCCCACTATTGCATTATAATTTTCCACTTATGAATGAGTTATTTGAGACAATATTAAATTGAAAATGCATTAATCCAATTAGCACTTTCATTTTCACATACAGATATGGGAAATCTATGACTATATTCAAATGATAATGAAAAGCTGTTTGACATTTCATTTTCAAAGTCATGCTCCGCAATACAGTGGACAACATTCAAATGCAGTAAGCAAAACAGCACCCCCAGCCTATTGCATTTACATTTACATGTCAACACGCTCTTTAAGAGTCAACATGAAAATGTAAATGCTATTTTCTGACTATTTGAAAATGATATTGAAAACGGCATTCAACATTTAATTTGCAAAGACTTAACTTGCTCCACTGAGGACAATATTCAAATGCAATAAGATAACCAGCTGTCCCAGTCTATTGCATTTACATACACGTCATCACGCTCTTTTAGGGTCAACATGATAATGAAAATGCTGTTTTCTAATTACTTGGAAATAATAATGATATAATAATGATAACGACATTTGATATTTAATTTTCAAAGACTTATCCTGCAATACATGGGACAATGTTCAAATGCACTAAGGGAAACAGCGCCTCCCAGTCCATTGCATTTTCAAATACATGTCACCACGCTCTTTTTGGGACACAATGAAAATTAAAATGCAATCTGTTAGCATCTCATCAAGGCGGGTCTTCCGCTAGGACGTCACTCATTAGGGCGCGAGCGGAAACCATATTCCTCATTTGCATACCAACCAATCAGCTTCTGGGTAGCACTTGTACGCACGGAGGCTTACTGATAATGACATGATGGCTAGGCTGCTATGTATTGTGTGCATTAGGCTACGTTGCCCTTTGGATGTAGCCATCCCGGCAGCTAGTATGCTAGCTAACTTTAATTAAGAAAAATCTTTGTAAATAATCATCACATTAAAGCGATATGATTTGATTTTTGCCCCAACTCTATTAACTGAGCTAGCTGTAATGTGCATGAACTTATCTGAGGCTTCATGGCAGTGTTGTGCAACTGCAACCCAAGTGTGCTTGCAGATTTCAAAGACGTTAGCTAGCTTGCTAGTGAGTCTGAAACAATCGCTTAGGTACAGCTAGCTAGCTATGATGCCTACTGGAGAAGCTCTTACAGCTCTGATTTGTCACTTTCAACGCCATCGCACACACACGACCTCTTTCACCATTTCACCAGCAGCTTCTTTTACTGAAAGAACAAACTGACAGTTCAGCCTGAGACATGTTATTTCATAGCTAGTTAAAGCAGCATTATCCTTCCATGCGTGCTATAGTGTATTACATTACTCCAGATAAAACGCTTTTCATCTTCCCACCCTGCTGACGTTAGTCAGGGGAAATGTTTGTCATCATTTTTATACTTAATCGCTGTGATTCGGTTTTTGCCCTAGCTTCACAAGCTAGCTAGCTGACAGCGATTGCTCTTGTACTTGCTGATTGTTCTTAAGCTAGCCAGGCAATGAGCTATCCATTTAAATCTCCCAGAAATCTGATAGTACTGTTGGGACGTACAAAAGTGCTGCCAAACATATCAAAGAAGTTCATATTACAGCAGGTTAAGTTAGCAAGTGAGGAACATCGTTTTCAGCCAGTCAGAGTCATCAAAACTTCTCCCATTGCTACGTGGCTTGGGAATTGTGATTAAACCAGGAACAGCGGCAGCCTGACTGCTGGCCGTTTATTGGACCATTCTGCATGATGCATACATTGCGCATGTTTCAGGAGAGGCCAGTGGCGAACTTGCAATTCGGCAAGCACAAGAGCTAGCCAGCTAGTAAAGCTAGGGCAAAAATCAAATCACATTGATTAAATACTAGTAGCATGCAGAGCATGTGTGGGGCAAGCGCAGCGAGTCCCTTATTAGTCAGGTCATTGTAAGCTCAATGCACCCTCTGTTGGCAATTTCGAGCAGAGCAGCCGGTCGGTTGATGACAAACATACATACATACAAACAGGGGGCACATTGAGCTGACTAATAAGGGACTCGCGCGCGCATGTCTCAGGCTGAACTGTCAGTTTGTTCTTTCGGTAAAAGAAGCTGCTAATCAGTGGTGAAAGAGGTCGTGTGTGTGCGATGGCGTTGAAAACAACAAATCAGAGCTTTAAGAGCTTCTCCAGTAGGCATCATAGCTAGCTAGCTGTACCTAAGCAATTGTTTTTAGACTCACTAGCAAGCTAGCTAACGTCTCAGAAATCTGCAAGAACACTTGGGTTGCAGTTGCACAACACTGCCGCAAAGTCTCGGATAAGCTCATGCATATTACAGCTAACTCAGTTAATAGAGTTGGGGCAAAAATCAAATCATATCACTTTAATGTGATGATTATTTACAAAGATTTTCCTTAGTTAACACTAGCTAGCATACTAGCTGCCGGGATGGCTACATCCAAAGGGCAACGTAGCTTATTGCGCGATGAGGCAATGGCACACAATATAGGAGCCTAGCCATCATGTCATTATCAGTAAGCCTCCGTGCGTACAAGCGCTACACAGAAGCTGATTAGTTGGTATGCAAATGAGGAATATGGTTTGAAATTTTTTCCTTTATTTGAGTTATACAGTGAGAGAGGAAAGTTGGGGAGAAGTTCGCGACATGCAGCCCTAATGAACCCAGTGACGTCCTAGCGGAAGACCCGCCTAATGCAATAGTGGGATTATGTTTTCATTTGAATATTGTCCACTACGGGCTTCCATACGTTTCTGCGTGAAGTTTGTACATTTTCCCATGTTCGCTAGAATTTTGTTAGTGTCTGCAAACACGTCATGCTAAGTAGATACTCTATTTTGCGCATAGGTAAAAGTGTGTATGTGAAAGGTGTGATCCCTGTGATGGATTGGAGAACTGCCCTGTGGGAGTATCCTTGCCTCTTGTATCTTGGGATGGCTCCAGCCCCTCTCTCACGACCCTAACCATTTGCAAAAGGACCTGGCATAGTTACACCAGCTCATTTCTACCTCTGTCTGCCATTTGGAAAGGTACAGAAAAAAGTAAAAAAAAAAATTGGTCCATAGGTGATCCAATGTACGATAATTTATTTGTAAATTTTTTCTTTTGCGGGGTAGTTACAATCCAAAGAAGATTATTGCACCTTACAGTGTACATTTTGGTAATTTTCTCCTCAAAGATCAAAAATTAACCTCTACTGCGATCTTATTACTACAGAGGTGCGCCGTCTATAAAACCAGAGTGGCCGCCTCAATTGGAGCCTGTCATCACTGTTCTTCATCCCTGCATGACTCCTGTGCACCACAGGGGACAAAACCAGCAGCAGACTGTACTCTGCTTTCTTCTTAATCAGTACATGCTGTCAAATCGAAAGGCTGCACTGTTGATCTGTCTGCTTGTTTATTACATTGTAATTTTGTCTGTGGTCTGAGCTCATGGAAGAGTGGGAAACCAAAAGCAAGGGAGAGAGACGGAGAGAAAGAAAGACAGAGTGTTGTGTGTAAAATTGGAAGTGGTTGAAACTGAATTGATCTCTTAATCTTGGTTACAAAACAGGAGGTTGTTTAGAGGCCAAATTTTGGTTGTAAAGACAGCAATAAAACTTCTAAGGCAGAGAAAGACTCAGATAACTGCACTGCCCTGACCACTACAACAGCTGCCATAAAATCCTAAAATAAAAAGGTTGCTTGGTTGTCATGCAGAAAAGGTGTCATTGTTTCATTGCAGAGGCTCACAAATTTAAACTGACTGCAAAGGTTGCTAGCTTAAATCTGCATCTGCATTCACTCTTCTCTGTGTGATATTCTTGCACTGACAACAGCAGATTGTGTACAATGATGGCCAAATTTTTGAGTTAATGATGGATTTAGGGTCAAGCTGTGACATATTTAAGATAATCGCTGAGTTTCAATTCAGTACCAGTACCAGCAGAAATACAGAATACTATTTGTTGTTTAAGAATCAAAGTGCCTCATAAAAAGCTTATAAGTACCTCCTGCCCCAAACATGTGAGAGCTAAGCATAAACACAAGCCTTCAACAGTGCTCATCTTGGGAGGCGGATCAGCCTCTCCAAACGAAGGGAATCTCCCTCAGAACAGAGGTGCTGAGAGGTGACAGAATTGGGCCTGTACATGCATAATAAACCAGGCATCTCCAGGGTATCATGACTAGGTCACCTCCATAACACGATATTCAAATAGCATCAAGCAAAAAGGTAAGGTCCCTGCTTCCCATGTGTCACTGCAGACAACAGTCGAACAGAAAACAATATCTAAAAGATTGTATGCTTCATTCAACAGAAATCCAGCGCATGCATAAATTAATCAAATATCTCTTAAGCAAGAGCTGGATTTAGGCTTTAAAGATGCCACTGTACATTTCTGCGGCGTTAAGTGCAGCAATTTTTTTTTTTTTTTTTTTTTACAATTGTGTGTACATTGAGCTATATCAGGCTTTACGCTTTATAAATGTCCATGAGTATTTAAATATACAGTGACAAAACTGATATTTTAAGCATTTGCTGAGTAAGTGCAAGATGCTGAGTCTGACTACTCTTCCAACAGTCAATGGATACTTGCTGCTCAGCAAAAATTCACCTTCAAATCAACATTAAAATGAGTATTTAAAAACATTCTGGAGATCAAAATGACATGAATCTGACACTGTGAAGGAGGAGCAGCCACTGACTCACCCCTTCATCCCCCTAACCGAGGCACCATACAACCAATTATCAGTTCTTTACTATCAGTTCATTTAGAAAGGACCAGCCAAATGCTACAGGAAAAATAAGAAAAATAAATCATCTCACTTCACTTTGCTTCATTCATTGTTTTCACCAAACCATACATTGTGGCCTACTTATGAGTAAGTGATGAACCATATCCTCTGGATGGTAATCAGATTGGGCTTCAGAACGCAACTGTATCTCAAAGGGAAGAGTAGCACAGACCATATTTTATCCAGCTGCGCATTTTAAGCCTGGCAAATAGCATACAAGAAATCTGTCTGCGCAGGAGGCCTAAATAACAAACAAAATGCAATGTCAGTCATATTACAATAAAAAGTACAGACAAAATGAAATGGAAATAACTAAAAAAAAAAATACATTATTACCTACAAATGTAGATATCTAATGTATTTCCTGTAAATGGCAGCCAGTCCTACTATGTTCCCCTTTCTGCATGTCCCACATTATATTGGAGAGCAGTAAGGTGTCACATGAATCACACAGGATCCATGAGCAAAGATACTACCCGCTGGTAGAGCAAGAACCTGTCAACGCTTGCAATTAATCTCTGTAATTTTTTCTTCCTTTTATTTTAGTTCCTTTTGCGTTTCTTCATTTCCGTACTTGTCTTTCTGTGTCCACATGCCTTTATTGCTCTCTCCCTTCCGTATTTCCTGTTTCGCATGTTAATTTATTAAATATAATCGTCTCATTACCTCGCCCTTCCCTCTGCACATTCCTCATGCCCCTTTCCTCGCTTGAATCATGCTAGCTTGTTTAGTCCTGTATATTTATACATTTCACTTTGTCTTTGCGAGTTCATCTCAGTTCATTTTGATCCTGGGTTTCGTGTTAGCCTCTTTCTGGCTATATGCCTGTTCCTTGTTTGACTCTGGTTCCAATTTTTTTTAGTTTTTGGATTTTGCCCTTCTGGTTTTCTGTGCCTGATCTTAATAAACCCTGGTCTCATGCAGCCCATTTGCAAATTTGCATTTTGCGACAATCCATGGTAAATTGTGGAAAAAAAACCCCTCGTCTGGTGGAAAAAAAAATGCAAAAAGGATTTTTTGATAACCTGAGATATTGCCCGACCTGTTTAAGTTGGCTACTTTAAGGCTAACAGCTCAACTTGGTTGGGATAATTTGTCAATAGTTTTGTTGACAGAAAAAAAAATCTTGATATAGGGTACAGCGAGGATAACAGTCTCGCGCAACAGTCAATAAGCCCCACTCTAGCCAGTGGAAGGGTCATTACTTGACTGTGTGGTGCGAGGAATAGTAGTTACCTGGATGTAATTCCAGTTCTCTGAGTGTTAGCACACCCCTCTAACATGCTCCGCTATTGGTTTACCCCTCCGAGGCAGAGTCAGTGCCGGATAAATAAAATTGTTCTCACCTGCTCTGTAGGAGGGGTAGCAGCACCCTCCTCCTATAAAGCTCTGGTGCTGTCACTGCTCATTTCCCCTTTCAAACTCAGCAACACACACCTGGGGCCAGCAGGGCAGGCTGTTAGAGGCCTGCACACTCATAGAACTTGAGTTACATCCAGGTAACTACTATTTCTATGTCGTACGTGCTTTGCCCTCTAACGGGCTTCGATATCGGTTTATACCTAAGGCGAAGGCCGTTAGGGATGGATGCATTCCCAAGTGGTCACAGACCACAGGAGTTCCATTTAAAAAAAACAAGAAAAGCCCAGTCACATGCCTACAGCGAGCACCGTCTACCTGGGGGTCTCCCAACCAGCTGCGGTATAATAAATATTGCATTAATTAGTTTTGAAGGGAGATCCAGTAGATTGGCTCCCAAAAACTGAATGAGATACTATGCTGGCTGTCATATCCCTGAGCTATGACTGCGCTAAGGTCAAAGCAGAAGACTAAGCAGCCGCCCTGCAAATATCCTTCACTGAGATACCCCTAAAAAGCACCATAGAGGATGCAATGCTCCAGGTAGAATGTGCCCTCAGACCTGCAGGAGCAATGTGGCCCATCACTGAGTAAGTTCTGCGGATAGTGTCGCAGACCCAGTGGGTGAGGTGTTGTGTTGACAGAGGGGCACTCTGAGCCCATACGCCGTAACACAAAAATAAATGATAATCTTTTCTGATATTCTGTGTGTGCTCCAAGTAAAGACAGAGCGCGTGCACTGGGCACAAACTGTGGGGATGAAAAATATCAGTTTTGGAACTCACTCTTTGCTACAACACTACATCAGCAACACTGTCTAAAAGACTGGGTAATTCCATTATCTGGCAAATTCAAATCCAGCTTTCACAAGGAGTTAAGAATGCACCTGGATTTCAACTGTTTTTGTAAACTTTTTTTACAGAAGAATATCTTGGTGTATGTTTCAGAAGGAAGCTCATGGCCGTGCTAATTGCTCAGATGAGAACTCTGCGCAGCTCCAAAGCTAGTGTTTGATCATCTGACCATTTACAGTACACGGTAATGGCACTTCCTTATCCTCTATTTTTTCTCAGTCAGGAAGTCAGCCATTAAATATAGCTTTTTAAACACTTTAATTCTGCAAGTGTTGTAACGTTAGCATTAAGAGAAGACCACATGCCTTTTAACTGTAAAGTTCTCCGAGGGGTCAATGCGCAACCAGTTGTTTGAAAAGGTTTTAGACTTCTGATCATATTCTTGTGCACATAATCAGATAATAATTCTCCCTATCCAAATACTTGTATTAGATTCCCATGGGGGGTCACAGTTAGAACTGAAAGCCAGCTTCTGTGCTTCTGAAAGGATTCAAGGCATCAAAAAGTTAATTTGTTCAGAGATGAGTCCAAAATCGAGAAAACAATGGTTATACTATGTGAAAGCTTACTTCTAATTATTTTTATCATTTGCATGCCGAACCCTTGTCACTTAAATAAGATATGGTGTGCATGTTCCTTGAATTCAGCCCTGGAACATTCACGGGCAGATTAGTTTCATGGTCACCATCTCAGAAGATGCAGCTGTGCAATCTAACCTGGCTCTGTTATCCCGTGTTAAAAAAGACACTTAAATTTGTACTCTTGTATGAATTCAGGGGAGGGGGGTCAGCTTGAAGTGACTGGAGGTCTACATATAGTGAGCCAAGGACATAAATTGTAAAAGCAGTAGACAATAAATGACGTACCGTCTTGAGTTTTGGATAGAACGGAGACAAGGTGTGATTAATGGCGTCTGGTTTTATCTATTTTTCTAATCAAACAGGTGGGGAACAAATAATTGGGACAGAAAATATCAAAAGGGAGATTCAAAATACCATAAGAAGCATTATGTAAAGTGGATGAATAATCCTTTCAGAAGCAAAGACAAGAACTGTCTTCAAGATAGTAGAACATTGGGAGAAATCAGTTCCTCTTTCCATTTCTTGGTGTGAGGTGCTCACTGTCTGTTTGTGTGCAGGGTGTGTAATTCTTTTATTCTTTTTGATTCTCTCTGCGCAGATTAGCCCGGGTTCTTGTATGTTACTTTTTAAGTTAAATACAGTTCTACAATAAACCCAAATCATATCGGACTCTTTCTGTTTTGTTTTCTGCTATTAAGGTAAATTCTAATTTGGTGTGGGGGAAACCCCCAGTCAACTGGCCCCGACTGGGGCAAATAACAACAATTGAAATTTTTTCCATACAGTGCATATTTTTCAGCTATTCTGCTGCTACTACTGGATCATTACATGAATTTTAAATTGACTCAGGCAAGTTTCCTTTAGGAGACCGGGCACCTTCATTATTTAGCACATTAGTCACTTTAGGTGCCCCTAAGGCCCTGCATACATGGTGAGAACCTTCTTGTGTGCTGTTTGAATAGACATGAGAGTGCAAACTTACCAAGCATGTACAGACCAAAGAAAATCAAACCAGAGCAATTATTAAGATCTGGGTGATCTGAAGCCTTGATTAATTTTTAGATGTACAATGATGTCCATAAGTATTTGCATGGAGACATAATTTCTTTTAGTTTTGGCACAGCCAGCCAGTTGAAAAGAAACATGATGCTATCGCTTTCTCAACCCACTGTCAATCCCATTCAGTATATTAACGTAGACTATAAAAAAGTTTTTGCATCAAAATGACAGTTGTGATGGACGGCATCATGTCAATAATGAAATCAGACAATGTATCTTTCTTAAAATATCCCAAGTAGTTCACTAACAGTTAGCTTTATTATCTGAAAAATTTAGCAATGCTGATGATGGTGAGCTTCTTGGTGAAAGCTAGAAACACTGATGAATAAAGCTGGCTATCTAGCTAACACCAATGCAGCATATAAATGCAGCTAATGTATCATATAAATGCAGCTAATGCTATGAGAATAGTTAAATGTCACTAGCTTATATTGTGCAAACTTAGTTACACTTCATAAATCTAATTTAAAAAGAGGCAATTAACAGGGTCCAAGCAAATTGAGGCGATTATCAGTCTTAAAGTGTATGAATTTTTGAAATATTTTCTAGTTTATTACACAGAGTTATTCATGGTGTTCCTTGCCTTGCAAGTTTCATGTTGATTAGTCATTGCTCAGCCAGTCAAATAACTGCTATTACCTGGTTGGCTAAAATTGGTCATATTTTCAAAGATTTCCCTTGCTTATTGGAAGTACTATTAAAAGCTTACTCAAAGACAGAGCATGCAAAACTAGAACCATTTGTGTCAAAATATTGAAGAGACAAAGGCAATTTTATACTTAAGCCATTAAAAACGCAATGGTGAGGTATGTACTGTATTTGCAGCAAATTGAAGAATCATGTCGTAAGCCGTTCCATTTTCTTGATGACGTAGCATTTTTCATTTTTTGTTGGTTTTATGTAGGGTATTGAACACACCCAAAAGAACATGTTAAGCGTCACTGTACACATCAGAAACAGCTCAATGTTTGTTATTACTGAAGTGCTCGGCGCATTCACGTGGCGCGCGTCAGCAGTACAATACCACACACTTTTCTTTATTTCCACTCACATCTCACTGATATAGCAATAAAAATCGATTGATTCTTCAAGTTGCCGCAAATACAGTTCACACCTCACCATTGCATTTTTAATGGCACTAAGGAGATTTTTTTGCTTTTAACAGTGCCACCCATTGGCTAATCTGTCACCAAATTCTGTCCACTTCAGCTGCTTGTCCTATATACAGCGCCCTCCATAATTATTGGCACCCCTGGTTAAGATGTGTTAAAAGCCTTAAAATAAATTCAATTTTTATTGCAGAAGCATACTCTCACACTGAAAATTGTAGAAAAATGTAACCTTCAACTCAAGTGAATTTTGAGGGAAAAAAAATCCCTGACTAAGAAATAATTATTTTTTATAAAATCACCTGTTCCACAATTATTGGCACCCCTAACAATTCCTAGGAAATAAATGTAATTGAAGTATTTCTGTCATTTCTACAGTAGTTCACAAAGTTGATCAGAGTATCTAGGAACATTTAATTAGTAATTCATCACTTCCTGTTTCCCTGGGGTATAAATATGACGTGACACAGAGGCCATTTCTCTTATCCACTCTTCAACATGGGAAAGACAAAGGAACACACCGTTCAAGTAAGGCAGATGTGTGTCGACCTTCACAAGTCAGGCAATGGCTACAAGGAAATAGCCACTCACCTGCACCTGCCCATATCTACTGTCAGAGGAATCATTAAGAAGTTTAAAACAACTGGAACAGTGGTAAACAAGCCTGGACGAGGATGCAAGGTTATTTTGCCACCACGCACAGTGAGGAGGATCGTAAGAGAAATAAAAAGTTCTCCAAAGCTCACTGTTAAAGAATTGCAACAAATGGTAGCATCTTGGGGTCACAAAGTCTCCAAAACAACCATCAAGCGCTATCTACATGCCAACAAGCTGTTTGGGAGGCATGCACGGAAAAAACCTTTTCTCACTCACAATCATAAACGCAAACGTCTGGAGTTCGCTAAGCGGTACTGGGACTTCAACTGGGACCGTGTGCTTTGGTCAGATGAGACAAAGATAGAGCTTTTTGGCAACAAACACTCTAAGTGGGTCTGGCGGAACACAAAAGATGAGTATGCAGAAAAGCACCTCATGCCCACTGTGAAGTATGGGGGAGGATCGATGATGCTGTGAGCCTGTTTCTCTTCCAGAGGCCCTGGGAACCTTGTTAGGGTGCATGGCATCATGAACGCTTTGAAATACCGGGACATTTTAAATCAAAATCTGGTGGCCTCTGCCCGAAAGCTGAAGATGGGTCGTCACTGGGTCTTTCAGCAAGATAATGACCCTAAACATGTGGCCAAATCTACACAGAAATGGTTCACCAGACACGGAATCAAGCTCCTCCCATGGCCATCTTAGTCCCCAGACCTCAACCCCATTGAAAACCTGTGGAGTGAGCTGAGGAGGAGAGTGCAGAGGAGAGGACCCAGGTCGCTGGATGATTTAGAGAGATTGTGCAAGGAAAGTTGGTCGAAGATCCCTCTTTATGTATTCTCCCATCTTGTGAAACATTATAGGAGAAGATTAGGTGCTGTTTTGTTGGCAAAAGGGGGTTGTACAAAGTATTAACATCAGGGGTGCTAATAATTGTGGCACACATTATTTGATGTAAAAGAATTATTTTTTAATGTGGGATTTTTTTTCCCACTGAATAAATGCACTTGAATTAAAGGTTGGATTTTCCTCTTTTTTTCATTGTGGTCCTATATTATTTAGAAAAAAACTGAATTTATTAGAAGCTAAAGAACATATCTTAACCAGGGGTGCCAATAATTATGGAGGGCGCTGAATGTAAATTCTTAAGTTCTGTGATGATTGGACTTTGTATTCAGGAGTTGCACCACATTGTATCAATTAAGATCATGTCCACCAAATTTATTGGTCCATTGTAGCCACCATTTTTAACCTTTTATTTGAAGGTTTTGCAAAATGGCTAAAAATCTACCCATAGGGAAATGGGAGTGGCTTACATTGATGGATTTGTCTGGACCCACAGAATTCAAGAAGAAAGAATACTGTTTCTGAGACCAACCGTTAAAAAGTAAAGGCCAAAACGTAATGTTTGTTATAATAGAGGCATCTTGTGGTCAATCAATGTTGTTATTTTTCTGGAGTTGGGGAACTGCAGGTATTATGGGTTCTGAGATCCAGCAGTAGAAAATAATATTAATACAAAGAAACACAACAGGGGTTCAGCTTGGACGCCTAAAAAACATAACATTAAGTCAGACTATAATAACAGCAAAACTACTTAGCTATCTCATCTATCGCATTCATTCTTGAGTGCGAGCAACAACGGCCACTAGTGTTATTAATGACCAGGAATTTCTGAAAGTTGCAAATAGCACCTTAAGGTAAAAATTATCAAAGCTTTAAAAAAAATAATATTTGGACAGCCATATCCTTATCAGTTTTTTCTAACCATTCACTTTGCATTCCATGAAATGTAGACAGAAACCAAAAAACTATTGAGTAACCTTGGCTTTTATGTGTGTATTCTGTGGGGTGGGGAGCATGTTGCTCTATAATTGAGAGAGTGCTGGCTAAGTAGTAGCTCAGCCCTCTGCTAGTGCAACTGATGTTTTGTCAGACGGTGCACACAGGATCCAAATGGAAAATCCATTGACTGCTATCCCTGCCCACCAAAAAGGCATTAAAAATTCAGATATTAAATTTTCTGGTGAGAGCAGTGTATTAATTTGAAGGCAATTATTGGTGTTATGTTCAGGAGGGACTTTAGCTGCAGTTGCCAAAAAGAATCGGCATATGTATGTGCTTGGTATTTTCCCCTCAACAATCAGACAACTACAAAGCTCAGAGTAAAACGTTACATTTGTTCCTGCCTCTCACCCCATGCTGGCAGGCTCCAGCGACCCCCTACCCCCCTTCCGGATCTGGATTGTGCTGGACAGACAAACGGGTTAGAACGTTACTGTGATGACTTGAATGGCCAATTCAAAGGCCGAGTTAGTATACTGAAGCTATCCACGCTAAAATTGTAATAAATTAGGCCATTGAACATTAAAATATCTGCATTAATGTCACTGCAGTTGCTGGTATATTTTTGCACTTCTGACCAAAATAACATTCAATTACAATGTGTACACCAAACCCCTTGTCTTACTTCTCTTTCGTGTGTTCATAAAATGGAAGGGCACAGCTTGCATTCCACAGACAATGGAAATTCACAGTAAACCGTACTGCTATCGACAAAAAGCCCATGAGTCGGCTCTCTGCCGCTGCATTTCCAAAGAAGGTTACAGGGCCCCCGAAAGCTGCATTGTAAGAGTACGCTGTTTGACACACAATTAGTTATTTAAGGGTTTCTTAGCAACCCCGAGCACTGTAACTATAGAGACCCGTCGAACGCCAAAAAAAAAAAAAAAAAAATCTATGGCATGCGCGCTCACGTGGAAGGCGGATGAGAGCTTTTCTACTTATTGCTCACTTCTCACTTTAGAAGAGTACTGTATTTATAATCTGTTCTGCTACATCATTTGCAATGATAAATATGATAAATTCATGTGAATCTGGTGTCTAACTGGCAACATAAGGGCAATCATAAATACTGCCCGGATAATGACCATTTAGGTTGAAACATGTTGGCTTTTAGCCATGTCATAAGGCTTCTTATTCATCTTGCTTCTTTTAGACTTAACAGTTTTCTGAATGCCTGGAATACCAACATTTTTTTTTTTCAACAATAAATACTGTACTCAGCAGGTTGGATTCTTGCTTGAAATCCTTTGGCCAATATCTTTTTTTCAGAAATTCACACAATCTTTATTTCATTCTCCCTCATTTTCCAACATTTTAAAACAGTTTTTTTCATCCAATTTCTAAATTTTGTATCCATATTTGCCATTTTTTACTTTCCAGGTATTCAGTTTTCACAGACAGTTTTCACTGAGCATGTTCTCTCAGCACTTATAGGTCTCTTAGGTCACATCAAATGTGCAGTTATTACAAACTACATACAGTAACAAAGTGGTCCCTCTCCGTAACCTTGTGCACATATTATGATATATATATCTCTCCTTTTGTACTCATTCAGGTCAGGTACATTTGACCAGAAAAAAAGGCATCAAAATACTGTACGGTATGCCTGTCAATCAAAAACTTTCAATGTTTTCTGGGATATTACAGTAGCACCTGTAAATTTATTTCTTTCCCTTCTTACTTTTGAGAAATAACTAACTGTAGACATTAGGCTAAATAAGGTTACAATCTGATCAAGGACATGAGCAAAAGTACATTGTGATCCACAGGAATGAGCCGTCTTTCCCTGGCTACTTTATTTGATACAAATGCCAAGACGGCAGACATACCAGCACACACACACACACACGCACACACACACACACACACGCACATACACATCACATTGATCTCTGTATGCCCAATTTCCCAGAACATTTACAAAATTTTATGAGATATGATCCATGAAATGCCACATGAACCCTTTTTTTCTTCTTCTTTTCAGCGAGCAAGGCAAAAACTTAGCTGCCAAGAAAGTGGCGTTAGGATTGAAGCTCCAGAGATTGTGGCAGTCATTTCCGCCTCCCACTTCCTCCCACCACAGAAATACATATTGTTAACTGCCCATTGCAAATGACAACCTCCAGAAACCAGAAACAACCAATGATTGTTTGATGCATTTTTTTAAGCATTTTGAGGCCAAAAAAAAGAATGCATGGGGACTTCAATTAGCCCTTTATGATACTTCCTGCTACAGGGAAAATAGCTGCCTTTCAAGTCTGCAGCCCTCTTACTCACTCCCTTACATCCTAATGGTATGGCAAACCACAGAGATTATTACGATTTAAGATGTCTGTGAAATTAAATTAGAATAGATCTAATAGAAATGGGTAGCACAATACAATCAGATTTAAACTGAATTGCTAAGTGGTGGGCAATCTATTGCATGCCCTAATGTTTATATGACATAATGCAATCAGAGACCAGTGCAAATTAAGTCTTGTGTCACATTATCAGATACCATTAAAAGAAACAGTCTCCATGATAACCGCTGTGATACGATTTTGAGAATATCTAATGACATTTCGTTGATCCTTAATGCACTGGCTGATACAGAGAAAGTAAGTGTTTGGTTTCTGTGCCAGCTCCTGATACTACTACCACTTGGCATATTTGACAATGCATGCACACACACACACACACAGCACATTGGCTCCCTGCTTTACTGACAAGATATATTTACAGCCAATCACCAGGCACCACAGCCACTATTGAGCGCCTTCATCTTTTAAACAGCTTTCTGCCAACAGGATTAAAATTCATTCATTTTTACTATCAACTTAGCCTTCAAATGCCAACCCTGCCACCCCCCACCCACTCCCTTTTTTCTAAAGCAAATGGCATTAAAGTCGCCGTCACAGTGCGCTTGTTCTTTAGATACACCAGCACAGAGTGATGGAGTCTGCAGCAGTTTTCACACCACTCATCATGACTATTCTTCATACTCTGAGCCTCATATGGACTGTCTTGTATTTAATCTGTATCGACCAATCCACATGCAGTGCCTGGTGTGATGCAATAACTGACTTATCCTTCAACAGAGAAATGGAGAATTCTATTGATTTTCTCCACTGAGATTAAAAGAAAACACATTCAAAATATATATTAAAATGCTAAAGCATTCATTTATTCCAATTCAATCATTATTCTGCTTATTTCTGCTCAGGGTTTGGGGGAAGGGGGGGGCACTGCCTATCCAAGAATTTATCGGCCAAAAGCCAGACATATACCTTGGCGTGTTTGCAAACCATCAATAGTTATTAATGAATTAATTCATATATTTAGCACAAGCATTAATCAATTGATTAATTAAATAGATTAATTTCATTAATTGCTTAATTAGTTTATATTATTTTTTTTTTATTATTCATGTATTTATCACAAGTGCTTCATCAAGTTTCAAAAAGCCAAGAAAACCATTTTAAATGCATCATTTAATATATTTTGCAAAATTTAATTAAAATGACAAATCTGAAGGGCTGAATTGTAAATTGTTCCATATTACAATCTTTAAAGAATATTTGTACTCTGTGTCGCAGTTTAAATACATCCAAATGTACTTACAGGGCATTACAGGCAGGGTTTGCCCGTAATGCCCCATTAATGTATTGAATGCAGTCTTCAACTCATTATCTGAGTAGACATGGACCAGGTGGTTAGCATTATGGAGACAAAGACTGGTGAAGATCTGAGTTCCTTGGAGAGATTTGATGGCTGTGGACATAAGGGGCATTGGATAAAGATTGTGCATGGTGAAGACGTTCAGGACTGAGGCTGCCATCATTTTTTTCCCACTATTACGTGTGGCCTTATATATGCATTATTGCACAGCAGTGCTATGCGGGAATGTTCTCTCTCTTCCTCTGTCTTAGATATTTTCTTTTGTTCTCTTTCTTTACCTTTCTTCCCCCTATAGTTGTAGAGCACCATGAATTATTTGGCCAATCCAGGAGACAATATAGGACCTGATGAGCAGGTCCTTGCTCTCTCTCTCAGACCAGCAGACAGCCTGCTCACTGCATGAAGGGAAATTATTCTAGCTTTTCCTTTTTAGATTGCTTTCTCCCCAGTATGTTTAGAGTGTTGAGGTGATGTTACTTATTTTAGTTTAGACCTTGGGACACCTTTTCTTAACAAATAATGGAACTGGCCTCCCCTTCTGTATCATTAAGTATTGAACAGCACTCATTTAACACCGGCGTCAACAATTGAATTGTATCTTATAAATAGGTTATATTTGCACTTTGTTGTTTTTATAAGCCTGCTGTGAATGAAATTATTTTGGGGACAGATAAACTGTCAGAATTTATTTTAAATAATCACAAGTGTGATAAAAGTTGCTCGAACCACTATTGGAGCCAAAATTTTTACTAACCAATAACATGCATTAATCAGATCTGTATGGCCTTGTAAGTAGCCTCACTATTTTACTTCTCAGCAAGATATTGTTGATTATTACGTTACACCACATTCCATCTCAATTCATACAGTTCAATTTTAATTAACTATTTTCTTATTATTCTATGTAGAACTGTTGCCATGCCTATTCCAGGCTGAGACAAACTGCAATTGGAATGTGCCATTTTATTATTATAAATTCACCATTCTCAACAAATTCTTGGCTTCCCTGGGTGGGCCAGTCAAGATTTAAATGAGCGAACGTTTCAAAATTCATTGATACAATATTTCCAATTTGGTAGCAAATTGATTTAGTGATCTAACGAATAAGCTACCGTTCAGAGTACGTTCCAGCTATGTAAATAGGCTTTGTGGTTTTTTTGGAATTAGGTTCCACCAAGAGCCAGTGTTTTGAAAGCCATAAAAAATTAAAGGCTTAACAATGGCTTATAAATCATTAGCTTGTAAGTAGTAGTACTGCCACCAGTAGATATGCCTGCAAAGCTGACAAAGGCTGAAGCTTTAGTCACAGATATTGCAAGCCATTTTAAACCTGGCTATGCAGAAAGCTTTACGGATTTAGATTTTGAAACAATTGAGAAGTTGACACCCGAATGAACTATGCAGGCGTCTTCACAGCCTTCAAAGAGTGTGGATGCCATTAAGCTCATTTCCAGCTTGGCACTGTATCAACAATTACATACTAGCATAGGACAGAGGAACAAAGGGGAATAAATACACATGGACCAATGAGCAAAATGAGCAGACAAGAATCAGCTGCGGAGTGGAGCAAGGACAGTGCAAGGAGGGAAGGTCCAGGTAAGAAGACAATGATTCAAATGGGGAAGACAGCCGCAAAAAAACACTGAATCAAAAGGTAGAGAGAAGCAGGTGGACATGGGAAGCAAAGATGAACACAGAGGCAAAAAGAAATGTAATTGCAGTATAGTACTTTGTTGCGTCCCAGTATGCTTGTACTTCTCATGTGTGAAGGTCTGTGTACGTACTGCCAAGCTTATTTGCTGTCTGTCCAACAGGTGTACCTCATGAATTTATGGTCACTTTTTCAAAGATTACATAGAGAATGCACGAAGAAAGAATGCAGTGGTTGGTCGCCTCATGTCAGAATTCTTATGTTGCCAAACATGCCTCCAGAGGTCATTGCGCTGACCACTTGAACGCTAGGATCATCAACAAGAAAGCAATTGAAAAATGTGATACAATTAATACTTATGTGTAATCTTCTTTTCATACGGTGAGCATCATAATTCATTGTACAGGGAGACGCAGTCTATTTTGGTTCTGAATCTAGCGCTTTGATAAATTATGACAACGAGCTTGAAAAGCAGACTGTCAGCTTTAGTTTATCGTGTTTTCATCAGGCATGGTGCCAGGATTTCATTTTGGGGTGGGCCAGATCAATTGTGGGTAGGCCTAGATTCCAAAGATTAGGTCACTTGATAAAACTTAAACCCAATTCAGACCAAAGATTTGCGACGAGACGAGACCGTTTTAGAACGTCGCGGGGAGGAGTTGCAGCAGTTTGAACTGGCCCGTCCCAGCTCGACTCCAGCCGGCTGGTGACGTCGCCAGAGATTCAGCATGTCAAATCGCAAGAGGCTGGTTTTAGAACTTAAAGCACATAACCCTTCTCAAAAGCCAATCAGCTCGTAGCGAATTCAGCTGGTCACGTCAGTTACAGCTGGTTGGAACTGCGCCGGTGTTCTGACAATTTGTGCTGCCTTGTCAAAAAATGCTACCGTAATGCAAAGCGATCGTGAAGTCTTTGTTTTCGCCTAAATATTGCAATATGAATCAGTTTACAGTAGTAACTTTGTTATTTGTTAGCTTATTATAACATAAGCAGATGTTATAATGAGTTGGGTAAGTTTGTTTAAAGATATAGGCCTATGCCACATGCCATTATCATCCAATCTCTGCGTTTTAAGGAAAACCCAGCGTGTACATGCAAATATGTATACGCTTACAGGTCGAAAGGCGCACCGAAAAAAGACCTATATTTATGATATTTGAAGATACTTGAGATGTGAGCGAAGAAATGGAGCCCAAGATTTTAGGTTTGCGCAAGCGCAGAACCGCGAGGTAGCATATTTTGATAGATAGCAAAATTTGACAGAACACCTGTTATAACCGGAAGAAATTTACAAAAGAGGGCACTGCGAGCTCCTGGCACAGATTGGCAACAGCGCCTTCGGTATCTCGTTGAAGCACCCATGGACGAGTGGCGCAGTCAGAACTTAAAATTGCGTGGGTAATAAACATCCCTTTAAAACAATTATTAGTTCTGACTCGATTGCAATCCTTTTTCCGATTGCCTTCAATCCGAAAACACTCCGCACTATCTGGTGTTCTTTGTTCACCTCGTTACGGCAAAAAGTCAATCATTCATTTGGACACGCAATTTTGTGCATTTCCAATCTCTGTCTTTGATTCAATTTAAAGGTGACATAGAATCAAAAACCGTTTTTACCTTGTCTATGTTGAATTAAGGATAGTCTACCCGCATTCAAGAACATACGAAAAGTGCTAGACATTCTGAACATCTCCGTATCATAGAAATTCCTCTTTTAAAAATGACCGCCAGAAAACGGGCCAATCTGAACAACACATACATATGATGTCTTATGTATCTCACTCTCATTCCATTTCCTCCCCTTCAAAATAATTTGCATACAGCCGCTCTCCCGCCCCCTACGGAAAGTAAATTGCAGCAGTGTTCGTGAAGTTCAAGGCGAAATGGCGAGTCGCTTACCGAGGTGTGCTCTTCCAGGCTGTGGAAGCAGTGTGCAGACGTTCCATAACCTTCCAACTGAAAGAAATGCATGAGATGCGTGGCTGCTGTTCATTTTTAATCGGATTCCCACTACATTCATCCACAAACTGTTAATTTGCTCAGGCCATTTCACATCTGACAGTTTTACTAACCTGGCACAATTTCAAGCCGGCTTCTCGCAGCGTTTGGTGCTATGTAGCAGAGCAGTTCTCACTTTGCGTCTACCTCAACAACCAGTGCAAACTGTTAGTATCACGTGGTTGTTAGATTGTTTTCAAAATGTTAAAAATAGAATATATTCGTTTTGCTTGTCTAGCCATTGTCATATGACGTGATTATCACTCAACAACAGCTTTGAAACGAGATCTGAAATAAATCCGTGAAGATTGTTGTTGCCAATGAATGTGCCACGCTCACATTAAGACGGTGGGAGGTCGGCATCTGCGCCGTTAGTTTGTGAAGATGTTTCGCCTGGTGCGTCAACACCAAAGCATGAAAGTAGCAGAGATGCCAAGTCTCACGCATTCGGCGTGGGTCTAGCGCATTTTTTAGGATTATTCGCCGTAGTCCGCAATTATTCAATGAATGCTTATTAATGAGATTCTCACGCGGAATTAAAATCCTTGTGCCTTGAACTTTCAGTTTCACTTGCGTAAAGGTGAATTTCACCGCAAGTAACATGGAAAGCGATTATGACTTGTTTCGCTTTAGGCAGCAAAGCCAGCCAATCAGCGTCAAGTGCTTGCATTTCATAATGAGGTTGCCAGTTAAGCCCGAAAGGTCGTCAAATAGGTGCAAAACAACGCGTTCAAAATCCCCCACCCTAACATAGCTTTTTGAGAGAGGTTTTTAGGAAGCTTCTGAGGCATTACAGACCCAACCAAAATTTTGTTGTGTATATGTCACATCACTGAACAAGGATAAATACCCTGTTCAACCATTCTAGGTCACCTTTAAGCAATTAAATCGATCATGAAGCACAGGCTAGATCGCCTGATGTGACAGAAAGGTAGTGCAGAATTTCCAGAGCAGTTTACCTCTCGAAAAGTAGCCCATAGGCCAACTTATGAGTAACTTATTTTTCTGATCTGAATTACGCCTATTGATTAGTTGCCCTAGATCGCATCACGAAAGAAGCCGTGTCTTTAATTGCCAATAGATTATTCTTATAAGTGGAAAATTGTTTCAACAAAGGAAAATGACCAAGAACAATTAGGACTAATAATTGTAGTAAAGCGATGTTGTGTGACCGCTCATTTTTCAGTTCTGGCTATGCCACTGATTTGAAATGTACAAAATTGCGCAGCCAAATGAACGATTGTCGTTTTGCCTTAACGAAGTGAACAAGCAACACCTGATAGTGCAGAGCGTTTTCGGATTGAATGCATATGATTGCGATAGTCAGAACTAATAATTGTTTTAAAGAGATGTTTAGAGCCCACCCAATTTTAAGTTCTGGCTAAGCCACGGCCATGGACGGCTCCAAATTATCGCCCCTTTCTTTTTTTTTGTTTGTCCTCGCTGTAATGCAACTGTTGCGCCTAACTCGCATATCCTTATCTAAATCGCATATCCTTTGCATGCGATGAATGTTTGAGGCCTGTGATGCATAGACACCACCAAACTGCGGATGTCTTCCCTGATGCTCTGCCAGGCCCACGCTACAGCCAACTTTGGTTTCCGTCGAATGTGTCACTGTCTAATTATTGAGCTCATGGCAAAACTGGCTTTTTCCACAAAAGACTGCTTTTTCCTGATAAAGACTGCCTTTGTCTATCACAGACTTCTTTTGTCCATTGTCTCCTGCAGTGCAGAATGCAGTCCAACACCCTCACCAACCGGGAGACCATCATTATTCACCATCTGTCCATGGGGTCGAAATACCACAGTGCAGGGGCTGCAGTTGCACCCAGGCCCGCAGGTGATGGGGGTGTTAACAGGCAAACACATGAATTTGGCAAAATGGCTCTTATTAATTTGCAGTCAAATATAGTAGGAGACAAAATACTTTTTTGAGGTACCAACTTTGGTGGCTATATAAAGAGCACCAAAGTAAAACAAATCTCTGTCATGGTAATGATAGTTTTTAAGTTTTAAAACAGTCTATGTTTAATACTGATTCAGATACATCATGGCACACAAAAGCCCTATGTCATTAAATTTCTTAATTGAATCTGATGGTGGTTAGGCTGCATGTTTTCTGTTAATATAATGAAAAATATCATTCCTTACTTTCCTGTTGTGGAGGTTCACAGGAAATACGGTGACCAATCAGAGAAAACTGTTTTGGTTAGCAAGCGTTTCAAACACAAGAATGGGTGCAAAAAATGAGATCAGTGAGGAAGAGGAGAGTAAATCTGACTAGTTTGATTTTTTTTGGTCTTCTTGTCAAGGTTGGGTTCAATTACTTTTTTCAATTACAATTACAGTAATTGTAATAAATTACTTTTGTAATTATATCCCCGAAATACGATTTTCGGGGATATCATGGTTTCGCCCCACCCACTGCATCTGCCGCCGCCGCGTCCGCAGATTTTAGCCGTTAGAGCGATAACTCACAAAATACTTCACATTGGCTTCTCATTTTTAGCATATGGGTAGATATGGTAGAGAGGATGAACTGATTAGATTTTTGGCAAGTATGCACTCCTAGGTTTGCCACCAGGTGGCGCTATATATTGAAAAAATCAGTTTTTTAACCATTTCTCTGGAACAATTACTTATACAGACCTCAAATTTGCCTCATATTGTAGGTCTAGTAAAGGAAAATCTAATAAAGGGGGCTTCGAGGATTGGGGAATTTCGGGGATATACCCCTTGTTGTCAGCCGCCAACAGCGTAGGCCTAGTTGTAATTTAATTTGAATTGCACTTTTTTATCAAAAAGTAATTGTAATTGTAATGAACATTCTGTCCAGTAATTACAATTACAGTCAATTGTAATTGAAGAAAGTAATTGAACCCAACCCTGCTTCTCGTACACTGTGCAGCAGTAAAATAAATGAACAACAGAAAGCGAGCGACAGCTGGTCAGCTGATGTTAACTCATCGTCACCTGGCTGCGGTGCCTTCTAACAATAGTTAGCTAAGTAGCCAGCTAATTAAATCAAGACTTACCCTGTTCTCACCCTGGCGTCAAATGCCGCTGGTTTATTATTGCCGGCCTACCATTTTAACCAACTCAATTCAGCCAGCAACTGTACATAGATTCTTTGGTCGCACTCAATATTTATATGGAGTTCATGTGGACTCTGAATTGGAGATTTTAGATTGACAAAAATGCGTTGACTGATGAAAAAATATCTGAATAAATTAAAATCTGGGTTCTTCTTCCTTTAAAAAATTCTTATTTGCGTTATGTGTTAAAACAGTTGTCTCAGTGGGATCTACGTGGGATATTGGGCTACACAGAAAACAACTTCTTAGCGACAGGTATTTCTAGGTCTGCAGCTGGCTTGCTAGCTTGCTACAGACATTTTTAGGTCTGACTGGTGCAGCCTTTATTGTGTGGCTGGCATGAAACTGTTGCTAGATCATAGGTATATCATAGGTAGCTAACATAAATTATCGAGCAAGTAAATTATAATAATCGCAAGATTAGCAAATAAATTAAACAACATTCTATCGTGTGGTGAAATAATAAATTGTAAAATGATTTCTCCATTTTTCGACATTGTCAAGGCTCATAATAATGTTAAAAGTGAACAGGATTATCAACAGTTGTGCTTCTGTTCTTTTTATTAGATGGCTGACTAGCTAATCTGTCATTTAAGATTTTGGGAAGCTATTTTACATTGGGCTATTCGACTCACATTAGGCAGAGACACCGAACCAAGGACATGCATAGTGTCTTTCCTGACACAAACTGATGTGATATCTTAATATGATGCCAGTATATTGCTGTTAGTGGGTGCATTAGTACGATGTCATGTGCTTTGAGGAACTGAACTATTCTAACTCTCAACATTATCAGGTGTGCCCGGTTTTCATTTATAACGCATACCGATTATGACTCCGGACTTCTCATGCTTTTCTTTACTTGGGTTGGAAGCAAAGCATGTGTTTCATGATCGTTAAAATAGTTTAAAAAAAAAATAAGATCATTTGAAGCAATGGAATTGCATAAAACCGTTTCAAATGATCTTATTTCATTTAATCTATTTGAACGATCATGAAACACATGCATTGCTCCCAACCTCTGAGGACAGAAAAGCATGAGAAGTCTGGAGTCATAACACAGGTGAAACTGATAAACCTCCATGCACAAGGACTTCAGTTCCGCGCGAGAATCTCTTACACATGCGTTGATTGATTAATTGTTAACTACAGCAGGGGAACGTAAATACACTACTAAAACAAATGCCAAATGCATGAAGGTTGACAGGTATGCGTTATAAATGAAAACTGACCACACCTGATAATGTTGAGAGTTTTCGGAATTTCTTTAATGGTAATTTAAATAAATGATTGAAAACAGGTCGTGACCAATCATTAATTTTAAGGGATGGTTTGAGCCTCCCCTATCGCCAGTTCACCAGCCGCCACTGTTTTTTACACAGCACCAGGTAGAGTTGGATAGCGTTTTCCCTCTAATAAATGAAATCAATTAAAAACTGTATTTTGTGTTTACTTGGGTCATCTTTGCCTTATGGCAGAATTAGCTTCATTAGCTGAAACATTTAAGTGTTACAAATATGCAAAAAAAAATTTTTTACAGCATAGTTTCACTTTTAGGTCAAGAGGGTCTTGGTTTGGGTAGCCATTACTGTTTAGATGATTTTACATTACGGCCACTACAACAAACCATCTTATTGAAACAGAGATGTATTGTTGGTCTAGAAGGAACACTGCTACAGCTGGGCATGAGTAGTGAATGCTCATAGGTTCAAAGATTCTTTGAGTGAAAGCAGATGGCTTGAAAAATCCCAGCCACTTGTGTAACTACACTTAATCTTGGCTGCAACCAGTGAAGAGTACACAATATTGTTGAGTGATATTCTTCAGTGTCAGCTTTGTCAAATGCCACTGCATTTCTTTTTCGGGCATACATTCAGCTTCCAGTAGGATGGCCACCATAGCCAGACATAGCAGCATGCAAGCAAATGTCTCAAAGTTAACATAAGTAAAATGGATGTTTAAAGAAAAAACTAAAAAAATGCTATGAGCCCTGCCTTAAGTACACTACCTGTCAAAAGTTTTTGCACACCCCAATATTTTCTGTAATTGTTACAGTTTTTTATATTTTGTTCTTGTGCAATAGTCTCATATTGTTTGTATAACAGAAAGGTAGGAAAACTGAAGCCCACTGTATAAACCATGTATATCACAAAACAAATCAAGAAAAACCAGGATCAGTCATTTTGTCAATATTTAAGCAGATCAGTGACGATAATCTAATCCAGTGCTTCTCAAACCTCAGGGGGTTGACAGCCAGCTGATCATTTCAATCACCTGTGCTGGATTCCTCGTGGATTTTTCTTGTAAATTTATTATTTGTAATAAACAAGTATTGGGTACCATTGATTTATTTGTTGTAAACACACATGTATGATAAAGACTTGACAAGACCTTAGGGAGTGCAAACACTTTTGACTGGTAGTGGTCATGATTTGTTTTTGGAAAGAACAGTACAGGGATGGCTCTGATAAACAGCGATATAAACAAGCAATTCCCATCAGCAACAAACTTGACTAAAGCTTATGCAATGCTTCTGCGCATGCTTCAGTTTTCTGACACTGTTCCCATAGCAATAGATGTGCAGGAACATCTGTACCAAGCAACAGCATAGACTAGGCATATAATGGGGACCTGTAGTGGGGGCAGGGACATAGAGGAGTAGTCCCTATACTTGTCTGCTTGCTCCAGTATTGCAAACTAATGGCAGCAGCTGTGTTTGTGTTTTGTGTGTATATATATATATATGTGTATGTGTGTGTGTGTATAAGAAGGCTGAGGCTTCATTACAACCCCTGTAGTCCAACACTTATGAGTCCACAAACTTTGGAAGGGAAGACAGGGGACAACTAAGCAATGAACATGCACACTTACTCCCTCCATGGGGGCAAATAAAGTTAACACAGAGAGTATGGAGCTAAAACACTGCCATGATGCGAAACTGAAAGAAAAAACTTTGAAACTTTGAAACCCCATGTTTGAAAGCGCACAAAAGATTTGAAACTTTGGAACTAAGTTTTGAAGGTGTATATAGTGTTTTGATAGGCTGAAAAAAATTCTAATCTCTGAAAACATTATTTTGTATTTGAATTTTCATTCCAAATCTCTACAACTTTTCTTAGTTTTTTTCTTTTTGTTCTTCACAACTACAGCACTGTTTTTACTGTGTTTCAACAACACATTTTCAGAGTTTCAAATTTGGCACTGTTCTCCCACAGTAAAATTTTTGTTATCCAGCTTTGAAACCTTGTAAATGGTGATCTGGAAAAAAAAACCCTCTGAAAAAAAGATTTGAAACTCTGAAAGAAGTTTTGAAACTGAAAAAAAAACCCTCTGAAAGTCTGGAAAAAAAAACCCCTGAAGCTCTGAAACTAAGTTTTGAATTTCTGTAAAAGAGTTTTGAGTCGCTGAGTCTCTGAAGCTCTGAAACTAAGTTCTGAATCTCTGTAAAAAAAGTTTTGAAACTGTAAAAAGAGGAGGCGGGATTTGGTGTCAACCTTCTCAGCCTATTGGTTGCTGAAGTAAGCTTATAGTCCAATGACATGTCATGACATACGAGATTGACAGACTGCTCCACCAATGCTGTGACAAAGCAAGAGTAGGAGACCTCTGAGGAGAGCCAGAGCCATGTAGAGTGAGAGTCGCGTCAACAGAAGTCCAAAATTCTCGATCGTCACGTGGTTCATGGAGACTGCGAATAGTTCCAGGAAGTTGCTGGCGGTCAATTTAAATACGTATGTCAAATACGCTAGGGAGAGACATAACTGCGATTCTCTGTAAATTCTAGTCAATAAATGATGTTATTTCTCCCTTGTTCACATATTTAGGCTTGAGTGAACGTTTTCCATCTCATTAAAGTGACCCCAACGTTAAACAACCGCGAAAAAGCCACTTTTAACATCAGAATGTTGAACAATTGCCTCCAATATATGCAGTATTCGAGCGGTTTTAGTGTCTTAGAATTATTATAATAATTAAAATGACTAAACGGTTTTAAGTCATTTTAAAGAGCGTGTTCCTGTTGTCGATTGCGTTGAATTCTCGGCTTGTTTTTGATTTTGACCACAATGCTTGTTTAATCCCATCCTAATGTTTATTATGCAGAGGGAGGGGAAGGAATGTTTCAAAATTCTGTTTAATTTTCTACCATTTCTTTATTTGTTTGGGGCTTTAATAATCCCATGGAAATGGAGGACCTAAGTTAAGAATTCAATAATGACTAATGTAATTTTCATGACTTTCAGAAAGGACAGAGGACTGACAGGTGACTATCAATGAGTATCAACTGACAGCACAATTAGTCCCTGCGTTATTAGAAACAGCATAATGCTCAGTGTGGCATCTTAGGAAATCCATTGGAAATAATTACAATTTATTTATTTTTAAACAGGAATAGTATGTGAAGCAGTTTGTGCCCCCTCCTCTATGTTGTCCTTGTACAGTGTGTCCCGTAAAAAAGGAAACTGCGAATAAAATGAGAAGTATTCTGTTTAATCTTAGTATCTATTAAATTAATTAGCACTATTGATTACACAACTTTGTACTTTTTCACATCATACAAAAAAACAAAATTAGTCAGGCATCGTTGTCAGAACTTGTTCTGTTATCCGCTGCGTGATTTGTGCACATCTGTCATGCAGCTAGTAGGGTTTACATTTAAAGCAGTACATATTATGCAACCTAAAGCACTAATAGCCCTGACAATGAAAAGGTGAAACTGATCATCCAGGTTCATCCCCGTTTAGGCCTGTCATCATTTTATGCAAACTGGTGCAAAGTGGTTACTGACTTACTCCAAAAGTGTCACTTTTTCACTTGAGTGTGGCACAAGCTCCACTTACTTGACATCATTAGATAGAAGACATAGTTATGTAATACCGAATGCTAGTTTTAATAAAGGAATGTTAAGCAATTGTTATAGAATTAACCATTTATTCTTGGTTTCTTTTTTTCGGACACACTGTATATAATCTCTACCATGGTTTACTATGCTGCGTGGGGATGCTCCAATCGCTGGGGGGTGGAGTTCAAATGTACAGTTTCTCCAGTGACGTGGAGGAGAAAAAAAATTGTAGGCTCAATTCAGCTGGAGAAATCATTAAAAATTACAACAGCAGCAAAAATGTGAGGTGATCATATTTAAACACTGCACTTGCACTTTTTCACAACCAAAGACCACACGATTTGGAAGCTTATTGTCCAGTTTATTAAAAGAAAATAACACGGAAAGGCTTGCACAGCTCAGGGAGTTTAGACTCTAGGTGCAGGGTGAGTGACGTCTGTCTCATTGCAGGGAGTTCTCTGGCTCTTACAGAATCCCTTGCAGTTCTTCTGCTGAAAGAGAGAGAGGGGGAGAAAAAGACAGGAAAAGGGTTAGACACACCTATATAGGCTTGGATGGGAAATTGTACTGAGAGATGAGGTGTGGTCTTTGTTTCCCAACTTAAGTTATTGAACTTCAGTAGTTGTGATCATCAACAGTGTTTGCTGCTGATGTTTAATAAAGTATGGTAAGTGGCTTCAGTTACAAATGTGACAGGAATTAGTATAAAGCTGGATCATGTTCTTTGCAGTCTTTCAGACAAGTAATACAGTACAGCTCAACATTTTTAGTATTCAGTATAATTCCCCGCTTAGCCTTCTATGCTTCATTTGCCAATATTTTTTGGCCTATTTGGTTCTGTTTTCTTCTATTCGGTCTCCCAGCCTCCCTCTCCCTTAATAATGAATCCAAATTAGCTAAGCAGCAACATAATATTGGCAGGTAATGGTCAACAGAATCTCAAATCCTCAAACATTGAAACAATAGATTACGTCTTAGTTTACTGAATAGAAGTATATTTTCAAAAAAAACTCCCACAATCAATATTAATAGCGATCTGTCACAGCACACGATGGCTCTCTTTATTAATGTGTAACGTTAACTTTATTATACTAGCTGTTTTCGAAGAAAATCTCTCTTCACTACATCCACAACTGTAACAAGTCCCCCACTGAGCAAAAAAAAAAAAACACGCTTAAGAAGGATTTTTCACACATTTCTTGTCGCCTAATTTTTTGTCCGCAAACGTTAAATATCTCCTCCATCGTGCAGGGGATAATCCAGTAAAACGCTTTACTGCACGTGTTAATTTAATTCAGATGTGCTGACAATACATAGTCTAATTCTTTAAACGTTTTACCTTTTGAAAGGTCCATTCCGCTTCAAGTCAGCTGCTTGACTGGTCTTCAACCCTAACTTCCGGGAACTATTGAGAAACTCCACGACCCGCCATTACTGTAAAAAAAGTGGCCCATTGGAGTCAATGGAGTTGACGCGACTCTCTCTCTACATGGCTCTGAGGAGAGCATGCCAGTCAGTCACAAGAAGGAAGCAGAAGAAGGAGACAACAAACACAAAGTTGGTGGTCGGATGAGAAAAAGAACATGCTACCATGGTAGGTAGTAGAGAGGTGAGCAACTTTTTTTGTTTTTGTGTTGTATGAATTAACATTAGGATAACAACCATGTGAAGAGCAGAAAGAACAGACTGTCACTGTCATGCTAACGGGTTAGTATACGGGCTAACGCGCGAATCGCTGACGATGCAGCTGTCAGAACTGAGAATGGAAGGTTTCAAACCTTCACCAGCGTTGTGTTTTACTCTTTCATTCCGCCCCCGGTCCTAAATTCCCCCCGGGATCCCCCGGAATGAAAGAGATTTAATATACTTTTAATATACTTAACCAAGCACTGACTGGCAACAGCGGAGCGTATCCTCTCATGCTGACCTAATGTTACTGTCGCTCATGCCGGGGACACACCGGACGCCGAAGCGCCAAGAGGTGGAGCCAGTTTCCTTTCGGCGCCCATGTTAACCGATTGTGTCGTTCACATCAGACGCGCCGCGCACCTCTGCAACCGGCTCGCGCCCTGCAATGATCGTTTCGGCGTCTGGTCTTTTTTTGTGCGGCAGTGTCACAGACTCCATTGTAGGCCATCAGTGCTCGGTTAAGTGTGTCATTTGCCAAACGAAAAGAAAAAGTATATTAAATCTCTTTCGTTCCGGGGGATCCCGGGGGAATTTAGGACCGGGGGCGGGATGAAAGAGTAAAACACAATGCTGGTGAAGGTTTGAAACCTTCTATTCTCAGTTCTGACTGCTGCATCGTCAGCGATTCGCGCTTTAGCCCCTATGCTAACCCGTTAGCTAGCCCGTTAGCATGACAACGACAGTCTGTTCTTTCTGCTCTTCAAATGGTTGTTATCCTAATGTTAATTCATACAACACAATAAAAATAAAAGTTGCTCACCTCTCTACTACCTGCCATGGTAGCATATTCTTCTTCTCATTTGACCACCGACTTTGTGTTTGTTGTCTCCTTCTTCTGCTTCCTTCTTGTGACTGACTGGCATGCTCTCCTCAGAGCTCTCCTACTCTTGCTTTGTCACAGCATTGGTGGAGCAGTCTGTCAATCTCGTATGTCATGACATGTCATTGGACTATAAGCTTACTTCAGCAACCAATAGACTGAGAAGGTTGACACCAAATCCCGCCTCCTTTTTTCAGAGTTTCAGAACTTTTTTACAGAGATTCAGAACTTAGTTTCAGAGCTTCAGAGACTCAAAACTCTTTTACAGAGATTCAAAACTTAGTTTCAGAGCTTCAGGGGTTTTTTTTCCAGACTTTCAGAGGGGTTTTTTTTTCAGTTTCAAAAATTCTTTCAGAGTTTCAAATCTTTTTTTCAGGGAGTTTTTTTTCCAGATCACCATTTACAAGGTTTCAAAACTGGATAACAAAATAATACTGTGGGAGAAAAGTGCCAAATTTGAAACTCTGAAAATGTGTTGTTGAAACACTGTAAAAACAGTGCTGTAGTTGTGAAGAAGAAAAAGAAAAAAACAAAGAAAAGTTGTAGAGATTTGGAATGAATTTTCAAATACAGAATAATGTTTTCAGAGATTTGAATTTTTTTTCCAGGCTGCCAAAACACTATATACACCTTCAAATTTTTCAAAACGGAGAACCGCCCTTTTGAAACTCACGTTTCAACATTTCAACCCTTTTTTCTAAATATATTCACACCAGTTTTCAGATCTCCATTTACAAGGTTTCAAAACTGGATAACAAAAATTTTACTGTGGGAGAACAGTGCCAAATTTGAAACTGAAAATGTGTTGTTGAAACACAGTAAAAACAGTGCTGTAGTTGTGAAGAAGAAAAAGAAAAAAACAAAGAAAAGTTGTTGGGATTTGGAACGAAAATTCAAATACAAAATAATGTTTTCAGAGATTTGAAATTTTTTTTCAGCCTATCAAAACAATATATACACCTTCAAAACTTAGTTCCAAATTTTCAAATCTTCTGTACGCTTTCAAACACGGGGTTTCAAACTTTCAAAGTTTTTTCTTTCAGTTTCGCGTCATGGCAGTGTTTTAGCTCCATAAGAGAGCTTTTGGCTCAGAGGTGTGTACTTATGATAACTATTCCATGAAATACTGAGGACTCTGGTTCTTCTCTGTGAATCATTTAATCTCAGCTTCCCAGGCAAAAATACCTTGGTATCATTTCCTGTCTAACTGTGAGGGTCCCTGGATGGAATTCACCATTAGCATATTTTTGATTTTATCAGTATCACATGCACAAATACTGCAAGAAACCCACCAAAATCAAGTAGTATCAATCAGTTCAATATTTGCAAACAGGTAATGATAACCTGCAGACAGTGGGCCCTCAATTGATGACCTAAATGCAGTCGGGAAACACAAGTGTTCACAGTATCACAGGTCAAAACTGGTTGTGTATAACTCTGTGCCAGTTATTTTGCGACATGAGGTAACAGCGCAACTGTGGAGCAGCTGTGAATGGGTTGGTCTACAACAAATTAATTACCTTTGTGCGTGAAGGGGTTTGGTTCTATAGAGGCCAATCAGATCTGCTGCTTTATTTCATTCCCTAAAAAACCAGTCGGTTCATTCCATAACTGGCTATTTCAACAAGTGAATAACAAGCACCCAACTTTCATGAGCTCCACCAGGAGTGCATCTCTCAAGAAGAAATAGATTTACTTGTTCGGGGGGATTGAGATCGGCTCACCAAGTTAAGTGTTCTGAATGAAAAGATGTGGTGGGCCATTTAAACAGCATACAAAATGGCAATCATTGTATTTTCCCCCAGACAAAGAAAATAATTATACGCTTCAACGTCCTTCTCCAATTAGACCCCACCTCCATTTTGTAGGCATAATTCATAGGGTACATCACGAGAGAAAATGTTAAGAAGGGAAAGAAAACAAATAGTATGTGTTTCTTTGCGAACTTCATTAGTTGGGATTAATTTGCATGAAACTACCATATGTGACAGCATTTGCCGTGAACGCAGGTCTGTTAGAGTCAAAAAACAAAAGACAAAAACTTGCACGGCACCAGCTGTATTAATTAACATACCCTCAATACCCCAATACACCATTCAACCCATTGTGACGGAAATCCCTGAAGTGCAGACCATAAAATGACCAAACTGCACTAAAGTGATAAACACTGTTTCCAACTGATGCAATTGTGAATAACATTACCGCCACACGCATATCTGTTTGCAAAAGCACAAAAATATAGCTACGCTGCTAATAACAGGGTATAATAAATAGGAATGTGGGGGAATGTTATTGGACAAAGGACAGCTGGTCAACTAAATTAAACATACAAAACTTTGATTCCATTAGCACACAGTGAAGTTAATTCCAGTGATCAGCTATCCAACATCACTAGCTGGACAGGAACTGACATAAGAGCAAGCATTACAGTACCAATGTTGGACAGGGGTTTAGCCAGTGATCTCTCTTTAATCTGTCAAAATTAGCTGATTTGGATTATGATTTAAAAAACTAGCGATTGGACAACTTTGCGAATACAGCCAAACATCCAGTGAGTGCAACAACGCAAGACATAACAGGCTAGCTAATGTAATATAACTCATGGCAAGAAGATAGTTTGGAGCCGTGGGGCTCTATCTTTCACACTGCCCTACCTGTTGCCACTACCCGCTACCCGTGAATTACGCATTTAGCAGCTTCCACTATCCCTAAATGGTATCTTGCGGCCACACTACCCGCTATGCATTACGCCGACTCCCTTATTTGCGCCTGGAGGTGTGCCCGTGGGCGTGTTTATGCGCTTTCCCTACAATTGCTATCTTGACCACACACGTTAGGGAAAGCGTATAGTGGGTCCTCAAACCACCCGCTACCAATTTGGGCTTTTACAAGAGCCCGCCCAGGCGGCTTCAATGCGCGTCCACTTGGACACATGTGGACGTGCACATGCGGCTCCACTTCCCGAATTAACTCGCCTATAAAAAGCCACCTTGCTTTAGCCTTAGTTGAACCCCTGAGAAAATGGCAGAGACAGTACTAAATCACAGTGATCGCCAGTTAAATAATAGAAGACGCCCAGAACGCGTGTACCGCCAGCGCACCAGCTACCTGGGCCTTTCAGGTAAGTCTAAATTGTTTGTATTTTGTATCAATCATTTTTTCCGTTTTTATAATAGTATATAATTATTATATATAATATATATTAATGATATATATTATATATAATATCCGGGCCGGTGCTAGACCTGAAAATTTGGGGGAGAATATCCATCCCTTTATTGACAACAATTAGTCCTGGCTAATTCTAGATGGTTTTCCTTTATTAACACGCTTTCCAATTCAAGAATAATCAAGTGGCAATTGAAGACATGGCTTCTCTCCCCCACGCGATCTAACAGCGACAAAATAATGGGCTACATTCAGTACAGAAAAATAATTTAATTATAAATAGGTCTATGCACTGGCACTCAGCAACGGTAATTTTTTTCCAGCGAGAGCGGCATTTCAGAACTCTCTTGCGAATGAAGGTAATTTCGGTGACAAGTACGCACACCTGTTTTTGCAGCACAGTCATGCAACTTAAAAAATAAAAAATATATAAAATATTAAAAAATATATAAAAAATATACAGCTGTCCGATTGGAAAATGTAAACGGACGAAACCACGTACTTGTCACCAGAATTACCTTCATTCGCTGAAGAGTTCTGAAATGCCACTCTCGCTGGAAAAAAAGTTACGTTGTTGAGTGCCAGTCCATAGACCTAATTTTATTTTTCTAAAATGGGATTTTGTTCTATGCTTCATTTCAGATGGGAGAGGGAGTTGGAAGTGCATGGCGAAACACATTTTTTTCTTTTTCTTTTTTTTTTTTGAAGTTTCCATCACAAAAGGGGTAGGCTTGATGTTTTTTTTTTTTAATTACATACCAAACATTAAACAATATGTCAATGTCAAATAATAATAATAATAATAATAATAATAAAATAATACAATTCATGATTAACTTAACAAAAACAGGTCCTCCCCTGTCTGGATTTGACCTGATGCACGAGCAATTTAACTTCGTCTTCGGAGAAACGTGGCGACCCTCCTCTCTCCATCACGGGTTTCGGTTTGAGGATTTGGGATAGCGCAGCCTGCTCCTAAAGGCAATGGCACCTGGCACACTGATTGGTTTAACTGGCGTAACGCCCAAACCACGCCTATGCATAATATAACGGGTAGCGCAGGTGTTTTAGGGATATAGGCAGGTGTGCAAGATAGCAACTTTTGCGGGGAAACGCCTCTTACGCAATGCTAAATCCCCAAATAAAGGGTTTAGGGACTCTGGCGTAAGATAGGGCCCGTGAAGTCTATTCCAAAACCTTTCATTTCACAAAGCTCTGATTGAGAGCTAGTCCAATATTCACTCTTGTCAACCTCTTAGTCACACTCTCTTTTTTTCTTCGTAGCTTCCACTGTAAAAGTCCTCTTCGGTCCCTTTGCCCAGCCATGATGTCCATAGGCTACAAAGTGAGAATACTCCCCTAGCTTTATCTTATGGTTAGCAAAAGGACCATAGTTGGTGGTATGATCTTTGCAAGTGCTGTAAACTGCTGCATACTTTTCCTGGGAGATCCGAACCGATCAGCTAAGTTACATAGTGCTAGAAGAGGCAGTCGAGGCACAGAGTGGGAATGAAAGATGCTCTATTCACCCTACTACAAGCCAGTGAATCATAAAAATGATTTTGAAACTGAGATTTTCAGGTAAGATCGCCACATAATGTTGATTTAAAGCTGAAGGTCTTCTTTTTTGGGCTGGGCCGAGCAGCGGCCAGGCCCCTATAAACGCAAATGTCGCTGAGTGAGTGAGTGACTGACTGACTGCCTGAGTGATCAAGTTACGATTGTCTGGCCAGTGGGGAAGAATTTCAGCGATTGGTCGGCCGGATGGGAAGCACTTCAACGATCGGTTGGCCGACGATTGGCTGGCTGGCTGTTCAGCGATTGGTTAGCCGGTGGGGAAGAACTCCAGCGATTGGTTGGCCAACGATTGGCTGGCTGGCTGGCTGGCTGGGCGTCGACTTCACCCGTATTTACTGGTCTGTGTATTTGCATTATAAATACATGGGTCTCGGAATTTCGGCTGTGAGACATTGCAACAGAAACTGAATACTTTGGATCTTGGATTTGAGAGTTTGCCGCAAAAACGAAAATTAAAAAGTGGAATTGAACGCGCCACTCATTTATGCGTGTGATGGACTATTTACATACACGGTGGAAGTGGCACCGGTGTTCTGTCAAATTTTGCTAAATAACAAAGTTACTACTGTAAACTGAGTCATGTTGCAATATTAAGGCGAAAACAAAGACTTTACGATCGCTTTGCATCACGGTAGCATTTTTTGACAAGGGAGCACAAATTGTCAGCACACCGGTACCAGGATTATTTCCTTAATCTTCCTATTGAATCTCGCAACCAATACAAGAGAAGACAGGTAGCTACAATGAAGGGACTTGGGATACACTATCATCAAATACATGCGCCGTTACAGTCTTAAATAGTTTGAGGATTTACTTTATAGTTTGATTTTTTTTTTTGGACAAATTTTACCGGTACCAGGATTATTTCCTTAATCTTCCTATTTTACAAGAGAAACAGGTAGCTACAATGAAGGGACTTGGGATACACTATCATCAGAGGTGTATTTTTACAGTGCTTAAATAGTTTGAGGATTTATACTTTACTTGAGTTTTTTTTTAAACCTGGACTTTTACTGTACTACATTTAAAAAGATAAAAAAGTAGCTATTTTTACCGTTACTCGACACTGGCCACTTTTTACTCGTTACAAATTAAAATATGAATGTAATTCATCATTTAAAGATTATCTGGATTTGGCATGTTTGAGAAGAACAACGGTGCTCGGCGGGGTATCTTTGTGCAGATGTGTCCGCCAGCGGAGTCAGCGGACATGGAGCTGCAAATTTATGCTCGCAGTTACAATATTCTACCACTAGATAGCACTCTCGGATCAGCTATTGAATATTCACAAGCAAGCTGATTTCGAACACGGTTTAGAATATGGACGAGTTCACTCCAATCCATGTTTTTCAGGAGTTGCCTGAATAAATCTCCTCAGCTAAGCCTGATGTGCAAACTGCTCTACATACCTGCCCATAGTATCTATCCAGCAGTTCAAAAAAATTTATCTCTTGCTACACAAATAATCGTTGTCCTCTGCAGCAACCACTTCAGCTACAGTGAGCAAATGGTATCCCAATTAGTAGTTAAGAAAAATCAGTTTTCTGAAGCAAAAATTCAGCATGGTATTGATACTATGTAATTCTACTATTAATTATAGTCAATTATAGTGGTTTTAAAAACCGCCAGTAAACTCAAAGAAGAAGAAGTATATAAAGGAGAGACTGCCTGTTTGTTTTTTGAATACTGTATTTTTCATTCACCTGAAAATTGATTAAAGAGCACAAGGAGAGAACAAAGAGTGGTTGCTTTGCTTCTTTCCATGCGTACTATGAAAAATACTTTGCACTTGTACTCGCACTTTTGATACTTGAGTGCATTCTTTCACAAAATACTTTTGGTACCTAAGTACATTTAATGTGAGCTACTTTAAGATTTTTACTCAAGTAATTTTCTTATGGGTGACTTCAACTTTTACCAAAGTAACTTTCAGTAATGCTACTTCTACTTTTACTTAGTTATTTTTTCCAGTACTTTATACACCTCTGATTATCATATTAGCTATGTGACAAAGTGCAATACTCGATCAGGCTGTAACTGTCACTTATGAAAATTGTTCATGCTTTCTTTCCTGAATTCTTGTATTTTATGTAATTTCTTTAAACATTGATTATATCATTTTTTTGACTGTCTACCATATTTGAGGTAAAATAGACCTAAATTGCTCACTTTGCAACACACTTTTTTTTATCCGCAGTGACTGAAATAAATACCAAACAACTTGCTATTTGGGGGCATTATAAAATTCCAAAACTTTCTTATTTCTCGGCCAATTCTCATGATCTTGGTGTCAACTACAAGGCCTTTTCAAGAGCTTTCAATAGGTCATACATTCATTAAAACTAATTGCATTTCAATTTTTTTGGTCAAATACTTAACCATATTCAACCATCACCAATATCGTCTAACGCTTTATGTAAACACATGGCAACTCCTTTACTCAAACATATTTACTAAGCGGTTTTACTCAAAACTGTGGATTCTTTGTCCATAACATGCCCAGAGAAGAAACATGAGGAAAAAAGGAAACTTTGACGTTCGTTCTTACACCCTGACTATATAGGAACTGCCGTGTGTTCATGAAAGTGACGTCATGTCCCCGATTAGCACAACTGAAATGATAACTTTATTGTTTCATTACGATTCAGGAACATACATACATACTTTAACTGCCATCTACATCTGCTGCTGCTGTCTCTCTCAAATTGACATTCACAAAATCAATAACTGCTACCCTTACTCTAGCTCTTTGTCTATTCAAATGTATAACTTGCTTTTGATAGGTTTTCCTTACTCAAGACTCCCCCCACCTCCCACTCCCTCACTCACTTACTCCCACTACCTCACTCACACACTCTCACTCTCCCACTCCCACACTCTCACACTCTCCCCACCTACTTTGTAAATAATTTATCAGCTCCAGCTCATTACTAAACTTGCACTTCATATAATTGCGTGAGCTTTGCCTCATTTAGCACCCTTTTCTTGGGCCCACATTCTCATGCAGCACTTGGCGGTCCAGCCATATACTAGGTTGCACCTAGTCTTGTTTCTATATTCATTATTTCATTTCATCTCAGATATGCTGTCGTTGACCGTTGAAATAAAAATAGTTGTGTCAATATCAAAATATTCATGGACCTAACTGTGTAGCCAATTGTGATCGCCTGGTTTGAGTTTTCTAAATTTCCATTGGTTATTGGCTTGATAAGCTTCCCCTCAGCCAACTTCATGCAAAGACAGCTTTTTATTGTTACTTTGCTTTTTACAGTTGCAACCTGATTCAGAAGGAGAGGGTTTATTTGATTAACAAAGTATGTGCTTTTGTTCCCATTCAGCAGTGGTCAAAATCGCCGCCAAACATGGTGTTGAGGTGAAAAGACAAACACTTTAATAAAAGTATTTACGATTTTTATTGTACTTTGTAAATCTTGAAAAAGGGTGAAAATTTCATCTTATCTTCCTTGGCTCAGGACCAATGTTTTTATGGAGTTAAATGCAAATCTGATCTACACTCTATGCATAATCTTGCTGACATGCAAGCAAGATAAACCTTGTTAGAAAGCACTGTTTGGAACCATTTTTGAATTTAAAAAAAAAATTGACTGCCTATTTTCAAAGAGGACATTTATAATACTTTCTGAGATCCTAAACAAGTGCTCTGTTGAACTGCGTTCATGAAAAGAAGCTGCAGAAGACTTCAGCTTTCACATCACTGAAGCCAACAGTAAGGTGTTATGTGCAGCTATAATGAGTATCAACAATCTGTATATTTTAAGCTTTTTTGGGGGGGGAAATCTAGCAAAAGTCACCTTTTCTCCAGCAGCTGTATTCCAGACACAGCCTCAAGTCCATTTTTTATTTATTTGTCTCCCCTGTTTGTCACTGCATCAGTGCCAGTCAACGCTTGTGTTCGCATCAGAGCACGGTGAGGGTGTGCTCATTTTTTATCTGCGTCTGTCACAAGTGGGTGGTGCTTTAATTGCAGCCTCGTGATCACAAATATCTCCGCATGATAACAGGATCTGTCTGTGGTCAGGGCAGGCAGAGAACTAAGAGCTTGCAGAACTGACTGAGTGCTAAGAATTAGGCTTGAGCGAACTAACTCAAAGTACTGGGGTTGCTTTGAAAAGTGATAGAGCGAGACCAGCTCATCCCAGCTGCTCCGCCAGATCGGCACATAAAGTATCTAAGTGGAAAAGTGGTCAAAATTTCAATCCTGTCCTTGAAATGATGTTGATTAGCATAGCACATATCCTTATCCAAGGCAAATAAAAGCTGATAAATGCTGTGAGAGATACATTTTCACAAGCATGTATTTTATCAGACAGTCCCTGCCTCAAGGTAAAAACAGCAGGATTTCACTCAAGGATCCAAAATGCTTTTGGCAACAGATACTCGCCCCACTTGCAAGAATGAACAGCAACATCATGGAAAAGTGCCTTTGCAAGAACAATAAAATGCAACAGCCAGGATCTTAGAGATCTTCATTAGCTTTGCTAGTCTGAACAGAGGGCACCTGAAACAGCCTATCCCTCCCACCAACACCCCTCTGCTACTAACAAGACATGGAACAAAGTCAACTAAGCCTATATGTTTCCCTCTTAGGAAGTTAGCAGGACGGTTTACAGTAACCCAGATAAAGCATGCACTTTGACAAAAGGAAAAAAATGAGAGAAATATCCCAATCTTGAGTGCCAAGAGGGAAAGAAATGCTTACACAAACAGTTACAGTTGTTGAGACTATCAAAGGCCCTACTGAGGGGGAGAGCATAGATGGGAGGCTCTTACTCACATGGACAATGTGTCTATTTAGCCCCTCATGTGACTGCTGGCTGCATAACATGCGGAGAACAACACAAAAACAAAACCACAGAGATGGGCGATCTCTCAGTAGCATCTCTTTCCTCAGCCGGCATAGCCCATTGCTAATCAGTCAATTACAGCATGGCAACACGCCTCCACTAAAATTCTACATGTCCAAGTTTAACTGAATATGAAGCAATATTATTTTGAGGACGGAAGCAAAAAGGCATGAACACCGGGCAATGAATCTGATATAACCCAATTGTAGGATAGAAAATCAAATGTACATTTAGACAAGACAATAAAGCGGTGACCAAGCTATAAAGAGCTCATCTCTGACATTACTTTCCCCAAGGTGCTTGAAGCAAATTAAATAATAGCAATGTGACGCTTAGAAGTTATGCGATAGTAAATATTTTAATGCTCAACCCTGCTCAGACACTTGCCTTTTTTCCTCCAATTTTTTGTTTTGCCTTGCTTCCCAGTATGCGATCTTGAATAATGAGGTTTGAATGAAAACTGTCTTTGTGCAGAAAACTATGTCAGTTCATGGCTTTCCCATGCCATTTGGTAATTCTCACCCTTCTTTGAACACAGCAACATTACCATCCATCATAATCATTCAATTTTATGAGAAAATTAAATGTGAAGGTATGAGAGGCAAAGTAACAGGTTTTACTCTTGCTTCAAAACTATGAGAAAGATAGTACAAGATGTTGCTTCAGCTACTCCAAGATTCATTTTTTCTAAAGTAACAATCCACTTCCTCAGTATGATTACTGCTATTCCACAGCCCTACAGACAAATGGAATATACACATAGCCCTTCATTCAGGATAACTTTCCTAGCAGCATACAAATGTACTTTATATTTTATACTGTATATGTTACAGACAAACTGTTGAATCAGTCATTTAAAGAAATTCCAAAACTCTTTTGGCATTTCATGAAATGACTGAATTGAAACCCAGGCATTTCACAAAATGCTCGATTACACAGTTTGCCTGTAACATTTATAGTTTTTCCTGGCCGTCATAATATTGGTACAGCCATAGCGGTTCACCAACATGAGACTATTTGTCCAAATTAATCATCAAAAGCCAACACTGTCATTCTTCTAATCCATTCATTTCATTGTTTTTATTTTTAATCGAAGCATGACATAAAACCATCTTTAACATGATGCAGACTCAGCTAAGCTATGGAGATAAATCAGCGCACTTGAGCCTAGAGCTTAAATCCGGCCAGAAGTTGGTTGGCAATGATGACGACATAAAAATAAATGAAACTGTTATTGGCGTGGCTACAGTGGCCAACTAAATAAAGAGCACAGTCAACGACAGCCGACAGCCGACACTTCCACCAGGCAACCAACAAGTGATTAGCCGCTTTCGTCCGCTTCAGGTAATCACTGAGTACCTTTATGAGGGAAATGTGGTAGGTTAGTAAAGGAAGTGGGGGATCAAAAGTTCATTAACCTGATCAAGAAAAACTCTGCAAACGTGAGTTCATGGGTATGCCTTTTTTCATTATTACACAACAGTCGTGTTTTATCAACATGCGCCGTCTGCGAAACGGGATGTGGAATGACAGCGGATGGAGCAAGTATGTTTTTCTCAGTGGCGCTGGCACACGTTTTAAACCACTGCAGGGAAACTGCCGATCAATGAACCTCCCAGCTCACTCTCCTGGAAAAAGATCGCGATTATTTGTCAGGAAACGGTGCAAGACAAAAGGTCCCACGAGACGCAGCAACTTTTGCTCAACCCATTTCAAAGAGGCCTAACTCTCACCCCAACGGAGTATTATTTAATTTTCCCTTCAACTTGTGGATTAAATTAGAGTAACCTGCATTGGTGATGGCTGATTGCATCGACGCAGAATCGATAGGCATAACTGATCATGGGTAATAGCACATGAAATAAAGTGTTAAACTAAATATATTGAAAAGGCACGTTTATCTTTGAATTTCTCACGACTGTAATTCAGCTTATTGTTCATATGAATTTTCTATCACTCTGTCAGACAATCCTGGTAAGTCACAAATGCCTTCACCACTTCAGCGATGTTCAGTGTCAGAACCTGAAGTGAATTCCAATAGACAGTGTCACTTTGGAAATAGTAACCGCTTAGATTTACTCACCCATTGAGAGTTTTATTGCTCTGAATGAAAACCCTCTGCTTTGTAGTCTCGAGTTTTACTCCAGAGTTAGACTGCTCTTTGTATGGGTCGAAGAAAAAGCTGACTGTGGTACCAGTCGACGTCACTGAGACTAGGAGCGGGAGGAGTTCTTTGCCGCAGAAAGTGATTTAGCATCAATGGGGTATTGTGCGAAGCAATCACTGAGAAGGTAGTTCAGTGGACCTTGAAACTAACATATTTTTGCTATTATTAGTTCTCGTGAAAATCGGTTCAGCTTGCTGTCTGGTTTTTATTACCAAGCTATTTAGAAACTGTCCTCAAGAAAATGCAAAAATATTATAAGCATGAATTAAGATTCTAAGATACCATGGGCCCTATCTTACGCCAGAGTCCCTAAACCCGTTATTTGGGGATTTAGCATTGCGTAAAAGGCGTTCCCCCGCAAAAGTTGCTATCTTGCACACCTGCCTATATTTCTAAAACACCTGCGCTACCCGTTATATTATGCATAGGCGTGGTTTGGGCGTTACGCCAGTTAAACCAATCAGTGTGTCAGGTGCCATTGCCTTTCGGAGCAGGCTGCGCTATCCCAAATCCTCAAACCGAAACCCGTGATGGAGAGAGGAGGGTCGCCACGTTTCTCCGAAGACGAAGGTAAATTGCTCGTGCATCAGGTCAAATCCAGACAGGGGAGGATCTGTTTTTGTTAAGTTAATCATGAATTGTATTATTATTATTATTATTATTATTATTATTTGACATTGACATATTGTTTAATGTTTGGTATGTAATTTAAAAAAAAAAAAACATCAAGCCTACCCCCTTTGTGATGGAAACTTCAAAAAAAAGAAGAAAAAAATGCTTTTCGCCATGCACTTCCAACTCCCTCTCCCGTCTGAAATGAAGCATAGAACAAAATCCCATTTTAGAAAATACCCACAGCCAAATAAATGCCTACATTGACTGCAACCATTTATACTTTTTTCTTTATAAAGCGACTTTGAGTATTTAATAAAACGCTATATGAATTACTTGTATTATTACATTATTAGTAGCTTACTGATTGCACAAATTACTTACCAGGCAAGCTGCAGATGACATGACTAGCGGTGTCGCAGCTCCGCTGCCAGCTGATCCCTCATTGCCCCTGCTACTGCTGGTACTATATCAGCATTTGGAGTCGGCACCTGCGCTTCAGCTTGCCGCCTTCTATAGTCCAGCAATAATCTATCCTCAAACTCCAGCATCATTCCATGGCGTAGGGCAATGTTGTGCAGCACACAACATGCCACAAAGAAAGATGCTACTTTCTGAGGACCATACCGTAAGACCCCACCTGACCTGTCCAAGCAGCAGAACCGCATTTTGAGCACACCACATGTTCGCTCAATGACAACTCGTGCGCGTGAGTGTTTTCTATTGAAAGCGAACTCATGCACACTTGTTGGCTTAATGTATGGCACCATGCACCACGTCTTTAATGGGTAGCCATTGTCACCCAACAGCCACCCATCCAGAGGGGGGTCCCTCTGGAAGACTGCAGGAATGACTGTTCCATTATAAAAGCATCGTGGCTACCTCCAGGATGATTTGCGTATACATTCAAGATGTAACCCCATGTATCGCAAATCACCTGGACGTTGATGGAATGGGTTCCCTTACGATTCACATAGGCGCCACTGTTCAGAGCCGGAGCCCGAATCAGAACGTGTGTGCAGTCGACGGCACCCAGAACCCTAGGGAACCCATATCTTGCCAAAAAATCCCGCTTTACCCTGCGTTGTCTCTCGGGTGTCACAGGGATGCCAGTGATGTACCTACAGGCATGTCGGACTATCCTGGCAGTGACTGCAGTTATAGCCAAGCTTACGGCAGATTGGGTCATGCCTCCAATTGAACTGATTCGGTGTTGGAATGACCCACTAGCATAGAAAAATAGTGCCACAGTAACCCTAACAGCAACAGGCAAGGCATACGGACAGCTGGAAGAGGTGTCTACATCATCTGCAACCAGGTGACATAATTCCGTCACTGCCTGACGGGAGAGGCGCAGTTTTGTCACGCACTCTCGTTCTGTGGGAAATAATACTTGTATTATTATAATTTTAGAATATTATATATATTGAATATATATATAATATATATTATTAATATATATTATATATAATAATTATATATTATTATAAAAGCGGAAAAAATGATTGAAACAAAATACAAACAATATAGACTTACCTGAAAGGCCCAGGTAGCTGGTGCGCAGCGGTACACGCGCTCTGGGCGTCTTCCATTATTTAACTGGCGATCAAGGCGATTTAGTACTGTCTCTGCCATTTTCTCAAGGGTTCAACTGAGGTTAAAAGCAAGGTGGCTTTTTATCCATTATTTAACTGAGGCCCACATGTGTCCAATCAAGGCGACTCTTTAAAAAGCCCAAATGGGTACGGGTGGTTTGAGGACCCGCTATGCCATTTTCAAGATCAATTGTAGGGAAGGGTTCAACTGAGGTTGGCAAAAAGCAAGTAGTGTGGTGCAAGCTTTTTTATAAAGGCGGGGTAGTGGCAACGGGTAGGGCAGTGTGAAAGATACAGCCCCATAAGTATTAACTTGGTTCAACTGGACTGCCTGTTATTATGGCCTGACCACCGAGGGTACAAGGACCTTATTGTAACTGTAGTGTTTAGGGCCCGAGCACCGAGGGGACGAGGACACTATCGTAACCATAATGTTTTTTAGGGCCCGAGCACCAAGCAGTGCGAGGACCCTATTGTAATCGCAGGAATTATTATTCTTCTTTCTTATTATTATTATTCCGACAAAAGTAAATTGCTTATTTGGGGGCTTTAACATACTGCATGTCAGTCCCCATGTAAATTTACGTGTGATGTGGTTTTTGTCATGGGGCGGGGCAAAATGGCCAGGCCACACCCCTTAAACAGCAGCCCCCAAGGCCCGTTTCACCGATATGCACGAAAATCGGTACACATATGTATCACACCTAGACACACAAAAAAGCCTCTTGGACCCATTGTCCAAACCCAACAGGAAGTCAGCCATTTTGAATTTTGCGGCCATTTTTGGCATTTTCCACATGTTGTATTTTAACAAACTCCTCCAACAGATTTCATCAGATTGTCTTCAAAATTTATTTGCGTGAGCTTGACTACCTTGTGATCAAAAGTTATTTAAAGATTGCGCTATCGTTGAAGGGCGCGCCCACTGCGGAAGGTCGAATTTTCATGTCTCGCCATAAAACACGAATTTGCTATAACTTTGGGATAAATGGTCCGATCTGCACCAAACTTCACATGATGGATAATAGTCCCGCCCTGAACGTGTCTACATGATAACATCCTGTCATAGTCATAGCGCCATCTGCTGGCAACAGGAAATGATGTTTTACACTTTGACGCACTACTCAGAGCAGGTTGAGTAGATCCAACTCAAATGTGGTCAGAATTGCCTCAAGACCTTGATAATGCTGTATAATGAAGATTGTGACGTATCCTCAAACGGCGTTGCCCTGGCGGTACTGCGAACATCAATGTCTCGCCATTACACAGGAAGTTGCTTTAACTACAGTGTTAATGGTCAAATCTGCCTGAAGCTTCACATGTTTGATAACAGTCAAACATGATACATGTGATATGGTTTTCAGCTTTGGGTGTGGCCAAATGGCTTGGCTACGCCCTTTAAACAGCAGCCCCCACGGCACGTTTCACCGACATGCGCGAAAATCAGTACACATATATATCATGCCCAGATGCACAAAAAAGTCTCTTAGAGCCATAGCCTAAACCTGACAGGAAGTCAGCCATTTTGAATTAACTGGCCATTTTTGGCCTTTTGCACGCTTTGTATTTTAACAACTCCTCCTACAGGATTTATCAGATCGACTTCAAAATTCGTGTGTGTCATCCAGACTAGTTTCTGACCAAAATTTATCAAAAGATTCAGTCATCGTTGAATGGCGTGGCAGTGGCATGGCGTCGAATTTCCAGTATTCGCCACGAAACAGGAAGTTGCTGTAACTTCTATGTATATTGTCCAATCTGCCCCAAACTTCATGTTTGATAAGAGTCCCACCCTGAGCACGTCTACATGACAATATCCCGTCATAGTCATAGCACCTCCTGGTGGTAACAAGAAGTGACCTTTTTTTACTCTACAATGTACTGATCCAACATAGTTGATCCCACCAACTTTATTCCACTTTCAAGACATGCAGAGTAAGTTGGTGAAGCTACACTATGAACACTGGGAAGCTACAAGCAATGGCGTCCGTCTGCCAACGAACAAATAGCGCCCCCTACCAATTTTCAAAAAGCCCTCCTGACGGGGGTTAATTTGTCGAAGGCCAACGAAATTTGGTACGCACGTGTATCATACCAAGACACACAAAAAAGTCTCTTGACGTCTCTTGAATTTTTGATTACCAGCGATTTCCTCACCTAGTATTTTAATGAACTCCTCCTCGGGATTTCGCCCAAACGACTTCCCATTTAGTACAGATCCTCTAGAGACCATGCTGATGAAAAGCCTTCAAAAGAATGTCTGTAGGTCAAACGGCGTGGCTACTAGGGCGTGACAAACTTTGACGACTTTTTGTAATTTCGCCATCCATTTTCCAACGGCTCTCACGCCCCCATACTTTATCCTAACAGCTTTAAATTTTAAGGGCATGATGATGGCCCCGCCCTGAACGCCCCCATATACTAATATCCTGCCTTACTCATAGCACCCCCTGGTGGTAACAGGAAGTGACCTTTTTTTACTCTACCATGCGCTGATCCAACATAGTTGACCCCACCAACTTCATTCCACTTGTAAGACATGCAGAACAAGTTGGTGAAGCTACCTTATGAACGCTGGGAAATTATGAGCAACGGTGTCCGTCTGCCGGCGTGGCGACTATCGATCCCTCACCATCAAATTACATTTTGCTTTTTCATGGCTTGAACGAAGTCATAACCTCATGAAAATTGATATACACGTCAAGAATGGTGAGTACTTACATATGATAGGGGTGTTGCCCATAAGGGGGGCAAAATGACTCTATAGCGCCCCCTTGAAATTTTCTAAAACCTCTCCCCATGGGGCTTTTTTTGGAGTTGGTGGATGAAAATTGGTACGCATGTAGAAGTTGTCCTGATGCACAAAAAAGTCTCTGGCAGCCATTGTCTACACCGAACAGGAAGTCGGCCATTTTGATTTTCATTTTCGATTATGGTCGCGATTCCACACCATGTGTTTTAACGAACTCCTCCTACTGTCGATGGGCGTGGCCGCTATGACGCCGCTATTTTTGATGATTAGCCATGCATTTTCGAGAAGCTCTCTCTCCCCCATACTTCATCCTAACTGCTTCAAAACTTCTGTACATGACAAGAGCCCCGCCCTGAATGCCTCCATATGCTCATAGTCACTCTCGCTCATGGCGCCCCCTTGTGGAAACAGGAAATGCCATATTTTACATTGACAAACACCAACCCCCAACTCCTGACCTGATCGACTACATTTTGTGGCCACGTGATGATCAAGTTGATGAACCTCCACAGTGACACGTGTGTTGTGTCATGTTGCAGGCTGCCTGTGGCGGAGGCGGCGACTTTCGATCCTTCGCCACGGAATATCAACTCGTTATAAATCCATCACGCATTGTCCGATTTGCTCGAAACTTGACATGTGTGATGAGGGTCCCCCCCTTAACGCACCTGCCCACATCTGGTTACATCTTGTAGCGCCAGCTAGTGGATGAACGAAACATTGCGTTTCTTCACTCCTTCCCATTTTTTTCTCTCTTCTCGCTTCACACCACGGCACTCGCGTGCCGCAGGCCCCCCGCAGTCGCGCATGAGTGCGAGGGCCCGATTACAGCTGCTTGCAACTTTAATTATTATGATTATTATTATTCATAAATGAAAATAACATTTTCAGGCCTTGCCTATGGGCAGAAAGTCATCAAAATTGGCATATGCATAGGGCCTGGCGAAAAATTTGATATTTTATTGTTTATCAAAATGAACACATCAAAATGGCTCCGTAGTGCCACCTAGAATTTTCAAAATTCAATGGAAAACTGGTAGAAATATGTTTGACCTACGGTCACAAAAACTGTGCCAAATGATGGATCAGGGTTTCCCGCAGCGCTTTATAGTTAGGGCGGCTGCCTTGACACCAAATGCCCCCCGCCTTGACTACGTCCCCCCGAAAAAAAAAAAAAGATTCTGCTGCATCCATGCATGCATAGACAGTAAAATAAGGCCGCATCGCGATGAGGCCGAATAGCGGCCGGTATCTGTTGGTTAAATATGATACTGCGCCATCTATCACCTGTTGCTACGCCAACATTATTTTTTTGTATTGGGAAGAAGCTAATTATCCGGATATACAATAACCTGTCGTCGTCGTGGGAAGCCCATGTGGAGATAAGATAATTATTCATCTAAACTAAACATTTGAATAGTGTCTCCTATCAACTGCTTGCCCACATATTCTGTTTCATTAAGATAGGCTATATGCAATTCGTTTAGTTTCTTATCAAGGCTACCAATGTGTTTGTGCGTGGCTTTCTGCCATGTTTGACAATTGCACGTGGTTTTCTCTAGTGTACATGTAGTGCCCATGTAAACTGTAATATTCACACTGATGAATATAATATAACATTGTGTCAAAGTAATCAGCATTATTATTGAGATGGGTGTCATTTTTCATGAAAGAGAAAATAATGTTCTGTGTTTTAAGTTCATGCCAAACAGAAGGGGGCGCTAACATCATTAAGAGAAGCAGGAGGGGTCGTTTTTTGGGTTTGTGGGAAGAAGAAGAGGGAAGTAAAAAAAGAAACTGAGGGAGCCCTGTTGAGAAACAACACACAAAAGAGCCAGAGTAAACAGAGACTTTATTATTGCTACAGAGCAGTTAACATGTAAAATAAGTGTTTTCTCTTCAGCCAAAGAGATTGTTTTTGCAAATATTATGTCGTTCTGTAGCCGAACTGTTATGGCGTGAGTTCGTTATTGAAAACTCAGCCAGTTATTTTCACCTGCACCATTGAGTTAGCTAGCTTTGCTTTGGACACTATCTAACGGAGGCGTGACTGGCAAGTGATCATCCGTACGAGGCTCGGGGGACCGCTGCCAAGGGGAGAAGGACAAGTGGACGTCAGATGCCTGCAGCGTTGCGTTCCTGCACACCTGGGTATTCGTGAGTGAGGTCTTTTCCATGGCTACAGTGCTGCCGCTTTGACTCGGCGAGTTGTCTACATTGTTATGAGCTCCGACTAATGCGCGCCAACGTATTGAATGTGCACCAACGTTAGTATACTGGCCGGTATAACTCTCTAGGTTCGCTGGGACTTTTCTCTTTAAATAGAAGGACTGTGAAGAGTTTGGGGTGGAAACTTTGAGTGGTCATCTTTGGGGTTATCAGTGTGAAACGAATCACTTGTTAATAAATTTAACTCTTTTTTTTCTTTCTAGTACAAATATAAAAACTGTGTCTGAGTATATATATATCCTAATGGTAACTAAGGCATATAGGCAAGAGTGAGTGATGCTTTAAATCTTTAAGAGTTCATAAGGTGACAAGTTTTCTTATTATTATAAGTTTAATGTGCCTACCCTCAGTGAATATCTTTATATCCTAGACAAAGTAAAGCAATGAGCCTGGTCACAGGGAGGGCTACATTTGTGGGGGCTTAGTTCGGGATCTATTTTATTGGGAACTGGGAAAGTGTATTAAGCTCGTTTTGCTGTTCATTGTGCTGTTGTAGTCTACACGTCGAAATTATTTAGCTACTTTGTATAACCAGAACAGGAATACTATTTTGTTTTATTTCTTTCTTTATTTTTGTTGTGGTGTTGGACACAAGACATAATTATAGCTTGGTGTGATGATAAAGTAATCTCTGTGCAGCATTCAATTGTCCTAAGTGAGGTGCCCCTAGACACATCTGAGGCTGATATTTACAGAGTTTTAGACACAGTGAAGGGCATTGGTAAGACAAAAGTACGTGACCGACATCACGATGACACTGGGAACAAAGAGTTTGTGTTAGTGGAATGCTCTGTTCAGCTGTCCAAAATTACTCTTCCACCTCAGGTAGGAATTCTGGATGAAATAGGCCCATGGCCTGTACAAGTAGTCAGTGAAGTACCCCACTCTCCTTTACCCAGTCAAGGTGATGACTTTAATGCCAAGCTGTTATCTTTTCTTCAGCAAGAAGGGAACTCTTTAGCTGACATTCAAAATATAGCCTCTCCATCACCCACACTTAGCGCTGACTTAGTTGGAGCTATTAATGCATTAGTGCAAAAATGCCACATTACCCCAGCTGCTGAAGCCCAAGGTATAAGGAAGCTACGCACTTTTTCAGGGGTGCTTCCTACACCTAGTGGTGAAGATGAGTATGACACATGGGCTGAACAAACCTCTCATATCCTGGAAGAATGGCAATGCACTGATTCTTTGAAGAAACAGAAACTGGTGGAATGCCTACGGGGACCTGCCTCTGATATTGTGAGGTTTGCCAAGATTGGAAACCCCTCAGCTACGTGTAGTGATTACCTCAGTGCTCTTGAAACTGCATTTGGCAATACAGAAAGTGCATCGGATTTGTTGGTCAGGTTCAAAAGCACTTTTCAGCAGGAGGGGGAAAAACTGTCTGCATATATACTGAAGCTAGACAAATTGCTGCATGTGGTGCTTCGCAAAAATGGCATTGAGCACTCTGACATGAATCGACTTCGCATACAGCAGATCATTCGAGGAGCACTTCCAAATGACATGATAGCACTCCGTCTTCGGATGACCCACAAGCTGCGAGACCCACCTTCCTTTGCGGAGCTTCTTAAAGAGGTACGAGAAGAAGAGAATATGGTCTACAACCGCAGTACAGCTAAAGCAACAGTGTCTTTGTCTTCTGTTCCCCCTGTCAATGCCCCACCATGTGAAACTGACATTGAGTTTCTAAAAAAGGAAATTCGATGCTTGAAAAGTGAGGTGACACGGCTGTCATCAGCGACTGTCTGCTCAGCACAATCGGAGCCTCCAAAAACACGCAGCTTAGCTGCAGCCGCTCCTCCAACTAACAGAGTGGTGCCGGCTAGAGTAGCTGGGTCCGCCAGCCTTTTCTGCTATAAATGTGGCAAAGAGGGCCATTTCCAACGCGAATGTCGCAATGAAGAAAATCTGCGCAAAGTCAATCAGCGTCTCATTAAATTGACACGGCCAAAAGGAAACCAATCAGGGGGGGAACAGCCTGTAGCTCCGCACCAAACACGTTCCCCAAAGTGCAAAACACTAGGACCAAGCAAAGCTGCGGTTCCACCTGGGTTAGTAGGGCCTACCTCTATACTTCCTGTCCAAATAGAGGGTATCTACGCTAAAGCTTTGCTGGACAGTGGGTCACAAGTTACTCTTTTGTACAGATCCTTCTATGAGAAATACCTTAGGCATTTGCCATTAACTCCTATTGAGAATTTGGAGATTTGGGGGCTAAGTAGTAAGAGTTACCCATATGATGGCTGTTTGTCTGTGCGGCTTGAGTTTCCAGGATCTGTTACGGGGGTGACCGAGACCATAGATGCGCTTGTGTTGGTGTGCCCTGATCCCATCATGAAGGGTGAAGTGTCCATATTAGTGGGAACAAACACCTCTGTGGTGAAGAAACTGGTTGAGGCATGTAAAAACAAAGTAGGAGACAACTTTCTTACAACCTTGCCTGTTCATCCAATGATGAAAGATGCTTATGAGAAAGCTATTGTGACAGCAAACCAGCCAGCTGACACTGAGCGGGGTGTCGTCTGGTTTACAGGTAATAAGCCAGTGACATTATCTCCTGGTGAGTGTACAAGGCTGGCAGGAGTTCCTAGGTATCCACAGCAGACCTCTAGCAGTCTAATCCTTGTGGATTATCCAGAAGAGACACGTTTCCCTGAAGAACTACTGGTCAGACCTGAGATGCACCCTGTAGATGATTTACAGTCGCAACGAATCACTGTAACAGTCCAAAATGTCTCTGCCCATGCTGTTACCTTAAGGAGAGGTACACCCATTGCCCATCTTTTCCCAGTGGAAATGATATCACCTTCGGTTTCCCCGGATAAGAGTAACTTTGAGAGTCAGCTAACACCAGAGTCATTTGATTTTGGAGACTCCCCAGTCCCTGCAGAGTGGAAGAATAGACTGGTGTAGAAGATGTTGGACCGAAGTGACGTTTTCTCCCAACACAAATTTGATGTGGGTTGTGCCAAGGGTACCCAACACCAAATTAGGTTGACTGATGATAAACCCTTCAGGGAAAGATCCCGTCGGCTTGCGCCAGCTGATATTGAAGACATGAGACAGCACCTAGCCAAGTTGAAGAGTGCTGGTTTAATTTCTGACTCACGGAGTCCATATGCTTCCCCGATTGTGGTTGTGAGAAAGAAAAATGGACAGATAAGAATGTGTGTGGACTATAGGACTCTAAACGGCGAACAATTCCCGACCAGTACACAGTACCCACTAATCGAGGATGCTCTGGCCTGCCTTAGTGGGGAGCAAATGGTTTAGTGTACTCGACTTAAGGAGTGGGTATTATCAAATCCCTCTTTCTGACAATGACAAGGAAAAGACAGCGTTCATATGCCCTGTTGGGTTCTTTCAGTTCGAGAGGATGCCACAGGGAATATCGGGCGCTCCTGCAACATTCCAGCGCATTATGGAAAAGACAGTGGGGGACATGAATTTGTTAGAGGTCTTAGTGTATCTTGATGACCTCATCATATTCGGCAAGACTCTGGAAGAACATGAGGAGAGGCTCCTCAAGGTACTTGATCGTTTGAAGGATCAGGGGTTGAAATTGTCCTTGGATAAGTGCAAGTTCTGCCAGACTTCAGTCAGCTACGTCGGACACATTGTGACACCTGATGGTGTTTCTACCGACCCATCTAAAGTAGAGGCAGTAAGCTCTTGGCCCCAACCCTGTAATGTGACTGAGTTGCGCTCATTTTTGGGCTTTTGTGGATATTACCAGAGATTTGTAAAAGATTTCTCCCAGGTATCCTTCCCATTGAACCAACTGCTTCAGGGCTGTTTGTCAAATAAGATAAGGGAACAAAAGACTAAAATGAAAACTGATGAAAGGGTGTACTACAGTGCCTCGGAGCCATTTGGTGACAGGTGGAACGAAGACTGTGAGACTGCCTTCAATGAGCTGAAAGCCAGACTGACCAAAGCTCCAGTTTTAGCTTTTGCAGACCCGCAACTCCCCTACACTTTACACATTGATGCTAGCTGTGAGGGCCTAGGTGGGGTTCTCTATCAAGACCAGGGTCAGGGACTGCGTCCAGTCGCTTTTGTGAGTAGAAGCCTCACACCTTCTGAGAAAAACTATCCAGTGCATAAGCTGGAATTTCTAGCTTTAAAATGGGTAGTGGTCGATAAACTTCATGATTACCTCTATGGTGTCAAGTTTGAGGTACAAACGGACAACAATCCGTTAACATATATTTTGACAACTGCCAAGCTTGATGCCACAGGACACCGCTGGCTAGCGGCCCTATCAGTTTACGACTTTAGTCTTAAGTACCGTCCTGGAAAACAAAACACTGATGCAGACGCGCTTTCTCGGCGTCCCCATCCAAGTCCAGTGAAAGAGGATTGGGTACACATATCTCCCTCAGATGTTAGGGCTATGTGTCAGCTATCAGAGGTAAGCCAGCCAACCTGTTCCTCAAATCATCGAGTTGTTGGCTGTTTGGGTGGTACTGTGAAGGCAGTCCCAAGGGCATACTGTAACCTAGCTACATTGACCACTGCTTCACTTCCCACTTTGAGTTCTGCTGACCTGTCTGCTGCTCAGAAGGCAGACCCGTGCTTGGGTGGGTTATGGGAAGCTGTTCAAAGTCAAGATGCTGGAAAAGTCAAGAAAACCCACAAGGACATTCCCTTGCTGATGAAAGAGTGGAAACGGTTGAAGGTGGAAAATGGAGTTATGTTTAGACATACCCAGGCCCCCAACAAGCCAAGACACAAACAGTTGCTACTGCCACAGAAATTTCAGCAGACTGCCCTTAGGTCTTTACATGATGACTCCGGACATCTCGGTTTTGAAAAAGACTGATGCATTTGTAAGGGACCGTTTTTATTGGCCTCAGATGAAAAACAGATGTGGAGCAATATTGCCGCACATGTGCCCGATGTGTTCAGAGAAAAACACTCTAAAAAAAGAGTTGCTCCATTGTCTCACTTGAGTAGCAGTGGCCCATTAGACTTGGTCTGTATGGATTTTTTATCCATTGAGCCTGACTTGAGCAATACTTGTAATGTTTTAGTCATTACAGACCATTACACAAGATATGCTCAAGCTTTCCCAACAAAGACCAAAGGGCCACCACTGTCGCCAAAGTACTGTGGGAAAAGTATTTTGTGCACTATGGGCTACCAAGACGCATGCACTCTGACCAGGGCAGAGATTTCGAGAGCCAGCTGATTCACGAGCTGCTAGATGTGTTGGGGGGTGGAAAAATCCAGAACAACTCCTTACCACCCCCAGGGGGACCCTCAACCAGAACGTTTTAATCGAACATTGCTGGATATGTTGGCAACCCTGGACCCTAAGCAGAAGAATCAATGGAGTCGACACATTGGACATCTGGTGCATGTTTACAATTGCAGCCAAAATGAAGCAACTGGCTACACGCCCTATTACTTGATGTTTGGGCGCGAAGCTACGCTGCCAATTGACTTGAGTTTTGGTACTTCCTCTGATGGCTCTTCAACTAAGTCATATCAGAGATATGTGAACAATATGAGAAAAGAGTTGAAAGTAGCCTATGACTTGGCTGAGATAACTGCAGGAAAAAAGAATGATGGGAACAAAAGGAGGTATGACCAGAAGGTGCATTACTCTCATCTTAGACCAGGTGACAGAGTGTTAATTAGAAACCTTGGCCTCCACGGAAAACACAAATTGGCTGATAGATGGAGTCCTGTACCATACATTGTCGAAAGCCAGATGCCAAATTTGCCTGTGTTCAGGTTGAGGCCAGAGGGTGGAGATGGACCGGTCAAGACTCTCCACCGTAATCACATCCTCCCAGTGGGTCATAGGCTGCGATTATTACCAGCTACCGAAGTTGCAGAGGAAAAGCGAAAAAGAGCTCTGAGGACGAGAAAAACTACAGATGGACAGCAGGCGGGTCCTAGTGTTACAGGAGCCAGGGATAGACCCGGAGAAGTGGAGTATGGTCAAGTTTGTGAAAGCCCTGACAGTGAGGATGAAGAGTGGGAACCATGGGTTGTTGTGCCTTTGCAAAAGAGGCCTGGGGGAGAAACTGAAGGTGACACACTGGCACTCAGTCAGAATCCAGATGAAATTGAACCTGGTGAAACTGTGAGTGCTGAAGCCACTGAGGCACCACATCCACCGACCCCAGAGCATGTGGAAGGCTGTTCAGAGCCGGCTGATGACTATGGCTTAGAGGGCCTATTTGCAGAAACTAGCAGTGCCCATGAACCCTCAGAAGTGCTTGTTGAACTGTCTCCTCATGAAAGTCCCTCAATTGGAATGCCCTCAAATGAGGAAAGCGCTCAGGGTTGCCGAAGGTCTGAACGAACTAGAACAGCCCCAAAACGCCTACCATATGATGAGTTAGGTGAGCCCCAGATCAGATCAGACTTGCCAGTTAGATATTGTTCAACCCTATACATGTGGGTAGGAAAGCCTCAGCATAGACAGATATGTGTGCCATGACAGGATTAAGGGTGTGATTGTCATATTTGTTTCTTTATGCACCTTGCTCATTCTGTTCATTTTATTTTGATGTGTTATGGGGACATTACCTTCTTTAGTGGAGGGAGAGTGTAGTGCCCATGTAAACTGTAATATTCACACTGATGAATATAATATAACATTGTGTCAAAGTAATCAGCATTATTATTGAGATGGGTGTCATTTTTCATGAAAGAGAAAATAATGTTCTGTGTTTTAAGTTCATGCTAAACAGAAGGGGGCGCTAACATCATTAAGAGAAGCAGGAGGGGTCGTTTTTTGGGTTTGTGGGAAGAAGAAGAGGGAAGTAAAAAAAGAAACTGAGGGAGCCCTGTTGAGAAACAACACACAAAAGAGCCAGAGTAAAAAGAGACTTTATTATTGCTACAGAGCAGTTAACATGTAAAATAAGTGTTTTCTCTTCAGCCAAAGAGATTGTTTTTGCAAATATTATGTCGTTCTGTAGCCGAACTGTTATGGCGTGAGTTCGTTATTGAAAACTCAGCCAGTTATTTTCACCTGCACCATTGAGTTAGCTAGCTTTGCTTTGGACACTATCTAACGGAGGCGTGACTGGCAAGTGATCATCCCAGACGAGGCTCGGGGACTGCTGCCAAGGGAGAAGGACAAGTGGACGTCAGATGCCTGCAGCGTTGCGTTCCTGCACACCTGGGTATTCGTGAGTGAGGTCTTTTTCCATGGCTACAGTACTGCCGCTTTGACTCGGGCGAAGTTGTCTACATTGTTATGAGCTCCGACTAATGCGCGCTAACGTATTGAATGTGCACCAACGTTAGTATACTGGCTGGTATAACTCTCTAGGTTCGCTGGGACTTTTTCTTTAAATAGAAGGACTGTGAAGAGTTTGGGGTGGAAACTTTGAGTGGTCATCTTTGGGGTTATCAGTGTGAAACGAATCACTTGTTAATAAATTTAACTCTTTTTTTTCTTTCTAGTACAAATATAAAAACTGTGTCTGAGTATATATATATCCTAATGGTAACTAAGGCATATAGGCAAGAGTGAGTGATGCTTTAAATCTTTAAGAGTTCATAAGGTGACAAGTTTTCTTATTATTATAAGTTTAATGTGCCTACCCTCAGTGAATATCTTTATATCCTAGACAAAGAAAAGCAATGAGCCTGGTCACAGGGAGGGCTACATACAGTAATGGATGGGGAAAAGCTGTCAAAAATATCAGGGTACTTTATTCAAAGAAGCCGGTGTTCTGTCAAATTTTGCTACCTATCAAAATATGCTACCTCGTGGTTCTGCGCTTGCGCAAACCTAAAATCTTGGGCTCTATTTCTTCGCTCACATCTCAAGTATCTTCAAATATCATAAATATAACGTCTTTTTTCCGGTGCGCCTTTCGACCTGTAAGCGTATACATATTTGCATGTACACGCTGGGTTTTCCTTAAAACGCAGAGATTGGATGATAATGGCATGTGGCATATATCTTTAAACAAACTTACCCAACTCATTATAACATCTGCTTATGTTATAATAAGCTAACAAATAACAAAGTTCCTTCTGTAAACTGATTCATATTGCAATATTTAGACGAAAACAAAGACTTGACGATCGCTTTGCATTACGGTAGCATTTTTTGGCAAGGCAGCACAAATTGTCAGAACACCGGCCTACTTCAGCATCTGCGCCGCCTCCTCCTCCGCCACCCCCCGCCACCTCCACAGCCACAGCCCCAGTCCTCTAACTATCGAGGTAGTGAGTGGAACCCAGAGTGGGCTGTGGACCCGAAATATTCAGGTTAGCTATATCACACAGAGCACGGTGAGTGTAGCATTAATCTTTTCACAAGATCTCGTAATTACGAGATAAAGTAAATTTTTTTTATCCTGTGAATGCAATGCGCTTCCGTACATAATACTGTTCTCCTCTCCCCAAACATAACCACAACCGCAAAGCATTTGGGGAATTGAAGTCAAAACAGATAACAAATACATTTTCCATTCATAGATTAATTTTCGTTTAACCCTTAGGGACGGTTGTGCGCATTTTACGCGCTTTTCATTCTTTTTTTTTTGATAATTTTGTCTGTGTTCATGCATGTAGCATGAATTTTGGTAAGATTGTGTGTTTTATTTGATCTTGTTATTTCCAGCTCAGCTCTTACAGTAAGGCTAAAATACACTGTGTACAAGCAAGTGTTACACTATAAAAACTTTGTACAAGACTGTTGACTTTGTCCCTTTGTTATTGCACTTTAACTGCTTTCTTTGTGAGGTATCGCTCAGGAACCAGTTGTGAGAACCAAGCAGTGCAGTAAAACTGGATTTTATTATGGAAGGGGGAAAACCCTCGCAGAGCAGGAGGCAACAGTACAGAGTCCACAATCCAAAAACCAAAAATCCAGAGGACGTAAATCCGAAGTCGTTAACAGGGCAGCAATCACAGTACTCGTAGTCGGGCAAAAAAAGGTTTGATACACAGATGCAGAAGGTAATCCAAAACAGAGCCAAAATCGTAATCAGGGACGGTCCAGTCAGAAGTGAATCGCAAAGAATACGAGGCGAAAACAAGCATAGCACAAGGGAAACGTTCTGACGGGGAACTGCTGTGAGAAGACTGCTTAAATACACACAAGGGAAGTCACATGCTATGATTAGGGACAGGTGAATTGGATCAGACTAATTACAAAGGAGAAAACACGAGGGAGAACCTAACCACATGAAATTGGCAAAAGCCAAAACGCGGACAGGGATCACGAGACAGCCTATTGACAAACACTCAGCTCCGGTTAGGGAGTTCTAACATGCACAGATAATGAGAGGCAGAACAGAGTTAAGCAGGTGCGGAGGATCCGCTGAAACGCAGCCAAGTAGATTGAGTGAAGACAAGGGGCGGAGACTAGAATAGGGCGAGTGCTGAGAGCTTGTTAATCAATTAGTAAAGTGCAGCTATACAATCCCTAGTGTTCGTTAGTAAGTTAGTTTTATATACAATGGTTAGTAACTTTAACTAAAATAACAAACTGTTAGTACTTGTTAGTAATATAGAAAAGCAAGGTGAAGGAAGCAAACGAGATTAGAAGGAACTATTGAAAACCCAGAAACCATGAAATCACCTGAAAGTGTGGCACACAATACTAGGGGAAATAAGCTGTCACATAACACCAGACCAGACAGGGGAGACAAAGTGCAATGCATGGTAAAATACAAAACAATGACCGGAATCTAACTGGGGAAATGGACTACGGCAGGAAATGCGGGATAAACAGAAACAAAACATGGCATGGATTCAAGGCAATGCCAAGACATGAACAGAACATGAGCAGAACAGATCAGAATCATAACATTCTTTATGTATAAAAACTAAATAAACGCTGGCTGTTGCCCCCCCCGGTCACCACCTTGACTAACCGATTTTCTGTGGGAAACCCTGTGGATCATACCAGAATGATATCCTAGAGTTTTTATCCAAATGACTTCAAATTTGGTCAGGGTCATGTACAGGCTTGTACAAACCCCAATTCCAATGAGGTTGGGACATTGTGAAAAACATGAAGTAAAACCGAATACAACGATTTGCAAATCCTTTTCGACCTATATTCAATTGAGTACACTACAAAGACAAGATATTTAATGTTCAAACTGATAAACTTTATTTTTTTTTGGAAATATTCACTCATTTTGAATTTGATGCCTGCAACACATTCCAAAAAAGCTGGGGCAGGGGCATGTTTACTACTGTGTTACATCACCTGTCCTTTTAACAACACTCAATAAGCGTTTGGGAAGTGAGGACACTAATTGTAGAGGTTTTGTAGGTGGAGTTCTTTCCCATTCTTGCTTGATGTATGACTCCAGTTGCTCAACAGTCCTGGGTTTCCATTGATGTATTTTGCGCTTCATAATGCGCCACACATTTTCAATGGGAGACAGGTCTGGGCTGCAGGCAGGCCAGTCTATTACCCGTACTCTTTTACAATGAAGCCATGCTGTTGTAACACGTGCAGAATATGGCTTGGCATTGTCTTGCTGAAATAAGCAGGGACGTCCCTGAAAAAGACGTTGCTTGGATGGCAGCATATGTTGCTCCAAAACCTGTATGTACCTTTCAGTATAAATGGTGCCTTCACAGATATGCAAGTTACCCAATCCGTGGGCATTAATACATCTCCATACCATTACAGATGTTTTTGAACTTTGCGCTGAAAACAATCTGGATGGCCCTTTTGCTCTTTAGCCAGGGGGACATGACGGCTGTGATTTCCAAAAACAATTTGAAATGTGGACTCGTCAGACCACAGCACACTTTTCCACTTTGTGTCAGTCCATCTCAGATGAGCTGGGGCTCAGAGAAACAGGCAGTGTTTCTGGGTGTTGTTGATATATGGCTTTCGCTTTGCATGGTAGAGTTTTCACTTGCACTTGTAGATGAAGCGACGAACTATGTTAACTGACAATGGTTTTCCGAAGTGTTCCTGAGCCCACATGGTAATATCGGTTACAGCATGATGTCAGTTTTTTATGCAGTGCCGCCTGAGGGACCGACGGTCAAGGGCATTCAATGTTGGTTTCTGGCCTTGCCGCTTACGTGTTGAGATTTCTCCAGATTCTCTGAATCTTTTGATGATATTATGGACTGTAGATGATGAAATCCCTAAATTCTTTGCAATTGCATGCTGAGAAACGTTGTTCTTAAACTGTTGGACTATTTGCTCACGCAGTTGTTCACAAAGTGGTGAACCTCGCCTCATCCTTGCTTGTGAACGACTGAGCCTTTCAGGGATGCTCATTTTATACCTAATCACGGCACTCACCTGTTTCCAATTAAACTGTTCACCTGTGGAATGTTCCAAACAGGTGTTTTTTGAGCATTCCTCAACTTTTCCAGTCTTTTGTTGTCCCTGTCACAGCTTTTTTGGAACGTGTTGCAGGCGTCAAAGTCAAAATAAGTGAATATTTAAAAAAAAAAAACAAAGTTTATCAGTTTGAACATTAAATATCTTGTCTTTGTAGTGTACTCTATTGAATACAGGTCGAAAAGGATTTGCAAATCATTGTATTCTGTTTTCATTCACGTTTTAAACAATGTCCCAACTTCATTGGAATTGGGGTTTGTACTATGAAAAGTTATTGAAACGTGAGTTTTCATCGATAGGCGTGGCCATGAGGGAGTTTCTTCGACGTCTCCCGAAGCAGGATATCCTTTGCAGCACCACCCTCTGCCCCACATGGTAGGCAGGCGCTAACATGGGACTATGGTTCCCCTGCTTTTGGAAGGCAGACGTGTTGCAGTAGTAAAGCACGGGCTGTTTACCCACCCCGGCGAGTGAGGCGAACCAGGACCTGAGCAGAGGGAACTACCACTTCTCTCTCCTCAGACTGTAATAAAGGCGATTGGTAACCCAGAAAACATTGGAAAGGAGACACACCCAATCCAGCCACTGGTAACGAATTGAGAGCCGACTCCACCCAAGTTAACAGAGGAGACCTCCTGGCAATACTCTTGTCGATACTCTTATCAATACTACTCTCCATTATTTGGTGCAAAAAACAAAAACATGAGATAAAAAAAAACATTAAAAGATTAAGCATGTTTTTACTGTAGCTGCATTGGCTGCAAAATTGAGAAAATAAAGTGGTTTCAGCTCTTTCCTGTATGACTTCTCATGCGGCTATGGCTAAAAAAATTTCCTTCCTTGGGACATACAACAAAGAAATAGCTGTACATATCTGTCTGATAAACCTGGCCAGTATGATAAACAGAACAATTTACAGGAACAATTGTCAATTATTTGGCCCACCCTTATCCAGGTTTTCTGTAAGAAAATTAGCATGTTTGCTTTGTCAGGGGTAATCGTTGATCGATCTTTACTGACAGTGTCCCCAGCTGTACAAAAGACCCTTTCAGCTGGTGTTGAAGAGGCCTGGGGGCAGAATTCTGACAAAGAAGAATAATGATAATACTGTGGTTATGTCATTATATTTTAGAAAGTGTAATTGCTTTACAGGAGACATTGATGAATACATAAGCTGCTCATTTGATTTCTGGACACAGGTATTTACAAAAAAAGGGACTAAACAGGGCAAAAACGGGGGCACATGCCAGGCTTGAGATATCGTTTGCTTTGTTCTTGAATTCTCAATTATCTAACAATGTTGAAATAGAGTGACCATGTGTCGACAGTTTCACCAATGTGGAGCCCACTTTTTCTTTCTATATAAAGTTCAGTCGTGGCCAGAAATTTTTATTTTCATAATTCACTATTTTTCTTTATATTTGTGTCGCCTTGTGTGAACTTATTTCAGCGCTTGGTAGTCAGGCATTCTTGTGACAGGGAGCAGAGGCAAAAATCATGCACAGTCTTGTATTCAGTTCAGTAACTTCATTGAAATTCATGGGCAGACAGGCAGGGTCAAAAAATGAGCGCCAATCTTTCTGCACAGTGGGGTTATCCGGAGCTGTAATCATAAGATAGTCCAAAAAGCCAAAACCAGGAAGCAGGTTTAGCAAAACCAAATCATAAAACAAATCGGTACTCCAAAAAGACAGAGCAGAAATTAAACACGGGTAATTTACAGTATACTATTGTGAAACAGTACAATGGTACACAACAATTTGATTGCCTTTCTAGTTAGGATGAGAGCCAGCAAACACAGGTACTCTAGCACTACATTCACATTACAAGTCTCGTTCTTCAATCCCAATTTTTTGCTTGGATCAGATTTGCCTATCTTGACGGTTCACATTCAAGTTAAACATCAAGTGAACTGTATCTATTGGTAACGTCAGTGCATCTGCCCTCTCGAATGGCAGGCATGTGTGCACTGATGCATTTTCTTTACGAGTCATTGCATCATCAACAACAAAAACGTGACATTTGTGAGAGCACTAATGGTATCAAAATCTGATTCAAACCGAGAAAATGAACACGCTTGCAGCAAACGTTTGTGAATGGGATTTTGTCCTGGAGGATAGCAAATTGCCCATCAGCTGTATTTGATGAGATTGAGAAGGCAAAAAAAAAAAAAAAAAAGCCAGATGACTAGTTTTCCAAGTTTTTTTTTTTTTTTTACTGCACTCAGTGCATGGGTATAGGCAAAAAGCCACATGGATTCCAATCTGACTGGTCTCAATTTTGTCACATGGCAACTTATCAGATTTGGATCCAGTCCAGGACAACATATGAATGTGGCTCAATTCTGATTTGAAGTTTGGATATATGATTGGATTTCTCTGTCCATACAGCCCTGAAAACATCCGATCTGTGTGAAATTAAGGCAAATGTAATGTAAACAGCTCAAGATCAAGTTTGGAAACCATTGCAAAATTCAAACTCCAGAAAGCTGATGCCATGATTGAGGACAACATTCCAGGACAAAAATGTAAGTTCATGGCTATGCTAATCGGAATGCAGCCTTTGTCATGTCTACCAGCAAGACTATCTCTGGTTCTTGTCCATTCCTTGCTCAATAGAGAATTTGGATGCACCCTTTGTTTATGTATTTACACCACATTACCGTTGCTTGTTCCTTGTTTGCTAGCTTACATGCAATGGAAATAAGGCTTCACTCAATGCGGTTGTTTCTGTGGACCCAAGCCAACTTCAGCCTGCAATTTGCGATCTCCATGACATTGCATGGAAGATGTGATTGGCTTCCTGAGTTACTGAAACAGTGGAAGCTGCAATGGGGCCACTTCATCAGTAGTGAGCATGAAATATGGATGACCATGGAAGAAGCATAACTGTCCCATTTCTCATTACTTTCTTGTCCTACTTCTTGTTTCTGCGAGGAAAAGTGGAGACACACACCCAAACCCTACAGACGCGCAAGTGCACGCTTCACTTCTGCTCCCATTGAAGAGTACCTCGGTTCTCACAGGAATTTTTTTGGGCGACTGCATGCGCAGTTCCACTGAAATACTTTGTGTGTGCACAGTATCTGCGTGATATCACCACATATTAATGTTTTTTTTTTTTTTTTTTTCAACGTACAGGTAGTCTTACTGCTTTGCATGCTACAGAGTCTTGCAGGTACGAGAGCGACAACTGGAATACAGCCCACGTCTCTGCTTTACCATGGTCGTCTTTTTTTCTTTGTAGATTTTCTGTCGCCTGTATAAGCCATGGTCGAAGTTGCACACACAGTTCTCTCGCTGAAAAATCGGTTCTAACGGGAGCAGCGCCATCTGTTGAGGAAAGATCGCAATATATGAAGAGTAGCAATAAAGCGAAGGTTCATTTTACATTTTGCCGTTCCTGTTGTTTATCAATTAATGTCACATAACAAAATCATCTCTTATAATTGATTACTATATTACCACGCGCTATATTTAGATATACACAGTAATTAGAATTATAACCACGTATGCAGGCACAGTAAACATATTCGCAATCGATTATTCTCATAACCTCAAGACAATGGAATCCCCTGAGTGCGCTCATCGATGCTCCTCCTCAGACAAAATACAAACAATACGTTTTCGTGAATTCAGTTAAGTACAGTTTAACAAGCTGAGACATGCCACAAATTAGACTATACTTTCAATTAAATGTTATGTCGCCATGCGAAGGGTCATTTACAGATGTTTTTCTAGCGTATTGATGCTATTATCGATTCTCATGCGTATGACGAACCAAAATGAATTGTTAGGTCTGGTTTATATTATTTAAATGATAAATATTTGGCTATCGAGGGGAAGTATATTATATTATATCATTTATTTTTTTAGCTGTAATGTTAACACATTTGGTTAAATACTCAAGCATTGACACCCGGGAATCCAGCTTGGATGCAGGTCATTTCGTGATCGAGAAATCCAAATAGCAGTCAAGTGCCTACGACAAAACTTGGTCGGGAATAAAGTGCTTCGATGAATTCAAATAAACTTACGCAGCATTCAGTTCCTCTGACAACTGGCTGCAGCCAACTGTGCATCCATGGTGTTTGGACACCGCCTTCTGGTCAAGATTGCACTGGGAAGAAACCATCTGAAACCAAGAAAGGGGGATTCTGTTTACTTGATTGACTTCTCAACTATCCAGTGACCGCTCGCATGTAGAACACCGTTCGACAAAAGGTACTTGAATTATCCAATCAGTGTGCCGATCCAGAAACTGAAATGAGTACCTATGGTAGCCTACACCCAGCAAGTATTTCAGGTCGGAAAATACGCCCAAATTTCAGAACCACGTCGCCGTCCACTGACAGGAATAAGTCAGGTAAGTGTGCAAGCGGTTTTGACTTTTTAATTTTGGTTTTTGAAAGGATGGTTGAAGTCGTGAAAATGGTGCGCAGTTATTCCGCATTGGTATAGCTGCGATGCGAATTCAAAGCGCATGTTACTGTGATTTAATGTAACCCACCTAAGATTCAATTCTCAGCTCTAAATCTGTTTGTATGGGTAGATCAATGCTATTTGAGGAAGTCTCGCCGCTCAGACTCATTAGAGTGCATTGGAACATTTTTAGGGTGCAACTTTAGCGAGATTCCTGATTAACGCCGCGCCACAGGCTCACCTGAACCGTGATTCGTGTGTTAGAGCAGGGAACGACGGCATGGACACACAAGTTAAAACCAAACTTTGAATTAAGTGTCCTTTACTCGCGTAAAGCTCAATGGGGCAGCAGTAACAGCAGCAGCTGCCGCAACAACAACAGCAAACAACAACAACAATTATTATTATTGTTGTTATTATTATTATTATAAGTAGTGGGTTGGTCTACTTCATTGTTGTGAAATGCTCATTAATGCGATAATTCCATCTGATAGTTACATCATAATAAACTAGTTTACGCCTGAAAATAGCCAATGATATTAGTCGTAATGTAGGCCACTTATTTATTCTAAATGTATGTTTGATTATAAAAACATGTAAGTGGTATAAATTGAACCGCGATAACATTATTTTAAATAGGCGTGAAAAGGGAGTCCGTAGTCTTATCCTCTGGTACAACTTAGTCAACTTAATTGTACCATCATTTTAATGCTAATTGTATTATTATGGAATACTGTAATTTGGAATTTTGACATGTGAAAAGCTGTCCTACTACATGACAGTGTCTGCTTCTCTCGAATGGGCCATCTGACACCTTTAATACATGTAGCCGTCCTACTACATGCCCATCTCTGTCTCCTCAGGGCGATCATACCTCATTCCATGAATTCACTCTCCACTGAGGGTGAAGTGTCAAAACTCCTGTCTTGCAGCCGTCCTACTACATGCCAACTTGACTCGGTGCCAACTAAACTCTTGCAAGAAATATCCGCAGCAGTGACACCTGCAATCACACGTGATTAATGCCTCATTGAGGTCGGGCACAGTTCCCACTACATTCAAACAGGCATGGGTAAAGCCTCTCCTCAAAAAACCTTCTCTCGACCCTACCTGGGTTGAGAACTACAGGCCGGTCTCGCTACTCCCATTTTTATCAAAGGTCATGGAAAGGGCGGTTTCCAGACAAATCATGCAGTTCCTCACTGCAAACAAAAATCCTAGACCTTTACCAGTCTGGATTCAAAAGTAGACACTCCACTGAAACAGCTCTGCTGTCTGTGACAGAGTCCTTAAGAACTGCCAAAGCAGCAGGTCTGTCCTCAGCCCTTATTCTACTGGACCTATCTGCGGCTTTTGACACGGTAAACCACAAAATTCTGTTATCAGTCCTCGCTGATATGGGCATCTCGGCAAAGCACTTTCTTGGTTTGAGTCATACCTCCACGGGCGTTCGTTTTTTGGTGTCATGGCAAGGGCAAACATCCCCATCGCAACTCCTCTCCACAGGGGTCCCCCAAGGCTCGGTGCTGGGGGCCCTGCTCTTCGCCATGTACACAGCATCATTGGGCCAAGTCATTTGTTCTCATGGATTCTCGTATCACTGTTATGCAGATGATACACAGCTCATGCTGTCATTCCAGCCAGATGACCCTACCATCTTGGCAAGAATATCCGCCTGCCTCTCAGATATTTCTGTATGGATGAAGGAAAAGCACCTTCAGCTGAACCTATCCAAGACCGAGCTCTTGGTCATTCCTGCCCAGCCATCAATCCATCATGATCTCAAGATCAATATTGCCTCAAGTGAAATCACTCCATCCAAAGTGGTAAGGAATCTGGGTGTCATGATCAATGACCAGCTCTCCTTCTCAACTCATGTTGCCTCGGTTACCCGGTCGTGCCGATTCGCTTTTATACAACGTAAAAGAAAATCAGGCCGTACCTAACCAGCTATGCTACACAAATCTTGGTCCAAGCAATGGTCATCCCTCGGCTTGACTACTGCAATGCCCTCCTGGCTAGCCTCCTGGCCTGTGTTGCGAAACCTCTACAAATGGTCCAGAATGCGGCGGCGCGTCTGGTATTCAATGAACCCAAAAGGGCTCATGTCACTCCACTACTCATCAGCCTCCACTGGCTTCCTGTTGCAGCTCGAATCAAATACAAATCACTTCTGCTGTCCTACAGAGTGATATCTGGGTCTGCTCCCTCCTACCTCAACCCCATCATACAGGCTTACACACCTGGCCGATCACTGCGCTCCTCCCAAGAACGCCGTCTAGCAGTGCTGTTTCTATGCACAAGGCACTCTCAGGCTAGACAATTCTCACAGGCAGTTCCACGCTGGTGGAATGACCTGCCAGCCGCAACCAGAGCAAGGGCGTCCCTCTCTACCATCTTCCGGGTCCACCTTCTCTCCTAACCAACTAACTCACTCTTGTCTTTCTCTCCTTAAACAAATCCCATTGGCACTTATTTTGTTCTGTCCGGCTGTTTTGCTACAATTGCAATTCACCCAGTTATTTTTTTTCTTGTGCACTTGATGTTTTGCTTATTGTACTTTGCCACTGATGCTTGATTTACTCCTTTTTGTAAGTCGCTTTGGATAAACGCGTCTGCTAAATGCAATGTAATGTAATGTAATATAATGTAATGAAAACTGTGCACTCAAAAATGTACTAACACCTCTAAAGCAATGGTATAGTGGTTCCTGGAGAAGTGGATGTACTCTATAAGGTAGACGGGTAGATCACTATGGAGAAAAACGGATATACTCCCCTATGTACGCCAAAGGCTTTTTGGCTGCTGGGTGTATACTGTAAATAGATTGAAAAAAGAGATGGGTATATGCTGTATACCTCTGTACACTCTCCACCACACCTCTGCCTCTCGGCAGCTGATGCCATTATCATTGTTTTTGTTGCTATTCTTTTAAATTAGCCACTTAGTTTTTAATGATGCAGTGGTAAGGTCCCATGTGCCAGTGAGGCATTCATCCAGATAATTAGCAGGCACAAACACTCCTGGGGACTCCTAGCTGCTTCCTTTCAGACCTGTCAGTCATTTTTGTCTCATAAATTTAAATATATTGCAGTATTTAAGAATAGAGTGGAACAGAAACCCTAATTGTCCAACAAGAATGTAATTTGTAATTCACGAAGGACTTAAAGGAAATTGGAAACGCACATGAAATGCAGTATCAACATTGGGAAGAAAAAAAAACTTACCACTGCAGTCTAAAGTCATATGTTATGAGGGAGTGGAGACTGAGCAATGGTTTATGGAATATCATCCTCTTGCTCACTGCTTGCAGAAGAATCAGTTGGTCGATCGTTAAAAGACTGTAAGAAGTGGCTGAAATCATGTAAATATCATGCCTTTACCTGTCTATACTACGGTTGCATGCAAAAGTTTGGGCACCCCTGATCAAAATTTATGTTAGTGTGAATAGCTAAGCGAGTGAAAGATGACATGATTTCCACAATGCATAAAGTTAAAGATGACATATTTCCTTCATATTTTTGGCAAGATTACTTTTTTATTTCCAGTTTCAAAATGACACCAAAGGAAAAGGGCCAAAGCAAAAGTTTGGACACCCTGCATGGTCAGTACTTGGTAACACCCCCTTTGCCGAGTATCACAGCTTGTAAAGACTTTTTGGTGCCAGCTGAGAGTTTTTAAATTCTTGTTTGGGGGATATTTGCCCATTATTCCTAGCTAAAGGCTTCTAGTTCTGTGAGATTCTTTGGCTGCCTTCCATGCACTGCTCTTATGAGGTCCACCCAGAGATTTTCAATGATGCTGAGGTAGGGGACTGTGAGGGCCATGAAAAATCCTTCAGCTTGCATCTTTTGAGGTTGGCAGTGGAGGATTTTGATGTGTGTTTAGGATTAGTATCCTGTTGGGGAAGCCATCCTCTTTTCATCTTCAGCTTTTTACCCCTCGGCCGACTCCGGCCCGGAGGGGTATTGTCGTCACCTGCGTGTCTGTCTGTTGTCCGTCGTCAGTCGTCCGTCTGTCGTCCGTTGTCCGGCCCATGATTTTGTCCGGGCCAGTACTGCAACTAATGATCGCAGCTTCACCAAATTTGGTATGGTAACTCACTATGACCCAAAGATGTGCAACGCCAGGTTTTTGCTGGATTTGACCTTTGACCTTTGCGCTGTGACCTTGAGCCTGGAAATCTTGTCCGGTCAGTACTGGGCAACTAATTCTTGCAGCTTCACCAAATTTGGTATGGTAACTCACTATGACCCATAGATGTGCAACATTAGGTTTTTTGCTGGATTTCACTGTTGACCTTAGAGCTATGACCTTGACCCTGGAAATCTTGTCCGGGTGACATTTTCCGGCCAGTACTCAGCAACTAATGATCGCAGCTTCACCAAATTTGGTATGGTAACTCATTATGACCCATAGATGTGCAACGCCACATTTTTTTGCTGGATTTGACCTTTGACCTTAGCGCTGTGACCTTGAACCTGGAAACTTTGCCCGGGTCAGTACTCGGCAACTAATCACTGCAGCTTCACCAAATTTGGTATGGTAACTCACTATGATCCATAGATGTGCATCGACAGGTTTTTTGCTGGATTTGACCTTTGACCTTAGCTCTGTGACCTTGACGCTGGAAATCTTGTCCGGGTCAGTACTCAGCATCTAATCATCGCAGCTTCACCAAATTTGGTGTGATAACTCACTATGACCCATAGATGTGCATCGACAGGTTTTTTACTGGATTTGACCTTTGACCTTAGCTCTGTGAGCTTGACCCTGGAAATCTTGTCTGGGTCAGTACTCAGCAACTAATCATCGCAGCTTCACCAAATTTGGTATGGTAACTCACTATGACCCATAGATGTGCAACATTAGGTTTTTTGCTGGATTTCACTGTTGACCTTAGAGCTATGACCTTGATCCTGGAAATCTTGTCCGGTGACATTTTCCGGCCAGTACTCAGCAACTAATGATCGCAGCTTCACCAAATTTGGTATGGTAACTCATTATGACCCATAGATGTGCAACGTCACATTTTTTGCTGGATTTGACCTTTGACCTTAGCGCTGTGACCTTGAACCTGGAAACTTTGCCCGGGTCAGTACTCGGCAACTAATCACCGCAGCTTCACCAAATTTGGTATGGTAACTCACTATGATCCATAGATGTGCATCGACAGGTTTTTTGCTGGATTTGACCTTTGACCTTAGCTCTGTGACCTTGACGCTGGAAATCTTGTCCGGGTCAGTACTCAGCATCTAATCATCGCAGCTTCACCAAATTTGGTGTGATAACTCACTATGACCCATAGATGTGCATCGACAGGTTTTTTACTGGATTTGACCTTTGACCTTAGCTCTGTGAGCTTGACCCTGGAAATCTTGTCTGGGTCAGTACTCAGCAACTAATCATCGCAGCTTCACCAAATTTGGTATGGTAACTCACTATGACCCATAGATGTGCATCGTCAGGTTTTTTGCTGGATTTGACCTTTTGACCTTAGCGCTGTGACCTTGACCCTGGAAATCTTGCCCGGTCAGTACTCGGCAATAAATCATTGCAGCTTCACCAAATTTGGTATTGTAACTCACTATGACCCATAGATGTGCTTTGTCAGGTTTTTTGCCGGATTTGACCTTTGACCATTTGGTTAAATACTCAAGCATTGACACCCGGGAATCCAGCTTGGATGCAGGTCATTTCGTGATCGAGAAATCCAAATAGCAGTCAAGTGCCTACGACAAAACTTGGTCGGGAATAAAGTGCTTCGATGAATTCAAATAAACTTACGCAGCATTCAGTTCCTCTGACAACTGGCTGCAGCCAACTGTGCATCCATGGTGTTTGGACACCGCCTTCTGGTCAAGATTGCACTGGGAAGAAACCATTTGAAACCAAGAAAGGGGGATTCTGTTTACTTGATTGACTTCTCAACTATCCAGTGACCGCCGCATGTAGAACACCGTTCGACAAAAGGTACTTGAATTATCCAATCAGTGTGCCGATCCAGAAACTGAAATGAGTACCTATGGTAGCCTACACCCAGCAAGTATTTCAGGTCGGAAAATACGCCCAAATTTCAGAACCACGTCGCCGTCCACTGACAGGAATAAGTCAGGTAAGTGTGCAAGCGGTTTTGACTTTTTAATTTTGGTTTTGAAAGGATGGTTGAAGTCGTGAAAATGGTGCGCAGTTATTCCGCATTGGTATAGCTGCGATGCGAATTCAAAGCGCATGTTACTGTGATTTAATGTAACCCACCTAAGATTCAATTCTCAGCTCTAAATCTGTTTGTATGGGTAGATCAATGCTATTTGAGGAAGTCTCGCCGCTCAGACTCATTAGAGTGCATTGGAACATTTTTTAGGGTGCAACTTTAGCGAGATTCCTGATTAACGCCGCGCCACAGGCTCACCTGAACCGTGATTCGTGTGTTAGAGCAGGGAACGACGGCATGGACACACAAGTTAAAAACCAAACTTTGAATTAAGTGTCCTTTACTCGCGTAAAAGCTCAATGGGGCAGCAGTAACAGCAGCAGCTGCCGCAACAACAACAACAAACAACAACAACAATTATTATTATTGTTGTTATTATTATTATTATAAGTAGTGGGTTGGTCTACTTCATTGTTGTGAAATGCTCATTAATGCGATAATTCCATCTGATAGTTACATCATAATAAACTAGTTTACGCCTGAAAATAGCCAATGATATTAGTCGTAATGTAGGCCACTTATTTATTCTAAATGTATGTTTGATTATAAAAACATGTAAGTGGTATAAATTGAACCGCGATAACATTATTTTAAATAGGCGTGAAAAGGGAGTCCGTAGTCTTATCCTCTGGTACAACTTAGTCAACTTAATTGTACCATCATTTTAATGCTAATTGTATTATTATGGAATACTGTAATTTGGAATTTTGACATGTGAAAAGCTGTCCTACTACATGACAGTGTCTGCTTCTCTCGAATGGGCCATCTGACACCTTTAATACATGTAGCCGTCCTACTACATGCCCATCTCTGTCTCCTCAGGGCGATCATACCTCATTCCATGAATTCACTCTTCACTGAGGGTGAAGTGTCAAAACTCCTGTCTTGCAGCCGTCCTACTACATGCCAACTTGACTCGGTGCCAACTAAACTCTTGCAAGAAATATCCGCAGCAGTGACACCTGCAATCACACGTGATTAATGCCTCATTGAGGTCGGGCACAGTTCCCACTACATTCAAACAGGCATGGGTAAAGCCTCTCCTCAAAAAACCTTCTCTCGACCCTACCTGGGTTGAGAACTACAGGCCGGTCTCGCTACTCCCATTTTTATCAAAGGTCATGGAAAGGGCGGTTTCCAGACAAATCATGCAGTTCCTCACTGCAAACAAAATCCTAGACCTTTACCAGTCTGGATTCAAAAGTAGACACTCCACTGAAACAGCTCTGCTGTCTGTGACAGAGTCCTTAAGAACTGCCAAAGCAGCAGGTCTGTCCTCAGTCCTTATTCTACTGGACCTATCTGCGGCTTTTGACACGGTAAACCACAGAATTCTGTTATCAGTCCTCGCTGATATGGGCATCTCGGGCAAAGCACTTTCTTGGTTTGAGTCATACCTCACGGGCGTTCGTTTTTGGTGTCATGGCAAGGGCAAACATCCCCATCGCAACTCCTCTCCACAGGGGTCCCCCAAGGCTCGGTGCTGGGGGCCCTGCTCTTCGCCATGTACACAGCATCATTGGGCCAAGTCATTTGTTCTCATGGATTCTCGTATCACTGTTATGCAGATGATACACAGCTCATGCTGTCATTCCAGCCAGATGACCCTACCATCTTGGCAAGAATATCCGCCTGCCTCTCAGATATTTCTGTATGGATGAAGGAAAAGCACCTTCAGCTGAACCTATCCAAGACCGAGCTCTTGGTCATTCCTGCCCAGCCATCAATCCATCATGATCTCAAGATCAATATTGCCTCAAGTGAAATCACTCCATCCAAAGTGGTAAGGAATCTGGGTGTCATGATCAATGACCAGCTCTCCTTCTCAACTCATGTTGCCTCGGTTACCCGGTCGTGCCGATTCGCTTTATACAACGTAAAGAAAATCAGGCCGTACCTAACCAGCTATGCTACACAAATCTTGGTCCAAGCAATGGTCATCCCTCGGCTTGACTACTGCAATGCCCTCCTGGCTAGCCTCCTGGCCTGTGTTGCGAAACCTCTACAAATGGTCCAGAATGCGGCGGCGCGTCTGGTATTCAATGAACCCAAAAGGGCTCATGTCACTCCACTACTCATCAGCCTCCACTGGCTTCCTGTTGCAGCTCGAATCAAATACAAATCACTTCTGCTGTCCTACAGAGTGATATCTGGGTCTGCTCCCTCCTACCTCAACCCCATCATACAGGCTTACACACCTGGCCGATCACTGCGCTCCTCCCAAGAACGCCGTCTAGCAGTGCTGTTTCTATGCACAAGGCACTCTCAGGCTAGACAATTCTCACAGGCAGTTCCACGCTGGTGGAATGACCTGCCAGCCGCAACCAGAGCAAGGGCGTCCCTCTCTACCATCTTCCGGTCCACCTTCTCTCCTAACCAACTAACTCACTCTTGTCTTTCTCTCCTTAAACAAATCCCATTGGCACTTATTTTGTTCTGTCCGGCTGTTTTGCTACAATTGCAATTCACCCAGTTATTTTTTTTCTTGTGCACTTGATGTTTTGCTTATTGTACTTTGCCACTGATGCTTGATTTACTCCTTTTTGTAAGTCGCTTTGGATAAAAGCGTCTGCTAAATGCAATGTAATGTAATGTAATATAATGTAATGAAAACTGTGCACTCAAAAATGTACTAACACCTCTAAAGCAATGGTATAGTGGTTCCTGGAGAAGTGGATGTACTCTATAAGGTAGATGGGTAGATCACTATGGAGAAAACGGATATACTCCCCTATGTACGTCAAAGGCTTTTTGGCTGCTGGGTGTATACTGTAAATAGATTGAAAAAGAGATGGGTATATGCTGTATACCTCTGTACACTCTCCACCACACCTCTGCCTCTCGGCAGCTGATGCCATTATCATTGTTTTTGTTGCTATTCTTTTAAATTAGCCACTTAGTTTTTAATGATGCAGTGGTAAGGTCCCATGTGCCAGTGAGGCATTCATCCAGATAATTAGCAGGCACAAACACTCCTGGGGACTCCCTAGCTGCTTCCTTTCAGACCTGTCAGTCATTTTTGTCTCATAAATTTAAATATATTGCAGTATTTAAGAATAGAGTGGAACAGAAACCCTAATTGTCCAACAAGAATGTAATTTGTAATTCACGTAAGGACGCAAGGAAATTGGAAACGCACATGAAATGCAGTATCAACATTGGGAAGAAAAAAAAAACTTACCACTGCAGTCTAAAGTCATATGTTATGAGTGGGAGTGGAGACTGAGCAATGGTTTATGGAATATCATCCTCTTGCTCACTGCTTGCAGAAGAATCAGTTGGTCGATCGTTAAAAGACTGTAAGAAGTGGCTGAAATCATGTAAATATCATGCCTTTACCTGTCTATACTACGGTTGCATGCAAAAGTTTGGGCACCCCTGATCAAAATTTATGTTAGTGTGAATAGCTAAGCGAGTGAAAGATGACATGATTTCCACAATGCATAAAGTTAAAGATGACATATTTCCTTCATATTTTTGGCAAGATTACTTTTTTATTTCCAGTTTCAAAATGACACCAAAGGAAAAGGGCCAAAGCAAAAGTTTGGACACCCTGCATGGTCAGTACTTGGTAACACCCCTTTGCGAAAGTATCACAGCTTGTAAAGACTTTTTGGTGCCAGCTGAGAGTTTTAAATTCTTGTTTGGGGGGATATTTGCCCATTATTCCTAGCTAAAGGCTTCTAGTTCTGTGAGATTCTTTGGCTGCCTTCCATGCACTGCTCTTATGAGGTCCACCCAGAGATTTTCAATGATGCTGAGGTAGGGGACTGTGAGGGCCATGAAAAATCCTTCAGCTTGCATCTTTTGAGGTTGGCAGTGGAGGATTTTGATGTGTGTTTAGGATTAGTATCCTGTTGGGGAAGCCATCCTCTTTTCATCTTCAGCTTTTTACCCCTCGGCCGACTCCGGCCCGGAGGGGTATTGTCGTCACCTGCGTGTCTGTCTGTTGTCCGTCGTCAGTCGTCCGTCTGTCGTCCGTTGTCCGTCCATGATTTTGTCCGGGCCAGTACTCGGCAACTAATGATCGCAGCTTCACCAAATTTGGTATGGTAACTCACTATGACCCAAAGATGTGCAACGTCAGGTTTTTTGCTGGATTTGACCTTTGACCTTTGCGCTGTGACCTTGAGCCTGGAAATCTTGTCCGGGTCAGTACTGGGCAACTAATTCTTGCAGCTTCACCAAATTTGGTATGGTAACTCACTATGACCCATAGATGTGCAACATTAGGTTTTTTGCTGGATTTCACTGTTGACCTTAGAGCTATGACCTTGACCCTGGAAATCTTGTCCGGGTGACATTTTCCGGGCCAGTACTCAGCAACTAATGATCGCAGCTTCACCAAATTTGGTATGGTAACTCATTATGACCCATAGATGTGCAACGTCACATTTTTTGCTGGATTTGACCTTTGACCTTAGCGCTGTGACCTTGAACCTGGAAATTTTGCCCGGGTCAGTACTCGGCAACTAATCACCGCAGCTTCACCAAATTTGGTATGGTAACTCACTATGATCCATAGATGTGCATCGACAGGTTTTTTGCTGGATTTGACCTTTGACCTTAGCTCTGTGACCTTGACGCTGGAAATCTTGTCCGGGTCAGTACTCAGCATCTAATCATCGCAGCTTCACCAAATTTGGTGTGATAACTCACTATGACCCATAGATGTGCATCGACAGGTTTTTTACTGGATTTGACCTTTGACCTTAGCTCTGTGAGCTTGACCCTGGAAATCTTGTCTGGGTCAGTACTCAGCAACTAATCATCGCAGCTTCACCAAATTTGGTATGGTAACTCACTATGACCCATAGATGTGCATCGTCAGGTTTTTTTGCTGGATTTGACCTTTGACCTTAGCGCTGTGACCTTGACCCTGGAAATCTTGCCCGGGTCAGTACTCGGCAATAAATCATTGCAGCTTCACCAAATTTGGTATTGTAACTCACTATGACCCATAGATGTGCTTTGTCAGGTTTTTTGCCGGATTTGACCTTTGACCTTAGCTCTGTGACCTTGACCCTGGAAATCTTGTCCGGGTCAGTACTCTGCAACTAATTCTCGCAGCTACACCAAATTTGGTATGGTAACTCACTATGACCCATAGATGTGCATCGTCAGGGTTTTTGCTGGATTTGACCTTTGACCTTAGCTCTGTGCCCTTGACTGTGGAAATCTTGTCCGGGTCAGTACTCAGCAACTAATTCTCGCAGCTTCACCAAATTTGGTATGGTAACTCACTATCACACACATATGTGCAATGTCATGTTTTTTGCTGGATTTCACTTTTGACCTTTGCGCTATGACCTTGAGGCAGGAAATCCTATATGGGTCAGTACTCTGCAACTACTGATCGCAGCTTCACCAAATTTGGTATGGTAACTCACTGTGACACATAGATGTGCATCGTCACCTTTTTTGCTGGATTTGACCTTTGACCTTAATGCTGTGACGTTGAGGCAGGAAATCGTGTCCGGGCTGAGGGGTATTCAGCAACGCGTTATGTTTTACAGATGGTGTGATGTTTGCTTCCAGAATATACTGGAATTTAATTGAATCCATTCTTCCTTCTACCAGTGACATGTTCCCCATGCCACTGGCTGCAACACAAGCCCAAAGCATGATCGATCCAACCACGTTCTTGACAGTTGGAGAGGAGTTCTTTTCATGAAATTTTGCATCCTTTTTTCTCCAAACATACGTTTGTTCATTGCGGTCAAAGATTTCTACTTCAACCTCACCAGTCCACAGGACTTGTTTCTGAAATGCATCAGGCTTGTTTAAACGTTCCTTAGTGACCCTCTGACGCAAATTTTGTGGTGAGGATGCAGGAAAGGTTTCCTTCTCATGACTCTTCCATGAAGGTCATATTTGTGCCGGTGTCGCTGAACAGTTCAGCAGTGCACCAGGACTCCTCGAACTGCAAAATCTTGCTGAAGGTCTATTGTTGTCAAATGGGGGTTTTGATTTACCTTTCTAGCAATCTAATGAGCAGTTTTCTAGGTCTTCCAGACCTCAACTTGACCTCCACCATTTCTGTAGACTGCCATTTCTAAATTATATTATGCACTGAGGAAATCGCTGACTAAAAATGCTTTGCTATCTTCTTATAGCCGCCTTCTGCTTTGTGGGCATCAATTATGTTCATTTTCAGAGAGCTAGGTAGCTGCTTACAGGACCCCATGGCTTAGTGATTGTTGGGACAAGGATAGAGGAGTCTGGATATTTACAAAGCTTTGGAATTTGCATAACTTGGCCTTTTATTAATAATGATTGTGAACAGGCCATAGCCATAGAGGCTAATTAAGCTCTGAGACCATGGTCAAAGTTACCCGAGAGCTCAAATCTCTTGCGGTGCCCAAACTTTTGCAGGATGCGCATCTCCCTTTTTCATTCTAGAATTGTACAAAGAATTGTACAAAGTAATGCAATAATATTGCTTGTACATAGTGCTGCAACTAACGATTATTTTGATTGTTGATTCGTCGACGATTATTGAAACGAGTTGATTTGCACAGTGCAACGGTTATTTAGCAATTAGCTTTTCAATTTAGCTTGAGGTCATTTTAGCCATGCGCTAACTAACAATAAAAACAGTAAAGATTAACACGTTGACTGCCAACTACGAGATAACTCGTAATGGCGGGTCAGGGCCAGCGCCAGAAAAATTCGGGGGAAATTATCCATCCCTTTATTGACAACAATTGGTCCTGGCTAATTCTAGATGGTTTTCCTTTATAAGCACGTTTTCTAATTCAAGAATAATCAAGTGGCAATTGAAGACACCGCTTCTCTCCCCCATGCGATCTAACAGCAAATAATGGGCTACATTCAGTGCAGAAAAATAATTTAATTATAATTAGGTCAATGCACTGGCACTCAGCAATGGTAATTTTTTTTCCAGCGAGAGCGGAATTTCAGAACTCTTCGCGAATGAAGGTAATTCTGGTGACAAGTATCGTGGTTTCCTCCATTTTCATTTTCCAGTCTAACAGCTGGCTATTTTTTACAGCAAGTTTGTGACCGTGCTGCAAAAAAACAGGTGTAGGTACTTGCCGTAATTACCTCCATTCGCAAATGAGTTCTGAAATGCCGCTCTTGCTGGAAAAAAAAAATTAACGTTGCTGAGTGCCTGTGCATAGACCTAATTATAATTAAATTATTTTTCTGCACTGAATGTAGCCCATTATTTGCTGTTAGATCGCATTGGGGAGAGAAGCCGTGTCTTCAATTGCCACTTGATTATTCTTGAATTAGAAAACATGCTTATAAAGGAAAACCATCTAGAATTAGCCAGGACCAATTGTTGTCAATAAAGGGATGGATAATTTCCCCCGAATTTTCAAGTCTGGCGCTGGCCCTGACCCGCCATTAGCTGGCAGTCAACGTGTTAATCAATTTTCAGGTGAATGAAAAGCACGGTATTAAGTATTCGGCGTGCTTGTGAATATTAAATACATGATCCTGGAGTGCCATCTAGTGATAGAATATTGTAACTGCGTGCATAAATTTGCAGCCCCAAGTCCGCATTATCCTGTCGCTTTCTTCTCTCCTCCCACCGGTCGCATTTGCGCAGGCGTGACTGAGAGTTGCAATCAGATGGCTCACTCTGCAGCTGCCTTTATTTCAGCTGCTGTGAAACGACGTTTAGTCCAGTTCCAATGCGTGAAATACGTCTGCAGTGACATAACGACAAACTATCGATGAATAAATTAGTCAACAACGAACTTTGTTATCGAATTTTGTCGACAATATCGATGAATCGTTGCACCCCTTCTTGTAATGTCAAAAAAGTATTTTATCTTTAGCTTTATGCCATTCAGAGATTGGGTCATCTTATACTTGCTTAACTATTCTCAGTAACAGAAATTTTGACGATGGGGGCCTAAACTTTTGGATGCAACTGTGTCTCAAGTTAGAAGTAATGTCCTATTCCAAACCTAAGTAGGAATCGCAAATTTTTTAAAAAGGGGGAAATATTGTTTCAAGTCCAAGTTTTTCAAAGTTCTGAATATGTTTCGTGTCATATTTGGTCCTCTATACCATCCACATGTGGGCATAGGCTATTTATCAATGCAGAGGAATGGAAAGTGCTTGTAAGAAGTTGAAGAACTGGCAACGTCGATAGAAAACTGTATTTTACTGCAGGGAATGTGCAATGAAAAGTGCTTAAATCATGTGGTGGCAATGTGGTTGTTTTCTGTTGTACTTGTTTTGAGTTGTGCTATTTCATTTGGATTATACACATTTAGTTTGTGGAAGAAATGAGTGCATAATGGGGTGGTGGATAGCACTGTTATAGTTTGTAGCACTGTTTAGTCTTGCTATAACATATGAAATAGGTTGAGCAACATTTTCAATTTTTTCTTCTCTGAATTTGCACAGCTAGTAATGCCTTTCATCCACTCTTGTTCCTCCCTTATTCAATTCAGTTGTATTCAATTCAATTAAATTTGATTTTATTTGTATAGCACTTTTCACAGACAGACTATCACAAAGATGCTTTACAGTGCAAAAAAAGGGGCAGTGCCTAGCCCAATCCCCACATTAGATTTTTTTTCTGGGAATGGCGTTCCCGCGTTCCTGCGGATTTTTAGGCCCTCTTGTCCAAAGCATATTGTCCCAAAAGTACTGGGGGTCATCTAGATGTTTTTTCCTGGCAAATGTGAGATGAGCCTCTGCGTTCTTTTTGGTCAGCAGTGGTTTTTGCCTTGCAGCTCTCCAGTGGAAGCCATTTTTCCCCAGCCTCATTGTGTGGAATCGTGAGCACTGAAGTTAAGTGAGGAAAGTGAGGCTTGTAGTTATTTTGATGTTTTCCAGGGTTCTCTTGCGAGTTTCTTGTTATGGTCTTGGTGGAATTTTGGTTGGCCGGCCACTCCTGGGAAGCTTCACCAATGTTCCAAGTTTTTTCCATCTGTATATAATGGCTCTTATCAGGGGTGCTGGAGTCACCAGCAGCCATACCACTATTCAATCAGCTTCAGCCGCGTGGCTGAAGCTAAGCAGGTGTGGGCTTGGTTAGTACTTGGATGGGAGACCACCTGGTAAAACCAAGTTGCTGCTGGAAGAGGTGTTGGTGGGCCAGTAGGTTGCAATCTTCCCCCTGGCGGAATAATTCCCAATGCCCCAATGCAGTGACGGGGACACTGTACTGAAGGAGACACCGTCTTTCAGATGATACGTTAAACCAAGGGCTTGATTCACTGCGGTCAGTAAAGATCCTGTGACACTCTTTGAGAAGAGTAGGGGGTTCCCGGTGTCATGGCTAAATTCCAAACCTGGCTCTTTCAACCTGCCACCTAATCATCCCCTGATCTAATTGGCTGTGCAATTTGTCCTTTCTGTCTCCACCGCAACCCCCCACGGCTCACTTGAAAAAGAGATTTCAATCTCAATGGGACTTCCCTGGTTAAATAAAGGTTAAATGAAATAAAATGGAGTCCCAGAGCCATAGAAATGGCTTTGTAACCCTGATAGAGGTCAATGAATTCGTTTTTATTCTTGAATTTCTCTTGATTGCGGCATTATGTGCTGCTTTTTGTCTACTTCACATTGCCAGACATGTTCTTTTTCAGTGATGTTTAGATTCAACAGGGCTGGCAGTAATCATGCGTAGGTGTGCCCAGTAAAATTGAACCCGATTGTCAATTAAATTTGTTTAATTGGTTGATTTAGTGACAAAAGGGTAATTAATTTTTCAAATTGGGCCCAGTAGGGTTGGATAGCTTTTTTCCCTTGATAAATGAAATCATCATTTAAAAACTGTACACTGTTATTAACTGACTGAATTTAACAGTTAAATTAACACATTGTCTCCTGGTTATTTTAACTGTAAGTGGAGTCCTGCAGGCATTTAACTGTGGCTTACAGTTACCATACATGGAACTCTGTTGTAAACTTATTGTGAATTTACAGTTAAAATAACTGGCAAAAAAAAGGTGCCAGTTAAATTGACTGTCAAAAAAGTTGCAAGTTTATAAGAGTGTATTTTGTATCGACACAGGTTATCTTTGTCAAATATTAAATTATTGATGATCTGCGACATATCATTTTAACAAATATGCAAAATAGAAAAATCGGGAAGGGGTTAATACTTTTTTCTTTCTCACAGCGCAGCAGCCTGTGTATGTTATTTAACACAAATTATGCTGACATTGTGCTAGACACAGATGGTCTGGTGTCTTTGGAGACTAACACTATTTGAAGCTTGGATTCCATATGCCTAATTCCTGATAAGGCTTTCAAATTAATCTCTTAATCTACTTAAACGAAGACAGCAAGCATCCTTGTGCTGCAATCTATATAAAATGCAGTTTTATTTCTCTAAGTAAACTTTCTGCACTTTTCATGCATGCCTATAGGTTAAATGTGCATGATCGTTGTCACTGCACAATATTGTTCCTTGCCTGCAATTATCTGCTCGTTGGTAGTCTACAGGGCCCTGTCAAGGCAGCATTCTGCAAGGTTGGTGAACGAGAACGTGCTTCTTTTTTAATTGGCAGCTGAAGTGCCGGAATGCGCGCCTGTCAATAGATTTTGTCTCTCAGAGTTTTCAATCAGCTCAGTTTTAGCTTCGAGAAGAGGCGCACGAGGCTACATCCAATGAGGAATCAGATTTGCGGAATCCTGAGCCCTGCTCTTTCAGTTTTAATCATGGTTATCCGCTTTGAATGGGTGGCAAGGCATGCGCTTCTCAACTCATTTCAGTTCAGATTCACAGGAGAGGTAAGATTTCTGCCTTAGTCTATAATAATAATAATAATAATAATAATAATAATTGTAATAATAATAAGTTATTGTAAAGATTCAGGCTGTGAGAAGTTCATTTGGCCCTTGCGATTCCCTTTGGTTTTCGGCTAGTTTGTTCCTCAGTTGAGTGCGGGATATTTTCAGCTTGTTTAGTGATTTAGATTCAGTTGTACTCAATGTTTCTATTGAGATATTTGATATGCTTGTGTGGTCATACAATATTGTATATCTTTAGAGCGCTATTACAGGAAGACAGTTGCAGAATATATGGTTACATCTGATGGCATATTTGACTCAATATCAAGCTGAAACACTGCAAGGTTGTTGGAGCTGTGTTTATTTATCAACCACAATGAAAAAAACTGTTGCTTGGAATGAACATGTTAAAGCTGTAGTTCAGGTGAGTTAGAAAGGAGTGTGCAAATATACTAAGGGACTATATTAAGTAGGCCTACAATAGTAGATGGTCTCATCATGCATCAATGTATAATAATTTTTTTTAATTATTGTTGATTCTGCTTAATTGTCCCTGCCAAAAGAATTTCGAACGGGGACTATGAAATGAGCAGCGCGTGTATCCGTCCGTCTGTCTGTCCTCCAAAAATGTTAACCCTGTACGTAATTGATCACTTTATCCAAATACTTCAGTGGATTTTCATGGTACATGGACACAATGATTGTTGGGTCAGATCACACATGTGACCCCAACAGTTGCAGGGTCAAAGGTCATTTGGGGTCATTGATCCAAAATCTACATCATTGGGCACTGTAACCACATACTTCAGTGGATTTTCATGAAACTTGGTTGAAATGATCCTTGGGTCAAGTCACACGTATGCACCCCTCAGGTGGGGGGGTCAAAGGTCATCCACCATGTTCGTCGGGGACATTTTGCGCATCGCGTAAATCTGAGTTTGTCTTGTTATTGTTTATTGTTACTTCTGCTGTTGATGATGATGTCAAAGTGACTGAAACAATGGGCAGTCATTCTGCCTTCATTAATATGATAGTGTCCAAAGCCAATTTTTGTTGATTAACTATTATATATGATCATAGTGACTGTGATTGCTGTGATGATACTGCCACATTAAAATTCCTGCTCCATTAAAAGAAAGTTAATTATAAGGGAGAATACTTTGTGAATTTGCCACTATCAAAGTTTCATTGCCATGTTTTGGTGGACAGGTGGATACATTTTCTGCATGCTACAGTATGTGCCCATGAAGTAAGAATTCAGTTCTAAAGATTGGGCGATGTGTTTATTCACCTGTTATATACTGCTTGGTGTTTGTCAAGGTGCCCTGATGTGGTAAGTTCTCATCTGAGACAAGTGAATAGCCCATTCTTAAAGTCACCATTTTGAATTTATACTGGTCAGTAGAGGATGCTTTTGGTACTCTAGTGAATTTCGCAGGTCTTTCAAACATTTATGTGGAACTAATGCTGTTTGAGTCTTTTACCTCACTGTTGAGGAATTTTGGCCCACTCTTCTTTACAACTACAACGGAGGATTTTTGAGCATGAACTGACTGTTTAAACTAAATGACAAACTTAGCACAAAACCAAAGTAAAAAAAAAGAACTATCGATTTGGAGTCTAGATATTATGACTTGTATTTTTTGCAATTTTTCTGTTAAGTTATGCAATCCTTCAAATAACAGTGCAACTAAACAATAAAAAAATCAGAGTTTGTCATCTTTCCATCCCTCATAAAGGTTTAGCCAATGAAATGCTGAGGAACACTTTGGCAGTAACATCACTGCAATGTCAAATGGCCATTGCTGAACCGAAGTCTGTGTAGGTTTCACTCATTTTGCACTACATTCCCACTACTTTACAACTGTTTTATTAGCTTAAATTGGTTATTGCCCAAGCTAGTGCTCCCCCTCCCTCTCTGTGTTGGTTGTCTAGGAATGGGAGATTTGTGTATTTTCTGTTTTATTTTTCCTCCCATTGTTAGCTAGTTAATTCTTTTCTACAAAATATGCTTGAGTGAAACTTGAGTTGTCTTTTGGATTTCTTATGTTGAGTGGATATTTATGGAAGTGCAGGCATTACTGTTACTAGCTATGAGGATGTTGCTCCTCATACAGTTGTGCTCAAAAGTTTGCATACCCAAGCTGAATTTGTGAAATGCTTCCATTTATTTTGAAAATATGATATATTTAATATTAATAATATTTGGCTCCTTTTCAATCATAATGATTATTGAAATCACCCAAACGGCAATGATCATAAGTTTACATACACATGAATGTGTGACCTTGTTATAAAGACACAAGTTGACACAGGTTTAAATGGCTGTTAAGGTAACCACAACTGCGGCTTTTTAAATTGTGACCAGTATCTGTGTTTAGTCATTGAGTTTGTTAGCTCTCGAGTGGATGCATTGATCTGGCTAGACACTGAGCCATGGGGAGCAGAAAAAAACTAAGGACCTTTGTGACAAGGTAGTTCAACTTTTTAAAAAATGAGAAAGGATATCAAAAGATATCCAAAGACATGAAAATTCCAGTCAGTACTGTTCAGTCCGTGATTAAGACGTGGAAAATTAGGAGATATGTTGATATCAAGCCAAGGTCTGGTAGGCCAAGAAAGATTTCAGCCCAAACTGCCAGGAGAATTGTTCGGGACACAAAGAAATATTCACAAGCCACCTCAAGGGCAATCCAGGATGCTCTGGAAAAAGATAGTGTGGTAATTTCATGGAGGGCAATAAGGAGGTACTGAAACAACAATGAGCTGCATGATTCAGTTGCTAGAAGGAAGCCATTATTGCGCCAGTCACGCAAAAAAGCCCACCTAAAATATGGCAGACAACACCTTGACACACCTCACAACTTCTGAAATAGAGTCATTTAGAGTAACGAAACCAAAATAGGACTTTATGGTCACAACCATAAGCGCTATGTTTGGAGAGCAGTCAACAAGGCCCATGGTGAAAAATATACCATTCCCACTGCAAAGCATGGTGGTGGCTCTCTGATGTTTTGGGGATGTGTGAGCTCTAAAGGCACAGGGAATCTCGCGAAAACTGATGGCAAGATGAATATGGCATGCTATCAGAAAATACTGGCTGACAATTTGCATCTTTCAGCACAAAAGCTGCACATGGGACGCGCTGGGACTTTTCAGCATGACAATGATCCAAAGCACAAGGCCAGGTTGACCCTCCAGTGGTTACAGAAGAGAAGGGTGAAGGTTCTGGAGTGGCCATCACAGCCTCCTGACCTCAATATCATCAAGCTGCTTTGGGGAGATCTCAAACAAGCAGTTCATGTGAGACGACCGAAGAGTTTGCAAAGAATTTGGCCTCATCAACAACTATCACAAAAGACTGTATGCTGTTACTGATGCTAAAGGGGGCAATTCTCAGTATCAAGAACTAAGGGTATGCACACTATTGAACAGGGTTCATTTCATTTTTTTCCCTTATTGCCATGTTTTATTTGATGATTGTGCCATTTGACCTACAGTTGGAAATGAATCCAATAAGAGATAAAAGAAATGTGTTTTGCCTGGCCATTTATGTTTTCTTTAAAAAATGTCACCCATTTTACAAATTCAGCCAGGGTATGCAAACTTTTGAGCACAACTGCATAGTCCTGGGATCTGGGAAATTTTCTGCAGATTTGATCAGTACACAGTGCTAGCATGTTTAGAGAACCATTTTTAGTTTTATCTCATGTGGTTAGCCAAGCTGGCATTGCTGTTAGATTGCTATGCATGTGTAATAGGTTACCAAACACTCCAGTTGTGTTTGTTTAGTTATATAGGAGAGCATTTGTTGTATTGGGTACAATTCTTTATTAAATTGTTGGTTTGTTTGACTGTTGGGACACTCGCAGGGAAAGCAGATGGTTCGATTCTTCAATATGACCTTTTTCAACCTCTTGCTGTAAAAGAGCTACTGTGCATTTGATGTGACTATTAAAGGGAAAATTGTGAATTCCATGAGTGATTCAATCCGGATGTTTACAAATTTATTATTCAGTTCAACTTTGTCTTTAATTACCAAAAACACACATTGTAACACTGAGGAGGCAGTTTTTTTTTTTTTTGTTTGCAGTTCACTTCAGACAAAGGTTGTCTTTCTCTTTAACATCCTGGGACAGCATCTAAATGGGATTCAAGTCAGAACTTTGACTAAGCTGCTCCAAAAACCTCCGTTTTGTGTCTTTTGAGCCATGCCGAGCTGAATTTGAATGTGTGCTTGAGCTCATTGTACTGCTGCATAATCCAACTGTGCTTGAGCTTTAGGTCACCAACTGATGGTCGGACATTCTCCCTTTGGATTTTCTGGTGGAGAGCAGAATTCATGATTCCATTGATTATGTCAAGTCACCCAGGTCTTGAACCAGCAAAGCAGCCCCAGACCATCACGTTGCTCCCAATGTGTTTGACTGGTGGTATGGTATTCTTATTGCAAAATGCTGTGTTGGATTTACGCTAGATGCTACGAGACCCATGTATTCCAAAAAGGTCTACTTTTGACTCATCACTCCACTGTATAATATCAAAAAAGTCCTGGAAGTCGTAACAATCTTTTTTTTTTTTTGCAAATGTGAGATGAGCCTTTTTGGTCAGCAGTGGTTTCCGCCTTGCAGCTCTCTCATGGATGGCATTTTTAAAAGTCTCTTTATTTTTGTGGAATCATGAACACTTACCTTAACTGAGGCAAGTGAGACCTGCAGTTCTGTAGATGTTAGTCTGGGTTAATTTGTGACTTCCTGAATGAGTCGTCGATGAGCTCTTGGAGGAATTTTGGAAGGCCAGCCACTGCAGGGAAGTTTCACTGCAGTTTTAATTTTCTCCCTTTTCGAGATAATGGCTCACACAATGGTTCACTGGGATCATATGCTACATTCACATTATGAGACTGAAGTGTCTCAAATGTTATTTTTTGCCTTAATGCGCCGCCGATCTGAATTGACACCTGGTCAAATCTGACACCTGGTCAAGCGACATAAATAAGAACGCTCAGATTGGCACCATCTGGCTTTTTGCCCATTCGCATGACCTGAGTGCAGTTACAAAAAACTGAAAAATCTAGCCATCTGGCTTTTTCCGCCTTCTCAGTCTCGTCAGGTGCAGTTGTCAAACTGTTTGCCATCATCCCATCCATACATTCACTTCAAGTGCGTCCATTTTCACGCTTTGAATCAGGTTTTAATATCATGAGTGCTGACAAAAATGTGACTTTTTTTGCTGTTGGTGATGACTCTGGCAAACACATACTAATGTGTGTGTTTGCCTGCTGTTTCAAAAAGCACTGCATTGGAATTACAGGTAAATACAGTTCTCTTGTAATTATGAATGTTAATCGTCAAGATAGGCAGTTCAGAACTGAGTGAAAAATCTGAGTTGAATAATGGGGCTTGTAAGGTGAGCGTAGCGCTGGAGCCTTAGAAATGATATAGTAACCCTTTCCAGACTGATACATGTCAATGACTGTTTCTCGTCAGTTCTTGAATTTCTTTCGATTGCAGCATTGAATGCTGCTTTTCCCTAACGTCACATAGCCAGACAGGTTCTACTTAAGTGATGTGTAGGGTCATAACTGGGTGTGTGTAGTGATATTGAACCTAATTATCAATTAAATTTGGTTATTTGGTTACAACAGTGGATAAGGGGAATTTTTTTTTTTCTCATAGGATCCTGTAGGGTTGAATAGCTTCTTTTCTTCAGTAAATGAAATCATTTAAAAATTCATTTTTGTTGACTTGTTTACTAAATTAAAATTAATTTGATGCTCTGAAACATTGAAGTGTGACAGATATGCAAAAAAAAAAAAAGAAGAAATCAGAAAGGGGGCAAATACTTTTTCACTGCATTGTACCTTTTCCGTGTCACATCATTCATGTTTGCCATCTGTAGAGGAACAAAACTGATTCTTCCAAATTGGATTTCTGGTTTGTCATCCAGTCGTTGACACTCCAACAGAAATATAGGCTATATTTAGAGTTTACGTTGATATTGATATTAAGACTGGTACTGTGACTAGACGTTGAAGGACTGCTTTGGTCCTGTGGCTGATCACGCACCTCTTCAGTTTTAACTGCCTCTCAGTTCCTGTCGACATCGCCTAGGAAACAGCCTCTGCAGCAGAGTGGTCATTGGATGTTGCACATTTTAAACTGAAGGAAATGTCTCTCAACACGAATACATTGCATGCATATCTTCCAATAGGAATTTTTGGATTGAATGAATGACTGCCTGACAGACTGACTGCATGAATGAATGAATGAATTTCATGAAAATCAGGTCATGTCAGGACCTAGTCGTCTACCTCGACTATGTCTCAGCACGGATGCGGTCACTGACATTTGCCGAACTTCATCTTTGCGGAGTCGTGACATTTCGATCACAGACCAAAACATCTTTTCATTTGTTGAATCATGTGTTGAACAAAACGATCATCCAAAATAACACGAATAAGTCGTAGTAATGATATGCAGGGACATTTTTTAGCGCGTATACTCTTCTACGGTGCAATTGCCCTGCTAATGTTTCTCACGGGCGAAGAACGTCTGAATTGTAAGGAGGTGGAGTGAGTACAAGAGTAGGTGTGGTGGAACTATTGATATGCTGAGAATCCTCAGTCATAGGAGATACTGAAGGAAGGAGAACACCTTTAAGGACTTGGCGGAAGAGAGCGTAAAAACGCATCATTAAAATAAAAGGATCCGCTGTTGCCTGGCTACTGACTAGGGCTGCTTCACCGCTCCCGCCTCCCGTTTGCCTTGCTTATCAGCGAAGCTGTACCGTCAATGAGCTCACACGGGGGTCTGGTGACTCCCCCCCGCTTGCTTGAAACTAGAAGATCAAACGGTTTGCGGTTGGAGGCCGATCGCGAACGCTGCACAAGGATCCTAAAATGGACACTCTTCAGTGGTTCACAAAAAACGATACTGATGTTGAGGTAGGATCGCTTACCGTGGCTGTCGGTGTAGATTATGAGGTCTAGTCTATGTGCGGCGCTTTTGCTTAGATAGTTCCACTCTTACTGTTGGATTGAATCGGGCTCGGTTTTGCTGTTTGGCTTTAGTGTTCTTTCAGGATAGCCCATGTTTCCATAGATTAACTGTTCAGAAATGCATACCTGCTACTGCTCCCTGTTTAGCTGTTTTAACATATTTCACGCGCACTGGGAATTGTTTGGATCAATTCTTTTACCGCTCACTAAAAATGCATTACATTCCGTTTAAAAGATGACTCAGTCAACGTAGAGATTTTACCATGTGATAGTCTACGCAATTATGAAAATATCCTGCACGTCGTTTTTGGCCTAATCAGAGAGTGCGCATAGCTGAGGCATTTGTTATGGACAGCTACGAACATAATTCTCTGTACATGGATAATATTGACCGCTTTTGAAGGCACATAGATGCATTCAAATTATTAACTCTGTGATAAAATACGGTACTTGTTGTATTATCAACCAACTGTATTGTTAACTTAAGAGTTTTACGAGGAGAGAGAGTTTGTGTGTGTGTGTGTGTGTGTGTGTGTGTGTGTGTGTAGGTGCGTGTGTTTGTGTGTTCACGTTTTTGTTACCTATTGGGGACCTTTTCCAGTATTAACACTGACCTTGTCGGGACCAGTGGTCCTTGTGGAGACCAAAGCCTGGTCCTAATACGGCAAAACGTCATTTCTGAGGTCATGGTTGAGGTTAGGGGTCAGGTGTGAATTGAGGTTTTGTTATTAAGGTTAAGGTCAGGTATGATTTGGTTAAGGTTAGGGTTAGGGGTAGGGTTAGGCTGTCCATAATGAATAGAAGTCAATGCAATGTCCAAACAAGGATAGCTGCGCAGACTTGTGTGTGTGTGTGTGTGTGTGTGAATAAAAAAAGCAAATTTGAGCACCTTTTTCTTTTTCACAGTGTCTTTTTTATCTGTCCAGCTATCTTAATCCAGTGACAGAGTGAATATAATGCGAGTTTCATGTCATGTCTATTGAAAGCAATTGATATCCACACATTTGTATAGCTCCTAATAGAGTTCTGAGGTGATCACGTCACTTGGAGGGTGAGCATTGTTAAAATGGGACACTCTCTGAAACAACTGCATTCTAGAACAATTTCCTGAATTATAGCAATGCCTTGGATCCCAACTTGATGCCATTCTATGAACTTTACCTTTGTTACTGCAATATACTGAAGAAAATATAAAAACAAAAAAAAAAAACCCACAAATTTGATGACTCCATCTCAAACGCAATACGTCCTCAGACAACTTTTTTACAGGCCCTAGCGTCAAAATGGGAAACTTTATATATTTTATATAAGGTATGGTGGTGTGCAGAGATGATTATACACTTAACTAAATGAAAATAAAACAGGAACCATGTACTATGCAAGTATTTAATTCATGAAATATTGGATCATATAGATGAAAATAAGTAAACAGATAACAATATATAGTGAAAACAAAAATAATTAAAACCGCAAGCGGTGTTATGGCCCTTGCCCTCCTGGCCGATCACCTCCCTTGCGACCGGTGGGGCCACTCAACAATGAGAGGACAGCGTATCTTGTCTTTCAGTGCACAATTTCCAATTGCCTAATTTTTTCTATGTCAAAATTATTTTTTTCCACCCATTCCTAAAATATAGGGGGCGCTGGAGAACCATTTTGCAAATCAGTGTGTTCAGTTTGTCCTTCTGCACAAATGTTACTTTGTGTCCAACTCAATCCGACACTGTATGCGTGAGATATACATACTTTTATACTTCTGAAAATGGCCGCTTCGTTGTAAGCTCATCACAGCCACGCCGTACAATTTATCAGAAATGTAATTAGTAACTTTTGACCACATATGTGTGTAGGTGATTTTCACCAAGTTTGGTGCAAATTGGATGAAAACCCTAGGAGGAGATGTTGAAAGTATGAGGGGTGTGATTTTATATGTCCACGCTTCCGCCCAATATGGCCGACTTCCTGTTGGGTTTAGGGTGGGGCCATAATGTAATTTTTTACTTGTCCCAACATGGGCTATGTCTCTACCAAGTTTCATTTTTCGTCGTGGAAAAAAGTTTGGGGTGGGCTCCCGTTAGCGTAATGTATTTTGATTTTTGAGGGGGCGTGGCCAAGTCATTTTTCAATATTTTTTCTTGGGGACTTCAAATAAAAAATTTTTTCGCCGGGCTTGAATTTTTGGTTGAATAAAATTGACTTTTCGTTAATGTTCAAGGGATCAAAGCCAAAAACCCATTCATTTCAATTGCATTTTTTTGCTGTTGCCATGGGAACACGATTAAAAATAGGGGTGTGTCCTCATTTGCTTTTTGATTCAGTTTGACATGATAGATGTGTGTACCAAATTTCTTTTTAAATATTTCAAAAAAAAAATTTTCTCCCATTCAAAAAATGTAGGGGGCGTCAAAGAGCCATTTTGCCATACTGCTACACGAGTTACATATCATTGTGTTCAGATTGTCATTTAGCACAGATGTTACATTGGGTCCAACTCAATCCGACACTGTATGCGTGAGATATACATACTTTTATACTTCTGAAAATGGCCGCTTCGTTGTAAGCTCATCACAGCCACGCCCAACATTTTATCAAAAATGTAAATAGTAACTTTTGACCACAAATGTGTGTAGGTGATTTTCACCAAGTTTGGTGCAAATTGGATGAAAACCCTAGGAGGAGATGTTGAAAGTATGAGGGGTGTGATTTTATATGTCCACGCTTCCGCCCAATATGGCCGACTTCCTGTTGGGTTTAGGGTGGTGCCATAATGTAATTTTTTACTTGTCCCAACATGGGCTATGTCTCTACCAAGTTTCATTTTTCTACGTGGAAAAAAGTTTGGGGTGGGCTCCCTTTAGCGTAATGTATTTGTTATTTTTGACAGGGCGTGGCCAAGTCATTTTTCAATATTTTTTCTTGGGGACTTCAAATAAAAAAATTTTTCGCCGGGCTTGAATTTTTGGTTGAATAAAATTGACTTTTCGTTAATGTTCAAGGGGTCAAATTTGCGTTCAAAGAGCAGAAAGGATAATAATAATAATAATAATAATAATAATAATAATAACGGAACCATGCGGTTTTAATAGTCCCTCGCCGGCTTCGGCCAGGCTCGGGCCTAATAGTCTTTTTGAGAGAAAAAGTCAATATCAAGTACAGCCACCCTTTGTTTTGATTACAACATTTAATATTTGAGGCATAGTTTTCACTTTTTTTTATTTCTTCACTTGCTAAACCATTTCATATGGTTTGAAGTTCATTCCAAAGAGATTCTTTTGATGTTCCACCAGATTTGCTCAATTGGATTAAGGTCTGGATTTTGAGCGGGCCAAGTCATAACTTTTACGCAGAGGTGGAAAATCCAGGGGTCAGAAAGTGAAACTCCTGCAATGTTTTTAATCCGCCCTGAATTCAGTCAGGTGACCCGATTTCTACCTGCTGGCTGAAGACTTGTGGAAATTTGCGGATCCAGCAGGATGGAAAAAAATACTGAAGTGGACTTATACTCACAGAACCTGGATTCTCCACCTCTGCTTTTATGTCACCAGATGTGCTTTCTTGCCTGATACGTATGAATAAACTTGAAAACGAAAAATGAAATGAAATGTTTCTGTCTGACTGAGATAATTCTTGGACAAGAAGAAGTGTGTTAAGGGTCATTATCTTGTTGAAAATAAAATCTCTGACAAATTCGTCTCTTTACAGATGGCAATGCATGCCTCACAAGGATGCTGTGACACTTCCTTTGATCCATGATTTATTGACATTTATGAGATCACCAGCTCCTTTTGAGCAGACTGAACCCTAAACCGTAATATTACCACCTATATGTTTCACTGAAGGGGGAAAACAATAATTTTTGAAATGTTCTCCAACTCTACGGTGCACATGAGTTCTGCGCTTGGGTGAGATAATTGCAAATTTTGATTCATCGGTCCAAAGGACTTGTTCCCAGTCCATTGGTGTCCAATCCTTGAATTTCTTGGCAAACTCAAGTCTTTTTTCGATGTTGCCAGCTCTAGGCAGCAACTCGACCAATCAGACCATTTTCTCACAGGCGTGTGGAGATTTTAGATCTTGATACTTTTCTCCCAGTTACACAGCTGACGAACGTACAAATAAAGTAGTGCGGATTTTTAATTCCAGCTGCAAAGCGCAGCTGGTTAAACCAGCCGCAAAGTGTAGCTGCTATTGGAATCATCAGTTCTGTCTGTCTGTCCAAGTTAACACAACAACATCGGAACCATTTTTGATTCAACCTTAAGACATTGCATGTCAGTAGCTGGGATGGATTGGTGGGTATGATAGGGGCTATAGATTATGTTTATCATCGTAATACATGTTCGAATCGAACCCTGCTTTCAGTGTTCCGTCAATTTTTGCTACTTATCAACCTCGCGGTTTTGCTACCTCGCGGTTCTGCGTTTGCGCAAACCTAAAATCTTGGGCTCTGTTTCTTCGCTCACATCGTGTCTTCATAAATCATGAAAATACATTTTTTTTCAGGGCGCCTTTCGACTTTTAAGCGTATATATAGAACCCCAATTCCGAAATAGTTGGGATGAAGTGTAAATTGTGAATAAAATCAAATCGCAATGGCTTTCAAATCACACCAGCCAGTATTTTATTCACAATAGAACAGAGATAACATAGCAAATGTTGAAACTGATAAATTTTACAATTTTATCTACAAAATGAGCTCATTTCAAATTTGATGGCTGCTACAGGTCTCAAATAATTTGGGACAGGGGCCTGTTTACCATGGTGTGGTATCCTTTCTTCTTTTTAACGCTGAGTGGAGGCGTCTGGGCATTGAGGAGACAAGTTTCTTGAGTTTAGCCATTGGAATTTGATCCCACTCTTGTTTAATACAGGCTTCCAGCTGCTGGAGAGTTTTGGGTCTCCTTTGACGGACTTTTCATTAAATTATGTACCAAATGTTCTCAATCGGTGAAAGATCAGGACTGCAGGCAGGCCAGTTCAGCACACGGACTCTTCTACTACGAAGCCATGCTGTTGTAATCGCTGTAGTATGTGGTTTTGCATTGTCCTGCTGAAATACACAAGGCCTTCCTTGGAATAGATGTCGTCTGGAGGGGAGCATATGTTGCTCTAAAACCTTTATATACTTTTTATCATTCATGGTGCTTTTTAAACCATGCAAGTGCCCCACACCATATGCACTAATGCATCCCCATACCATCAGAGATGCTGGCTTTTGAACTGAACGCTGATGACAGGAGGGGTGGTCTTTCTCTTCTTTAGTCCGGAGGACACAACGCCCATGATTTCCAACAAGAATGTCAAATTTGGACTCATCTGACCACAGGACACTTTGCCACTTTGCTACAGTCCATTTTAAATGAGCCTTGGTCCACAAAACACAGCGGCGCTTCTGGATCATGCTCAACAATGGCTTCCTTTTTGCATGATAAAGTTTTAGGTGGCATCTGTGGATGGCACAGCGGACTGTGTTCACAGGCAGTGGTTTCTTGAAGTATTCCTGGGCCCATTTGGTAATGTCAATGACAGAATCATGCTGGTGAGTGATACAGTGGCGTCTGAGGGCCCGAAGATCACGGGCATCCAGTAAAGGTCTTCGGTCTTGTCCCCTACGCACAGAGATTTTTCCAGTTTCTCTGAATCTTTTGATGATGTTATGCACTGTCGATGATTAGACCTTCAAAGCCTTTGCAACTTGACATTGAGGAACATTGTTTTTAAAGTATTCCACAATTTTTTTTACGCAAGCCTTCACGGGTTGGAGAGCCTCTGGCCATCTTTACTTCCGAGAGCCGCAGCTCTCTAAGACATTTCTTTTATAGCCAATCATGTTACACACCTGATGCCAGTTAATGTAATTACTTGCTAAATGTTCTTTCAGCTGATTCCCTTATATATTAATTGCTTTTTCAGCCCTTTTTTGCCTGTGTCGCAACTTTTTTGAGACCTCTTGCAGCCATAAAATTTGAAATGAGCTCATTTTGTGGATAAAAATGTAAAATGTCTCAGTTTCAACATTTGAAATGTTATCTATGTTCTATTGCAAATAACATATTGGCTCATGTGATCTGAAAGTCATTGCATTTTGATTTTATTCACAATTTACACTTTGTCCCAACTATTTCGGAATTGGGGTTGTATTTGCATGTATACGCTGGGTTTTCCTGAAAATTGAGAAATTAGATGATAATGGCGTGCGGCATATATCTTTAAACAAACTTATCCAACTCGTTATAACATCTGCTCATGTTATTGTAATGGCCGGTAGAATACGGAGGCCAAGTGCAATGACCAGAGAGAAAGAGAGTAGCACGGACCCAGTACAAACGCAGAATAACACAGACCAAACGAAAGTACTCGTGCTTCCAAAGGACGTATAATAGTCTGAACCACGGAAGCAAAGTGAAATAGAAAAAGGGAGAAGAAACTCCAATAATTAGTGATAGAAAGTCATACAAAACCTGACGACAGATATCTTTGGCTATAGTGCTTAGCTACAAAAAGGCACTCTAGCAAAGAGGCGTGGTGAACATCCGGCTTATATAGAGTCTGGGGAAGCACCGGCCCAGTTCAATCAGCCAGCTGGGTAAAGAATTCGATTGAACTGGAATTCGATATCGTCCCGAGACGTGAGCCACAAAGAAAAGTCCAAAACACACCCACAAACATTCAGAACCATAACAGTTATAATATGCAAACAATAACAAAGTTACTACTGTAAACTGACTCATATAGCAATATTAAGGCGAAAACAAAGACTTTGCGATTGCATTAAGGTAGCAGTTTTTGACAAGGCAGCACAAATTGTCAGAACACCGACATTCGCCCTGATGTCATCGCGGCTGGTTTGATTCCAGATGGTCCTTAGTTATAAAAAAAAAAAAAACTTTGATTAGAATATTAATTATTGGGAGCTATTCATTTTTGACAACAATGAAAGAGCACATGAACACACTCCACAGCAAACCAAAAACAACCGGATGCTTCTTTTCCTGGCACAACATGCTGTAATTTGTTGTTGGGCAAAGTGGGCGACTTATCAGAGCTTCTGCTCATCATACGTATGGACCTTTTGGACTGTATTAAACAAGGTACAGTCTGCAAGATGGCCAAAAGTATCTGTTGCATATGTACAAACATAAAACAAAGTGCAACTACTATGGCTTTAGAACACTGCCAAAAATTGCGCGTGCGAATGAGACCTGCGCACAACATCCGCGCGCGCAAATCAAACATCTGAGGAGAAATACATGCTCGCAAAACTTTTTGTGAGCGCTTTCAAAGCACTCACGAGCTATATTGTGTCCTGCATCTTCGCTCCCTCGAGCAATGGCTGAATTGCGAGTGGGTTTTTTTTTCGGTGGCAGATTTACGAGTGGGTTTTTTTCGGTGGCTGATTTTTGTCAGTGAGGAGGCGGTTATTGTCATTAAGGAGGCGGGCCTGAGGGCATGCCAATCCCCGAATATAATTGGTTGAGCAACTTCGCCAGTTGGACAGCAAGGTACGGCACACCACTGGGACAAACGGAACAAACCACACAGCCCTGATTTGTATTGTGAAAGTTGTTCGCGTTCCGTCTGACTGTTCTTTCAGTAGCCAAAGCATGACCGACCGCAAAGAGGTAACATTAATTTTGTATGTAAGAAAATGTATAATTACTATTCAGTGCATAATTGTTGTTACATAGCTTGCCTTATTATTTCCTGTGCTTGAAAGGCAATGCTGATATTTTAATACCTTACACTGCGTGATTTGCGTTTTTTTTGCCACGTGTCCGCAGACTTTGAAACAGCTATCTGTCTGCAACAGGGTGTCTCGAAAACACAGACCTCAAAATATTGAAATATGAATATATGTGTCTCGTTTTCGCCTCGGAAATTTTTAAGTATGTATCTTATTTATTTATTACAATTTAATGGCCAGTGATAACACAAAAACTATATAGATAATTTAAGTCTGTATCATGTTACCCTTAGTTACCATTATTGAAAGCTGACCGTAAACAGGCTGTTCAGAGCTATTCAGGCTGACCGGAGTGCTATTCATGCACCTTTTTTTAAGATTTGTGAACCTTGTTCATGAAAAATAATATAATAACAATAATCGACTGTCGGACACGAAGTTATATTGAAACCATCCGACTGTCGGACACGGAGTTATATTAAAACCCTGTCCGACTTTCGGACACGCAGACACTGCAATATATTTTTGGAGCAAGCTTATATCCAAGTCACTATTTTTCATGAACATGATCTTTATTGCATAATGGCGTTCACCTATTTATAATTAAGTGAAGCTTGCTGACTTCTCAAACCGCTCGTTCAGAAAATGAGTACTACGAAAAAAAAATGAACAAGGAATTTCGAAGTGTCTGCGTGACCGGCAGCCGGTCAAGGTTTTAAATAGAAAACATGACCGGCAATCGAAACATTTTTGTAGTTTAGCCTAAAAAGCACTCCTATTAGCCTGAATAGCACTCCGGTTAGCCTGAATAGCTCTGAATAGACTGTTTATGGTTAGCTTTCAATAATGGAAAGGGTAACACGATACAGACTTAAATTATCTATAGTTTTTGTGTTATCACTGTCCATTAAATTGTAATAAATAAATAAGATACATACTTAAAAATTTCCGAGACAAAAACGAGACACACAGCCTATATTCATATTTCAATATTTTGAGGTCTGCGATCTGCGTTTTCGAGGTCTGTGTTTTCGAGACACCCTGTTGCGGACAGATAGCTATTTCAAAGTCTGCGGACACGTGGCTATAAACGCAAATCACGCAGTGTAAGGTATTAAAATATCTGTATTGCCTGTCAAGCACAGGAAATAATAAGGCAAGCTATGCTACAACAATTATGCACTGAATAGTAATTATACATTTTCTTACATATAAAATTAACGTTACACACTAAAAAAAATGTTGGGTTGAATATAACCCAAATTCGGTTGTTTCTGCTACTCAGCACTGGGTCAAATATGGACTAACCCAATGCTTGGTTACTTTGACCTAGCACGATGGGTTGTACAATCAACCCAACTTATGGGAAGCTATTACTCTAAACTGGGTTATGATAACCCATATTTTAAGTTTAGCGTTTTAAAATACAATACTGATGTTTCTGAATTTTTCCTCCCCCATTACACTCGTGCACATTACTACTGACCAAGTAACACAGTGTCTTGCATATTCTGACCTTTTTTGCTTACCAGTTGCTTACCATTCATGCAGCATAATATTTAACTTGAAAAAATTCTAAACTTACTTGAGTTAACCGCAATCATTAAAGCAGACAAGTTGAACATCTTTTCAAATGATCAGTGTATTCTCTTTTTCAATTAAAACAGTACAGCATTATCCATGTAAGCAATCTCTATTCAATTTCCTGATCAGAAGTCTAAAAACCTTACACAGTTAAAGTTATAAACAGTACAAATGGCAATTTATGTAACATTTGGGTCAAGACAGCCATATAGGATCACATGGTTAAAATACTGCTAAGGCAGACAAATGAACAGCCTTAAGATCACACACAACTGTCTGTGGAAAGAATGTCCAGTACATTAAAAACTTGAGTCCACAGTATCAAGGAGAGTGGGTCTGCTTCAGTGCCCATCTTCTAAAAACAAATGCTTGAGAGCATTGGCTGTGGTCTTTAAGGCCAAGGAAGAAAGGGAAGGGAAATCAACATTATAAAGAACCACAATATTGAACATTAGATAAATAAATCTGAGCAAATAAACAAAAATCTAAACACAGGGTGTAAACTGCTTCTGAAGATTTCAGCCACATCTTGCGGCATTTCTCAGTGGATGAAGTAGCTCAGTTCTTAAGGAGACAGTTTTGTTATCATGAGATTAAGTTGTCTCATGTGATAACAGCTTGTTGTATACAAGGTAGATGGTAGCCCCCCATCTCTGTTCAAAGATGGTCTGATTTTGGATGTAAATGTTGTTGAACTTTCTTTGACCGTCCATGAAATCGTGGATGATGATCTCTGACCACTTTCCAGTGGATGGAGTGGTTGGGTATTGTCTGGTAATCTGACACCTGATGTGTTTCCGCAGCCCTGTGTGTTTCTACAGCAAAGCTGTTGAAAAAGAGGACTGATTATCAAGCAATAGCTCAACTTAGTCTATGTCTCAATGGGCAGGTTACAGAGGCAGAAGGAGATACACTGCTTTGTCTAGAATACCTTGTGAATTGTGAATCACAATACGCCACTGAGTTAGGGCCAGGGCATGGTGTTATTACCGAAAATTAGCTGAAAATGTGTTTAATTATCTCCAAAAATATTGGGTCCATTTTGTTGAATGCTGAGTACACTACAAAGATTGTTCCCAAAGTATGTCCAAAGACACTGTTCACTCCTCAGTACTTATACACATTCGGCTGACTCATCAGTTAATTTGCATAAATTAGACCAATCGCTCTCACTCCTCTAAAAGTTGAGAGAACTACTTGATCTACCACCTGCCATTCTCGTTTCCTTCCGCATTCCCTATCCCACTGATTAATGTCATGTGTGTATAAGTCGCAAAGTCGGTGTAAATTGTTCCTAGATTGTTCTGCCTGACTGAAGTTTCCTAGCCAGCTCTTTATCTTGAGTCCTAGTGCTCTCCGTCTTCAGTTATCTAGGTAGAAGTACAACCCCAATTCTGAAATATTTGGGACAAAGTGTAAATTGTGAATAAAATCAAAACGCACTGACTTTCAAATCACACCAGCCAGTATTTTATTCACAATAGAACAGAGATAACATAGCAAATGTTGAAACTGAGAAATTTTACAATTTTATCCACAAAATGAGCTCATTTCAAATTTGATGGCTGTTACAGGTCTCAAAAAAGTTGGGACAGGGGCCTGTTTACCATGGTGTAGCATCCCCTCTTCTTTTTAACATAGAGTGGAGGCGTCTGGGCATTGAGGAGACAAGTTTCTTGAGTTTAGCCATTGGAATTTGATCTCACTCTAGTTTAATACAGGCCTCCAGCTGCTGGAGAGTTTTGGGTCTCCTTTGACGGACTTTTCGTTTAATTATGCGCCAAATGTTCTCAATCGGTGTAAGATCAGGACTGCAGGCAGGCCAGTTCAGCACACAGACTCTTCTACTACGAAGCCATGCTGTTGTAATAGCTGCAGTATGTGATTTTGCATTGTCCTGCTGAAATACACAAGGCCTTCCCTGGAATAGATGTAATCTGGAAGGGAGCATATGTTGCTCTAAAACCTTTATATACCTTTCAGCATTCATGGTGCTTTTTAAAACATGCAAGTGTCCCACACCATATGCACTAATGCATCCCCATACCATCAGAGATGCTGGCTTTTGAACTGAACGCTGATAACAGGAGGGGTGGTCTTTCTCCTCTTTAGCCTGGAGGACACGACACCCATGATTTCCAACAAGAATCTCTAATTTGGACTCGTCTGACCACAGGACACTTTGCCACTTTGCTACAGTCCATTTTAAATGAGCCTTGGCCCACAGAACACGGCGGCGCTTCTGGATCATGCTCAACAATGGCTTCCTTTTTGCAGGATAGAGTTTTAGGTGGCATCTGTGGATGGCACGGCGGACTGTGTTTACTAGGGATGTCACGATACCAAAAATGCAGTAGTCGGTGCCAATACCAGTAAAATTACACGATTCTCGATGCCAATTCGATACCACGGTAAAAAAGGAAGGGAGGATTTTCAAAGATCCCATTTACTTAAACATTTACTTAAAAGGGAATTCCCACCGTTTAGGAAGACAACCGCGCTAATTGGAAAATCTGAATGCAATTAAAGCAGGCAACATGATAGAGTCCCCTGCCCATCACACACGTTTCTTTACGCGATGAATAGTCGCCGCTTTAAATACTGCTGCTGCGCTGAATGTGGAATGGCGTGACCTCCTTTCTTTTCGAAAAGGATGCTTCGTGTACCCTATGTTAAAGGACGTAAATTAGGAAGCACTGAGACTCCTTTCCTCAACGTTTAAAGAATTCGAAGGCACATATCAATGGTTGCCACGTAATATTTTCCGGATCATTTTTTAGGAGTTAGGAACATTTATTGGCAAAAAAACAGGCGCAGCTCTGGCCTGTGAGCACGTATGGTCACGTGACTACTTGCTACAGTTCGCAGGTTCGCAGTGACCAACATGAACGCCGAAGAAAAGGTCTACTTTTTTGTGACCTCCTTCTGAATGCAAGTTCAACTGGAACACTCTGAAGCGTATACTGCCCCCATTCATTCCGGAATAGTCACAGCACCGAAACTTACCGTGCCTCGGTACTTAGGTGCCTCAAAATAATAGGCATCGTCGGTGTTTTTTCATTTAAGAATCGAATGGTATCGCAAGTATTGGTTCTTGTGACATCCCTAGTGTTTACAGACAGTGGTTTCTTGAATTATTCCTGGGCCCATTTAGTAATGTCAATGACAGAATCATGCCAGTGAGTGATGCAGTGGCGTCTGAGGGCCCGAAGATCACAAGCATCCAGTAAAGGTCTTCGGCCTTGTCCCTAACGCACAGAGATTTTTCCAGTTTCTCTGAATCTTTTGATGATGTTATGCACTGTCGATGATGAGACCTTCACAGCCTTTGTAATTTGATGTTGAGGAACATTGTTTTTAACGTTTTCCACATTTTTTTTTATGCAAACCTTCACGGGTTGGAGAGCCTCTGGCTATCTTTACTTCTGAGAGACTCAGCCTCTCCAAGACATCCCTTTTATAGCCAATCATGTTACACACCTGATGCCAGTTATTGTAATGTCTTGCTAAATGTTCTTTCAGCTGATTCCCTTATATATGAATTGCTCTTTCAGCCCTTTTTTGCCTGTGTCCCAACTTTTTTGAGGCCTGTTGCCGCCAGAAAATTTTAAATGAGCTCATTTTGTGGATAGAAATGTTAGGCTAAATGTCTCAGTTTCAACATTTGAAATGTCTATGTTCTATTGTAAATAACATATTGGCTCATGTGATCTGAAAGTCATTGCATTTTGATTTTATTCAAAATTCGTCCCAACTATTTCGGAATTGGGGTTGTAGTATAACTGATGCAATTAGTGCAATTTAATAGGTACAGCCTCTCCCTGTTCTCTAGATGCCTTTAGAGCAGAGACAGACCCCACTCCCACACAGGCAACAGTGGAGGCCTTATTCTGCAGGTGTTGCAAATCATCTTGACCACCCAACATCTTACCCTGAACTGTTGATGAACATGGTGTAGAATCACCGTTTCTGATGCTGTTTGCCGATAGCCTGAACTGGACTTTCTGACGACTGTTCCAGTCTGTGTGCCTGTTACAAGTTGTCCTTGGTGTTTTCAGCTCATTGTTAAAAGCCCTGCAGGCATTTTCTGCTGATCTGCGCTTGGTTCCTTCAGTGCAATTTGTAACAACTACTCTATCCTGACTTGCTCATTATCAAGCTTTGAATAATTTTAAGGCTATGCATTTAGTGAAGGTAAAGTGAACTGAATCTAAATGTAACATAAGTTTAAAAGTAATTACTTGGAAATAACAGTCTGAGATCATGCATGGCGACTGAGACAGCAGTTGCGACTTTATGGTTAGGAAACTGGTGTGCAGCATTGCAGGCTCTACTTACATGCTTTAAGTCAGTGAAAGATTTCTTGTTTTCTTCAAAGCTTGGGTCACATGTGTCTTCCAATTTCTGTTCTCAAGGGATGACAGCATCACAGTCAGGAGTCTTCAGGGGAGGGACCTTCAACATCTGCATGGATACATTTTTGTGACATCAGGGGCATAACCTAAATAACTCTCTATTTTGTCATGGAAGTCATTTGCCTGATAAATATGGAGGGTGATTTGTGCCATAATTCAATACAATACACTTATTGAAATACAATACACATCTTGAAAATATAATAGATGTGTGGCAATAAATGCAATACAAAAATGCATAAATACAATACACATATTGAAAATGCAATACACGCCTCAAAATACAATACACACCTCAAAAATACAATACATGTGAAACAATAAATACAATAATAAAATTATTTCTTTTTTCAAAGTCCATCAGGAATATTTGTGCCAAAATGAATACATATCACACCTCGAAATGCAATACATACCTTGAAAATACAATACGTATGTAAAAATAAATACAATACAAAAATGCTTTGTTTTTCAGTGTTGGTTGGGAATATTTGTGCCAAAATTAAAGCAATAGAACCGTATTGTTTTTCAAGTTGTGTATTGTATTTCAATGTGTGCATTGTATATCGAGGTGTCTATTGTATTTCGATGTTGGGTTTTGGCACTTTGTAAATTTTAGTCTATGAGCTCCGACCATATATAATATGATTGGACGAGGCATTCCATAGAGTGCCTAAGTCACTCCCGGTTGGTACTCTGATACACTTTTCTTATTGGCTGGCAGGTGTTGATTAAAACCGTGGAACTGCACAGATAGTTTGGCTACGGTAGTTTCACCGTTCGAAGTTCGAAATTCATCCGCAAGGCAACCTATAACCGAAGCAACGTTAGAGCACTGGCATTTGGCTGAGTATAACAGAAACCAAGATACTCATTTATCTCCAGGGGACTGTTTCAATAAACTTTACTTGTCCGACCGAGTCAGACCACCTGTCGAGTGAAAAGTCGGACCTTCGACAGACCATGTCCCTCAGGTGTTTCAGTAAAACAAAGGTAGGATGTCCGACCATGGTCCGACGCGGACGGACGGTTCGTCACTGTTCGTTCGAAGTTGCGTGAGAATTTACACCTCAGCGATGCACTGCTTCGCTATTTGACGTTCAAATATTCGAAATAAGTTAACGTTAAATGAAAAAAGAAAAAAAAAACAATTTTGATTTGGTAGATCATTAACTGCTATTCAGACATAAATTAACGGCGCACATCGCTGTAGGATGTCACATAAGTAACGTTCATTTTCAGTAGGCTATTAACTGAATACAGTCTAGCTAATTAAAAGCAGTCTTTGCTCACTGTGCACTCTGTGCTAAAACTACGATTGGCAACAAAACAAAGCTATTCAACACACAAAAGACATTAAAACATTAATATCGTCACAATCGCTCATTTTACAGAATTGAGTTAAGCTGCTTTCACACTGGACGCGAAACAAATTTTTCGCACAACAGATTACATTCAAAGTCAATACAAAGACGCGAGATCGTCCTGTGGGGCGGTTAACAATAGGTGCTCCAGCGATAATGACCGTAAATATTAAAGCAGCGAAGTAATCACGCTTTATTCATTAAACGATACTAACTGTGTACAGTTGCAAAGGAAGCTAACATGTCCACTTCATGTATCAGCAACTGCTGACAGTTCGCTGGCTACGTGCTGTGACAACGGACTGATTTCAGCTCGCTGGCTCTACGGAAACCGTTATTTATTTTTGTAGGTTTGTTGGTCCAACGAAATCCGCCGCCAGCGTGGGCGCCTGGCCAATCCTGGCCACGCAGGGCGTATCTAGCCAAGAACCAGCCTACATCGTGCCAAAACTGCATATCGAAATACAATACATGGTGTATTGTATTTCAGTGCGAGGTTTTTGGCACAGAGCTCGAAATACAATACACACCTCGAAAATACAATACATGAGTAACAATAAATACAATACAAACATACTTTGTTTTTCAATGTCGGTCAGGATTATTCATGACAAAATTAAATACAATACACACCTTGAAATACAATACACATCTCAAAAATACAACATGGTTGTATTGTTTTAATTTTGGCACAAATATTCCTGACTCACATTGAAAAACAAAGCATTTTTGTATTGTATTTACTGTTACACATGTATTGTATTTCAATAAGTGTATTGTATTTCAATGTGTGTGTTGTATTGAATTATGGCACAAATCACCCTCCATAGATAAAGACCCATGTTGAGTTAAAACAATGTTTTTAGTCAATAAAGTATTTGGAGCTATAATCCAGCGTGCAGATATCTATTCCTTTCAATTTTTGTGTCTACTTTTGTTCATTGCTTGGCCTTATGCAGGTTGGATGTGCGCACAACTTTTTTTCTGTGCTTTATATGTCATCTCTGTCTAATGAAAAATTCAACAACCGCTGTCATATTTTTGACACGGATAAATGAAGGATATGGGTATACAGCTCAGTTATGTGCCTATTTTGATTAGACTCTTGTCAAGAGCAACTCATTGGGTTTAATATATCAAGTGCAAACAAGATGAGCAAGGAGAAATTGAACCTCTGCTTATGTTAGGAAGTGACACATGGAGTAATTGTCAGGTGAAAGTTAGGCGTTTTGTAATATATGGTCGCTCTATTACATGCGCATAACTGCAAATACTACTGCATGTTTGAAGTTATATTGATCACCACCAGGGTTGGGTTCAATTACTTTTTTGAGTTACGATTGATTACAATTACTTTTTTGGACAGAATGTTCAATTACAATTACTTTTCGATAAAAAATTCAATTAAAATTAAATTACAATTGTGAAAGTAATTGATTACAATTACTGTAATTGTAATTGAAAAAAGTAATTGAACCCAACCCTGATCACCACCATTGTCAACATTGACAGTAGTCTGCAGGGGGGAACAGCAACCTTGCTTATTCAGGTAGAAGTCTAAATTATTTTATAGCAAAGCAAGTATCACACATAAACGTGAACGTAAAAGAAAATATTGTGAAATTGTTGACAAAATGTTGTTGCTTTTTACGAGGTCATGTTGGACAGGACCTGCAATGGCTAGCAAGTTCTTACTAATAGGTCTATCCACTCCTCTCTCCATGGTTTATTTGTGATTCTGACTGATAAAGTAATTTTTTATTGCTTATCCAGCATGTCACACAAATGCCAGAATCACAGGGTGTTTAAATTATGATAGAAATTAATGCCAAACTTAATTGCCTGATTTTATTTGGGATTTCCTTGAAATATGCATTTATTACATAAATTATTTTGTGGTCAGTGATCACCTTTATCATTCTCTCTTTGTGCAGATAAAAATGTCCCAGGTGAAACAGGTGGGACTCCTAGCTGCAGGATGCCAGCCTTGGAACAAAGATGTTTGTGCAGCCAGTGGAGACAGGTTTGCCTACTGTGCAACACTTGCAATATATATTTATCAGGTTGGTGAATCACAGTGCCTTTCTAAATGGTTTTTTTTTAATGTCCCTTGTTCATAAAAACAAACCATGTCATATAGTCATCATATTGGCAGCAAAGGTTTTGGACTTACATGTTTTGGTGTTGTGAATGTGTCCTTTTACATGTTCTTCAGTGAAAGTAAGGCATGGCCATGGAGCTATTGGTGACAAGACAGTTTATTTTATTATATTCTTAAATGAAAATGAAAGCAGGCCATTTTGACTCCAACACTGGACAAGGTTAAATATTTAAATAATGGGTTTAATTTCTTTCCTCTCATGATCACTATGGGGTGAGTTACCTCAGCCAGAGCCATATATGTGGGTCATGCCTTGCAGAAAAGTACCCTAAAATGCAGACAATATTTCTCACTCTTTCTCTTTGTCTTGATCTCTCTCTCTCTCTTTCTCTTGCTCTCTCTCCCTCCTCCTCTCCCTCTTGTCTCTCTTGGTCTGTCTCTTTGTATCACTCTCTTTGTGAGAGATATCAGTAGCATGTAATAGCAGCATTAACACTTTAATGGTCTCATGCTTAGTGTAGTCCTTTAAAAAACTGTCCCCTCCCCAGCTGGATCACAGGTACAATGAGTTCAAGCTTCGTGCCATCATGTCCGAGCATAAGAAGACTATCACGGCAATATCATGGTGCCCCCAAAACCCTGAAGTGTTTGCCAGTGCAAGCGCAGACAACCTATTAATCATCTGGAACGTCGCTGAGCAGAAAGCAGTGGCCCGGTTGGACAACACAAAGGGTATCTTAGACAACCGCGCACCCTACAAATCTCAATACTTTTGTGTGTGGGTATTTTGTGTGAACAGATGCCTTATTTTCCTTCTTATAATTATTCGCCACTGGTTCTAATGACTTCTCCAACACAGGTTTGTTATGCTTGAAGTGCACAAAACAGGTACGCTAATAGTTTGTCGGGCAGCTAAATGAGTCGCGCTATTGTGTCAAAGCAAGAGAGTTTGAATTCCTCAGAGTACTCTGGTGTTCTCCTGTGGTCCAAAGCAATGCATATGAGTCTTATTGGAGACTACATTACTCATACAAACTAGAGCTAGACTCGCAAGAGCCCATACCTCTGCCAGCATTGCTGGATTTGAACTTTGGCCTATATCTCAGCTGTACTTTGGCCTAGATATGCCAAAATGTAATCACTTGTTCCTCTTATGCTACTTTAACATCCTACAAAGTTTGGTTAAAATCTATATAACCGTTTTTGAGATATCCTGCTAACAGACAGACAAACAAATGAACTAGAGGGTGTGTCTGGAAGGCCTCATCACCCCGGCCAGCGCCCTCATCGCCACGTGAAGGTCAATGTCATGGTGCAATTCGTCTCCTCATATATGGTTTCCAATTTGTGATTGAGCATAACATAGGGCCTATCTCTGCCGGTTTCCCAGTTAAAGAGCCTCAAAATATGAAGGTCGGCCATTTTGACCTTTCAGGGTCACCTGAAGGTCAAGGTCATGGTGCAGTTGGATTCCCCGTATATGACTTCCTATTAGTCTTCAATAGTAACTATGGGTCTATCTTGCACCGTTTGGCTGTTAGAGCACTCGGAAAAGTGGTGATGCTGAGTTTGACCTTTCACGGTGCCATTAGAAGGTCACGGTGCCATTAGATTCCCATATCACTTCCTATTAGTGGTTAATGGTAACCATGTCTCTATCTCTCACCGTTTGGCCCCTAGAGCAGCTTGAGAAATGGGTGACCTTGAGTTTGACCTTTCAAGGTTGCTGAAGGTCATAACATGTGGTGGTAAAAGAATCTCCATACCCAACTTCCTACTAGTGATTAATAGTAACTACATGACTATCTCCAACCAATTTGAAGTTATAAGCGGTGGAAAGTCTGCCCTATCTCCCAGTATTAAAGGGATATTTCAACATTTTGGCAAATTGGCCTATTGCCATAATCCCTATAGTTATATGAGTTGGTACAGTACCTTTAGTTATCCGTGCCCGTTGTTTTGAAATGGGGGGGGGGAGACGCGAGCTGCTCAGCGAACATAACAAAAGTGAACAGTACAGGTCCCTCCCTCCTTCAAAACTCATCAAATACGCAATCCAGCAGCTCCAAAATGCTCTCGTGGACAAGTTGTGACCTGCACATTTGCCACGCTATAAAATAATAATGTATAATTACGAGACAGAGTTATTTTCAAGGCACTGTGTTAGTCCGCCCAGCGGGTTACTCAAGAAGGTAGTTCCGAGTATTTGCTTCACGTGTCGTAATGTTTCATGATTAAACATTATTATTTCATAGCGTGGTGAATGTGCAGGTCACATCTTGTCCACGTTAGCGTTTTGGAGCTGCAGGATTGCGTATTTGATGAGTTTTGAAGGGAGTTTTGAAGGAGGGAGGGACCTGTACCGTTTACTTTCGTTATGTTCGCTGAGCAGCTCGTGTCTCCCCCCCCCCAAATCTCAGAACAATGGGCACGGATAACTAAAGGTAATGTACTTACTCATATAACTATAGGGATTATGGCAATAGGCCAATTTGCCAAAATGTTGAAATATCCCTTTAACGAAATCTTCAAACTGATCCAGAATCCAGGATTTGATTCAGATCTTCACCAAAAACTAATAATTTCTTCCCTTCCGCCAAAGGATTGTCCCTACCAAATTTGAGGACAATCCGTCCAGAATTGTGGCCTGTAGAGTGCAAACAGACACACACACAAACACAGATAAATAAACGCGACAACCACATGCGCCCCTTCCGCAACATTCGTTGCGAGCAGCGTGAATAAATAAACAAACGGAAGCAAAAACATAACCTCCTTGGTAGAGGTAATTAGTATGTGATCCCGATGATGGAACTGTCTCGGAAGTTTCCTCCCTGGGATAGGCCCCTACAGCCCTGACCAGGGACAAACAAGTTGGATAATTGACTGAAAATCCCAGAATTGGAGGATTTACATTTTTCTAGTTTAGAATATAAAAGGCAAGTGTGAGGAAGATTTTATTCAAGAAGTATGGCTTTGTTGAGTATTGCCTTATTTGGCATGTTTTGTAGGTTTTGGTGTTCACTGATGTTGATTTATTGCTGTATCTTTATCCATCTATGTGTGTCCAGCAGGAATCCCTGCTTCCCTGAGCTGGTGCTGGAACGCTGGCGACGCCGTTGCCTTCGTCTCACATCGAGGACCGCTCTACATCTGGACGGTCTCAGGACCGGATTCGGGCGTGGCGGTGCACAAGGAGGCCCACAGCTTCTTGTCGGACATCTGTCTGTTTCGGTGGCATCCCCTGAAGAAGGGGAAGGTTGTCTTCGGACACACGGATGGGAGTCTGTCCATCTTCCAGCCTGGTAAGCAAGCGTGAAATTGCCTTCGCAACGATAGTCTGGCACTCTTGGGACAGAGCAGCTTATTTACTAATCAATCAAAGATCAGTTACAGCAGCTAATTATGCTATGAAGGCCTAGGCTAATCAGAAATAGGTAAGAGTACACTACCATAGCCTAAGGCAAATTGAGCCAGAGCAAGCAAGGATAAACAATTAATAATAATTAAATGAACCAAATAATAATTAAATGAATCAATATAAAAATGATTCCACAAGGGGGACATATTGTTCTTGTCCGGTTTCCTGTGTGCGTCCGTATCGGCGTTCCCACCATTTCCAGACCATGACTCAGAAACCGTTTGATATATTTCCATGAAAATTTGCAGGCATTTGCATTAGTCGTGCAGATGTGCCTTTTACTAGATTTTTCCTAAACATATGAACATCAAGGAGGGGGGGCTGCGTTGGGGTGGGGGGTGACATTTGTTTTTTTGCCTTAAAAACCATCTCTAGTTACATGGTGAAATCACTTAACTTGGGAGTTTTGGGTCTGAACTTAGATTTGGATCATGTCTTATTTGTCCCGTTCAGGACAGAACTTATTCCGTCCCTGTGACCTGGCACAAAGCTATTTCTTTTTTTTCCAATTCAAGTTCACTTAAATCACTTGGATTTTGTACTTGTGTTCTTTTTTTATTATTATTTATTTATTTTTTTTTTTTTCATTTGGCATCTCCAATCCCACCCGAATCTGGAATGCCCAATCCGAGAACTATGTACAAGGCTTGCTCGTATGCGACCCCTTGCTGCCAATTCAGGAGAGTCAGACAGTTCGCGGCTCTCCTCCGAAGCACGCGCCTGTCAGCCCCTGCTTCTTTACACTCATTGGTCGAAACTATCGCAAGTTCAGAACGAGGGCGGAGGATACCCGAACATGAGCAAGCTTAGAATCTCACTGATGACCGCCCGGCTGACCAACAGGAGGCGCTTGAGCAACGAACAAGGCAATCATTTTTAATTTCCTTTCCCAGCAGTCCCTTCTCAATTTGTATCCCTACAGCACTTCAGCCAATCGTGCGCTGTTCTGAAAAAGCTGCCGACCACTGCTGGTTGGTAGGACCGGGGATTGAACCCGCGCGGTAGTAGTCACTACTGCTCCGCAAATGCGGCTCCTCAACCGAGAGTGCTAACCCAGCAGCCTGTACTTGTGTTCTTAATTATCATAAGAACCGGACAAATGCTTTGCAGCTCTTCAAAGTTCTGACAGATATGCCATGAGATTTTCCACTTACTGTCTGACTGCTTCTAGGCTCTAAGAATCAGAAGCACGTCTTGAGGCCGGAGTCTTTAGAGGGAACGGATGAGGAGGACCCCATCACTGCTCTGGAGTGGGACCCCCTGTCTACTGACTACCTCCTGGTGGCCAACCTGCACAATGGGATTCGCCTGGTGGACTCAGAGTCTCTGTCATGCATCACTACCTTCAGCTTCCCAAGCTCTGCTGCATCTGTGCAGTGCCTGGCCTGGGTCCCCAGTGCCCCAGGAATGTTTATTACTGGAGGTAAGTGTGCTTATTTCAGAAGCAAGTTCTTGTTAAGTGTGCTTATTACTGGTGTAGTGAGTGTTTATTACAGGAGGTAAGAGTTCTTAATAAATGAGAAGCGCCTATTACGAGAGGAAAGTGTGCAAATTACAGAAGTGTGTGTTTACTTCAGGAGGTAAGAGTCCTACTTGCAGCATAAGTGCGTTTATTACAGGAGGAAAGGTTGCTCAATGCAGAAAGTGAGTGCTTAATACTGGGAGTAAGAGTTCGTATCACAGGAGAAGCAAGTTCCTGCCACAAGAGACGTGTGTTAATAATAGAGGTGAATTTTACAGAAGATTAGGATATTTTTCGAGTGAATAAAAGTGAATATTTCTTAGGGAGTGATATGGGCTTGTTACAAAGGCAGTGGGTAGAATTTTATTAAAATGAATAAGTATGCTTATAACTGATAAATAATCACTTATTGCCTTAGGTAATTGTGATATTAGGGGAGAGGTGAGTGTTTATTACTTGATGTAAGAGTGGTAATTGATTGTGAGTAAGATTGAATGAAGGTTTATTACTTGAGAAATGTCTAAAAATAACATGGCAGCCAAATAAATTATTGCGCATGAGCTATGAGAGTTTCAAAATGTCTGAAATATATTGGTTTCTGTGCAAGTGATCTTAGAGACACCTGATTTAAAAATTTGAATTGGTAAATTTTTCCAAGATTCACAGGTTGGGGTGTTGAGGGTGTGGAATGTCTCAAGGACTACGCCACTGGACAATTTCAAGTTGAAGAAGACCGGTTTCCATGCATTGCATGTGCTAAATTCTCCGCCCGCTAAAAAAGGTGAGTGGCAGCAGACTAACAAAACTCAGATGTTTATCAAGGCTCAGATAAAGTGGTCTGAGTGTTCTGCCAATTTTATTCTTGCTGTGTAGCCTTTCCGTTGATTTCTCCGACGAAAAACCACTACACGTCCTCCACCAGTGAAGCGTCCCCCCTCCCACCCTGTCCCAGAACCGGGCCTTCTCCCTGCCTCCAGGCCATGCTGTTTGCTGCTTCATGGATGGGGGCGTGGGACTGTATGACATGGGGGCCAAGAAGTGGGACTTCCTCAGAGATCTGGTGAGGAGCCTCATTAAATGTCTGAAGTGGGTGGCTTACCGGTATGGCTGGCGTGTTGGCGTTTGGCCTGACATATGTACATAAGGCATGCGTTCAGCATCAGCATAACAGTGTTTCACCAAAATTTGTGACTCATTTGATGTGGTAGCAGGCTGCCAACATCCCCCCCTTTCAAGACTATCAGAACCATGTTGCTGCATGGGAGCAATACAGTCCTGTCCTTTATTCATGAAAACAGTAATCTTTAATGTTAAATACTTGAGCTTGTATACATAAAGCCCCTCAAAAGCAGAAGCACTGATCTCAAACCAGTTTTCTTAGCTCACCTCCTCTCCACATAAGCACTGTGCAGAAAAGACTGATCCTAGATCAGTGCTCTTTCTCAGAGATGTTTTGTGAGCAGGAGTCATGGTATGGGACTGGCACAGAATATATTGATGTAGGTCAGTAAAAGATAATCTGATTATTACACATAAAATGGTTAACTTTCCTTGCATAGTCAGCATCTGCTTGTAATCAGTATTATTGGTTTCTAGTCTGTGATTATTACATTTTGCTTACTGGAAGATGTGTCATTTTTGTGGTGGACATTCTCCAGCAGCTGAATGTCTCCATTTTTCACATGATTTGGAATGATTTAGAATGCTTATCTTTAGGGACACGTGGAGACAATATTTGACTGCAAGTTCAAACCAGATGACCCAAATCTCCTGGCCACTGCATCTTTTGATGGGACTATAAAAGTGTGGGACATCAACACACTGACAGCAGTATACACATCACCAGGAAATGAGGGGGTGGTCTACTCACTCTCCTGGGCCCCAGGTAGAACTGGGAAATTCTTTTTTTTCACCTATACATTGCACATTGAATATTGTACATTCAAACATGTTCAATGTAACGACAGAAAGGCAAGATGTAAAGAGCACGTTAAAGCAGATGTTTTAATGGTCAGTGTGGATAATTATAGGAAATATTTGTTCTTAAAGGAGACCTGAACTGCATTGCTGGAGCCACGTCTCGAAATGGTGGCTTCATCTGGGATGTGAAAAAAGGCAAAATGATCACGAGGTTCAACGAGGCAAGTTTAGCATCGATGGCTTTATAACATAACATGCCTGTATGAGAAATAAAATGGTAATAATGCATTAATTTATGAATGCAAATTTATTTCAATCATTACATGTATATTTAATTCTTGAAAAATTTATAATAGCCTGCAATATGTTGTTAGCAGTTAATGCATCTGCTTGGGAGCGTGTTTGGGTTGCATTTTGAGAGTTTCGTCCTGTTCATTTATTCCAAGCATGGGAAAAATGGGATCTTCTGCATTGCGTGGAGCCATAAGGATTCCAAAAGAATCGCCACGTGCAGTGGAGATGGGTTCTGGTGAGTCGCGGAATAATGGAATACAGTTCTTCTTGTTTTTGTAGCACTCAGCTTGCGGTGGGCTCCAAAATTAATGGCACCCTGACTGGCAATGCACAAACAATGCAAAAAAAAAAAAATATGGACAATGTAATCACAGAGAAACGGGAAATATCAACATGAGTAAACTACTTTACTTTCCTGTAATTTTTGACAAGGTAAAGGCACACATTAGGGGGGATTTTGGGCCATTCCTCTAAGCAAATCCTTTCAAGATCCTTCACATTCTTGGGTTTGCGTTTATCAACTGCCCTCTTCAACTCAGCCCTCTGGTTTTAATTTGGATTGAGATCTGGTGACTGAGATGGCCATTGCAGAACATCCATTTTGTTGGCATTTTCAATCTTTTGTGAATCATCTTGTAGCCATTACCTGATTTATGAAGATCTGTGACCAACTGTTTCTTTTGAACTGACAGTTGTTTTGTTTTGTTTTCTTCATGGTGTTGGATGACAAAGGGATAATGCATGTGTGTTACTTCATTTTTATACTCGAGTGAAACAGGAAGTGATGTGATGGCTCAGTATAGTTCCTTAACACTTAGATAAAACTTAAGTGGAATTTAATACCTGGTTTAATTTTTGTTGATGTTATTTACAATGATCTTTAAGGGTTCCATTAGTTGTGAAACCTTGATTTGGAGGAAATTGATTTTTAATTAAATCAGTAAATGGTTTTGGTTCCATTGCGCCATTAATATTGTACAGTATTTCTCACATGTTGGTATTCAGAGTTTCTCTCTCTCTCTCTCTCTCTCTCTATATATATATATATATATATATATATATATATATATATATATAAAAAAAATTTTTTTTTAGAATTTTTTTTAAGTATTGTTTGTGCATTGCCAGTCAGCGGTGCCAGTAATTTTGGAACCAAGTGTATATATGTCTTTACACACAATTGCATTCGATTGTCATAATTTTTACAATACTGGTTGGTTGAATATGTCTCACTGATAGTTACTGATGGGAAAAATGTGTCCCAGTCCTTTGTTACTCTGCAAGATACGAGTGTAATGGTTTCCTTGCAGTCCCTCCCCCTCCTGCTGTCTTCACCTCCACTTCAACGGGCCACACCTGTTGCTCGTTGAAGTGGAGGTGAAGTTAAAGTATTTAAGAAGCTGCACTGCATTCTGGTTTTATCCCTGCCGTGCGGGGCTGCTGCTCCCCCTGTTGTTTTTTTGGTTGTTTTAAAGTATGTTTACTAAATCTTTGCAATTTTTATATCAGCCTGTGCTAGTGGGTCCCTTTCTCTCCTTTTGGGTACATGGTCCCAGTGCCCGACGGATTGCAGGTTGCATCCGGCGGGACCAAACCATGACAACGAGTGTAAAAGTTTAAATAACCATCTAATCAGTGGTAAAACGATTTATAATGTCTAATATCACAAACTCAGTCGGGTAATTAGAGAGCTGATGCCTACTTATCAAGGATTTCAAGGATTTATCTATAATCAGAGAGAGCTGTCAACATTCAGCAACCATTCAAAATTACCCATAATGCCCTGCTGCCCGAATTTTGTTGCCAGCCTGAAAGAGGTATTCCTATAATGCAGAATTGGCTGAAGAGCAAGGGTTTCTGGGACTCATATGTCCCAACAGGATATTTGTAAATATTGAGGGAGATGTGTCCCATTAGTACTGAAAAGGTTTTAAGAAAGAAAGGCAACCAGCTAGCAGCCTTAAAACATGTAAGCCTTGCAGACAGCCATGAAAATGTTTTATTTGGAATTGAAATTTTTGTACAGGTCTGTCTCACAAAGACCTGTCTGTTTATTCTGCAAAACCCATTTTAAAAAATCTGTTTTTCAATCATTTTTCTGTCAAGCAGCCTTTGTGATTTTTTTGTTTCTGGGTGCTTTTATTATTCACAGCATTATCCGCACAATTGATGGAAAGGTTTTGCACAAATACAAACATCCTGCTGCAGTGTTTGGCTGCGACTGGAGCCAAAACAACAAGTAGGCACCAACCTTTTTTCTTCGGAGGCATTTCATTTTGCAGGCCTTTTGATTTAGCTTGTTAACTGCACTGATTAAAAGCCATAAAAACCCTTGTGTCATATTTGGGAGGTTTCTGGGTTCTAGTCTGTGCTGATATTTTGTTCTACAGGGTAATCTAAAAGCTTGAAATAGTCATTTTCACTGGAGAATATTCTACTACCTAATTCTTGATCTCTCACATCTAAAGGGTTAAAATCAAAATAAAGAACAACATATTTTGGCCCATTACATGTTCTGTTTCACTCAGGGACATGATTGCGACTGGCTGTGAGGATAAGAATGTGAGAGTGTACTACCTGGCCACCAGCTCAGACCAGCCTCTGAAAGTGTTCACCGGCCACACAGCCAAAGTGTTCCACGTCAGGTGGTCACCTCTGCGGGAGGGTATCCTCTGCAGTGGCTCTGATGATGGGTAAATAGTCACAAGACTAGCTCAGGGATTCAGAGTAAATAACTATTAAGCCTTTAAATAATTCATGCATAGAGATTGGATAAATAACCATTTTCAATCCCATGAGGAATTTCGGTGCTTAGGTAAATATGCAGATCTGTCCAGCAGTGAGAAAAAGAAAAAAAAAATAGAAACTTTCATGTGACGGCCCTGGGTCCAGGGTGATAAATTTGTTTAAAAAAGAGTAGAAACAAGAAATTTAATAAATTAATTTTTCCATATTTGCTTACTGTAATATTCAGAGTTCTGTATATAATTTACCATTCTTTAACAAAGGAGAGCACAGCGCTTCATGCTTAATTAACTGACATCAAATTTAGATTTTATCTGTTTAAATGTTATCTGTTCCCAGAGTCATATGGAAACTAGATTTTACTTGCCTAGTTAGCAGTGTTGACTACTTAATACATGTTACTGGTCCAGACAGTATACATTTTTGCAGAAGAAATTGGTCAAAACAAATAGAAAAAGTCTCTTTTGTTGTTATTGGAGTCAGAGTAATTCAACTGGTAAAACCCAGCTTTGGCAACCCACAGGACAGTGCGGATTTGGGATTACACGCAGGACGCATGTATCAATGTGCTGAGCGGGCATACAGCACCCGTTAGGGGTCTGATGTGGAACACAGAGGTCCCATACCTGCTGACTTCTGGAAGCTGGGACTATACCATCCGAGTGTGGGACACGCGAGACGGGACGTGCCTTGACACTGTGTACGATCATGGGGCAGATGTCTATGGTACAATTTTTTCAGATGTATATGCTTGTTTCAAGTATACTTGCATCTTACATAAAACTTTTAGCAGTACAAAGGAAACTCTGCTTTATTTATTTATTTGTTTGTTTGTTTATTTGTTTGTTTGTTTAATTATTGAATTATCGGGGAGCTCATTCAACAGGTTGAGATTTCACTGAGCTGTTAATTAGTAAAATGAGGAGTGGCAAATTGGCTTTGAAATGAAAATTGATGATAGATCTCCAGGAGTAGGGTTGGGCAGCCCTTGTATATAAAAGGAATCTTCTGTGAGGGGGAAAAAAATCTTAACTCAAAGTATAGTGCCTGACTGAATTGAAGTTTCCTGAGTATGTTGAATGGAAATTAGTTTAATCCTTCCTGTATTCAGCATGCTGTTTGTCACTCTGTAGGTTTGACGTGCCACCCTAGCCGCCCATTCACCATGGCCTCCTGTTCCCGTGACTCTACGGTCAGGCTGTGGTCTCTCACCCCACTCATCGCCCCCCTGCTCATTAACATTCTTGTCGACCGCAGCTGGGATGACATCATCGGGAACACAGGTTGGTCACCTGCCCGTGGGATTAGTATCACAAGTAATACTAATTAATTAGTAATAAGAGGTGTTCATATTATGACCAATTTTCAAGCAGTCATTAGCTGGGTTTCCATCCAAATATACTGCAAAATTTAACCAAATTTTCGGAAATTCGGCAGAACAAAATGCGAATTTATGCACGTTTCCATCCACTACTGATATGCGAATGTTTGGAGTTGGTTCATCGAGATAAGCAATAGGTGGCGCTAATTCTCCATCTGTGTCACAGTACAACACTGCAGAAGAAGAGGGTGCAACGTGATAACATTTTACAGGTGCGTCTTTCAAACCTCGAAACAAACAACAGCAACAGAAGAAAGCTATGGACCAAATGGAAGAAATATCACAATTATGCACTTTTACAAGAGTATTGATAACAGCGCTATGCGCATTCATAATCATGTTGAAAGCATATATATATATATATATATATATATATATATATATATAGAACACTAGATTGCTGATGATGTCATATTTACATTATCCAAAGTGAAGCACCCGGCCACCAAATTGATACACCCAACTTCTTCATAAAAATGGTTTCCTATAAGGCCAATTTCAAATAAGTCAATATAAGCGTTAAAATGCCGAGATGTGCGGCTGCCTTTTGCAGCAATATTCATTTGAAGGGCTGTATTAAAACGTTTCATGCGTAAGTTAACGTAGAAACACAAATTTGTCACTTTAATAGAAAAAAAACGCGTTCGCGTGCTCACTAGCTAATTAGTCGTCCCATTGACTTGAATAGACGGCTGACTAAAAGCAAACGCTAGCGATTGATAACGTTCACCAGCGAGCTACTTTGGTACCCTTACGGTTGCGGGGACTGCATTGACTTAGCAGTTAATAAAATTAACAAGGTAGCTAACAAGCTAGCTACTCGTAATTGACATTCAACAACAATACTTCTTACCTGCATAATATTTAAAATAGTGGACAAGTCGCTTTGTCTGTTTATACAGATTTCCAAAAGACAAGGAGGGAAGAAAGGCTTCGCTGTTAGAAATCAGGAGAAAAAACTTTTCTCTATCCCCTCGATTTGTGCTGTGCAGTGATCATTTTTGAGAGCAGTGTTTTAACGGGACAGGGGCAAAGATGAAGCTTAGTAAAGGAGTAGCCAGAGTTAACTAGCGCTTCCTTTTAACAACGTTGGCATTAGCCATATGATTCAGTATAAACAATTCGGTTGATGGCAAATATGCTCAACCAGGGTACAATGAAGTGAGGAAACCAGAGAGTAATTTGATAACGTATACGGACATTCATCGATGTTTCTTATAACAGCTAAAACTTCTAAGCAATTATCTTATCAGAGGGTCATTAAAAGCCTCGGTCACGTTAACTTTTCTGCTCGCACTTTAACGTTGACAGCCGAGTCACATTTCGATCTTCCCTTTAGTAAGTGTGCCGCTTTTCATCCGCCAAAAAGCAAATAGTTAGGGAGACAAAATGTTGCTCTGCACAGCGATACCAAAATAACACCGACTCGCACGCAAGTGTTTTTGAAAATGTTATTTTAAAGTAGTAGGCGAAAATGAATGGGAGTCTATGGTCGAATTTAACTTCCAGGTGTATACATTGCAGGAACAGATGCTTCAATTGAGCGAACCCTATCAGCAATGTTCTATATATTAGTTGAAAGCCACCCAGAGACGAAGAGAGTTTGCAGTGGCCTATGTCACGTGATTATGAGCGTCACTGTTTATTCGCTGCATCTGTTTCCAGAACACTTATTCGCATTTTCCTTTTATCGATACACCAACTTTTCCACCTCCCCCAAGCGTAAAAACTTTTTTTGCGATATTTGGAAATTTTTTTGAATTTTCAGTGTTTCCATTCGGGTTTTTAATGCGCAAATTGAAAATGCGAATTAATACAGGTGGGTGGAAACCCAACTATTGATGGAAAAACAAAATGTAAACAATGTGGGCTCGATTTTTTGCATGCACTACATCTGACAATATGCACACAGACCAATTGCAAAGCTTATTCTTATTTTGCTCCAGCTGCAAGGACTAACTGGAGTTGTTCTGCCAGGGCTACACTGGCAGCTGGGTGGAGAAATGAATATTGAGGGTGTAGTTATAGTTCAGGGGGTGTTTACCTTGAAACTTAGATGACACAGAGAGAGTTTCATTTAAATAAGGTTGCGCAAGATGATTATTCCTACCTTTCTGATACATAAAGCAGACCCCATACGACAAGCCAGAACCGGATCTAAACTGAATCGCAGCTTATTTTTGATTTCATCAGAGGGTGGCATCAAGCAGAATAATCTGTCTGTATGTAACACTAATACAGTAATTGGAAGGTAAATGTAGCTGACCAGTAAATGCAGCTGAAAAAAGGTAACAATAAAAACCAATCTCCTTTAATTATGAATGGGCAGTACCACCATCCGAACAGGTTTCATTCATCATAGATAGGGATCTGGCATGGTAATTAGAAAGTTCAGCCAAAGAATAAGCAGCAAAAAAAAAGAACCTTTTGATAGACTTCTTTTTCGCTTGTTTTTAGCCTGTTTCTGGCCCGTTACTGGTTTCTGGCCTGTAGAGTAGAGTCAGCCATTTTGGTAAGGTAAGAGAGCTACAGTGGCTGCCATTGGCCAACCAATTTTCTAAGCGATGCTTTGTTAGGCTGACTGGACTTGTAGTAGTAGTTCTTGTAGAAGTTTTAGACTGGACTTGGTCACCGCTAGAAGTAGCTTCTTGGGGAATTTCCAATTCACTGCTCATGTTATTTTGTACTTGAGTGCTTCTTGGCCAAAATCAGCTTATGTGGCTTATTCCTCATCAATGAAAGAATGGATTTGTAGTGTTTTCTGATTTTTAATGAATATGGACTTGAGCACTTATGGAAATAACCCCTTCAATCCCTTCAATTGTTCCATAAATTGATATTACTTGATACATTTGACATTTTATCCCATTGGATAAAACAAACACTGCCTCTCGAAAGTTTTCGTGTTTTTCACTAGTTTTGCGGCCACAGTGGGTTCTCCTGCGCACTTGGAAGGGCAGGGTGAGGGACAGGATTATCAGTTGGTTGCAAACTACAATCTCACCGCTAGATGGCACAAAATTTTACACACTGGTCCTGTAACTGCAGAATCTGCCTGCTATTCATAGGTACCAAAAACGTCACTTTCGATGTTCCCGCCGCCATATTTGTGTCCGATTCCACTTTTCTCCCTCTCTCATGACAGCGAACGCGGTACATTTAAATGAGGAAGAGAGTCAGCGTTATTCTGAAAAAACCCCATCAATAATCGGTTGTGATCCATGTTTAGTACCCCTTATTTTATTTTGTCCGTTACCATTTGCGAAGTGTCCAGCTCAACTAACATTTCCTGATGCTTACATATACCTTGAAAGCCTGAAGGCTTTCAAAAGTACGGATGCCAATCAATATGCAGTTGCACGATTCTGAGCAACAATATGGCATCTGGAGACAAAAAAAAAAAAAAAAATGTCTACGTGATAATGGGCATGTAAGTGTTTCAACAGCAATTAGCAGCCGTGTTATCTTGGCGGTGATCAAGTCTGAAGAGCTACTTTTAGATTATTTGTTCTGAAGTAGGCTATAGCTGAGGCTATGCAGGCTACAGGTGCGACTTCTCATGTGGTGTATTATGGTCATTTGCCTATTCTGATCTTAAAAACAACGGACTACCACACGTTTTTCGATTTGTATATCAGTATGTACTTGAACGATTTTGTTCCCAGTTGCAGGTTTAGGCAGTTTAATGTTTTCTTCTGTAGCTATTCTGTTTCCCAATTTAAAAAGGTAACTTAGCTAATTCTCCAGGCTGATTATTTTTACTGGCAGGTCTAAGCTAATTCGCCACCGTTTTAAAACGTTGCTTACTGTGTCAAACCATCAAACGCAAAGAAACACTCGCTAAAAACGAAACGTTAAAAATAGAATCATATGTTCGTGAATGCGATATGCCACTGTTTGCAGTCCACCTTAAATGACAGTACTGCTTTGCAAAACTAGTGTTCGTCTAACGCAACGTTTGTCCTCAACTTAGCTAAGTATATATATTTTTTAAATCCTTTAGCACCCTTTGCTTGGAAAACTCAAGGGAGACACTTTAAACGCCCAAACGCGGTTAATATACTTTGAGGGAATCCGTCACTGAGTCGCGCTATTAATTGTTCAGTTTGTCAAACCAGTTCTTAATTACTGATTAATCTCCTGAAATATTAACACTTGCTAGCTAGGTAGCGTAACGTTACAGAACTTGAATGGGTTACAGAACGGTAACTTAGGCATGCTTACCTGTGAGATATGATCGCATTCATTTGTTCCTGTGATAGCTCTTCCTAATAGCAAAAGTTATGTCTTCACTCATTACAATACAGGCTTGCTAAGTCATCAGCATCTGTTTGCCAGCGTTACCATTAAGATAAGCCAAACCGCCGAGGAATATTCGTGCAGATAACGGAAGACCCTTACGAAAATGAACTAAAGAGTTACTATAGTATACTATAAGAATTGTATAGTGTTTTAAAAGTGTGGTTGTAGTGTTCTATAGCCTACGTTTCACCAGCTATAGTATTACAATAGTTTTTTTCTACAATATTTCAATAGTAACACTAAAATCTCTATCGTTCCAAAAACCATACAATTACTACAGTAATACTATAGTTTTTGATGGTAAATTTATGGTAAATTTTATGGTATTCCAATAGTGGTTTTTCGTAAGGGGAGCTATCACAGGAACAAGTGAATGCGATTTTATCTCGCAGGTAAGCATGCCTGAGTTACCGTCTGTTACCCATTCAAGTTCTGTAACGTTACGCTACCTAGTTAGCAAGTGTTAATTACTGATTAATCTCCTGAAATATTAAGAACTGGTTTGACAAACTGAACAATTAATAGCACGACTCAATGACGGTTTCCCTCAAAGTATATTAACCGCGTTTGGGCGTTTAAAGTGTTTCCCTTGAGTTTTCCTAGCAAAGGGTGCTAAAGGATTAAAGAAAATAATACTTAACTAAGTTGAGGACAAACGCAACTTGCCGAAAACAAATCGCTGACAGGTCAATAACTGGGAGTTAGATGCAGGCTGCCAGTGGTCCCTTCTAGAAGCCAACCTTTTATTCTGCCAGTTGGTTAAGTATTTCGCAATGTAATGAAATTGTAGTTTGGAGTTTCTCTGACAACTGCTGTTACAGCAAACTGTGCGACATATCCCGGGCATATTGGATAGGCATGGGCAATACAAATAAATAAAATGACAACATTTCTTGAGTTGCTGAGAAAAAAGTTCTTATTATTTTCTTATGATTTTTTGCAGGTAAGTACAGAAGACACAGACGAAGAGTTTGCCACAAGTCCAACGCCTTTACAGGAAAGGGTCTCAGAGCCACAGGGTCCCAAAATGGCTGATTTCGGCATTTATCAACAAAACCCATTGTGAAAATTGGGGGTGAAGCCTGAGGGCATTTTCGAAAATGCAGTCTACTCAGAAATAAACCTGGCCAAATTATCCATTAGGGTACCCTAACAGAAATAATTGATGCTAAAGTCATCAACCCCTTTTCTGAAGTACAGCAGCGCCCCTAGGCCCTTTTTAATGGAAAATGCATTGAATTTCACCCAATTATGTTCAACAAACATTAGGTTTTGCATTGATATTAAAAAATGGTATGAATGGGTTGCCTGTTTTTTTTTTTTTTTGGATCAATGGCCTGCAAAAATGTCAAAATTATCAGTGGGAGGGCAAACATTAACGCTACTCGCCCATTACTGTATAAAATGCAGTGAAGTCGCTGATGCCGGCAGTTGTTTGCCCTCCCACTGCTCTAACGTTCCCCTTCAATAACCCGTGGTGATTAAAAAAAAAAAAACTTTACACTGTTTTTATAATGTCCATATACCCTCCTCCATGATAGTTTCAATGAGCTACTGTGAATAATTCATAGTAAAACACAGTGACGTGCAGTCGGAGGTTAGTTTGGCGAGGCAGAAACCTCCCCTTTGCTTGATTAGCAATCAGGCGATTAACTAGTTTAGTAAGACTATTCGGCAGAATAGCCGGGCCAGTTTAGGTTTCAGCGGCGTAATTACTCAGTATATCGAACCTGACATGTTCACAGGACAGCAGATTTGTGCGTGCTTGCTTCCAGGAAGCGAAGCAATGTCATCAACAAATATTAAAACAGTTCGACTTATGCAGAGTTCAATGCTTAATCAATATACAATGTTATTCTCCTTTAAATCGGCGCTTTTACACCCAAACAAAAAGCGGCGCTTATTTTCAGTCTTCTTTCATAATCCGATTAACAAAATGTTTAAACGATATACAGAATTACCGAGAGCGAGAATTTTTCCTAATTGATTATTCAGATTTCCATCCTCGCAGTCTCGAATTGAAGGGTATAAGTGAATGAATCTTGTGACCGGTGTTCGCGAGGTGGCATAGGTAGCAAAATTCGTCAGAACACTGGTAGGTTTTGAGCGCCTGGCGCTGGTTTATTCCTTGGTATATTTTACTGAAACTTCACAAATAGGGTCAGGATATTCTGTCAACTAACCATGTATGTTTGCAGTAAAAATAAACTCACCTTTCTTGCTATTGTTGAGAAGAAGTCACGGCGAACTCTCGGCGAACTTCAACAACTTCTGTCGAACTAATTTCACATCCCTGGAGGTCTAGACTGGATGAACAGACTCGTAATTTCTCAAATTAGATGGCTGTAAGGCAATCAGGGCCGTAGCTGGGATATCACGTCAGCGCGGGCTGTCTGAAATCAACCTCCAAAATGGATATTTTTGCCACGCCGTGCACTTGAAAGTTTGTAAACACGGCGCAAATTGAGGTCACGCATTCATCCAGCAGGCGAATAATAGCTCTGTTCAAATCGCGTTATTGGCGTAATAGGCAGAGTTCATGTATGAAATGCGGGTATCCTATTGAAAAGGTTGCTTTGAATCAAACCATGGTGTTCTTTTTGTATGAAAATGGTATTTACATCATTTTTTTAATAAGTTTTCTGAGGCTTGTTTACCGCCCCAGTTCAGCTGTCACGCATTCCATTAGAGTTTATGCAGAGCGTTGCCCATGCCTATATTGGATTCACTTAATTTCAGTATTTCGCACATCTTCATGTCTCATCTTCTAAATGCAGTCAATGGCTGTGGGATGCAGCTGTGACCATTTCGGACACAAGTATGGCGGCGCGAAAGCACGGTGACGTCACATGGTCCCTATGAATTTCAGACAGCCAGCTTCACCCTACAGCAGATTTTTGTAATGGCATGGCTATGTAATATTCAGAACAACATGTTAGTTGTGGCATGTGAGACTGAAAATACCTGTTTAATTGGTTTTATTCACTCTGTCTGCTTAGTTTTGAACAGTGATTTTTGGTATGTGGACTTTGTACAGTAGCCTACATTTGTGTTGACTCAGGTGCAGAATAGGCCTGTCTGGTCAAGTATATATGGTTAAAGAGTGTTCTAGGTTTAGCTTAAGAGAAGTGCCGGAGACATCTTTCTCTGAAGGTCTTTGAAATCGGTGATCCAAGTGATCCAAATTCCAGAATTGCATTTTGGAAACAAGTTACACTGGAAGAAGAGCATGGCAACAATGTACAGTATGAAATTTACCATACACCAAAGATGCTTGAATGGCATACTACTCTGGCCAGATTTCTCAGTATGTAGTCACAGGTTCTCGATGTTACCTACTGTTTTCCACAAATTGACACAGTCAATCGTAATGCCCCACCAACACCCGGGTGATTGTGATAACTTGGTGGACATGTGTCTGTAAAGTAAAGGACCCATTTATTGTCATATGCCGTCTAATATCACTCATATAATTCAGACTCCATATAATCCTGCAACTCCAGTAATGAGCAATTCAGAGCAGCTGTGAGCCCCCAACCGACCAGCAGGGCCAATCATCCAGTTAACCCAGCCAAATGAGGCACCCGTGCTTCCCCATTACCAAATTCCAAGCAGAGGCTCAGCCAGGCAGCAGTTTACCTCCTGACATAAACATTGGCACAATCTGCTATGAAATGGTCAATTTCGAGTTTTCCTCCAACTTTGGCTCCGTCTAGCTTGAAAGTGTAGGTACTACCAAAGATATGCTTGGTATTCCCAAAAATAGAGCTCCAAATGCACGACAAACAGCATTTACCCTCACAGCACAAATTTGGGTTACAGAGAAAATATACCGCAAACATGAACCAAAAATGAATTTCGACCATCTTTCTGGTCGTCCATTGCACTAACCCAGCAAGATACCAAGGTACTATTAACTGAAAATGATAGTTTTGTTGTGAGTAAACACATAATAAAGCATTCTTGATTGGTGTATGTCTGGGATATTATTTTATTCCCATTCCCATTTTCAGTTTTTTCTGTGATTTCTCAAATAATTCAGGCTCAATTACACAGTTATCCAGCTTGGCGCTGATGTGGTGCTGATGTCTATCCAGACTTGAAGTGTCGCAGGTCATGATAAAAGTATAACACATCTGGTACTGTGTACCCTTAAGTCATAATAATAGATGTAAAATGTGGTGTCAAAAGCAAAACTGAGCCACTTTAGTGGCTTCCAGGTGGCGCCACAGGCAGACTAAGTGAGATATGGACCTAAAAATTTGGCTTTTTCCGTGGGACTACCATATCTACCTATGTGCGAAGTTTCATTCAATTCTAGGGGGGTCAACTCCTCAACTTCTTCAAAAAGTGCCATTTTCTTATGGAATGGCTCTTAAGATATGAAACAGTATGGGGTCTTTGTTGTTGCATTTTGCATTGTAAAATACTATTTAGGCTAACATGAGGTATCCTGTGTACATGGGCACAGTATGTAATGAGAAGTCCAGTTTGATTCTGAGCACAGACATTGCTGCCTTGGTGAACATCCTTGCATTTGATTTTTTTATGACAAAAATGCACCAAATTAGTGTTTTTATGCAACTAATAAAATGCTTTATTTGATGTCCTCAAAATAAAGACGAGTACCCTCATGAAAATAAGTAAAGTCAATCACTCGTGCACCTTCCTCCTGTGAGCACACCGGAGCCCCAACATTTGGGTGGCAATATTAGTATTGAAGCTGAGCCAGCCTTATTTGATGGATCGCAGTTCTTCATATCACGTCTACTAAGGGCTATCGCATAGCAAGTGCAGATGTTTAAACTGTGTCTATAAATTTAAGACTAGGCCCTGGTCATGTGGCTTTAACTCAAAGGACAAAGAAAAACACAATTGCTGTGTAAAAAGTGGAGAGTGTATTTAATCATGATATCTTTAGATTGATTTAATGGCGCTAAGCTGGTGAGAGTTCAATGCAAAGTGGTATAATTTTGGCTAATAATGCATGAACTGAGATAGGCCTGTGTCTTTTGTGTAAGACCATGACCAGGTTACACTCTGTTGGTTCTACTTACCTGGATGTTGTGTTCAATGTGCTTTTGCCCTGTTTGTGTAGATCGTGCTATGGTGCCTGGTTCCCCGCCCCTTCTGTGTGGTAAAGTATCCAGGGATATCAAGCAGGAGCTGGATAAATTGTCTAGTGACGTGCGTGCAAAGAAACTGAGGTGGTTCTCTGAATGTTTCTCTGTGAGTAAAATAAACACTTATAATTACATACATACATACATATTAAATTGTTCTGCTGTGTTAATGCAGGCTGAGTAGTGGAGTGTAGGATGTCATGCATGTTGTCATCTATATAGCGTGGGAACAGATGTTGTTAGTCAGGTATGAAACATAATTCCTGGAGGGCCATGTGTGCTTGTGTTTGTTCTCAGCAATTCCCCTTAGCCTAATTGGTACAATTAGCAAATTCGTCAGATATATGTGCAATGTATACACCTACGAATTTCTCAGAATGTAACACAAACGTTGCTTTGAAGGGCCATGGGTAGAATGCTGAAAATGGTTAAAAAATGTGGGTGACAGGGCAGGATTAGTAACAATGAAGGAGCTGTGACGAGCAGCACAAATTGTGGTGCCTGGGGATTCTGAATTTCACACCTCCACATTAAAGTGAGTGATATTGTCTTTGGCTCTTACATCACTGTATGACACTTTTCTGATTGTGAGAAATAAATATTTTTTAAATTGTGTATTTGTCATGACGCAGCCACCGGGCGGGAGTAACAACCTTTGGGACCTTGTGGCCGTGACTACAGGTCAGGATGACAGCTTGCTCCCCCAGAGCTACGGAAAGGGCATTATGCACATGAAGCACCTGGTCAGGTTCAAGACTGTGAGTTCAATACTCATAACTATCTGCCATTATTATCCCCGCCACAAAGTGGAAGGGGGATATGGAAGTGAGTGCTGTCCCTTCACATGTTTCTCTGCGTACCCACGTGCTTTCTGTTGTTTCCGGATTTTTTTTTTTTTTTTTTTTTTTTTTGGAAAAACAGCCATCTAATTGCGGGGATCTGTGTATTTCTTGCTTGTTCAAGTTACCACAAGTTCTCAAGTCACTGCTAGTACTGCACTGGCCAGTAAGCACAGGCCAGTCAAAGCTACAAAGCTTTCCTGCCTTTTAGTGATATAGCATGTTAATCAGAGCTATGTCGAGAGAGAGTCACGTCAACGGAAGTCCAAATTCTTGATCGTCACGTGATTCATAGAGACTGTAAATAGTTCCAAGAAGTTATTGGTGGGCAGTTTAAATGCATGTGTCAAGCAGGCGACAAAGAGACATACCTGCGATTTTTGGTAATTAGTAGTCAATAAATAGCGTTACTTCTGCCTTGTTGACATTTTAGGCTTACATTACCCTTTGCCATCTTATTAAAGCGATACTAACATTGAACAACAGCAAAAAAGCAACATTTAACTGCAGAATGTTGAACATTTGCACCTAATATATGCAGTTGTCAGGGTAGACTAAGGATCAAGGAGCTGAACTGGACGGAGAAATCTGGACAAGTGTTTATTAACAGGACTTGATATGAAAGACAACCAAGGATATATGTGTATAATTGCGCAGCACAGAAGATACAAGTTGGGAACAGGAGCTAGAAAGACAGGGCAATCTATGGAAAGTAAACTAGAATATACTAAGGCACAGAATATCCAAACTCAAGGAAGCTAACAAGCACAAATATGCAAAACCAAATCTTGAGCAAACACACAGGAGAATAAAGGATCTAAACTAGAAATGAGCACAGGTTTTACGGAAACTTTAGTTTCATGGTGGTAGTCAAGGAGGGAAGCAAGGTCTGTTAGGCTGGATTTACACTGCAGGTCTTGTTGCCCAGATCGGATATGGATCGGATTTTGAGGCCCATGTCCGATTTGTTCAACTGCGTGTTTACATCTTGTTTTGAGCGTGAATGATATCTGTTTCGTTTCGATTCCGTTTTTTTACACCACTCTACCTGGCCATTGTCTTGGGCGATCAGTGATCAGATTAAGGAAAAAAAATTGATTAGCATTTTTTGCGAATCATTATATCAGTTGATTAGCAATTGTTTAGCACATCTTAAAAATGATCAGCAAAAATTGGAAAACTGTATATCAAATTTTAAATGACAAAAGGACTTTTTAATAGAAATACAACTCCACTCCGAAAGCAAAACAGATTATTTCCAAAAGGCATCAATTTTACCCTGAACAATCACAATACAGTACATTTCCATTTCCCAATGAAATTTCTGTAAACTACTTGTAACATGGAGCACTGCTGTCTTATCTATACGTTACTGTAGCATAGTTGTTCAACAAATGATCAGAGATGTGAAAGGATGCATTGCCATTGAAATCCAGTCACACAAGGCACTCTCCAACTCTGTCACATTTTGGCATCACAACATCATGTATTTGAATGATCAGAAATCATTGTGCATGTTTCGGGAGAGGCCGGCAAACTTGCGATTCCCTAAAACACACAGCAATGGGACAAGTTTTTATGACTTTGAATGGCTTACCGTGATGTTTGGGTGGCTGGAGGAACATTCAGATGTGTAAAAACGTAAAGCGTACATCCAGTCAAGGCGATCCAGAGTTAAAACCGAAAGTGGAGGCCTGATCCGGAATTCTTTCCATTAGGGCAAAAACCAAATCACATCGCTTTAGTATAGCAATGATTACAATACAAAGATTCCCCTTAACTAGTGTCAACTAGGTTGGAAGATGGCTAGCTTTATAATCTGAAGAGTAACATAATACGCGATTGCACGCATAACAAGATAATGCAGCGAAAACTAGCCATGAAATAACATGTCTCAGGCCCGAACTGTCTGTTTGGTCTTTAGGTAAAATAAGCTGGTAATCAATATTGAAAGAGATCGTCAACATGCGATGGCAGGGCTTTGCATTCCTACTCTACAGCCCGGGGCCGTGTAGGCCTGTGCTCTCGCCTAGCCACGACATAACCGGATGAGACGACTTCTGCCCAGAGACTGTGTAATTCAAGGTTCTGTCACTCAAAGTGGCCACGCCCTCAATTATGCAGAAATTTAAGGCTTTATATAAAGTACATAGTCGAGTGATAAAAAAAGTCACTCCCTCCCACAGTTTTGACGAAGGGGGAAATTATCCATAGAGACTAAAACCGTATTTTGAACCAGGCTGTAAACATGTTTATTTTTGCTAAAAAATAAACATGTAAATCCAGCCTTAGACAAGGCCAGACAATGAGTGAGGGGAGAGTGGCTCTTTAGGTAGGGGAGTCTAGGCTGTACAGGTGCTCATAAGTAGTATTCTGGTGAGTTGGATGAAAATCTTGGAATGAAATTAGAGTCTGGAGGGGGCAGGACAGATGAAGAGCCTGGTACAGATGTGACAGCAGTATTCAATCAGTTTTAGTGCCTTATAAACATTAAAATGATTGAATTACCTAGACGGGTTTTAGTTTCTTTTAAGAGCAATTTCCTATTTATTACTTTTGAATTCTCTTTTGCTTTTGCTTTTGCTTTTGCTTTTGACTACTATGCAATTAATCACATCCTAATGTTTATTGATATATACAGAGAGAGGGGAAGGAATGTCTCAAAATTCAATTTTTATACTATTTCTTCAATTAATGGTGGTTTCAATAATCCCATGTAAACTGAGGAGCAAAGTAATCAAAGCAATAATGACTAATGTAATCTTCATGACTTTCAGAAAGGACAGGAGACCACCATCAGGTGAGTATCTTTGATTGTCAACTGACAGCATAATCAGTAGCAGCAGCATGATGTTAAGTGTGGTATCTTAGAAAATCCATTGCAAATAATCAGAATTTAATTTGTCCGTTTACGATTATTATGCACACTGTATTACTATACATTAATGCAAAATCAAAACAACTATTTTGATGACTTTTTGCTGTAAAAGATATACATTTCTTAAGCTTGCATGTACAGAAATGTTTTTAAAAAGGGTTCATTAAACACATCACATCCAGACAGTACAGGACACATTAAAACACACATTTATAAAATAATACACATACATTATATACATCTGATATCTTTTTACTTTGCACTTCTATACCACAATTAATTCATTGAAGAAATCTTGAATAAACTCAGAAACATGAATAGCATGTCAAGCAGTTTGTCTGCGCCCTTTCCTTCGTGTTGTCCTTGTATATAATCTCTACCACGGTTTGCTGTGCTGCATGGGGATGATCCAATCGCTGTGAGAGGGGAGTGCAAATGTATGGTTTCCCCAGTGACGTGGAGAGGAGTAAAATTGTTGGCTCAAGTCAGGAGGAGTAATCTAACAATCATGAAAAATTACAACAGCAAAAAAAGTGAGGTAATCATATTCAAACACTGCATTTTCACTATTTCACAACCAAAGACCACACGATTGGGAAGTGTAATGTCCAGTTTATTAAAAATAAGGGATAGGTAAAGGCTTGCAATGCTTAGGGAGTTGAGACTCAAGGTGCAGTGTGAGTGCCATCTGTCTCGTTGCAGGGGGTCTTCTGAATCGCCGGAGGTTCTTGTGCTGAGAGAGAAAGAGGGAGATAAAAGACAGGAGAAAGGTTTAGACACACTTATATAGGCTTGGATAGGAAATTGCACTGGCTCTTTGTTTCCCAAATTAAGTTTTGGAACTTAAGCAGTTGTGATCCTCAAAAGCTTTTGCTGCTGATATTTAACAATGAGTGGTATCAGTTTGTGACCTCAGCATTATAAGGTTCTATCACATATGTGTTTCTTGGGCAGATAGAACCTTGTAATACTGAGGTCACGAGGCACTGATGTAATAGGAATTTGTGGAAGGTTGTCTCATGTTCTTTGTAGTCTTTTAAACATGCAATACAGTACAGCTTAATATTTTAAGTATTTTGTAGCCTTGTATGCTTCATTTTTCACAATATTGGCCCTTTTCGAAATTAAGTTCTGTCTTAAATCTTGTATTTGGTCGTCCATCTCCCTCTGCCTTTGCTATTAATCCAAAATCAGATGAGAAGCAACAAAATATAGACAGGTTGTAGTCAACAGAATCGCACCACTAAAATGCTCAAACCACATTTTAGTTTACAGTACAGAAGTCAAAAATATATACTTAAATCAATATCAATAGCGGTGTATTTCAACAAATAATAGCTGTCTTCTTTATTATTTTGTTTCGTTAACTTTATTAAACTAACATTAGCTTGTACTCAAAGATAGATAACCTTTCTCTACCACCTCCACCCACCACTACAATAAGAAGCCCAACATTATATTTGTGTTAATTTTCTAATATTTGATTCCCCCACCCCACTGAAAAATCACATTTAAGAAACATTTTTCTCTAATTCCGCGATGTTGGATGAAACAGCATTGAAAGATCGGAATTCACAATTATCACATTACTGTAATACTTTTCCCATAGCCCAGCTCATGACATATTTTTGATACTACCCTTGCTACATATCACTTTTTCAAAAACGTAATTGGCTGAGAGCATGGGAAAAAAATCACTCCACGTTCTGTCACACTCTTTATATTTAGCCAAACTGAATACCAAGTCTAATGCAGGTTTAAATGGGTATGGCTCAGTGCTGTAGCAAGCCAGCTAAGTACCAGTCTCGTAACATTACTTAGCTTGCAAGCTACTATGCATGCAGTACTTTTTCATAACCATTATGTAACATTACTTTGTTTGCTAGCGAGCTAACGTTGGTTAGCTACTCAGTTGACTGAATTTACAGGTCGTTGCTCATTCAAATATGAATGTCTGTGACTAGGTGACTAAGTTAAGTTAGCAGAGCGATGGAGTTAGCTCAATGCTAACATATAATGGGCGCTAACAGAAATTACATTTGTTTTCTATTAAATTACCCTATTCAGTCGTGAAAAACAGAATCTTACACTCTTAGTCGTGTCATAAGAAAGTTACGAAACTCACTAAGTAAAGTTTGGGTATGTTACAAGTCGCAAAATTTACTCAGGTTCGTTTCATAACTTTCATGTTATACACGCACTCACGTAAGATCCTTTATTTATTATGCTGCTCAAGGTTAGCGATAGTTACCATGTGTTGCTAACTTTACCTAGTTAGTATTCTAGCCTTAGTCGTTGTCTGTTAACATTCAATGCATCGTCTAATTGAACAGGGGATAACCCAGTAAACTGATTGACTGCATGTGTTAATTAAATTCAGATATGCTGATAATATATAATCTAATTCTTGAAATGTCTTACCTTTTGAAAGTGCATGATGGGCTTATTCCGTTTCAACTCAACTGCGCGACTAGTCTTTATCACTAACTTCGGGGAACCATTTAGAGACTCCACGATCCACCATTGCTGTAAAAAAAAGTGGTCCATTGGAATGAATGGAGATAATGCGACTCTCTTTCTATATGGCTCTGATGTTAATGATTCAAGCTACTTTAGCTAATTTTTCTTGCTGATGCAGTCACAGTACAACAGGAGTAGAATATAACCTATCATTGCATTTGCAATAATTACTGAAATAGGCATGCTGTCTTTATAAAAGAATTCTAAACAGGAATCTATCTATTTGACTTAATTTTTTTATCATTTTGGTGTACTTTTCCTTACTTAATAAGATGGACTGGGTTGTAGGATTCATTCGCAGTTTTATTCCTGTCAGGTGGTTGATTTGTATTTTTTTGGTTTACCTTCATCTAATGATACTGCCGATTTTTTGCTTGTGATATTTCATCACTTTGACGATCAGTCAGAGGCTCAGGAGTTGACGATAGTGAAAATGTCCAAGTTTGGAGGTGGGATTGGAGCTCCAAGCAAAGAGGAGAGGCTGAAGGATGCGGCGGAGATCCATCTGAGATTGGGCCAAATACAGAGATACTGTGAGCTCATGGTGGAGCTGGGAGAGGTAAGACCTGGAACTGCCTGAATTTTATGCAAGAGAATGAAGGGAGAAGTTTGTTTTATTATTATTATTTAGCCCAGTAAAACATATCAATGGAATTAATTTACAATGTTGGAAATTAATAAGAGCACTATCAGCTGTTTGAGAGGCAGTCTAGTAGCATTAATACCAGTAGCATCTGGATTGTGTAAAAAATTGTGGTAAAATTACACTCAAATCATCTGCGTCAGTGATGACCAACCTTGTTCCTGGGGAAGATCTTGTTAGGTTTCACTCCAACCCTGGCAAAGCTCACCTCAAAAGTTAGAAACCCCGTTTAGGTGATAATTATTCGAGTCAGGAGTGTCAGATAAAGGTACGAATGAAAACCTACAAATGAAAATGGTTAATTTCAAGAGGCCGGTTTTGTGAGCACTGTTCTGAGACATTGTACAAGTATATGTGTATTGTGTGTGATAGTGTCATCTATGCAGATCATTTAATTCAATTACTTATGACTATGCTATTTTTCAGTGGGATAAAGCTCTATCAGTGGCGCCTGGCGTATCCTTGAAATATTGGAAAAAACTTATGCAGAGGTATGGTGCCTTTAAAAACTGTCAGTTGTTTTGTATAATTACGTATGGTATGAACTCTGGGAGGAAGGTATGCCATTAACAGTGGCATAGGGAGACCCTGGCTAATGAGGCTAAAGCCACAAATCATTTTTAAAAGCCCTGAATGTTTTTGGGGTGGAAAAAAAGGCTTTACCTTTGCGAATTGTACAGTAAAGCTCAACAACAGCAAAACAAGGCAGAACAGTACACTGTACAGTACACTTCAAAGTGTTTGTCTTAAGGAGTAATTTAATCTTACGATGAGACTTAAGTTCTTATTTCTTCTCTCACAAGTAGCAAATAATGGTTTATTTTAAGTTACTATGTGTGCTTGACAAGTAAAATTTTTTTTTACTCCCTGGACAAATCTAGAAATTAGTCAAAATTATCTCACATCAGTGGCAGAATTTTTGTATTACTGAGAAAGAAAGTAATAGAAAAAAGTCTTAATACAAGATTAGAATGCTTTGTAAGATTTTTTACATTTATTTTGAAGCGCCCTGGCTTAATACGTTTTATTTTCACAAGTGGGTCGGCAAAGACCATAGTAATAGCAGATTTGGGGACTAGAGCAGCCTGCAGACATGTTCAAGTTACTCACAGCACAAATGTAAAGTTGCAGCATCCACTTACTATTATAAAACAGGGGGACTCCTGTCTATACTACTGGCAATTGGTTGTCACTGCGTGATATAAATTTGTATGCGGCTTCATTGGCATTTTTACTTCCTCTTCCATCGGTATGGTGTCGATGCAAAAAATGAATGGGATTTTCGAAAGTCTGTGAAAAGAAGGTTAATGGTTAAACTGGCTCTCATAACATGACACTCTTGATTTTGATAATGTGGTTAGATACTCCAAAAGTTATCAAAAATGAAGGGTTTGAGACCCTAAAAGATGATAGTCGCTTCAAACATACTAACATTGAATTTATATGAAACCATATCTCTCACTGGTCTCTGATCATCATATCATTCAAATATTTTGGATGATGACTGAGGTAGGTGTCTGCATGTCGCCACTGGTTCCAAAATTCAGTCCTGAAGCCCCCTGTTTATGCTTGTATTTGTTCCAACCTCAGTTGCATTCGCATGACTTTGACAAGCTGTCGATTTGTCGTAATCAGATGTAATTTTTAGGGAAGTTATTTAACCTCTTAAGCACATTCTGACATATATCTAGGTGAAGAATGTCATGAAGAATAAAAAATTAATACGCACACTTTAATACATTAGAAACTGCATAAAAAGGGGGCAAAAAATTACCCAATCACTGTAAACAATGCATAGGTTTATAATTGGCAAAACTTTGGACATGTGGTCGGGCAAACTAATTTATCAGTTAAGCAAGTGATAAAGTCAAACCTATTTTGTGTCGTGTATATTAAGTTCAAGCAAATTATTTTAAAAGAATTCTAAACACCTGAGTTCATTAAACCTATTTGGAGGTCTAAATTGATCTGTTTAAAAATTTGGTGCCTGAAATTGCTTGCAACAAAGAAAAATGAACAAAATATGTTTGAGGGTTTTTTATTCTTTATGGCTCTCACATTTTTCTGTTATAATGAGGTTTAAGACAGTAAATAACTACTTCAAACATGATTTGCATCTAATTAGGACAAATTAAGATCTTATTAAAATCCTGCGACTGCAATTGTGGTTGGAACAAAAATCAGCATGCACGAGGGGCCCCAGGTTTGGGATCCACCGCTCTTAGCAGTATATAGGCATATCCGAAGAACATTATTCAGGGCATTCAGTTTCATTTCCCTTCTTTGCCACAGGTGTCATTAATTCTTGGCTTTCTCAAAAATGTCCCACATTATAAGTTTCCCATCAAATTTTATTTAATAAATTGCGAAAGTTGTGGGGAACATGTGCACATACTCCAAATCCCAAAGCCCTTTCTCTGCGTACATAGCATTTATAAATGAGGTCTGAGGTTTTTTGAAACTTGATACGGATAGGTTTTAATGAAATGAAATTTAAGAACCCAGCTAGAATAGCATTTTCTCAAAAACAGGAATGCTATTGGTTTTCACATAGAATCCAATAGTCTAAAATCAGTGAAGATTTGGGGTCCAATATTAAATTCACAGCGGAATTAAACTTGCTTTCTAGGAGAGCTGACCAACTTATGCAAGAAGACAACAATGACGTCATCCCATACTGCATCGCTACAGGGGATGTGAAGAAACTGGTCTCTTTCTTCACCTCTAGGGGGCAGCTAAAGGAGGCTCTACTGGTTGCTCAGGTATTACAAATCAATGCTCTTTAACTCTAGCGGTAAACAAGAATTCTCGCATTAGCAGTACTCTATAGGTTGTTCCAGTAAAATTGAGAATAAAAATTATATTTTCTTATTCAGTAACTCGTGCTCAGCTTTGTACAGTAAATATCTTAGTGTTCAGCATGGTAAAAAGTCTTAAGCAGAAGTAGCACCACTCAATACATTATCACAGTGAGGTTGTGACTAATAATACAACCCCATTTCCAATTTATGGGATGCTGTGTAAAATGTTTATTAAAACAGTGCAATGGTTTTCAAATTACCTATACAACACATTTAATTGAAAAAAGTACAAAGACAACATATCAGATGTTGAGACTGAGAAATTCGATTGTTTTTTGAAAAATTATGCTCATTTTGAATTTCATGCCAGCAGCTTTTATCAAAAAACGTGGCAGCAGGGGCATGTTTACCTCCATGATCCATCACCGCTTTTTTTAACAGCAATTTGTAGGTGTTTGGGAACTGTGGAGACCAACTGCTGGGGTTTTGAAGGAAAAATGTTTTCCCATTCTTGCGTGATGTAGAATTGTAGCTGATCAACACTTTGTGGCCTTCTTTGTCATATTTTTGTTTCATAATGCACCAGATGTTTTCAACGGGTGATGGCCTTGTCTGTAGGCAGGCCAGTGTAGCACCCAGACTCTTACAATGGAACCATGCTGTTGTAATACATTCACAAAATGGTTTGGCATTGTCTTGCTGAAATAAGCCAGGCCTTCCTGAAAAAGACACCTGGATGGCAGCATATGTTGCTCCAAAACCTGTATATATCATTCAGCATTCATTGTGTCTTTACAGATGTGTAATTCACCTATGTTATGTGCTCAAGTGCACCCCGCACCATCACTGATGCAGGCTTTTGAACTGTACGTTGATGGTTCCTCTCCTCTTTAGCTCAAAGGATGTGGCGTCTGTAATTTTCAAAAAGAACTTCATGTTTTGATTTGTGTTCTCCACTTTGCCTCTGTCCGTCTTAAATGAGCTCGGGCTTAAAGAAGGCGGCAGTGTTTCTGGATTTTGTTTATATATGGTTTTATCTTTATATGGTAGAGTTTTAACGTGCATTTGTGGATGCAGCGAGGAACTGTGTTCACTGATAGTGATTATAAGTAGTGTTTCTGTGCCCATCCTGTGATCTCCATTATAGAATCCTTTCTGTTTTTAAAGCAATGCCATCTGAGGGCCTGAAGATCTTAGCCATTCAGTATTGGTTTTTGGCATTACACCTTGCATTCACAGATTTCTCCAGATTCTCTGAATCTGTTATTGATATTATTTACTGTAGATGATGAAATCCCCAAATTCTTTGCAATTTTATCTTGAGAGATCTTATTTTTACTTTGTTGAACTATTTGCCCATGCGGTCTTTCACTGAGTGGTGAAGCTCTCACAAGCTTTACTTTTGAAGGATTTAGCCTCTCGGAGATGCTCATTTTATGCTCATCCAATCACATTACTGACCTGTTGCCAATTTACTTACGAGATGTTCCACCAGCTGTGATTTTTTTAGCATCAGAGAACTTTTCTAGTCTTTTGCTGCCGCTGTCCCGACTTTCTTGAAACACGTTGATGGCATCAAATTCAAAATGAGCACATATTTTTCAAAAACCAATATAGATTCTGTGTCAACATTTGGTATGTTGACTTTGTACTATTTTCAGTGAAATATATGGTTTAAATGATTTGCGAATCTGTTTACTCAGCATCCCAACTTTTTGAGAAGCGGCATTATATTCTATACTTTTAATCAGTAATTAGTGCTTCGCTGTTCACGGTAAAAAAAAAAAAAAATGCTTTGAAGGTTTGAAGGTGTGTGTGGGCACCTGTAATAGCATCATACAGTTCCTCAGCTGTAAGGAAGGCGTGATGTCATTCCTTTTCCCCAATGAAAGGGAATTTTTCAGAAACATAAGGGGTGGACTAACCAGAAAACTGACCCTCAGGGCAAATAATTTAAACCGTACATTTAATCGAAAAAGTATGTGATGATAACACCAGGTACTTTGGCTGTAGCACAAAACTGAGCAGCCCTCTTGCTTTAATACTTTGACCTCAGCCCCCTGTTTGTCTGAGTAGCGGCATTCCAAACAGTCATAAGTCAATGTGGGCAGATATCATCTTTTCTGCTGTATGGAGTAAAACTAGTGTGATTAGCTGGAAAAAATTTTTTCTGACACAAGCCCTCAAATATTCTGCTTAATCCTAGAGCAAATGTATATACAGGTTTTAAAATATAGCATATTTTTGTGTAACAATTCACCCTTCCATAAATCCTGTGCTCATTTATGCTAGGTGGCGTCATGGATGTTTTCCCAATGCATGCTGGGACTGATTTTTGACACCCCATGCTAGCCAGTATTCTGAAAAGTCTTTGTTTTCGCATGAATATTAAAATAGGAATCAGCTAACATTTTCACCTTTGACGGGTGTTCGCTGATTACATACGCACATGTTGTAAAAAGCTTGCTACGTTTATTTAAAGGTAACATGCTGCATGCCATTATCATTTAATGTCCACATTTCCAGCAAACCCAGCCTGTACAAGCAAATATGTACAATGTATATGCTTACTGGTCAAAGGCACAATGTAAAAAAAAAAATAGTTTTAAGATCTTTGGAGATATTTAAGATATGAGTGTGGAACCAGCCCCAAGAAAAATCATTGGCTTTCAGTGCCTCTTTCACTATGGCATCTGCACCATTCACCATTCTTTTTTAAACTGTGCTCTCTGTAGGTGGAGGAATGTTTGTTGTGTTTTGAAGGAAGTTCTAAAGGGAAAATCTATAAAGACTTGTGGGCACATGGGTTTATAGATGGGAGAATTGAATTTCCCCTTTAGTTGTGTCCCTCTGACACCAAAAATAAAATTATGTACTTTAACTCTAACACAAAGGTTTATAGGATATGAGTGACTCAAACCATTTGCAATAAAAAAAATTTTAAAAATTATTTCAATTATTTTCAAAAATGTATTTTTTGTTTTAAATTTCCTTGTAATATAGGTTTCCACTTCACAGAATATACAGCATGTTTTCCTGTGTGCCACGTGGAAATAAATTTTCAGTATCTGCAGTGTTTTTCTTACAATATTTTTTGTTTGTTAATTCATTCTGTGGACCTGGAAAAATAGGGTGCGTGTGAGGGCAACATCCACGTGCCACAGACCTCTTCAATAAACCACTCTGCAAGCATAGATGAAGACAACATCAGTTTGTACAACGGGTATGCTTTCCTTTATATAGCATTGTGGCTTGATTGCATTATCACATTTTTGAATTTCCTCTTACTTGCCAAAATTGTGTTTCCCTCTTAGGTCTGTGGCTGTGTGACTATTGTTATCATTTAAATTATGAAAGCAAGGTTCCCACTACATTTTTCACTTGTTCCAGGCTGCTGCGTGGCGTCTGTAAGGAGCTGGCTGAGTGGTATTTTCAGGATGGACGGGCAATACTGGCTGCTTGTTGCCACTTGGCAGTGGATAACACTGAGGTAGGCCCAAAAACACCATCAAAGGACCAGTGTTTTCACACTGGGCTGTCTGTACACTGCCTGGCCAAAAAAGCTGCAATTTGGATTTAAGTGAGCTAAACCTTAAGAGCCTATGATTGAATCATTATTGCGGTGATTAATATGTTTCAGCTGGCAACAATTCTTTTAACTCTGACTCAGGTAGTGTGTTGCTTCTCATTTCTTAAACAATCATGTAGAAAGACATATCCCGTGGTTGTGGAAAAGATGTTAGTGTATTTGAAGAGGAGCAAATTATTGGCCTGCATCGAGCAAAAGAAACAACTAAGGAGACTGAAGTCACTGGAATAACCCAGAGGAATAGTGGTGAACCATTAACTTTGTGGAATAAATGGGTTGAAAAAAAATCATGAATGATTGCAATTGAAAATCAACAAAATGCTTGGTAGAACTTAATCATAAAAATAAGGGCAGATTTACATGCACATTACAATTTGCAGAATATGCAGCTTTGTGGCTACAAGAAAGCCGCTAGTAAGGTTGGCTAATCAGGAAAAAATTACTTCAGTTTTCTTGGGAGTATAATGATTGGAATGTGGAGCAATTGAGAAGGGTCATGTGGTCTGACGAGTCCAGATTTACCCTATTCCAGTCAGATGGATGTGTCAGGGTAAGGAAGGAGGTACCTGTCATGCATCGTGCCCTCTGTACGAGCCACTGGAGGCAGTCAAATGATCTGGGTCCAGGTCTAGGTTCAGCAACGCTATGCAGCAATAACATGAGGTCAGCAGACTGCCTGAATGTAGTGAATGACCAGATTATCCCATCAATGGATTTTATTAATTGATGGCATAGGCATATTCCAAGATGACAATGGCAAAATTTATTGGGCTCAAATTATGATGGAGTGGTTCAGCGAGTATGAGGAATCATTTTCACACATGAATTGGCTATCATAGAGCCAGTGACCTCACCCAATTGAAGGTCATTGGGTTTTACTGGGGAAGACTTCTCGGTGTGGTTTGACTCTCCCTTCGTCAGTGCAACTTTTTTCAGAAATAAATTTAATATTGCATAAGATAATCAAAACAAGGTCAGGATGACTGTGGGCCATGTTCTATGCTTAAGGCAGTCCAACAAAATAGTTCAGTGCTGTGAAAAAATATATGGCCCCTTTTCAATTTCTTCTATTTTTGCTTATTTGTCATGTTTTTGTTTCACAATCTAGTTGTTTATGACGAAGGACAAAGATAATTTGAGTATACTCAAAATGCAGCTCTTAACCTTTCCCACTTGGGACTTGGGTTCGAAGGGATAATATTCGTCCTCCCACCTCACTTAAACGCATAACTTCTCCAAACTCAGTCCCGTTTACTTTTCCTAATTAACAACTAAGTAGTCATTTGTTCAGTTGCGAGGATGAATTACCGATCAATTACTGTCCATATCCCCTCAGCTTGCATTATTGTTAATTTCAATAATTATCAAGCATTTTCCAACCCATATTAATGGTGAGATGAAACGTCAATGTCTTTCAAAGTGTCTGAACTCCTGTAGCTCACAAAACCGAATCCTTTTTTTTTTGCGTCCGTGTCCGATCGGCTTGATATGCATAAGAAAACAATGCGGTTTTGGCGACTCAGGTCCGAGTGTTAAGTTTGCTCAAGTAAAATTAAAACTGTCTACAACCAATGACATCACCATAATGCAGGTTAACTCTCTACCTGTTTCCAATTAAGAATTGGACAGCTAATTAAATTAATTTACTGAGCAAATAGGCTACCAATAAACTGGGTTACCATTATTAAGTGAGACATGCAGTTTTGCGAGAGAGAGGAAGGCTACAATATGAAATGGCATGGATGGCAATCAAGTGAAATTTCTCGAAATTCCATCTTGAAGAATGCTATGAAGATGGTATTATGATAAGGTTTAGATTTTGTTTCTAATAAGTTAACTAGAGAAGCAATTTTTGAAGAAATTGCAAGTGTGAATGCTGAAAGCTGAAGCCACACTGCGATGCTGTCTTGAATACAATAAAGTTTGAATGATTTGAATGTTTGCTTACACTACACTGAATAGCTGCCATGAAAAAATATTTGAATTATGTAGAATACTTGAATGTTTATTAAAAAACTGAAAGAAAGCTGAACAAAGAAAGAATGAAAGAACAATGCTAACCATGTTACTCAGCTAACTTAGCTAATGTTGTTAGCAGTTATGCTAACCATGCTAACCACCTTACTTAGCTAACTTAATTAATGTTGTTAGCGGTTATGCTAACTATGCAAACAATGCTAACCATGCTAACCACGTTACCTAGCTAACTTAATGTTGTTAGCAGTTATGCTAAATATGCTGACCACGTTACTCAGCTAACTTAGCTAATGTTGTTAGCAGTTATGCTAACTATGCTAACAACGCTAACCACGTTACTCAGCTAACTTAGCTAATTTTGTTAGCAATTATGCTAACAATGTTAACAATGCAAACCATGCTAACCACGTGACCATGCTAACCAGGTTACTCAGCGAACTGAGCTAATGTTGTTAGCAGTTATGCTAACTATGCTAACAATGCTAACCATGATAACCACATTACCTAGCTAACTTAATTAATGTTGTAAGCGGTTATGCTAACTATGCAAACAATGCTAAACATGCTAACCACGTTACCTAGCTAACTTAATTAATGTTGTTAGCTGTTATGCTAACTATGCTAACCACGTTACTCTGCTAACTTAGCTAATGTTGTTAGCAGTTATGCTAACTATGCTAACAACGCTAACCACGTTACTCAGCTAACTTAGCTAATGTTGTTAGCAATTATGCTAACTGTTATCAATGCAAACCATGCTAACCACATTACTCAGCGAACTGAGCTAATGTTGTTAACCGTTATGCTAACTATGCTAACAGTGCTGACCATGCTAACCACGTGACCATGCAAACCACGTTACTCAGCTAATTTAGCTAATGTTGTTAGCAGTTAGCAGTTATGCTAACAATGCTAACCACGTTACTCAGCTATGGCTAATGTGAGAAGTCGAATGAAGTCTCTAGGAGAAAGTATGCTGAAGTTATAGAGGTTCAAAGTAGCACAAGAGTTTGAAGACTTTCAATGCATTTCTATGGGACAAAAAAAGAAAAAGTGAAATATTTTAATAAGTATAAATAGTATGAAAGAGAATAGTAATAGCAATAACGTCCAGAAAAAGCTGCACATTTTGATATATGAATTGTTGAAATAGCACAAAGTATGAAGGAATTGTTTAACAGCGTAGAACAGCGGAAGAAGTAAGAATAACTAGAGAAGCAATTTCTTCAGAAATTGCGAGTGCGAATGCTGAAAGCTGAAGCCACACTGCGATGCTGTCTTGAATACAATAAAGTTTGAAAGATTTGAATGTTTGCTGACGTCACACTGAATAGCTGCCATGAAAATATAATATTTGAATTATGTATAATACTTGAATGTTTATTATAAACTAAAAGAAAGAAAGGTGAACAAAGAATGACTGTGCTAACAATGCTAACCATGCTAACCACGTTACTTAACTAAGTTAATGTTGTTAGCAGTTATGCTAACTATGCTAACCATGTTATTCAGCTAACTTAGCTAATGTTATTAGCAGTTATATTAACTATGCTAAAAATGCATACTATGCTAACTACGTTACCTAGCTAGCTTAATTGATTTTGTTAGCGGTTATGCTAACTATTCAAACAATGCTAACCATAGTGTTGGTGCCAGGTTTTATTATTGATCATCACTTTAAATGGGGAGCACATGTCACGTGGTGTGGGCGTTACCGACTCACCTCAGTGGTAAATCAGCTGATTTGGGAGAGGGTTTGGGAATGAATGAACTAGAGAGAGGGGGTGAGTGGGGAAGCTCACATTTTGCTGACCGCATTACTTCTGGTTTTAAATGATTGTTTGGTTCACTGTTTGAAATGAAAAATAGGTGTATGAAATGCAGCATCGGATCTTCGCTTTATTGACAGCCAGTCAGCGAGTCAAGCAGGTAAAATTCCCTCATCTTAGACTCTGGCAAAATCTTAAAATGTTTGTCGATAGTCACCACATAGTAACCACGTTACTCAGCGAACAAAATTAATGTTGTTAGCAGTTATGCTAACCATGCTAACCATGTTTCATAGCTAACTTAATTAATGTTATTAGCAGTTATGCTAACAATGCTAACCATGCTAACCACGTTACTTAGCTAACTTAATTATGCTGCATTCGGTAACACTCGTAAACACGAGTCATGTCGTGAATTAAGTCGAAGGTACGAGGAAGGATCATTCGGACAGTGAGGTTGTGAGGTCAAAAGAACGGAATTCACCAGTCGTGTCTTGAAAACACGGCTCGTGGGACGCGTTACCGAATGCAGCATTAATGTTGTTAGCGGTTATGCTAACTACGCTAACAATGCCAACCATGCTAACCACGTTACACAGCTAACTTAGCTAATGTTGTTAGCAGTTATGCTAACAATGCTAACCATGCTAACCACGTTACTCAGCTAATGTGAGAAGTTGAATGAGGTCTCTAGGAGAAAGTATGCTGAAGTTATAGAGGTTCAAAGCAGCACAAGAGTTTGAAGAGTTTGAAGACTGTTTCAATGCATTTCTATGGGACAAAAAAAAAGAAAAAGTGAAATATTTTAAAAAGTATATATAGTATGAAAGAGAAGAGTAATAGCAATAATGTCCAGAAAAAGCTGCACGTTTTGATGTATGAATTGTTGAAATAGCACAAAGTATGTAGGACTAGTTTAATAGCGTAGAACAGCGAAAGAAGTAAGAATAATAAGTATAAATAAAATGGCCAACATGAAAAACAATAGTGTGAATGCTGAAAGCATTCACAGTAATAATTAGGTTGCACTGCTGTAAAAAATTCTCGAACGGGAGATGGAATTCAGGGAAAGTACTGGATTTATAAACTATTTGTTCCCCATCCCTACAATACCACTCGTTGTCATTGTAGCCCTTCGGTGATCTCTGTCATTTCTTAATACATCCTTAATAATTATAGGCTTATATATTGGTCTTGATCATTCAGATTAATAATCACACTTGATAAATTGTGTGATTATTAATCAAATGATCTTAAACAAGAACAGCTTGAAAGCAATTAGGTGTTTAAGGATCAGAGGCTCACGGCACGCCATGCTAAACTTGCCCCCGGTACCAGGGCGTTCGGGTTGAAGAGGTTAATTTAACATTTCAATTACTGAAGGTGAAGAGTTATTTAAAACCTATTTCACCCATGTGAAAAAATAATTGCCTTCCTAAACCTAATAACTAAATGTGTTGCCCTTGGTGGCAACAACTGCAATCAAACATTTATGGTAAGTGGCAATGACTGTTTTACATTGCTGTTGAGGACTTTGGGCCCTCTCTTCTCCACAGAATTGTTTTAATTCAGCCACATTTGAGGGTTTTTGAGCATGAACTGCCTGTTTATGGTCATGCCACAGTATTGCAATTGGATTCATGCCAGCTTATTGACTAAGCCACTCCAAAATCTTCATTTTGTTCATTTTTAGCCTTTCAGAGGTGAACTGGCTCATGTGCTTTAGATCATTATCCTGCTGCATAACCCAACTATGCTTGAGCTTTAGATTACAAACTGATGGCAAGCAAAATTCATGGTTCCATCAATAATGGCAAGTTGCCCAGGTCCTGATGCAGCAAAGTAGCCCCAAACCAACACACTGCCGCCATTGTGGTTGATTGTTGGTATGATGATCTTATTGTGGAATGCTGTGTTAGCTATATACCAAATGTAACGTAACCCAGGTCTCCCTAGAAATTCCTCTTTTGACTCGTCAGTCCGCAATTATTATCCCGAAAGTCTTGAGGTCGTCAGGATGTTGTTTGCAAATGTGAGATGAGTCTTTGAGTTCTTTTTGAATAGCAGTGGTTTTTCACCTTGCAGCCATCCGATGGATGTCATTTTTGTCCAGTCTTTTTCTTATTGTTGAATCATGAGCACTGACCTTAACTGAAGCAAGTGAGGTCTGCAGTTCTTTAGATGTTAGTCTCAGTTCTTTTATGACCTCTTGGATGAGTCGTAGATGCGCTCTTGGAGGAATTTAGGCAGGCCAGTCACTCCCGGGAGGGTTCACTGCCGTTCAGTGCTGTCTCTGTTTGCAGATAATGGCCTTCACCGTGGTTTGCTGGAGTCCCGAAGCCTTAGATATGGCTTTGTTACCCTTTATAGAGTGATAGATATCAAAGACTTCATTCCTCTTCAGTTCTTGAATTTCTTTGTGTAGCTTCATCATGTGCTGCATTTCACCTACTTCACATCGCCCGACAGGTTCTGTTTACAGTAAGTGATGTTTAGATTCAACAGGGCTGGCAGTAATCTGGGTGTGTCTTGGCAAATAAAACTCAATTATTAATGAAATTCTTGAATTTGTTGATTTAGTAACGAAGGGGGCAGCTATTTTTTTAACATTGGGCCAGGTAGGGTTGGATAGCTTTTTCTTGCTTCAATTAATCTTTTAAAAACTGCATTTTATGTGTACTTTGGTTATCTTTGTCTGATATTAATATTAGTTTGATGATCTGAAACATTTCAATGTGACAAATATGCAAAAATAGAGGAAATTGGGAAGGTGGCAAATACTTTTTCCCTGCACTGTTTAATGTTCAACTTTATTTTTGGCCTGGCAGTGTACATCTGTACTCATGAACGGACTACAAATGTCATATATGTTTTGGGTTTTGTGCTTTTTATTGATGAAGTGTAATTGTACCATGTCTTCACATTGAGATTTTTTAAATTAACTTATGAGGAATTACTTTAATACATCTTGTAATGCAACTTCTGTTATGCGGTGAACAGTGCTTTTATGTTTTGCTTCAGTTGATTTTCTTCTGTTCTTTTTGAAGTTGGCAATAGCCAGTCTAATTAGAGGCAATGAACTGGAACTGGCCGTATGTGTTGGAATGGTGCTGGGAGACGGAGCCAGTCAGGCGACACATTATGTCTTGGAACTTCTGGCCAGAAAGTACATGACTGCTCCAACCTGGTAAGACTCAGCACTGTCTCCAAAATATTCACTACTGAATTTATTGTGTATCGTGTACACATCTTGTGGAGAAAAATAAAGTTATATTGGACATTTACTGATCATTTCAGCCTGATAATGCAAATATATTATTACTTTTAATGATTTGGTAGGAGTAAAACAACAATTTGAAAGAAACAGCTTAATAATGTGTCTTGACCAGAGATGGCTGGTTGGCTGAAATTAGTTTAGGGACAAAAAAAAAATTTCTTTGAGTGAAATGCTGTCATGACCTGTTCTCAATCTTTTTTTTTTTTTTGATGAACAAGTTTTCAGATAATTAGAAAACTCAAACTTAATGCTTCCTTCTAAATGCAAAGTTGTGGCGATTATAGAGTAAATTCAATTCAGAAAAATGTTTTATTCACTTTGCAAGAAAAAAAAGAAAACAAAGATTTACAGGTATCCGCAGTTGAGCAATGTCGATTGAAATTCAATTTTACTCGGAAATGAAACGTTTTATTTCTCGTCTTACCTTAATGAGGAGAACTGGCAACACCTGATTATGTTGAGTGTTTTTGGAGTCCACATAAAGAAAAGATTGAAAACAGGTAAAGACCAATTATTAATTTAAAGAGATGTTCTATGCCTTTTCAGTTCACCAGCGGCCACTAGTCTTGACCGAAATTCACTCATTTACTTTCAGCACAAGTTTCTGTAAAATTGTACTCTTATGTGTCTCTGTCCTACGACTCATTGGTATTACGAAGGATAAACCAGAAAAAATGAGAATGCTCAGTTGTTTATTTTACCCCTTTACCTGGAAGATAGTATGCATGACTTCTTTTAATCTCTTCAACCCGAACACTCCTGGATTTTCTGACAGATTTCTGTGGCATGCCGTTAGAGGTAGAGAAGCCTCTCACCTTTTAATGCATCATTGCTCTTAACCTGTTCCCGTTTCAGATCACCTGATTAACAATCAAACAATTTATGTACTTTATAATCAAGACTGATACATTAGCCGATAGTAATTTAGGAAATATTAATTAAGAAATGACCAAGAGGCTATCTATAGGCTACACTTGCATTGTAAATCCAATACGCAATATTTTAAGGATGACAATAATACAAACAATTAATTACTCCAAAACTTAAGCTTTAGTCCATCTCCCGTTTCAGCATTTTTTTTCGGCAGTATAATTTATTTTCACTCACTCAATGTTTTCAGTGTTAGAAAGAATACATTTTAAATGGGAAACATCTAATTACAAACATTTGGCCTCATGCAGCAACACTCAGCAACACAAAATTATCTTATATTTTCTCTTAGTTTTTTGTTAAAGAGAAAATAAGGGAAGTCAACTCCAGATGCACCAAATGTTCCTACCACCCAAATCTGTTCTTACCTATGTGTGCTGAATGATGAATCCCATTTGATTGCGAATTGCAGGTGCATTGCTGATTGTTTGTAATTAGCATGGGAAATTCTCACTACTTACCATGTAAGGGCAGGTGTTGCGCCATGTGCGAATAGCCAGCTGGAGAGATGTCCCCGAAAAAAAGTTACAACTACAGCAGCAGCAAAACTGAAGTACTGCTAAATAAACTTAAGGTAGAATACTGCTATTAAGCATGAAAATCTTTATTTCATCACTTACATCAAATTGCTTTATTGATATGAGAAGCAAACATTCAAATTAGCAGGGATGGAGGTGATTTGCATAAATTATGCAAATTAGGTGTCCAAGATGGCCGCCGCAAAGGAGCATATCATGACTATTTCAAAACACCATACCTCAGTATCTAATGGACATATCAACTTCTTATTTTGCACACAAGTTGCCTGATCCAGCATCTATGGGCTAAACCTCTTAAAGTTGGATACTTTAACAAAATGCAAAGGTTTTTTGAAATTTTGCTCTTGACTTGAAAATTCTCTACCTCATTATATATTCAGCACCCCCTGAAATTAAAAGAGTACCAAAAGGGCCATATTTTTTAGGTTCAGGACAACCATCATGCTGTAAACTAGTTATGTTCCAAACTTCATTAAAATCAGAATAGCGGTTTTTGAGAAATGGCCCGTGAAAAATGTGGAAATGGTAATGGTATTTTTATAGCAGTAATCTACCTTAAACAAAGTATTTAACCATGAATTAAATAATCCAATAATTAAAATTCCTTTACAATATGGAATAATCTAAATTTGATTCTATTAAATGGATTTTCCTCCAATTATGCAGCTTACGGAGTTACAAATAAAGATATACGAATTTTTATTTCAGCCATGAAGCGTAGCTGGTTAAACCAGCCTCGAAGCGTAGTTGGTATTGGAATCATAAGTTCTGTGTGTTCACATTAACGCGATAACAACAGAGCCGTTTTAGATTCAAACGTAAGACACTGCATGCCACTAGCTGGGATAAAAAGAAAGTATGTTTATCGTAATTATACATGTTTGAATCAAGCCCTGCTTCATACAGTTGCCCAGCTTTCATCGCAGCTGGTTCAATTCCAGATGATCTCTAGTTAGGAAAAAACTTTGATTAAAATATTAATTATTGGAAGCTGTTCATTTTGACAACGATAAAAGAGCACATACATAAAAACCACAGTAAACAAACAACAACCAAATGCTTCTTTTTGTGGCATAACACAATTTGCCATTGGCTATAGTAGATCACTTCTTGGAGCTTCAGCTCATCATGCATGCGGACCATATAGACTATATTAAACAAAGTACGGTCTGCACAGTCGCCAAAACTATCAGTTGCATTTGTACAAACACAAAACAAATTATCAAGAAGAGCTTGCTTTACGATGCTGCACCGCATTAGCTATTACTGGCCGTCAGCCTTCAACCTCATGGTATGCGGAATGATAAGAATATGGGTAAAATATTGAAGACTTTCACAGAGTGGAGCGCAATCGAGTATCCCTGACATGCACAAACATTGCAATTTTCGCTGTCCTGGATGAGGCTTTGAGGTTTTTTTGGTTTCACACTTGAATAGAAAGCTTATCAAGCAATTAAAAATATTTTAATGAAATTTTCTCACACCATTTGTAATTTCATTAATGTAAAAATAGTTATATTCAAAAAATACCTTTAAAAGATCTTAGGGATTTTTACAAGTGGCAGATTACAATCCAGTTGTAGGGTTTATTGATTGTAATGCCACCGTGACACCTGCACGATTTTCGTCCCCGCAATGCCGCGCAATGCGTTGCGGCAAGGCGTGCCATTTCGGTGGTACGCAGCGGAGCCTTGTTTGTGCCCTGTTCGCGCACTGTACACGCATAAGTTACGCACTGTCTACACAATGCGCGGCCAAAAATTTGAACTATGTGCAAACAATGCGTGAACATTTTGTGAGAAGTTCCTGCCATGCGTGAATGGTTCGTGACGTGCCGTGATCACATGAACAACTCGTGACAACACCCTAACACGACACGCATTGACACGCACCGTCGGCAGTGTTCACGCTGAGTTCGCGTAGTGTTCACGTATGGATTATGCAAGTGGCACGCACATGGCACGAACATTCCGTGCCGAATTTTTGAACATTTCAAAATTCTCTCTAAGACATGGCACACACCCCTGCACTCTTCACACACTCCTCACGCTCGTTCCCGAAGACTTTAATCATTGCCACAACGCATTGCGTGGCATTGCGGGAACAAAAATCGTGCAAGTGTCAGCGTGGCATAATACTGTAACAATGGGATAGAACCTAGAAGAGGATGGCACAGTTCAGTTCAGATGTTGGGAGCAAAGTGCAGAGGCATTGCCAGTGGCTCTCCGGTATGACAGCCGGATGGAGTGAACTCTTCGCCAGAGCCAAACTGTCCCAGGGAAGGCTAGAGTAGCTTAGGAGGAATGCTTAGGAATTCATTGCTGAGTAACACTGTCCTCCACCGTGCAAGTGTCCAGCGAAGGTGACTGTTCGCCCGGTCAAGTCTGTACCCGCGACGGATGGCGGTCAGGTCGAGACCTCGGTGCGGTCGGTGGGCTCGGAGGTCTGCCTCCCTCAGGCGATTTCAGATAGTCTGAGCTGATATCCGCCTGTTGTGCAGTCTGACGGTCTTGTCAGATGCCCTGGTGGCTGCTCAGAGCCAATCACAGAGGTGCTGTAGCCGCATGTGCTGATCCTGTGCGGGCGTGGTCACACGTGGTCGTCGGGCATGTGGACGATTCACAGTGCTGCCAGTCTCTCTGAATCGACTTCTCAACCGGCTGATGGTGGAATGATGCACACTCAAGTGCGTTGACACCGCTGTCACAGATATCCCAGCATTCAGCATGCTAATGGCACGCTCCCTCATGACTTGTGACGTGTGGCATTGTGACTTGTGACAAAAGTGCACATTTTGGGGTGGCCTTTTATTGACCCTGGTGCAAGGAGTGCCTGTGTATTGATCCAGTCCTGATGACCATAGAAGGATTGGGAGCTTGTTCCTAATAAACTGGACAGAGGAACACACTTGGACAGGAATTAATAAGAACGCAGTCCTGAGCCCAGGACTCTGAGAGAGGCTTGGGAGCTTGTTATTATTACCTACATAAGGAAGAAAGCTTCCATAAATTACTATCATTAAAGGCTATGTTTTATTTTCAAAAGGCGAAGAGTTTATCTAACAAGTACTTTCTGGGTTTAAGCACACATCAAAGGAGGCAGTTTGAATACCCCTCATTGGTATAAAAGGTGAGAACTAGGAAATGAGACACAGCCGGGGATAAAGCAACATGCAAGGCGCAAATCAATCAAAAGGAGACTTTACCTCTAATAGACACTCAAGTTGCTGAATTGGAAGAGACACGTAAGGCATTCACTCAAGGGTTGTGACAGATGCAATGAACAATAATGCCAGCTAAAAACAAATGGGCCAGTCATATTAGTTGCTAGCCTTCATAGATGATGTGAAGAGGGGCAGTCACACACTTGCAGCCACGATGTGATAATAACTCATTTATAAAATTACCAGCGTTTTGGCATAAGTGTTCTTCAGGACACTGAAGGATGATTCCTTCATGGAATGCATGGAAATCATAAATAATTTAAATTGATAGATTCATTATCATCATGTCGTGGCTATGTTCCTTCTCTTTTTGAATTAGGAAAAGTGATTGGGAACTGGTTTGGAGTAAATATGCAAAAAGGTGAGGTTACTGGAGGGCTTTTATACCTCTGATGTCATGGCACTGAAAATCCAGAGTGGAAGTGGTGAATGTGCTTACATATGCCATCGCTCAGAAAAATTCACCAATTGCGTTTCTGATTTTCATTTCCTTGTAGCTTTCCATCTGTTGGATACAGGTATTTTACTTTCCTGCTTAAAAAAATGCACAACTGTCTTTCATGTGGTCGCTTTTTAGTGCACAACTTTTTTAGTGTGTTCTCTTGCCTTCGTTTAATCAGGGAAGTTCCTTTGGGAACGTTTCTCATTTTCAAGGACATGGCAAGGAAATGGCAGACAGATCAGTTGCAAGTGGAGAGGGGTAAAGAGAAACAGGAGCAAGTATTTTAGTATTTATATTTATATTATATATATATATATACTAAATATATATATGAGCCCCTAAGAGCCATACTGGGCCAACCCATGTTGGGGAACTTTTGAGAAAATGGGACTCAAAGTTGCCAGCCTCCTGTGTCATCTAGAGTATCTGGGAACTAGAAACACTGCTTATGTTAAAAACTCAAGAGATGTAGACTTACGTGATGCACTTCTTATGCAGGTTTTGGATGCCCTTCTGTTTCATTTAAAGTGAAAGGTACCTCCTTCTGAAGCGGAACCATCATCTTCTGATTCATTTGGGTCAAACTCTGGGTCTCCATTATCTTCCACTTCACCATCATCATCAATCATAGCAAGCAGTTCCTCATCAGTGAGATACCCAGCCGCCATGTTTACATTGAATTATGGGAAGTTGTGGGATGGTCCACCATGGCTAAGGCAGTGCAGTGCATATGTACAGTGGCAGAGAGGACGTTTGCTTGTATGAACAATCCATGTGGGTAGATTGGGTTGGCCCATTTAGGAAATGTAGATCTCAGTTTTCTGCACATGCTGACTACCTCAACTCAATTTCGCCAAAAGTGCGGGATGGCCCGGTATGGTTCTTAGGGGCTCATATATAGTTTTAGTATTAAGGGCCTTACTCAAGGGCCAAACAGCAGATTTCTTTCCAACTTATTTATCTTATCTTTTCAACTGGTGCTTGTGATTACAGCAGTTGGTTCTGAAAGATACCCATTTTTTTTCAAAGTGTATTTTTACCTGTGCTGCGGCTGATATGTCACTTCATTCTAACTACAGTTGCTGCCAATGCAGGGTAAATAATGATTCAAATTGATAATGGATATGCAGTATACCAGAAGTAAACTGCACTCAGACAGATAATTTAGTTACAGATAAGGCCAAATTCAAGTAGGCTTGTACACCAGAAGAGTTACATCATTTAATTGTAAATTAAAAAGAAATTACAAAATCACTTTGCCCTCTAAAGGGTGTGCTGTGTGATAGCATCAGCTGAAATTGTTCCACTTACTCTATTAAATATATAAATCATTTGACTGCTTAATTGAAATGTATTGTACTCTGAACAAAAATATAAACGCACAAAGTAATTTTTTTCGAATTATTTTTTATCAGTCGGGAAATATTTCAACAAAACAATTATTATTTTATTCTTGCCTTAATATTCAAGCAACAGAAATATGAATAACAATTTACTGTACACAATTCATGAGTTATCACAGCCTGAACCCACCAGGGGTCAGCAGGCAGAGTTCACAGCATTCAGTAACAAGTGTGTCCACCATCGGCATCAAATAATGCGGTACATGGAGTTCACGAGATTGTCAATAGTGGCCTGTGGAATGTTGTCCCGTTCCTCCTGCAGCGCAACTCGGAGCTGGCGCACATTCTCTGGAACCGGAACACATTGTCTGACCTGCCAATCCAGAACATCCCAAAGGTGTTCAACTGGCGACATATTGGGTGAATATGCTGTCCAAATGAGCGCAGGGACATCCTCCTCATCAAGAAACTCTGAGCAGATCCGGGCAGTGTGTGGCCGGGCATGATCGTGCTGGAATGTCACGTGATGGAGTCGCACAAACGGTCCGACTATGGGCCTCAGGATCTCGTTGCGGTACCGCTGCCCGTTCAAGTTATCCTCAATGAAATGCAGATGGGTACACTGTCCATGGCATATGCCTGCCCATACCATTACACTTGCACCACCATGTGCCACCTGACGCACGACATTGGTGTCAGCGTAACACTCGCCCACATGTTGTTATACACATTGTCTGCCATGTGTGCGGTACAGTTGGAATCGCGATTCATTGCTGAGTAACACTGTCCTCCACCGTGCAAGCGTCCAGCGAAGGTGACTGTTCGCCCAGTCAAGTCTGTACCCGCGACGGATGGCGGTCAGGTCGAGACCTCGGTGCGGTCGGTGGGCTCGGAGGTCTGCCTCCCTCAGGCGGTTTCGGATAGTCTGAGCTGATATCCGCCTGTTGTGCAGTCTGACGGTCTTGTCAGATGTCCTGGTGGCTGCTCAGAGCCAATCACAGAGGTGCTGTAGCCGCATGTGCTGATCCTGTGCGGGCGCGGTCACACGTGGTCGTCGGGCATGTGGACGATTCACAGTGCTGCAGTCTCTCTGAATCGACTTCTCAACTGGCTGATGGTGGAATGATGCACACTCAAGTGCGTTGACACCGCTGTCACAGATATCCCAGCATTCAGCATGCTAATGGCACGCTCCCTCATGACTTTGTGACATCTGTGGCATTGTGACTTGTGACAAAAGTGCACATTTTGGGGTGGCCTTTAATAGACCCTGGTGCAAGGAGTGCCTGTGTATTGGTTACGCTGACTGGCCAACTCAATGTTATGCTCTATGCAGCTCAGGGGTGGAATAACTCAATGAGTGAGTAATCTCACAGGGAGTGGTCAATGAGAAGTGGGTTACCAGAATTGAGCAAAACAAATAATTCAGTACACCAATAAGCACTATTTGTGGGCAGATTTAATTATAGGTCAATTTAACTCAGCATTTTAGGTTTGTGCGTTTATATTTTTGCTCAGTGTAATTTGAAAAATAGAATCTGCTTGTGAGATAAAAAAATAAGAGATATGAATTTAAAGAAAAAAAAAATCTTCATTACAATCTGAGCCTGTAAGTTTATAAACAGTACTTGCACTGCGTAGTGCTAAAGATGTTCTTGCTAAACTGGACATTTTCTCGCGATTAATGTTTAGAAGCCCTCCCAGTACTAACATGATAGCGCTTATCTTTCTGTCCAGGGACTTGGCTGCTGATTTGTTACAAATGATTCCAGACAACGAAATCCTGTTAGTCAAGTTGTGTGCCTTCTACCCTGGGAATGTGGCAGAAATCAATGATCTTCATAGAAAAGTATGCTTTTCATTTGCCAGATTTGTGGATTTATCTGAAAATATCGCAGTTAGTTTGCTGATTATATTTTACCTTCAACTACCTTCAACATCTGTCTGGCAGTAGGCAGTAAAAAAGGCATAAATAAATCACAAAAAAAAAACATACAATATTTTTAATGTTTAATAGCTTGAAGATACTAGAAAATAAGTGTTTTGCCGTCATCGGTGAAATTGCAATTTTATTCAAATTCTGATTTAAAAATGCACTGTTGTACATTTGCATATCTAAATGAGAGAAAATAATTTATGAAGCTGATTTTATAATGGACATTAGCAGAGTTGGGCAATGATCTTTTTAGCATGACCTCTTTGAGAAATGTTACGTGCCTAAATGTTGATTAAAAAAATAAAATTGCACGCATTTATTACTATATTAAATGTCATTTTAGTGCAATCTACCAAGTCTGGAAGAATGTAAAGAGTTAGCGGAACAGGCATACAGTGACGAAGAGATTTTCCAAGCCGTTAAATACTACCTTTTGAGCCAAGAGCCAGAAAAGGCCCTCCCGATTGGAATCTCATTAGTTAAAGGTTGGTTTTTCTTATTTGTCTCATTACTGATGCTTCCTTTATTTAAAGTAAATGGGGTGCAGCATTTGTAGCTGGTTTTTGGGAGTCTTTGGTGTTGTGGAGGGTATACACGGGAATGTGGAGTATATCTACCTCTTTTTCTATCAATTGACAGAATGAAAACCTATCAGCTAAAAAGACATTGAAATACCTAGGAGAGTATACTCACTGTCTCATAAGTGACATACACTCCTATGTAAATCAGACACTGTCCCACCCCTCCAGTAACCAGTCTATTTATGCGGCTCTCCCGCTCCGCCTCCATGGCAAACATCTCTCTGCCTGCTGCTGCTCCGCATCACTCTTTGCTGCTGCATCACTCTTACCTACTGCGAGTTAACTTTGCCCCTCCAAAACAGCTTCTACCTGTGGGCTTTGAATTCCCTCTGGGAGGAAGGGATTTACTGACATGTCCTGCTCTCTTCTCCTTAAGTTTGGTAGGCTGGGTGCATCAGGGTCAGAGTCTAGATGTCAACCTATCATTACCTCTACTAGTACAAACCCCAATTCCAATGAAGTTGGGACGTTGTGTTAAACGTGAATAAAAACAGTCTGCAATGATTTGCAAATGTCAGAAACCCACATTTAATTCACAATAGAACATAGAAAACATATCAGATGATGTTGAAAGTGAGACATTTTACCATTTCATGAAAATTATTGGCTCATTTTGATTTTGATGGCGGCAACACATCTCAAAAAAGTTGGGACAGGGCCATGTTTACCATTGTGTAGCACCCCCTCTTCCTTTAACGACAGTCTGTAAACGTCTGGGAAGTGAGGAGACCAATTGCTGGAGTTTTGGAAGAGGGATGTTATCCCACTCTTGACAGATATAGGATTCTAGCTGCTCAACAGTCCTGGGTCTTCTTAGCCAGATTTTTCGTTTTATGATGGGCCAAATGTTTTCTATTGGTGAATGGTGTGGACTGCAGGCAGACCATTTCAGCACCCGGACTCACTACAGCGAAGCCATGCTGTTGTGATGGATGCAGTATGTGGGTTAGCATTGTCTTGCTGAAATATGCAAGGCCTTCCCTGAAAGAGACGTTGTTGTAAAACCTCTATATACTTTTCAGAATTGATAATGCCTATCAAAATGCGTAAGCTGCGCTTGCCTTAGGCACTAATGCAACCCCATACCATCAGAGGTGCAAGCTTTTGAACTGAGCACTGATAACAAGCTGGATGGTCCCTCTCCTCTTTACCTGCACGACACGGCGTCCGTGTTTTCCAAAAAGAATTTAAAATTCTGATTCATCTGACCACAGAATAGTTTTTCCATTTTGCCTCAGTCCATTTTAAATGAGCTTTAGCCCAGAGAAGACTGTGGCATTTCTTGAACATGTTCACATATGGCCTCTTCTTTGCATGATACAGATTTAACTTGCATTTGTGGATTGCACAGCAAACTGTGTTCATCGACCATGAATTCTGGAAGTGTTCCTGAACCTTTGCAGTGAATTCCAGTGCAGAATTATGCCTGTTTTTAATGCAGTGCCGCCTGAGGGCCCGTAGATCACGAGCATCCAATATTGACCTTCGGCCTTGTCTCCGTGCGCAGAGAGATTTCTTCAGATTCTCAGAATCTTTTGATGATATTATGTGCAGTAGATGGTGAGATATTCAAAATCTTTGCAATTTTACATTGAGGAACATTTCTCTGATATTGTTCCACAATTTCACAGATTGGTGAGCCTCTGCCCATCTTTACTTCTGAGAGACTCTGCCGCTCTAAAATGCTCTTTTTATACCCAGTCATGTTACTGGCTTGTTGCCAATTAACCTATTTAGTTGTAAAAGTCTCCTCCAGCTGTTTTTTATTAGTACCTTTTACTTCTCCAGCCTTTTGTTGCCCCTGTCCCAACTTCTTTGAGATGTGTTGCTGCCATCAAATTTAAAATGAGCTACTATTTTTCATGAAATGATAAAATGTCTCACTTTCAACATCAGATATGTTGTCTTTGTTCTATTATGAAGAAAATATGGGTTTATGGGATTTGCAAATCATTGCATTCTGTGTTTATTCACGTTTTACAAAACATCTCAACTTCATGGGAATTGGGGTTTGTATGTCAAAAATCAGAATTTTATTGACTATAGCTGCTCAAATGAAAAAATTAAATCACAAAAAAAGAGGAAAGTAAACCCTGACTTTGAGGTAATCAAAGTAATACTTTAAGGATTGAAAAAAAAGTTATATTTGTGCTGTAAACATTCATGAAACCATGGACCATTAACCTGGTTAGCTCAAGCAAATATAGCAGCGATGCTATTTTCATAGCAAAGGGCCTTTCACCATCAATTTTGGTTGCTAGCTAGAGTGACCTATTACTGAATCTTGCTAACTAGCTAAAAACTGTTAGCTAGCTTGCTAGCCATGTAGTAAATCAGTAGGTTCGGTAGGATCATCCACATCAGCAAGCTAGCCAGGTAGTTTGATGTAACATTAAATAGCATGATACTGGGGAGTCTATTTGCTCATAGACTACATTTACCTTATTTTTAATGGTTAGTTTGAATTTTTTGAAACAGGGTTTCACAAGGTTGCTAGCTAGCTACTTATCCATGGTAAATGTACTGCTACATAGTGTGGTGGTGAAATATTCTTAAATATTCCAAATCAATGTATTACCATAATTACAGTTCAACAGAAGGCTGAGGCAGGATCATATGGCCTTCAAAATTGCCAAGAAAGTAGAACTAGAAGCTAAAACTCAGAAATCTGTTTGCAAACCAGATAAAATGCTCTGATGTGGCCTGTCAGGGCCAGATTATTGTAACAAGTCTTCGAATGAACCTATCAGTGTCCAGCTAATAAGAGCCTCGTTAGCATAGACAATTTATTATGGTTTCTCCAAGTAAAACCAAGAGTTCAGCCAACTTGGGTTCCAAAATGATGGAAACCTAGAGGATGGTTGAATCCTTAGGTGACTCCTAACTTTTAGGAGGACAAGTGCAGTGCATGAGCAACCCTTGAGGCCAAAAATGAAATCACACTTTTTATCAAAGGCATTTCCAGCAAACATGTGACTCGGGGTGCAAAATTTAAATTAAGACAATGTACCAATCAGGAATTAAGGATGTCTGATTAGGTAGGTGTTTTATCCCTGCTCTGTGTGGGGCTTGAAGGAATAAAAGCGGAGACCTGTCAATCGGTAGTCAGTCTGTGTCATGAGATTGTTGAACAATGAATGCTACTTGGTTTGCGGGGACCAGCCTGGGTTATTATATTTCACTTTGGAGTTACTTACAATAGGTCAATTACATCAAACTCTGGAGATTGTCCATTCCTTGACCGTAGATCTACAAATTAGCAACCTTTCCATAGTCCACTGGCCTTGACTGAGAATATTTTTCTCCACAAAAGCTAGCTAGACAGCTAGTGCAGACGTTAGCGAATTTACCTAAGCAATGTACTCAGCACGAGGAAAGCAACAAGCAACCAGCTTTAGCCTCATAAAAACTCCGAGGTTAGATACAAATTTGAATATGCTAACCTTTTAACAAGACTGCAGTCAGGTAAATTGAATATAACCCATGGTAACTTTCAAGAGTCCAACTAAAATTAACAATAAAAGTTAATTGCTCTGGGCATTGTTTTCTGTAAAATTAGCAGCAATGCTACTGTATGAAAAGAAATGAGGCAAGCTAGCTAGCTATTTCCAACCAAATTCTATATTTGATCACTGTTGGCGACAGTGAAAATTGATGGTAAAATGCTAGCCACTCTGAACATAGTGTAATGTAATGTTAACGATACTATGTTCAGAGCAAAGGGCCTTTTCGCAATGATTTTCATTGCCAACTAAAGTGACCTATTACCAAATCTTGCTAACTAGTAGAAACTGTCAGATAGCTTGCTAAGTCATAAATTGAAATTCAGTAACAGACACCCTCATTAGCTGGCTTGCTAGGTAGTTAGAACTTTTGTTAAAACACATGATAGCAGGTCGTTTATTTTGTCATATACTATAGGCTGTTGCGAATTTTTGAATGCGATAGTTATCATTTTTCTGAAATAGGGTTGTGTGAGGTAGCTAAACAACTACTTATCCATAATCATTGTTTTAACCTTAGCTCCCTAGCTATTTAATAAGTACCAGTGCATGAGCTGGACATCACTGCAGCTCAATCCTCCATTCACTACTGCGCGGACTCTGGCTCCAAATGTGCAAGATGGCGGCCTCCATACAAAGGGTATTTTGACCCCATTTTTGTACAATGCTAGGAAGTGGAGACGTGTTGTCCATCTTTATATATGGTCCATGGTACCACAGTTGCAAAATCTGTACAGTATAAATATCCGCGAATAAAACTGCCTGCAAAGGCGTAAAAGTGTCACTTAACAACATAACACATAAATCACTTGTGGCTGCCCTAAAGCGGGGAGTCGGTCAGTGACAGTGCTAATATTCCATTCTCGGATAGACAGCCGACTGATTGTTGAGCGGTGACAGTGCAGGCCCCTGGCGGCACCACCACCTCTCGTGACTGGGGAGATCTGCCCGTAACATGCGAAGGCTCTTTTTCTCTCCTGTATGCAGGCCGTTCCATTTCTTGATGCTGTAGCATTTTTCATTTTTGTTGGCTTTATGTAGGCTGTAATACACCAAAAGAACAGTCAGAATGTCACTATACACATCACGAACAGCTCAATGTTTGTTATTGCTGAAGTGCTTGGCTGGGTAATGCGTGGTAGTCAGGATTGCAATACCAGTTTCTTTATTTCCTCTCGTGCCTCACTGGAAAAGCAATAAAAATCAATCGATTCTTCAATTTGCCGCAAAGTACATACTTCACTGGTGCGTTTTTAACGGCGTCGAGTATATTTTTCTGTTATTTCAAACAGAAATTGTGACGGTGCGTTCAGGAACCACTCGCAAAAACAGGAATTCCAAAAATCGTAAGCCTTTGTTGTAAAAAGGATCGGATCCAGAAGACACAAGCATTGCCAAGCCAAAAACAAGATCCAAAAAGCGAAGTCGAAATAAGAGGCAGGGGTCAAAACCAGTAAGACAGATGTGCAACGGTACACATAGACAACAAGCCAAAAATAAATAGTCGAAATCAGAAGGTGGGTCTACACAGGGCACCAAAACAGAAATCGTGATGCGTACAAAAACAGGTCAAATCCAAAAGACAAAACAGGAATAGTAGGGCAAAGGCAATCTCGAGGTCGGACGAAACAGTCGTGAAGAAGCAATAAACAAAAGGCATACAAGGCGCTCTGCACAAATGAGTATTGATCAACGTTCTGACAGAGAATGAACAGCAGTGAAGACTTTAAATAGACAGAGAGTCACATACTATGCAGGAACAGGTAGATGGATAGAACTAATTACAGGGTAATCACATATGGGGGAGGTCCTTAACCACAAAAATTGGCAAAAGCAATACGGACAGGATCACTTAGACAACCTATGACAGATAAACAGCTCTGGTCAGGAGTTCTAGGGTGCACAGACAAAAGAGTGCAGGATAGCAATTAAACGCGTGCAAGATATCTTGCGGAAGCGCGGGAAGGCAGAGAAAGCAAAGCAAGAGGCGGAGACTAGAACAAGTGAGGAAGCTGAGATGGATAGTGGTAATTAGTAAGCGGTGCGGCTTTTACCACCAAGAAATTAGCTTAAGAAATTGATTTCGTGGTAAAAGCTAATGTATATAGATGGATTAGTTGAGTTGGTATACTATGAAACAAAATATAAATGTTAGTATTATTGGTAATCTAGGAAAGCAAGGTGAAGGAAATGTGAAAATTAGTAATAATAATATGAAACACCAGAAACCATTGAAATCACCCGAAGCAAGTAGGCACACAAACTGGGAAGACGGACTGAACCAAACTGAGAACAAGCCAGGGGTGACAAGTGCAATGAAACCTGAAAAGGCATGAACAGAAAACCGGGATGTATAATAAGCAAAAAGAATAAAGAAAAGACATGACAATGAACACATGAGCATGACATCAAAACACAGAACCATAACAGAAATAGTTGTTATCAATGAGCAATGTCTTGAGTGTACTTTTTTTTTGACGGTTTAATGCTGAAAAGGTGCAGTCCAAGCTTATGTAATAACACCTGTCTGAGGTAGGAGCTGTGGATTGGGGAGGGCAGAGTTGAGAATGGGCAGCAGCATTTACACTTTATTCACACTCTTTCAGTCTATCACTCAGGTGTCATCTTGTTTCATTGCAGGAGAGAATTTGCAGCTGTTAGAGGCTGGCCCCACCGGCTGCTCTCTGTCCAACGTAATGCGGAAGTTATTTTTTTGTTGAAAAATCTTGAGTTCCATTATTCTTGAGACAGAATCTTCCATCATTTTATTTTGGTTTCCTTTAATGCCCACCATATGTAGCTTGCATGTGATATACAGTGAGCTCAAAAATTAATGGTACTCCTGACTGGCAATGCACAAACAATACTTAAAGAAATCCTGAAAAAATATATTTATAGAGAAACTATAAATAAAAACATGAGAAATACTGTACGATATAAATGTTCCAGTGGAATCGACCAAAATCATTTACTGATTTAATTTAAAATCAATTTACTCCAAATCAAGGTTTCACAATTAATGGCACCGATAAAAAATTATTGTACAGCCACAATCCCAAAAAAGTTGGGATGCTGTGTGCAACTTTTTTGAGATGTTTTGCTGTCATCAAATTCAAAATTAGCTAATATTTTTCATGAAATGTTAAAATGTATCACTTTCAACATCTGATATGTTGTCTATTGTGAATAAAATGTGGGTTTATGATATTTGCAAATCATTGCATTTTGTTTTTATTTACAATTTATGCAGCATCCCAGTTTTTTTGGAATTGGGGTTTAAAATAACATCTACCAAAATTAAACCAGGTATTAAATAATTCTACTTATTTAAGCTTTATCTAAGTGTTAAAGAAATATATTGAGCCATTATATCACTTCCTGTTTCACTAGGGTATAAAAATGAGGTAACACATGCAATATCCCTTGTCATCCAACACCATGAAGAAAGCAGAACAACTGTCAGTTCAAAAGAGGCAGATGGTCATAGACCTTCATAAATCTGGTGATGGCTACAAAAAGATTCATAAAAAAGATTGAATATACCACTGAGCACTGTCAGGGCAATTATTCAAAAAATTAAAAAGTATGGAACAGTTGAAAACCTGACAGGTAGAGGACACAACTGCATTTGCCCCCAGGATAGAAGGGAAGAAGGTGAGAAAAGAAAAAAAATCCCTAGACTCACTGTGGAAGGAATGCTTGAGCCTGGGTGGCATGTTGGCGTCACTAGGTTGCAAAAAGCACCATCAGATGCCACCTCTACAGCCAAAGGATCTTTGGAAGGTTGCCAGAAGAAAGCCTTTCGGCCAGAAACACAGAAGCAAGCGCTTGGAGTTGCCAAACGTCATTTAAATTATGACTGGAACAAGGTGCTTTGGTCAGATGAGACCAAAATTCCACATATCGGTCATGATGCATGTTTGGCGTCAAAACAGAGATGCAAAAAAGGAGAAGCATCTCATACCCACTGTGAAATATGATCGTGGGTCAGTCATGTTTTGGGTCTGTCTTAATTCCACAATGGCCATCTCAGTCGCCAGACCTCAGTCCCCCCATGTGTGCCTTAACCTTGTCAAAAATTACAGGAAAAGACTTCATGCAGTTATCCTAGCTAGAGGTGCTTGCACTAAATACTAAATGAAGAGTCCCAATAATTATGAAACCTTTATTTTGTTGAAATTTATTTTATATTAAATGATGGTAATAATTTGGTCATTTCCATTGAAACATCAATAAAGTTAAGTATTTCACACATGTTGGTATATTCTGTTTCTCAGTAATAATATTGTTTTTTTTTTTGTTTTGTGCATTTCCAGTCAGGGGTGCCAGTAATTTTGGATCTCACTGCATATCGAAAACTAGCATGAGTAACCATGAGCAAATACAACATTTGTATACAAATTTTAAAATGTGCCATTCGTTGAGGCAAAAATTTAATTATTCTTTGAGCTGTGAATGTGTTTTGACATATCCCTCTAACATTGAGCATAAAAAAGTTATAGTTAATTTTTAGCATAATAGATGTTTAATAGGTAACAAAACATTTTTACATTTATTTCCAAAAACATGCTGTGTTTTTATGCAATGTTTGGGTTTCGGCATCACAGAAGACAGCTCTGTGTTTCACTGGGAAATACAATAATTGCCAAGGTTTAAGGGGTTTTTAAATTATGAAGACAAGTGTGTGTATTAAAATACATTTCTGTTTGAATGACAAACGGCCCTTTTAAGTCATCAGAGAAAATGTCGTCTCACTGCTCTGTGGTTGGTCATGCAATTCTGAACATTTGCTCTTTCACTTGGAAGGACTTACGCTTTGGCCTTAGTCTTAATGTGCAGTGGCATGTTATTTTTAATGCATAAAAATTCACACATTTTCAATCCCAAAACTTAAATGTGATTGGATAACATGTTCTCACTCTCAGCGCAACTGACTGGTCCACTTCCATTTGAAGTTCATCTATATACCATTGTGTGACCTGAACTTGGGCTTGCCAAGTTTTCTGTTAAATATAAGGACTTCAGAAAATGCCCACATAATTGACATTTAATTTCTTATTCCATAAAATATGCTTATAATAAGAACTCAGTATGCTTTGCATACAGTATCTAAGCGCTATTAGCCATATACAATACAATGTATATTCTGTATGCAATCACTAGTCAACTCGTATACAGTCTTTAGTTTTGTAAGGGGATAACTACTATTTTCTCCCTTCACTCATTTTTATCTGGTGAATTTTGTCCAAAAAAAACAGGCAGGTGCATGGACAGCACATCATCTGGGTCCTCATCCAGATCCCAGAGTCCCTTGCAGCTCAGTCCAGCTGGCCCCTGGGGTGCCAGTAATGGTGTGGGGCCTTTACTGCGCTCTCTCAGGTAGGACAATCAGCCACTACTCACTCCGTCTCCGAATTCTGCAGCTGCTCTATAACCCCTGGGGTAGGAGTTATGATGATGATGATGATGATGTATTGTACGTGTATCAGTCACCCAGGGGAGGGGGTGATTCAGCTCATCTCAGTGGCTCACTCCGGCCAGCTGGGCATCACTGTTGGAGGGGGCTCGAACCGAGCGGATGGACCTGCTGTCTTCATCCAGGAAGTTCGGTCAGGAGGAGACTGCCACAGGGTGAGAGACATACACACGTAACGGCATGCAGGTGCAATCAGACCCTCATATGCAGACACACAGTCACTCTCACATGCATGTGCACATGCACCCAGACTCACATATACAGTACCTGTCAAAAGTTTGGACACACTTTGCTAATGTCACAGCACTCTGTTTTTAGAGAAATTTAACTTACCTTCTCTATATAATCTCAAATGGAATCTTGTAAAAGGTAAACAGTCGGAAGTGAAAAGAGAATAACTGACTTGTTTGAATGGTGTCCATAATTTTGGAATTCTCTCAGAAGCCATTTTTTTGCGAAGTAAACAGACAAATAAACTCCTTCTATTTTCCAACAGCAGAATTAAAATCAAGCGGTTTTGGGACTTGTTAGTGAGTTGATGGAAAGAAAGCCACCTCAAAGTGCATACGTCTTTGGGAAGTTAGACAGCCGTGCATTTGCAAATTCATTATGGTCATATGACTGCCCTTGTTTAAAAAAAAAAATGTGAGAATGCTCTGCAAATATGACAACATTTGGTGGTTAGTTTGATGGATTTAAGAATTATATATATATTTTGCAAAATAAAGGCTGCTTATTGCTTTATTAACATGTATTGTAAGAAAGATGTGGGTGTGTCCAAACTTGACAGGTACTGTATGTCCACTATCACTCATCTCACAGAGTAACACCCAAACGGTCACATGCACACTGACCTCATACACACACACACACACACACACACACACAAGCGCACATAACACATAAATGCTCAGTCTCACACACACATACAGGTACACACACCTTCCGTTCATAGCTTCTGCCACTTGTATGCAGGATGGACGGACTGAGACAGGAGATCAGCTTATTGCCATCAACAAGGAGTCCCTCATAGGAGTAACACATGAAGGCCAGGCCTAATCAACAATGTCAAATGCAGGTGCAGTCTGCTCAGTTCACAGGAAGTAATTATGCAGTGATTTCCACAAATTGAAGAAAGCACAGCATGTGTGGGCTTCTGGAGAGCCTGTAATCACTTCCTTTTGGGTGCATCAGCATTCTAAAACTTTGATTCAAAATATCTGGTGGTCTGTAGAAGAAATTAAGTTTCCTAAATCCTTGACAGCGGCATTTGATATTTTCTACACAAAAAGAATACTGCTATTTGTGCAGTTGGCAGCATCTAAAAAATAGCTTTGTAATGTTAAAAGCAAAATGCTACAGAAGCTAAGTGGTTAGCAACATACAGAGCTGGATTTTTCGACTCTGTTACTGATGGCTGTTATCAATTGGCTGCTCATTTATCTACTTTGCACCATCGTTGTTGGTTGGCTCTCCTGACTCAGGGCCAGAAGGACTGCAGCCACTGTGGCTGCAGAGGTAAAAACTCGAGTTTTGGAGGAGGTTGGGGAGGTCATGGAAAAGGACTTTCGTGTGGCCTCAAAGGGGATCTGGCAAACCATCATACGACTCAGGAGGGGGAGGCAGGGCTTCGCCCAGGCTATTTTTAGCAGGGGTGGGGAACTGCTGACCTCGACTGGGGATACTGTCTGGCGGTGGAAGGAGCACTTTGAGGAACTCCTGGGGTGGATGGAAGCACCATTTTAGAGGAGGCGGGAATAGGGACTCTGGGGGCCAGGATCCCCCAATCTCCTAGTGGCGATCACTTAGGTGAAAATCTCTGCATCAACCAAGTCCCTGGGGATCGGCAAGATTAGCCCTGAAGCGATCAAGAATGTTGTTTGGCTGCTATTGTAGCTGACATGCCTGTTAAGCATTGCATGGATGTTGGGTACAGTGCCCTTGCACTGACAGACCGGGGCAGTGGTCCCCATTTTCTAAAAACGGGACCAGAGGGAGTATATTTTGTGTGATCTATCTATAGGATGATCCCATTGCTCAGTGTCTCAGGAAATGCTTACACACCTGGATGCTGAAAAAGGGAACTTATCTGATTGGGACCTCGTCCGGGAGGGCAGTCTGGGTCACATCCCAGCCAGCGAGCAACGAATCAACTTTTTCACTCTTGCACAGAAACTTTGGGGGTTGTGGGGTTGCCCATCTAGTTTACGTGCGTTTTGTCAATTTGGAGAAGGCTTATGACCGCATCCCGTGAGGTATCTTGTGGGGGGTTCTGTGGGAGTTTTGGGTTCCGAGGTCGTTGGCACAAGCCATATAGTCCCTGTTCGACAACAGTGAGAGTTGTGTCCACATTCTTGGCACTAAGTCTGACTCGTTTCCAATTGGTGTTGCACTCTGCCAAGGGTGTGTCTTGTCACCTATTTTGTTCATAATTTTCATAGAAAGGACATCAAGGTGCAGCCTAGCCTTGGAGAATGTCCAGTTTGGTGAGCTCAGCATTGAATTTTAGCTTTATGGAGATGGTGTGGACCTGTTTGCCTAATGGAGCAATGACCTCCAGCACGCACAGAGTGTGAACCTGTTGGGATAAGGCTCAGCACCTCCAAATGTGAAGCAGTGGTTCTCTGCTGGAAAGAGGTGGATTGTCCCCTCCATGTGGTGGGTAATTTGCTTCCCTAATGGAGGACCCTTTTCAGGTATCTTGGGGTCTTGGTCACGAGTTAGGGTAGGATGGAGTGGGACATTGACAGGCGGATTGGTGCAACACATGCAGTGATCTTGAGGCGTCCTGCTCCGGTCCTTGGTGAAGGGAGCTGAGCCAAATGGAGAAAGCTCCTGACTTGCTCACGATCAATCCATGTTCCAACCCTCACCTGTGGTCACAAGCTTTTGGTAGTGACCGAAAAGACAGTGATGATTGCAAATACTAGCAGTTGAAATGAGTTTTCTCTGCAGGGTGGATGGGCTCATCGACAGGGTGGGTCAGCTGCGGTGGTTCAGACAGTTAATTAGGTTGCCTCCTAGACACCTCTTGTTTGAGGTTTTCTGGGCCACATCAACTGGGAGGGAGGCTGTGAGGCAGCCCTGGACTGCGCCTGAGTTATATCTCCTGGCTGGCCTGGGAATGGCTCAGGATCCCTCAGGAAGGTTGGAGGGAGAGAAGCTGGGGTGATGAACAGCTGGGCCCACTTTTTGGAGTCTACTACCTCTACAACTTGGTCCCAGATAAGTGGTGGAAAAAGGATAGATTGACAGTTGTAAATACCACCTTAGTTATCTTTATTGACATTAATCTTCATGTTCTTTTTTGTAATACCCTGAAGTTATTCAAGCAGTTTCCTCACAGTCTTTTCTTGCTACTGGTCCCTGTTGCAATGAAGAAGCCTCGTTGCTGAACCAGTTGGGTGACAGCAGCAGTGCTAGCTTATTGCTAGTGTCACACTTGGAAAGAAACAACTGAATTCAGTGGACCCTGTGGATTGTAAAAGGGAAATGTGTGCAGATAAATGTGTCCAATTATTAATGGCCAACTTTCAAAGACTGTGATGGAGACTCATGTGAGACTATTATGTGAAAACCCATTTAATATTTTTCCATTTGGAAATATGCTAGAAACTGAAAGTTCATAGTTTAAGCTATTAGGTAATTTGCACTTTCAAGGCCCTGTAGCTCATATCCTCGGTAAACACAAATTTGTGTCCTTCTGGGTAATGCTTGTCCTTCAGTCAGAGGGATGGCGAGAATCGCATTCATTCCTGGAAAAGCCCCTTTCTGTAGCACCTCGTTACACCAATGAGATTCCATAGATTGAGCAGCGAGGTACTGCTCCAGCCGCCTCCAGAGTGCCTTCCAGCCTCCTGAGGTGTGGAACCCTCACTTCACCACTTTGCAATGGTTCTCAACAAGACTGCAATGCAGTATTAGCTGTTAATATCTCTGTCCTTGGTTTTACATATTTCCATTTTACCATATCCTCGTCATGCAAAAAACTTTAAATGGAAAAAATTATTATTTTTCTGTATTGTTTTACCTCCTAAATTGGGCTGTTGTTGGCCCTTCTCTGCTTTTTGTTACTTTGAATTGTTTATCGTTGCGGCCTTCTGTAAAAAGGGCCATACAGGTAAATTTTTCAAGCTACAGGAAGTTATTTGTTTTTGCATTGTGTAAGATCCTCTGTCTCTTGTGCATAGATACAAGAGAAAGCAGTCTCACTGTCGTCGTCCTCTCCGGACTTACGTCCGCCAGATATCCATGCTCCAGGTAATCTTCATGCACTTCTCAAGCGCAAATATCAAATATTACATTTTTCATATTAAAAAACAGAATTGAAACCATGATGTAATGGTGTTTTTGTGGGAGTTTTGATTCAGTGTGTTTGCTTAAAGGAGATTTCACCTCTCCATGCCATTTCCAATTTGTTGTGTTGGTAACAAATTAAGAAAATTAAGATTTGAAATTAAGAAAAAATGTTAAGAAAAATGATTAAAATTGTGGTGACCTCAATCTGTTGAACGCATGCAAACCTTACTCTGTAGAATACATGCTTGCCTCACCTTGTAGAACACATTCTAACCTCACTCTGTGGAGACACATGGTGACCTCACCTCGTAGAACATTCTAAAATAAAAAGTGTCCAAAATTTTTGGAATTCTCAAAAGCCATATTTTGGAAAGTAAACAGACAAGCTCCTTCTGTTTTTCCAACAGCCGAATTAAAGTCAAGTGGTTTTGGGACTTATCGGGCGAAAAAGCCACCTCAAGTGCAGCCGTGCTTTGGGAAGTTAGACGGCGGGCGGCTGCAAATTTCACTATCGTCTATGCCTGCCCACATGTTAAAAAAAAAAAAATACATAAAAAAATTTTTGAGAATGCTCTGCATATATGACAAAAGGGTGGTTAGTTTGATGGATTTAAGAATTAGATCTTTGTTCGCGAAACAAAGTCTGCTTATTTCTTTGTTTAACATATATTGTAAGAAATATGTGAGTATGTCCAAACTTTTGACTGGTACTGTATATTCAATCGAGTACACTACAAAGACAAGATATTTAATGTTCCGACTGATAGACTTCATTGTTTTGAAATATTCTCTCATTTTGAATTTGATGCCTGCAACACGTTCCAAAAAAGCTGGGACAGGGGCAACAAAAGACTGGGAAAGTTGAGGAATGCTCAAAAAACACCTGTTGGAACATTCACAGGTGAACAGGTTAAATTACCAAACATAATTTGAAAACCATTTGTCCGAGATTCTGACATAGTCTATACGCTACATCTACAAGTGCGAGAGAGTTAAAACTACAATACAAAGCCATATCAACAACACAGAAAGCAGCTGCGGCTTCTCTGGGCCGAGCTCATCTGATATGGACTGAGGCAAAGTGGGAAAGTGTGTGCTGTGGTGGCGAGTCCACATTGCAAGCTGTTTTTTGCAAGTCATGGATGTCATAATCGCGCCGGGCTAAGAGAAAAGGACCATCAGATTGTTATCAGCGCTGCTTTACGTTCAAAGCCACATCTGTGAAGGTATGAGGATGTGTTAGGATGTGTCTATGAAAGCACAGTTAATGCTGACAGGTACATACAGGTTTTGGAGCAACATATGCTGCCATCCAAGCAATGTCTTTTTCAGGGACGTCCCTGGTTATTTCAGCAAGACAATGCCAAGCCGCATTCTGCACCTGTTACAACAGTGTGGAAAGAGAACGGGTAATAGACTGGCCTGCCTGCAGTCAGATCTGTCTCAGTGAAAGGTGTGGCACTTTAATCAAATTATAAACTCGACAACGGAGGAGACCCGGACTGTTGAGCAACTGAAGTCCAATATCAGGCAAGAATGGGAATAAATTCCACCTTTAAACTCAAACAATTAGTGCCCTCAGTTCCAAAATGGCTACAGGGTGTTATTAAAAGGAGACACAGTGGTAAACATGCATCTGTTCCAACTTCATTGGAGTGCATTGCAGACATCACATTCAAAATGAGTGAATATTCCAAAAAAACAATAAAGTTCATCAGTTTGAACATTAAATATCTTGTCTTTGTAGTGTACTCATTTGAATATAGGTTGAAAAGGTTTTGCAAATCATTGTATTCTGTTTTTATTCACGTTTTACACAACGTCCCAACTTCATTGGAATTGGGGTTTGTACTAACAACAACCGTTAGAGCGTGGCACTGCGAGACTTCACAAAAGATTCTGACTGAGGCTCGGTTGTTATACTCTACTACTACTCAAATTAGAATTAGCAATAGATGGGTAATTATTATAATGAGGAAGTGCGATCCAGGTCTCCAGCAGACCAGTGAGCTGGGCCTGACCAGCGTGGCCCACACAGTATATGTATAACTTGTGAGCATGGTTTGGAGGTGCAACTTGCAGCAGTTTGCAGAGTGAACTACTGAATAAGTGAATAGAGCGGTGCAGCTATTAGAAATAATCTAAATTGTTTGCTGTTTCATACCTCACTGGTTAACGTGTCATGCTGAAGCTGCTCCCCCAGAGAAGTATTGCTGCCTTTATTTGAAACTTGTTAAGTTTAAGTGGCCATTGGCCAGCTGAAAGGCACTCTGGTAACCTGAAACTAGGAAGGTTTCTGATTGAACAATCTTATTGAAAAAACACTTTCAGATCGATTGGAGGATCCATTCATGCAACACTTCCTGTGTAGGTTGCTCTGACCATTCAGTTCCATTGTTACCTGTTTTACATCCATCCTCCCTTGCAGAGCATCAATTTACTTCATTTCAGTCAGGAAAACTCATGTTTCAATAAAATAGAACAATTTATTCATGGGTATAAGCATTACATTGTATTTTGGCGGTGGTTCTGCTCTGGAGGTACAGCAGCATGTGCCTATAGGCACAGCAAACATACAAACATGGTCATGAACAGAAATCGAAATCCCTTGTGTGAGCAGGAACAAACAGGTGGAGGCTGGGGTGGAGAACTAGCTGGAACCAAGAAGCGTGTTGCATAGCATGAAGTCATTACCAGAAACAGCAGCAAGTGAGTGAAGCAGCGTCTTTCAAATAGACGCTGCATTACCTCATGTGCTGTCATTTTCCAATTGTTGTGTGCCTGCTGATGCTGGCATGGCTGGTAGCTTACCAGGCTGCTGTCAGCCAATGTAGCTCTTCTCGAGTTTCCTGCCTGAACTAGTTACGCTCATTTTGTTTTCACGTCCTCCAAATCTTTACTCCCGGAAAGAATTAATTCTCCCACACAGCAAAACTTTCAAAGTTAAATTGGCTCTACCGGAGTCAGATGAACTCTGAGTCTGGCCCAGGAGTCCACTTTTGCCAGTGTGGAACCAAATAAACTCTTTAAGAGTTGATTTCACTCTGTACATTTTGTGGAACAGATTGAGTGATGGGAACTGTGAAAGTGGACCTGAACATGCTCTCAAAGTAATATTCTGTCCCATCCGATTTCCCAGGGCCTGGTGTCAGTCCGAAGCCAACGGCGGCAGCTAAACCCAAGATCTCCCTGGACCCTCACATCCGCCTCAAATCCAACAAATTAGATTTGGTAAGTTCTCAAAAAATATTAATAATCACAGGAATACCTCAGCTATGCCACCTTGTTTGAGAGTTCATTGCCAGATTATTTGAAAGCCAACATTGGGGGGATTTTATTGTGTAGTGCTCTTCATTCAGCATAATGTGCTGCCAAACTCACCTATCTATCTTCAAAGAAGCCTCAACTACGACCATGTAATCAGTCCATTACCGTGTCAGCTTTATGCTGTTTTGTAATAATGGAAGTAGCATATCTTCAATTATCATTTTCTCGTTCTGAAAAGGGTCGATTCGATGCAGCCTTCTAGGTTTAGAGCCTCAGTACTTTAACCAGGCTCATCTGCTGTCTGTTCTGGGTCCCACATGGTGGAGTTACCTTCCCAAAGATATCAGAACCTTGAAATCTCCCCAGCATCTTAAAACTCACTTCATTAGGCTGAATTTCTCTCCCACACCTACCTAATTTTTTTTTATCTGGTACTTGGGTCAACCTAGACCTACTAACCTTTTGTTTGCGTAGCACACCCCTACAACCATGGGGTGGGTGGAAATCTCCTGATGATAGTGTTCTGGGGAGTTAAGGCATTGGTTGAATGCTGCTGTGTTATTTTCGGCAGATTTTTTAATTTATGCTTTAAGCAATATAATTATTACCCTGTTTGGCCAATGGATGTTTTTCAAATTGTTAACTATTCTCTTATGGCCCTTGCCCCTGTTCACAAGCTCACAACTTTCTGTCACACATCATTATGCGTATTCTTTTGTTTTTACTTGGCTGTGATGGATGACTAGCTAAGGGGAAACTAGCCTGTAGTAATGCCTCGTATTTGTCGACAGGGGAAAGATGTCACGGGTGACCATTTCAAGTGTTCTTATTCATTATGTTCAACTTAAAAACATCAAATCTGAATGGGAATATTCTTTAATTTTTCTTGAAAGATTTTCTTACGATACCAATGATTGTGGCACATATTTTCGGGGAAAAAAAGATTTTTTAAGATTTGTTTTTATTCTTACTTTTCTTGAAATGCAAGGTTAGAGTATTAAAAATCACATTCCTCATAAGCTTTTTTTGCTAATGTTTACTAAGGGCAGCAATGTTAGTGGACCCTATTAGGAGGAGCACTGTATGCTTCAGTATGTTCCTTCATATACTAACCTTTTCCCTCAGTTTAGTTTTTGCCTGATCATTAAAGCACCCGGTGTCAGTAATCTTGGATTAGGATAGTAATGCTGTTAAAGTTTATTAAACTGTTGGAGAAAAGCCTTGCCAGCAGTTCTGTCCTCTCCAATGCTGTAGAATCTTAGTGGCTGTCATCAGTGTCTCTGAGAGAGGTGGCCTGCCCATCTAAAACAAACCTTAAGGTCATTGGCTCATGCGCTTCTTGTGGGTGGAGATTTCTCTGCACGTGTGCAGTTGAAGGGATGCTTTTACCCTGATTACGCATGCAAATGAGCTTAGGTGTATTGATCTTATTCGTAGCAGATGTAGGGAACTCAGGTAGCTGGCTATTTTGTAAACAAACCTCCGTTACAGCGCGTGACTCAGTTTGGAGTCGTGCAGTGGCAGTGAACAAAAACAGGCTGAGTCCTTCATTTCTCGCTACTAGCTTGGTGGGTTTAAAGTGGATTCATAAAATCAAAATATCATGGGGAGTATAGCATGTGGTGGGAGAGGCTGTCTCAGCATTTTGCTTTCTTTTAATTCTCCTGTACTTCTTCGCCACTAGCAATAGTGTCTTTGTATTCACCTGAACCAGCTTTTGTCAAACCGGAATTAAGTTACCATAAAGAAGCGGGTAAAGTAGGCGGGGTTGCAAATGGCCAAAATTGCTCGGCTGTGATGAGGAGTGTTGCTGACATGTTTGGGTGCTTATTGGAAGGGTCTGATGCCGAGAAGGACCTTGTTGCCATGGTTTTTCATGTTATCATTTTTGGGTGTTTATTGGAAGGGTTTGATGCGAGAAGGGCCTTGTTGCCATTGTTTTTCATGTTGGCATGTTTTGGGGTATACTGGAAGGGTTTGCTGCTGAGAAGGGCCTTGTTGCCATGGTTTTTCATTTTGACATGTTTTGGTGTATACTGGAAGGGTTTGCTGAGAAGGGCCTTGTTGCCATGTTTACACATGCTGACATGTTTGGGCGAATGTTGTATGGGTGTGATCAGGAGATGAGTGTTGTTGCCACGATTACCCATACTGATCTGTATGTTGTATGGGTGTGGTCAGTTTAGGGGATACCAGTGCCCTAGTTACCCCTGTTAATAATGCATGCTGTGTGCTGCAGGCCCTCTCCTACCTTGGCCTGGATGCCACTGATGAGAAGAGAAGTAATCTCAGGCAGAGCTTGGGGCGGATCCGCGGGGACTGTGTGGCATATGGAGGTGGCGGGCCTGGATTACCCACTGGTACTGCCAGACCCGTCTGCTGCCCTGTCCCGGCCTGGTCTCTGCTGAACCACTGTCCCACCCTTTGTGTCTCTGGTGCATTGTGGGTGAGATTATCTGCCCCTGAGTTAGCTGTACTGACCTCCCTGTGCGTTTGGGATAGACTTTGTAGATGCTGCCCGGGAGATCTTCTCTGATGAGCTGGAGGAGGCGGGTCTTGCAGACGAGCCCTTCCTGTTCTCCTGTCACGAAGTGGCAAGTTTGTCTTCTCGGCCTTCCACTCCCCTGTGGAGTCTGCTGTGGAAATACACCACAAAATGTTGGGCTATGATGCTTGTAAAAGCTACTGTGCTAAGCTATTAAGCCAACTCTCTGCTACCTCTGCAGTACAGTTAGCAAAGGGGTTTGCACTGTGCCTTTAATGGGGTTTTATGCTGTTCAAAAAAAGGATGGGGGCTACTTTTTAAATGCTGAAGTTTTTTAGTTCCCAATCTGCACTATATATATACTACAGTAACTATCCTGCATGTAGAGGGCCATGGAAAAAAATATTTGCTCCCTCCCCAATTTTCTTTATTACTGCATATTGTAAAAATGAAAATTTACCCTGTAAGTTATGTAGTTTTATTTTATAACTGCCAATGTACAGTTCAATGAACAATAATTCAGTGTCAGTCAGGGTCTTTGAGAAGTGACCTTATTCAGACAATGTGCTTACGTTATGTTCATGACTGCTCCATTTGGCCCTGCCGCAAAAAGCAAATGCATTTGATGATAATTTGCCTGCTCTTATTATCTTTTTTTTTTTTATTCTTTGAAGTGAACTGATGGTGTGTAATCAACTTTATGTATCCGCAACTCACAAAAACCTTGGCTGTGCTCAAATAGTCTTAACTCCTTGAAAATGACTCCTGCACTCACTCTTGATTGGTCCATTGTCTCTGCTCCCTGTGGATTGATTGTGGACCCCTGCAGACCTATGAATCAGAGAGCAGCTACAGCAGTGAAGAAACAGAGCAACTTCAGCCAGAGGTGGCAAATCTGCAGCAGCAAATGAAAGAGTTAAAGGTGAGCAGTCACCTGCATGCTCCCAATGCATGGCTGCTTCAAAAACCCAACAGAAATTATTTGATTCTCAAATAATCCATAGATCTGCCTTTTATCATAGATGCATTTGTGTTGAAAGCTAAATGGGCATATTTCCATCAGTTTGGTTTTAAATATGAATAATAAATATCACAACAAATAAATATTGAACTCTCTTCAAAGAGCAGTTCTTGGCTGTCTCATGGAAACATCTGAGATATGCCTTCAGATATTTCAATGAAAAAGTCACATATATTCCAAATATTTGTAGCATTTCTTTCCTTAATGATGTTCCATACATCACAACACATTATTTTTGAAAGGTGATGTAGACTTTTTATCAGATTTGAACCGCTTCCTTAAGATAATCATAGAATTTCGTAGTATTAAAAAGCCAAAAAGTGCAAAAATTTGATGTCATTACTTTTTCAGACAATGCTGCTGGACACTAGGCACCATAGAGCACTGGAGGTGGAGCTTCAGAAGACCACTGAGGTAGTGCTCTTTACAAGCAACCTCAAGATATTGCCCCTCACCTGAATACATTAGTCTGAAGTGGAGGATGTTTCAGGAGAAAGCTGCAGTGCATGCAGGGTATAACTAAATTCTCTTAGGCGAGCATTCGTGATTACGGACATAGCGGAAATAGTTTCGCAAACTATGACTAGAACAGCAATTATCTATTTCACGAAGGAAAGAGAGACAATTAGCTCTCTTGTTTGGCACTCAGCAAGGAAATTTAGGACCAACCTAAGAATAAGATAGTTGGATATGATCCTCTTAGCAGCTGTAGTAGATTGGATACAGAAGTCTTAGCAGTTTGTTGTTTGGATCATTATTATCATTACTTAATGCAATTGGGAAACCGCCCAGTGTATTGAAGGGAAAAACAGTCAGTTTTCTCCAGCATATCTCAAGAAAAACTTCCAGAATCTCCCCAACCTTTCTTTGTCTGTGGCATTTTCTTTCAAGGTCAAGAAAAAGTAGCAGAAAAAGCCGACTATTTGAGAGAATTTGGATGCACCCTGGGTCTGATTCAGTGTCAGAGACGATATTCGAGACACTGCAGGCGCTAACATTGGCCGCAGTGCTTGATAGGAATGAATGGAAGCAAATATTTCATCCAATGTGAATGGCTGCAGCATGAATTATACTTAGCGCCATTAAAAACACAGCGGTGAGGCATGTTCTGTATTTCATAAATTGAAGAATCAAATGGTTTTATTGCTTTTCAGTCGAATGAATGAAATAAAAGAAAAGTAGCGTGGATATTGACCCAACCCAAAAAACTGAAGTGAAACATCACTGTACTTACGTCATAAACAGCTCAATGTTTGTTATTACTGAAGTGCTTGGCGGCGTGCGTACGTCGCGCGTCAAGATTACAATACCATGTGCTTTTCTTTATTTCTACTCATCTCACTGGAAAAGCAATAAAAACCGATTGATTCTTCAATTTGCGACAAATACAGTACATACTTCACCGGTGCATTTTTAGTGGCGCTAAGTACACAATAATCTTCCCGAAAAAAAGTTTTTTATCTTATTACTAACCAGAAAAATTGAATGGAAGTCAATTGAGAACTTCATAAAGGGTACAGCTTATTCCTTGATAGCAGCAATTATGAATCTTTTCCCCATAATTTTCCATCATCATTATAAAACATCTTGCTTGTTAAAATGTATCTTGAATCATTTAGCATTACACCAAAAATGTTTATACAGCTAAAAAGCAATCTTTCGACTGGGCCTACTTCTGTTGCTTAAAAATTATTTACTGAAGACCACTGTACCACTTATATTAGTACTATCGTGCACTTCTAGATACAGTGTAAGAAATTCAGCCATTGCATGTATCTGCCCTGCTAACATGCCTTGTACAGTATCTGTGATACTATGCTGCTGTGGAAGCTGGGTCGTATTCAGCCCTGTGCTCTTGGCCTGTGCTTTGCAGAAAGCTTCTGCCACCTTCGCTGAGAACCCGAGCAGCTGAAGGACAAGTTGCAAGTGAGGCGGTCTGGGCAGACCACAACGCCAGAGCAGGACTACGAGGAGGTCATCCAGCTCCCTGGGAGGCGAGATCCACAGGACCTGAAAGTCAGCTTGAGAGCAGTCCCAGAACCTGGAGCCTCGAAGGTCGGAGGGACACGCCTCTCTTCCTCCTTTCAGCTGTGGATCGCTCCCTCTCTCTGCTTCACATTTCAGCTCAGTGTCCTGCATCGCCAATATTTATCTCTTGGCTTCTGTCACTCTTTCCCACTCATTCTTAATAAACCTTTCTCTTCCTTCCTATTGTTGTTGTTCAGCGTCTAACTGGCAGCGTTGTCGTGTCATGCCAGAATGTCATTGCTGGCGTTCAGTTTGTGAATGGCAGTGTTATTATAGTGTTTGAACAGCAGTGTCATTGTGCAGTGTCTGAATGGCTTTGTTGTTGTAGTTACTGAATGACTGTGTTGTTATAGGAGGATATCACCGAACTCAACAGAAGACTGTGCTTCATTGACTGTCAGCTGAGGAAATCAGAACTTAGCAGGGAAACACCTGATGTCAAACAAAAAGCTTTACAGGATTACTTAAGGTAAAATAAATTCCAGGGGCTTGCGGACAAAGGGAAGTACCCAAACTGATATCTCAGCCCAGGCCTCAAATTAAGTTATTTTTAGGGCAAGGCCACTTGGCCTTTTAAAATTGGGGCATCAAGGCCAAAATGTAGGACACCAAAGGCCAAAACCAAATTAATAAATTTTGCAAGAAAAATAAGTGATAATGACATTGTATGAAGATAAAACAGTATAAATCAATAATTAGGAGCGCATTGAAAATCAATGTTTTTTAAATTGTTGAATTTTTTCTTCAACTTGCAGCAATTTATCGAGTGAACAATCAAGACCAATAAATGACTAATAATAAGAAATGATCATGAAAAAGTGAATGCCTATTGCCAACATTTATATAACTGATATGGCAGAATTTGTAAGGATGGCAATATAAATGCAAAAATCCAAAACTTTCGTTGACTTCGCGGCATTTATTTTCGCCATCCTTACAGTTTTCACTCAGCTGTGCATCATGCCTAACAATGCCCTTTAGCCATGACTACATTCAGAATATGGACGGATTCTCGGGCCATTTGTAATAGGCCTCTACAAACAACCGCCAAATCTGTGCTGTTTCACAAGCTACAGCGCAGAAATTATAAAGACACATTGATATTTTACGTGGTCATTTATGTGTGGAAGAAAACGCTTCAATTTTATGGTGCAATGTATAACAATTCTATCGAAAATAAATTAGAATGCCGTCGGTTCTACAAATTAGTCTGAGCAACTGTTGCTACCGGGAAAAGTAAACTGCGAGAGGTTTAGGTTATCAAGCATTGAAAGATGAGGTTTCGATGGCCTTTGTTAATGCCCGCACTGGATGCACTGCACAGGCTAACGTTGTTAGCGAATGCTCTCTCCAGCTCACTCTCAAAGTTTGGTTTCTGTCAAGGAAAGTTATACAACCACCGTTTTCACCTAGCCCAAAAACACATCTACTTCACACCAACAGTATTTAATTGCTTGTGCTTAAAACAGCTGAGCTGATTTTCCTCAAACCGGAAGGATGTATGGTTGTTGGACACCAACCTCAGTGAGTGGGCATGTTGTTGGTCGCACAAAGTGCTCAGAAGTCCAGCGCAGCATGATAGCGGGAGCCGCGCAAGCTCAATGTTTCAATAATGCGAAGTGCCACTTTGGGTAGTTTTTGGAGCACGACGGCCACTTAAGAAAGAAGGGCAAGCCAAGCCTGGCCGCCCCAGGTAGTAGGGCGGTATGGCCCACACAGGGAGCAACCACAACCAAAGTGCCACTAGGCGTGAGTATAATTCATCGCGCTGTTTCAGCCTAACAAACTCTCAGGAAAAAATAGCGGTAAAATAATCCATAATTATAGTTGAAATCATTAGATGCTGTACAATATATAGCGCCACAATAATCTGTGTACTTAAACACAGGAGAGATTTGTTTGGAGAAATTAGTACCACAGATGATGTTTATGTCCTCAATTTGTGTTGTCAATTCTGGCTCTGCTGAATCATTGTTGATGAGAAAAATGACCTCATTGCTGGACAACTTTGGGGTCATGTTGAAAAGCCTTGAATATTGCTTGGCTCTAAATCACTTAAGTCCATTGGTGCAATCACTGTGGAGGACAGCTCAATTTAAGTAGGCCTGGCTGTAACCAGTGAAAAAAGGCGGAGCTTGCTCGCTCAGTTTACTTTCCAAATACAATAGTTATCCTGCTTGCATTTTGAGATTCATTTAAATGTATCAATATGAATTATCATATCCATTTATACCATTATGTTAGCTGATACAAATGAAACAAACCCATACAAAAAAAAAAAAAAAAAAAACTAAGCGTGACATGCAGCAGTTCGGGTGTTTTTATTTGATTTGCTAGTTTTCTTATGAGATTTTTCCTTGAGTGTTTTAGGCGGTTCCTCCAAGATCTTAATTGGTGGTTAGGCGGTTTGCTGGTGTGTTACTAGGTGGTTGCCATGGTAATGACTGTGGTAGCTATGGTGTTATAAGAGGTTGCTAGGGGGTTGCTTGGGTCATAGTAGGTAGTTGCCTGAGCGTTGATGGTGGTTGAGGAGGTCATACTTTGTGATTGATTGGCCGTTGTTCTTTTCTGGGGTCTTTTTGGATAGTTGCTGATGCATCTATATTTTGTTACTAGAGTACTGGTGAGGGTTGTTGGGATGTTGCTTTTGTCTTACTGAATAGCTGCTACGGAGCCATTGGGTGTAGCGATGGTGTTGTCAGTAGGGTATTATTCTGTGGTTGCTAAGATGTCACTAGTTTGTTCATAGTAGCATTCATTAGTAGCATAACTGAGCTGTTACAGTGTGGTTGATGGAGTGTGGTCATTGATTGCTAAGGCACTACTTTCGGTTGATGCTGGCGTTACTCCTTGATAGTTTGGATCATAATGGCCTCATTTTATCAAGCGTCGTGCACCAAAAAAATGGTTATCACGTAAAACTCCCGCAAGGATCGGCATTTATCAATCTGAGCGTGGCCCGAGCGGTCCATAATCTCATGCTAGGTCGACCAGGTGTGCGCAGATTTGAAACCAGCGAACAACATGCAGGAATGAGAGTGCAGCTGTCAAAATGAGTAATAAACCATATGCAGCAATACGGACGTCATGCTGTTGTTACTCTTATTAGTAAAATCATAAATATTCTAAATAGATACAGTGCCGTGAAAAAGTATTTGCCCCCTTCCTGATTGCTTACGTTTTTGCATATTTTTCACACTTAAATGTTTCAGATCATCAACCAAATTTTAATAGAAAGAATGTAAAATACAAAATGCAGTTTTTAAATGATGATTTCATTTATTAAGGGAAAAATATCCAAACCTACCTGGTCCTATGTGAAAAAGTAATCCCCCCCCCCCTTGTTAAATCATGAATTAACTGTGATTAACCACATTTTTGAGTTCAGTTTCACTAGCCACACCCAGGCCTGATTACTGCCAGACCTGTTTAATCAAGAAATCACTTCAACAGAACCTGTCTGACAAAGTGAAGTAGGCTAAAAAAATCTCAAAAAGCAACATGACATGCACACTTTAAAATAAAAAGAAATTCAAGAACAGATGAAAACAAAAAAGAATTCAGGCATCTATCAGTCTGGAAAAGGAGTTTGCAAAAGCCATTTCCTGGGCTTTGGGACTCCAGCGAAACACGGTAAGAACCATTATCTACCTACGGAGAAAATTTGGAACAGTGGGAGACCTTCCCAGGAGTGGCAGGCCTTCCATTGGCTCAAGAAGCGCATCAACTGCTCATCCAGGAGGTCACAAAAACTCAAACAACATCTAAAGGAGCACGGGCCTCAATTGCCTCGAGTTAAAGTCGATGTTCATGATTCAACAATAGGGCCAGGGCAGGGCAAAAAATGGCATCCATGGGGAGAGTTCCAAAGGCGAAACCACTGCTGACCAAAAGAACAAAGAAGGCTAAGTCTCACATTTATACAAAATACATCTTGATGATCCCCAAGACTTTTGAGGAAAATATTCTGTGGACTGATGAGACATAAGTTGAACTTTTTGGAAGGTGTGCATCCCATTACATCAGGCGTAAAACTAACACAGCATTTCATAAAAAGAACATCATACCAAAAGTCAAACATGGTGGTGGTAGTGTGATGGTTTGGGTGAGCTGCTGCTTCAAGACCTGGGTGACTTGTCATAATTGATGGAGCCACGAATTCTGCTCTATCAGAAAATCTTGAAGGAGAATTTCCAACCCTTAGATTGATCTCGAGCAGGTGCACTTGGGTTATGCAGCAGAGCAATGATCTGGAAACACATCAGCAAGTCCACCTCTAGATGACAAAAAAAAAACAAAATAAAAAATTTTAGGTAAGCCTTGTCAAAGTCCAGGCTTAAATCCTATTGAGATGCACTGGCATGACCTTAAACAGGCCGTTCATGCTCAAAACCCCTCCAATGTGGCTGAATTAAAATAATTGTGGAAAGAAGAGTGGGCCAAAATTCTTCCACAACAATGTGAAAGACTCATTGCCAGTTATCCTCTTGTTGATTTGATTGATGTTTGTCACCCGAGGTGGCACAACCAGTTATTAGGATTTGGGGGCAGGTACTTTTCTACATAGGGCCAGGTAGGTTTGGGATGTTTTTCCTTAATAAATAGACTCATCGTTTAAAACTGCATTTGTATTTAGCAGGTTTGTCTTTGTCTAATATTAAGAATTTGTTTTGATGATCAAAATATTTAAGCGTGACCAATAATGCAAAAAAAAAAGAAAGAAATCAGGAAGGGGGGCAATACTTTTCACGCTTTTCCAATAAATAGATAAATAAATGAATGAATGAATGAATGAATAAATGAAACAAAAAATAAATAAATGAATAAATAAATAGACGCCTGTGTTTGAGAAATTGATAAACTTATATTTGAGCAACCTGCTTCATCAGGCCAGGCGACTGACAATCACAATCAATTTGATTAAAAACGAAATCGTGGCTTAGCAGATATGCAGTGTGGTATATCCAGATGTCATCAGTCAGATATATACTGAACAACAAAAGCATAAGTTAAGCGTAATTAAAAGCGGACTGGAAAATAAGTTTCGCGTAATTATTTTAGAAAATCAAATTTATTAATAAATGGCGTGCACATTTTACCTCGTTTCATCAAACCTTTCTTGGTCGCTGACTGTAAACCATAAGAGTACAATTACTAACTAAGCTAACTAGCGTTTTCTTTTGTTGCTCAGTATCATATATATATATATATATATGCCTCTCCTGACGGACACTTTGGCGTGATCTGGTACTATTAACCCGGACACACCAAAGTCTTGGGATAGTCGCCCGATTTATTAATGAATTAAATCAAACCTCTGCTGCCTCGGTTTTCCACCTCAACTGTATTTTACATAATGACAATAGTTCAAACAGCAGCCTTCTGAGCCCTTTATACCCTCTTAAGACTTCCAATAAATTATTTTGTTTTTCTCCATCTCGGACGTGATAATTTATATCGTCGGCCTGCTGATAAAACCTCGTATCTTCAAAATGATAAACTTTACAGGAGAGCAAAAAAAAAAAAAAGTTTCATTTTGCATGTAAGAATGCAGGTGAGCTGTGTTCGGGTAGGATGACTATTTTTCTTCCAAGAGTGTATCCAATCATATTTTGTATTTTGCCATATTTTATATTATGAATACTCGATTTTTTATTTCTTATCAAATTGGCGAATCACGAGGTTTTTATCAACAGGCGTGTCTTCCTCCTCAGTGAAGTTGTTTCTTCTTTGCCGTCTTTGAGAGAGTCATGTCGTAAAGTGGGCAGGATTATGCCTCGGGCATAGATTTATAAAGTGTCCATAAATTCGATGGTTTCCAACCATAGATTTATCATCACATAAAGTTCTCTACGAAATCAGCTGACGTGCACTTTTAGTAAATCAGGCGTGACACCTGGAAGCAGCTGATATTTACACCAGAATCTACACCAGATCCTACGCAAGTTTGATAAATGAGGGCCAATATGTGGCTGTTTGGGTCTTCCCATATAGTTGCTATGGTAGAGGAGGGCAACGAGAGCCATTTCTTTCCCTGGTTTTCACTCCAACTTCTGGATTTTAATTTGTTAATTATCTTAATTAACCAAACTAGTCATGGAATCTGACTTTTCTGCTGCGTTTTCTTAAATTATTATTAATGACCACCAAAGACTGTTTGTATGCAACCAATTAGTTCAATTAGTCTGGGTAATTGATAGAAATAAAAACCCAAAGATTAAAAATAAGATTGCCCACCCCTGTGCGTCGGCAAATCAGTTCATAGGTTTGCTAAGTATTCATAACAGGAAATCAGAGAATGTGGTGAAGTGCTATTACATCAAACCAAGATATTAGTTTAATAGCATTATACAAAGCATGTAAGCAATTCAAGTGTAGTTAATTCCAACCACGTGACTGGCTGACTCACAATCCATTTGCGCTGATATTACAATCAGTGCAACATGACTCAAGATCATACATACACTTCATGACTGCAAGGATTAATTCACATTGAGACATTTGCCCCCTACATAGTAAAGTTACTTCATCAGCCTGCTGTGTTTCAGCTTCAAAGTAGATACATTTAATTATATTTGATCTCTTTCATATGATGAAAACAATATATTTGGACTGTGATGATCTGAGATAAAAAATTGTGGATGAAGAATATGAGAAATAGATGTGTATTTTACTTTTGTAACATTTTTAATTGATTTTTTTTTCTGCTTTGAGTGCAGAATGTTCACAGAGTATTGTCCTCCACCAGCTTATTTGGGATTGAGAGTGGGTGAGTGAGTCTTCTGATCAGAAACTTTAACAGACAATGAATAATGAACAATTCTTCACTAAATTGCAAATGTCTGAAAATAGTCAGTTGCAGCACAGATGTGAGGTTCTCTGCTAACGGTAATGTGCTGATTATCTGGGTTTCACAAGTGCCAATTCATCTCCGGCCGTAGATGCTCCGGACACCCCGCCCCCTCTGCCTGACTCCGCAGGCAAGCTGGCTGCTGAGGCTAAGGAGCTAGTGGACCAAGTGTGCTCCCTCAGCTCCGAGGAAGGTGAGAATCTCCGAGACAATCCCAAAAACTACTGCCCAAACTCACCTCTGGGACTTCAGCACCAACTCACCCCAAAAACTACAGCGCAAATTCTCTGTAAAATTTACAGCACCTTCTAACCAGAAAAGCTACATCAACATCTGACCCCCAAAACACCCCAAAACCCACAGCACAACCTTGCCACAAAAAATACAGCTCAAACCCACCTCAAAAAGTACAGCAGCAACTCACCCCAAATATTTCAGCTCCATCTCACCCCAAAAACTACAGCTCCATCTTACCCCCAAAACCAGAGCACCACTTCACCTTAAAAACTACAGCACCATTTCACCCAACAAATACAGCATCAACTCACTTCAAAAAACTGCAGCACCAACTCTCCCCAAAAAGAACAACGCCATATCACCCCAAAAACTACAGCGCAAATTCTCCATACAATTTACAGCACCTTCTAACCCGAAAAGCTACATCAACATCTGACCCCCAAAACCCACAGCACAACCTTGCCACAAAAACTACAGCTCAAACCCACCTCATAAAGTACAGCGTCAACTCACACCAAAAATTTCAGCTCCATCTCACCCCCAAAACCAGAGCACCACTTCACCTTAAAAACTACCGTACCATTTCACCCAACAAATACAGCATCAACTCACTTCAAAAAAAAAACAAAAAAAAAAAACTACAGCACCAACTCACTCCAGAAACTGCAGCTCTGTCTCCCCCCAAAAACTACAGCACCAACTCTCCCCAAAAAGTACAGCGCAAACTCACTCCCAAAAAGCAGCACCTGCTCAGCTCAAAAAGTACAGACCTAACTTACAGCAAAAACTGGAAACCCATCTATGGCAAAAACTGCAGCACCTACTCATACCAAAAACTGCAGGCCCAATTCACCGCAGAAACTACAGATGCAATTGACCCCACCTAGTCCAGCAGAATTGCAGATAACCTTGTTTTGGAGTCTCTTCCAAGATTTTTTTGCAGTACTTATATCTTTCAAGGGTGCTGATCAAGAATCTGGATGATGCCGCACTGGCTACCATGAGCGTTTTGTGTAATATGCAAATTAAGGCGGCCATTACCAGAATTCCATTTTTTGGCCCTAGCTCCCTTACTGTAAGAGATACAAGAACAATATTGGTGTCTACCCCTAGGTTTTCAGGGTCTCTGGTTCTGATAAGGCCATTGCCAAAAGGATTAAACAATTTGCATATGCATTAATATGCAAATTAGGGGCCAATACCAAAAATGGATAAAATCTAAATTACTGAGAATGAAACAAATTGTCTGTATTGGGTGGCATAGGCTGAATCCTTTGACAATATTCAACTCCAAGTTTGCAATATTCAACTCCAAGAGTCACAGTTTTATTTGCTACAGTTCTTGAAAGAAATGGACAGACTGTGGGAGACAGACTGTGGGCACTGCTTTACACCATGGATCTGTGATACTGGACCATTTGTTTTTTGGACAAACAGAATACTAGTATTCCGTTCTTCATCGTTACTCCATTAGATCCATATTGCCATCACCACAGTCATTGGGACCATCACCACTTTCATCCTCAGTGTCCCTTGCTTTATCCTTGTAGTACAGATTGTTACAGTGTGCTTCCCCACTGCAGGCACAGGAGAAAGAGCAAGGTAAGTGCCCGGAATGACACCCACATCTCAGAGAACTACAGGGTTGATCGCTTGAACATCCACAGCAGAGCATCCGGTTGGCGGCAAAGATATCAATTCCGGCGCAGCGGTAATGTTTTTCTTTCCCATTTGCTTAGACCAGGTCTCCATACGAATTTCAGACTAGTCATCTTTTGTTTTACTGCCGTGGCAAGCACCAATAAACCTTGTTGCTTCCTCTACAACGTCGTAGCGTTGAATCAAGGTTATCCAAATGGTGGAAAGCGTACCCTTCCTTCAGCTTGTTTACAACTGTCCCCTTTCCGATTCCATGGAGCTTTGTGCGGTGAAATGCTGCGCTGCGCAAATTGATATCTTTGCCGCCAACCGGATGCGCTCTTAACATTGGATGTTCAAGCGATCAGCCCTGTAGTTCTCTGAATGTGGGTGTCATTCCGGGCATATTTGTCCAAAATAAAGGCTGGGAGCAGGTGAGTGAGGTGTGCAGGTGTGGGTCAGGAAATGCAGTGAAACCAGGAAGACTTTTTGTTGGAGTCTTAAGGTGGCTGGAAAATAAGCTGAGAACAGAAGAGTTTGATTTGAATAAATCAGTGACTGGGAGCAAAGGTGGCTGGTTGGTGAAATTTCAGAATGATTGTGATTGTCAGCCGTCTGGCCTGACAAGCAGGTTGTCTCAAAATATAAGTTTAATTAATTTCTCAACACAGGTGTCTTATTTATTTATTCATTTATTTATTTTAGCCTATTTATTCATTCATTCATTCATTCATTTATTTAGCCTATTTACAGTGCCGTGAAAAAGTATTTGCCCCCTTCCTGATTTCTTCTTTTTTTGCATATTGGTCACGCTTAAATATTTCAGATCATCAAACAAATTTTAATATTAGACAAAGACAACCCGAGTAAATACAAAATGCAGTTTTTAAATGATAAGTTCATTTATTAAGGAAAAAAAGCTATCCAAACCTACCTGGCCCTATGTGAAAAAGTAATTGCCCCCTAAATCCTAATAACTGGTTGTGCCACCCTCGGTGACAACAACTGCAATCAAATGTTTGCAATAACTGGCAATGAGTCTTTCACATTGTTGTGGAAGAATTTTGGCCCACTCTTCTTTTCACAATTATTTTAATTCAGCCACAGTGGAGGGTTTTGAGCATGAACGGCCTGTTTAAGGTCATGCCACTGCATCTCAATAAGTTTAAGCCTGGACTTTGACAAGGCTACTCCAAAATTTTTATTTTGTTTTTTAAGCCATTCAGGGTGGGCTTGCTGATTGTGTTTCAGATCATTGCTCTGCTGCAAAGTAAGTGCACTCAAGCTCGAGATCACAATCTAAGGGTTGGAAATTCTTCTTCAGGATTTTCCGCCAGAGAGCAGATTTCATAGTTCCATCAATTATGACAAGTCGTCCAGGTCCTGAAGCAGCAAAGCAGCCCCAAACCATCACACTACCACCACCATGTTTGACTTTTGGTATGATGTTCTTTTTATGAAATGCTGTGTTAGTTTTACGCCTGATGTAATGGGGCCTTGCACCTTCCAAAAAGTTCAACTTATGTCTCGTCAGTCCACAGAATATTTTCCCAAAAGTCTTGGGGATCATCAAGATGTATTTTGGCAAATGTGAGACGAGCCTTCGTGTTCTTTTTGGTCAGCAGTGGTTTTTGCCTTGGAACTCTCCCATGGATGCCATTTTTGCCCAGTCTCTGTCTTATTGTTGAATCATGAACACTGACTTTAACTGAGGCAAGTGAGGCCTGCAGTTCTTTAGATGTTGTTTTGAGTTTTTTGTGACCTCCTGGATGAGTAGTTGATGCGCTCTTTGAGTCATTTTGGAAGGCCTGCCACTCCTGGGAAGGTTCACCACTGTTCCAAATTTTCTCCATTTGTGGATAATGGCTCTCACCGTGGTTCGCTGGAGTCCCAAAGCCTTAGAAGTGGCTTTGCAACCCTTTCCAGACTGATAGATGTCAATTTCTTTGTTTCTCATCTGTTCTTGAATTTCTTTAGTTTGCGGCATGTCATGTTGCTTTTTGAGATCTTTTAGCCTACTTCACTTTGTCAGACAGGTTCTATTGAAGTGATTTCTTGATTAAACAGGTCTGGCAGTAATCAGGCCTGGGTGTGGCTAGTGAAACTGAACTCAAAAAATGTGGTTAATCTGGTTAATTCATGATTTAACAAGGAGGCAATTACTTTTCACATAGGACCAGGTAGGTTTGGATAGCTTTTTCCCCTTAATAAATGAAATCATCATTTAAAAACTGCATTTTGTATTTTCTTGGGTTATCTTTTTCTTATATTAAAATTTGGTTGATGATCTGAAACATTTAAGTGTGAAAAATATGCAAAAACGTAAGCTTAATCAGGAAGGGAATAAATGCTTTTCACGGCTGTATCTATTTAGAATATTTATGATTTTACTAATAAAGTAACAACAACATAGCGTCGACATTGCATATGGTTTAATACTCATTTGACAGCTGCACTCATTTCCTTGCATGTTGTTCGCTGGTTTCAAATCTCTTTGACACACCTGGTCAGACCTAGCATGAGAGATTTTGCGGACCGTGCTTTCACGTTCAGATTGATAAATGCGATCCTTTAGGGAGTTTTGGCGTACACCCATTTTTTTGGTGTACGCACGTTTGATAAATGAGGGCCATTATGATCCAAACTATCAAGGAGTAACGCCTTAGCATCAACCGAGTAGTGCCTTAGCAATCAATGACCACACTCCATCAACCACACTGTAACAGCTCAGTTATGCTACTAATGAATGCTACTATGAACAAACTAGTGACATCTTAGCAACCACAGAATAATACCCTACTGACAACACCATCGCTTTACACACCCAATGGCTCATAGCAGCTATTCAGTAAAACCAGCAACAACCCTCACAGTACTCTAAGCTAGCAAAAAATATAGATGCATCAGCAACAATCTAGGAAGACCTAGCTAACATCTGCAAAACACCTCAGCAACTATCCAAAAAGACCCCAGAAAAGAACAACGGCCAATCAATCACAAAGTATGACCTCCTCAACCACCATCAACGCTCAGGCAACTACCTACTATGACCCAAGCAACCCCTAACAACCTCTTATAACACACTCCTTAACTACCACAGTCATTACCATGGCAACCACCTAGTAACACACCAGCAAACCGTCTAACCACCAATTAAGATCTTGAGGAACCGCCTCTAAACACCCAAGGAAAAATCTCATAAGAAACTAGCAACCAAATAAAACACCCGGGAACTGCACATGTCACGCTTAGTTTTTTTTTTGTATGGGTTTGTTTCATTGTATCAATAACATAATGAGTGTAAATGGATATGATAATTCATATTGATACATTTAAATGAATCTCAAAATGCAAGCAGGATAACTATTGTATTTGGAAAGCAACCAGAGCGAGCAAGCCCGCCTCTTTTTCACTGGTTAAGAAGCCAGTCATTTAACTGAGCTGTCCTCCACAGTGATTGCACCAATGGACTTAAGATTAGAGCCAGCAATATCTAAGGCTTTCAACATGACCCTCAAAGTCGTCCAGCAATGTGAGGTCATTTTTCTCATCAACAATGATTCAGCAGAGCACAGAATTGACAACACAAATTGGAGGACATAAACATCATCTGTGGTACTAAATTTCTCCAAACAAATCTCTTCCTGTGTTTAAGTACAGATTTGTCATTGTGGCATGAGTATATTGTACAGCATCTAATGATTTCAACTACAATTATGATTATTTGGCCGTCATTTTTCCTGAGATTTTGTTAGGCTGAAACAGCGCATGAATTATACCACGGCCTAGTGGCACTTGCTGTGGTTGCTCCCCTGTGTGGCCATAATGCCCTACTACTCAAGTGGCCAGTTTGGCTTGCCCTTCTTTCAAGTGGCCGTCGTGCCCAAAACTTCCAAAGTGGCAATTTTCGACACAGCGACTGAGCTGTGCGGCTCCCGCTATCATGCTGCGCTGGACTTCTGAGCACTTTGTGCGACCAACAACATGCCCACTCAAGCAATTAAATACTGTTGGTGTCAAGTATAGATGTGTTTTTGGGCTGGGTGAAAACAGTGGTTGTATAGCTTTCCTAGACAGAAACTAAACTTTGAGAGCGAGCTGGAGAGAGCATGCTAACAGCGTTAGCTTGTGCAGAGCGTCCAGTCAGTGTCGTGCCAGACTGCACAGCAGTAAGCTTCAAATGGGCAGTAGCAAAAGGCCATACAGGCCTGTCTTTCAGCTTGATAACTAAACCTCTACTTGATTTACCTTTTGGTAGCAACAGTTGCTCGAACTAATTTGTACAACCGACGGCATTCTAATTTATTTTTCGATGGAATTATTAGCTATACATTGCACCCTATAAAATTGAAGCGATTTCTTCCACATAATGTACGTAAAATATCAATATTAATGCTACAGTTTCTTTCGTGTAGCTTGTGAAACGGCACAGATTTGCGTAAGTTAGTTTGTCGAGGCTCATTAAGCAATAAGCCCCGAGAATCCGTTCCATATTCTGAATGTAGTCATGGCTAAAGGGCGCTGTTAGGCATGATGCACAGCTGAGTGAAAACTGTAAGGATGGCGAAAATAAATGCTGCGAAGTCAGCAAAGTTTTGGATTTTTGCATTTATATTGCCATCCTTACAATGCCATATCAATTATATAAATGTCGGCAATAGGCATTCACTTTTTCATGATCATTTCTTATTATTGGTCATGTACTGGTCTTGATTGTTCACTCGATAAATTGCTGCAAGTTGAAGAAAAAATTCAACAATTTAAAAAACATTGATTTTCAATGCGTTCCTAATTATTGATTTATACTGTTTTATCCTCATACAATGTCATTATCACTTATTTTTCTTGCAAAATTGATTAATTTGGTTTTGGCCTTTGGTGCCCTACATTTAGGTGGCTGATGCCCCAATTTTAAAAGGCCAAGTGGCCTTGCCCTAAAAACAACTTAATTTGAGGCCTGGGCTGAGATATCAGTTTGGGTACTTCCCTTTGTCCGCAAGCCCCGTTGGAATTTATTTTTACCTTTGCGAATCCCAGAAGCTTTTTGTTTGACATTTCCAGGTGTTTCCTGCTAAGTTCTGATTTCCTCAGCTGACAGTCAATGAAGCACAGTCTTCTGTTGAGTTCGGTGATATCCTCCTATAACAACACAGTCATTCAGTAACTACAACAACAAAGCCATTCCAGACACTGCACAAGCCAACACTGTTTCAAACACTATAGCCTTGCTGCCATTCTGGAAACTGAGCATACAGCAATGGCATTCTGGCATGACCGACAACGCTGCCAGTTAGGCTGAACAACAACAATGGAAGGAAGAAAGGTTTAAGAATGAGTGGGGAAAAGTGACAGAAGCCAAGAGATAAATATTGGCGATGGGACACCTGAGCACACAAATGAAGCAGAGAGTGATCCACAGCTGAAAGGAGGAAGAGAGGCGTGTCCCTCCGACCTTCGAGGCCTCCAGGTTCTGGGACTGCTTCCCAGCAAGCTGACTCTTCAGGTCCTGGATCTCGGCCTCCAGGAGCTGGATGACCTCCTCGTAGTCCTGCTCTGCGGTTGTGGTCTGCCTGTGACCGGCCTCTGCCACCTGCAACTTGTCCTTCAGCGTTCGGTTCTCAGCGAAGGTGGCAGAAGCTTTCTGCAAAGCACAGGCCAAGAGCACAGGGCTGAATACGACCCAGCTTCCACAGCAGCATAGTATCACAGATACTGTACAAGGCATGTTAGCAGGGGCAGATACATGCAATGGCTGACCTCATAATTGCATTCAGAAGTGCACGCATAGCATCAATATTAAGTGTACAGTGGTCTTCTGCTGAATAATTTTTAAGCAACAGAAGTAGGCCCAGTCGAAAGATTGCTTTTTAGCTGTATAAACATTTTTGGTGTAATGCTAAATGATTCAAGATACATTTTAACAAGCAAGATGTTTATAATGATGATGGAAAATTATGGAAAAAGATTCATAATTGCTGCTATCAAGGAATAAGCTGTACCCTTTATGAAGTTCTCAATTGACTTCCATTCAATTTTTCTGGTTAGTAATAAGATAAAAACTTTTTTGTGGGTTTATTTTCATTGTGTACTTCGCGCCGTTAAAATCGCAAAGGTGAAGTATGTACTGTATTTGTCGCAAATTGAAGAATCAATCGGTTTTTATTGCTTTTCCAGTGAGATGCGAGAGGAAATAAAGAAAAGCACTTGGTACTGTAATCCTGATGCGCGCCACGTGCACGCGCCAAGCACTTCAGTAATAACAAACATTGAGCTGTTTATGACGTGTACAGTGATGCTTCACTTGTTTTTTTGGGCGTGGTCAATATCCACGCGCTTTTCTTTATTTCATTCATATCTGACTGGAAAAGCAATAAAAACCATTTGATTCTTCAATTTGCGAGAAATACAGAACATGCCTCACCGCTGTGTTTTTAATGGCGCTAAGTATAATTCATGCTGCAGCCATTCACATTGGATAAATATTTGCTTCCATTCATTTCCTACCAAGCACTGCGGCCAATCGCGTGGCGCCTGCAGTGTCTCGAATATCGTCTCTGACACTGAATCAGACCCAGGGTGCATTCAAATTCTCTCAAATCGTCGGCTTTTTCTTCTACTTTTCCTTGACCTTGAAAGAAAATGCCACACAGATTAAAGAAAGGTTGTGGGGAGATTCTGAAGTTTTTCTTGAGACATGTTGGAGAAAACTGACTGTTTTTCCTTCAATACATCATGAGCTCAATGGTGATTGCTAATGATACGACTGATCCAACAACAAACTGCGAAGACTTCTGTATCCAATCACTACAGCTGCTGAGGATCGTGGTCCATAATCTACGATTCCTTTATTCTTAGGTTGGTCCCAAATTTCCTTGCTGAAAGAAAGCAACAAGAGAGCTAATTGTCTCCTTTCCTTCGTGAAATAGATAATTCGGCTGTCCTAGTCATAGTTTCCAGTGAAACTATTTCCGTTTATGTCCGTAATCACGGAAGGTTCCTCGTTCTTAAGAGAATTTAGTTATACCCCCAGTATGCACTGCAGCTTTCTCCTGAAACATCCTCCACTTCAGACTAATGTATTCAGGTGAGGGGCAATATCTTGAGGTTGCTTGTAAAGAGCACTACCTCGGTGGTCTTCTGAAGCTCCACCTCCAGTGAGTTCTTATGGTGCTCAGTGTCCAGCAGCATTGTCTGGAAAAAGTAATGACATCAAATTACACTTTTTTGGCTTTTTAATACGCATGAATTCCATGATTATCTTAAGGAAGCGGTCTAAATCTGATAAAAGTCTTACATCATACCTTTCAAAATAATGTTGTGATGTATGGAACATCATTAAGGAAAGAAATGCTACAAATATTTGGAATATATGTGACTTTTTTATTGAAATATCTGAAGGCATATCTCAGATGTTTCCATGAGACAACCAGAACTTTGCTCTTTGAAGAAAGTTCAATATTTATTTGTTGTGATATTTATTATTCATATTTAAAACCAAACTGATGGGGAAATATGCCCATTTAGCTTTCAACACATGCATCTATGATGAGAGCGAATCTATGGATTATTTGAGAATCAAATAATTTCTGTTGAGTTTTTTAGAGCAGCCATGCATTAGGGAACGTGGGTGGAGCTGCTCACCTTTAACTCTTTCATTTGCTGCTGCAGATTTGCCACCTCTGGCTGAAGTTGCTCTGTTTCTTCACTGCTGTAGCTGCTCTCTGATTCATAGGTCTGCAGGGTTCCACAATCAATCCACAAGGGAGCAGAGACAATGGACCAATCAGAGTGAGTGCAGAGGTCATTTTCAAGGAGTTATTTGAGCACAGCCAAGGTTTTTTGTGAGTTAGAATACATAAAGTTGATTACACACTGTCAGTTCACTTCAAAGAATAAAAAAGATAATAAGAGCAGGCAAATTATCATCAAATGCATTTGCTTTTTGTGGCAGGGCCAAATGGAGCAGTCATGAACATAACGTAAGCACATTGTCTGAATAAGGTCCTTCTCCAAAGACTGAAGCTGACACTGAATTGTTCATTGAACTGTGCATTGGCAGGATTATAAATAAAACTACACTAACACAGGAGTAAATTTTCATTTTTTACAATATGCAGTAATCTCAAGGCAAAATAATTATTTATCCAAGTTCGGCGCTCGGGCGCTGAAGAATCCATCAATCAGCGCCAATTATTCACCCGTTAATCAGCGTGGCCTTGCTTTTATTGAGGGGTTACAGGTAATTAAGTTGGCAGAATCCTTTTCATTCATCAAGAAGCTGCACGGATTCAGCCTCCAAACTAATAATCTGGGTCTCTTGACCCCTCTCCTGGGGAATTCTGGGAACGAGAGAGGGCTGTCCCAGGTGTTCCTTCACACCGCTCTCCTGGTGTGGTCCTTATTGGAGTGCATTGCATCGTGTAGAACCAGCATTTATTTCTTTCTAAATAAAACTAACTTGATCTTTTTTTATTAATGTACGCCCACACATGAGTTGCCTCCTTTACCTCAGCACTGCTTCTTTTATTGAATACAATGGAAGATGAGCATGAGAAAATAAAGAGAAAAAACTCAGAAAAACCTGTTTTACCGAATGGTTATAGGTCTCAGCGTAAAAAAAGCACCTTGAAGTTGAAACCATGGCCAGCCATGTACTAATCTCATTGGCTTTTTACCAGATATGAGGCTGCACACAGTGTGCAGGACATCGTGAGGCGGCTCGCCATCGCTGCCCTCCCAGGATTGGATCCCTAATGCTCAAATAAGACGAAAGTTATTCATGACAGTGCAGGCAGAGAGAGAAGCAGCTGAAATCAATAAGAGCACTGCCTCCTTGTCTAGGGGTTACTTTGGTGTTCATTTCACTGTGAAGATCAATGACGCGAGGGCTGAGACATCTGAGACAACAAACACACACTCACATGCATTATACCACACATGCACACAAACAGACTAACACACAGACACACAGAATTAACACACAGGCACACATGCACGCACATGCATTATGCCATTACATAGCCTAAACACACACACATGTACACATACACACTACACACACACAATCTCTCCAGTTCCTCCTATCCCACAGACACACTGTTGGTCTGGGCTTTTACTGTGCATTTATGCAGAATACATGATAAATTGTTTTCTATCACTTCCAGAAAAAATATCTAATTAATGATAATATTGTCCTCATAAATTGGGTACATGAACATTACATCAACTTTACAAAGTCAACATCAATAATGCCAAACGAGCCCTATTAGACCGCAGATGCATTTGGAACAGAGCAACTGCTGATGTATAAATAATCCCCATTTATTTATTTATTTATTTATTTATCATTCAAAATCAAATTATGTCCTCAGATATGATAGCTGCGTTCAGGAATCATTATAATTGTGTGTGTATGTGTGTGTGTGTGTTAGTGTATGTGTGTGTGTGTGTGTGTGTGTGCAACAGTGTGAGGTGAGCAGAGTATGTGTGATTGTGTGCTTGTGAGTGTGTGAACGTGCGCATGTGTGTTATATTTTGTGTGGATCATGTTTCAGGGTTAGAATAAAATATGGAGAAATGGGGCTGACTATATTGGGGTATGTCGGGAAGAAAAAGATTGAGTCAGGAGGTGTGTGTGTGTGTGTGTGTATGTGTTGGGGGTAAGAAACAGAGTCTGAAAAGTGGGGTGCAGGCTTGGGGGGGTGGCAGCATTATAAAAAGATGGAAAGAGAGAGGGAGTGTAGAGGAGGAGGGGTGAATGGGAAGAAGCTGAGCTGAGATTCAGGGTAAGGTATCTCCTAGGGACTGGCAGCAGGGGCCAGACATGCACAGTATAATCCTGGCGGTCCCAGCCGAGCATGGAAGAGAGAGAGGAAGAAGGGGACTGAGGGCCCAATGGAGCATCACAGGGCCACGCTCTACACATCTTCTAATCCTGACCAGATATCAATTTATTTTAGATAAAAACATAAAACCGTCTAAATAAAATTATATTTTCTAGTGATGATGGACAGAATTTCTTGCCGTAATAAGGTATAGAAAGGAAAAAATTTATGGGTGGGCAATCTGAAGACACTTCTAGAGAGCATTTCAGCTTATGATGCTATATGGTTGCTAGAGTTCACTTTCTGCAAAGCAAATTTTTAGATTAGTAAAGATGTTAATGGGTTAAGATAAATAGCTTGTCATTGGGTGACAATAATAATATTTTTGTTTTTGGTAACAAATGTAAATCAGCCTTTATCTGTTTGGCCACAAAAAATCCTGCGTGCTCTGGAAATGTACAGTGAAGCCCTACGCTAATACAGCAATATTTGATGGGGTACAAATCAGCAAATTTGAAGAAAAAAAATGTCAAGCATAGAGGCAAAACCCAAAAAATCCTTTTTAAGTTTTCATTTTGCACGCTTGTAACATGTTAGAACATCCTAACTGTTCAGACATTTCATTGTAATTGCAACTCTCTCTAACTGGTACCGGAGTGGGAAACAAAATGAATTTTTGCATTAATAAATATTTCAACTTCTCTTTTTTTCTGTCTCCAATCACGACAACCCTGATATGGTAATACTGCACCAAACAATATTTCATACATACAGTACAAGCTAAATAAATAAAATAGATATCTACAGGCCTCTATTGTTGTTTTAAGAGCTACAAAAAATAAGCTTACATTAAGGTCAATTACAATACACACTACAGCCTGATTTGTTTTACAGCTAAGCAATTACTGCCACTACGCCACTTCTGATAACAATTCCACATTACTGCAGTTTTTTCCATATTATTCTTTAATTTATATATTTGCCAGAAAGCACAAATAAAAGACATTTTGGGCATCTCTACTAAAACTAATATTAAAGATATTTCTCAGTAAATTTTTCTTTCTTTTTACAGAGATTGCTCATACTATTACTCCTCAAGATAAAATGCTCAGGAAAGTAAATAAACAAAAAAGTAGGAAAATGAAATACATATAGAAACCATTAAAAGCAAACAGAAACAGTATGTGCGTAGAGTAAGGATGCGAGGTGCTGCATTATAACAACGATGAGGGCAATGCCTGTTTTTAATCCTCAATTTTGTCACTCCTCACCCTCTCACTTTGGAAAATGCATTTTCATTCTAAAAATACACTGTCATTCATATAAATTTACAATTATTCCCCCACAACCATACTTCTTCAAAAGTATGTAAAATACAGATTTTTTTTTTATGCCAAAAAGATTGAATTCAAATCTTTTCTGTCAGTGTCAGTTCACTAGTTATCATGTCTTACCCAGCCTTTCAACCGATTTTAGTGCAAACTCTGCCAATATCTCCAAGCAACAAACTGTGGGATGATATCCTTCAGAAATCATACAGGCACCTGTTTATCTGAGAGCGCTTTCTGACAATTTATCATTGTCTGTCTGAGTGCTATTGTTCCTGTTATTTAAACAACAAAGGCAACTTCCAAAAACAGATGCTACTTCATACACAGTGTCTGTACCTGTGGCTCTCTTCGGATACTCGGCCACGCTTCAGCAGGGAAACCAAGTATGCGCTTGTGTTCAGAAGGGTTAATGCGCATCCCTCAGCATCTAGTGGGTGAGAATGGATTCACTTTGCCCACATCAGGCCATTTAGAGAAATTGTTGACTTCCCATCTTCAAGGAAAATACAGGGCCTCAGAAGCCAAACAAAACGATACATTACTATAAGTGCATGAATGTGCAATTAACAATCATGCTAGGATAAATATACAACAAAGTAAAACTACTAAAGCAGACATGTATTGATTTGAAAACTTTATAAAAAAAAGTCATCAGATTTAAAATTAGCAATACTTCTCAAACTATCAACACTTTCACCCAGATATGATAAAGGAATAGAGTAATCAAGTGATGTAAAACAGGCTTTTTAGCAACCCCCTATATATCATGTCCTCTTGAACAGCTCTTGTGAATCTAGAAAGCTAAGAGCTGTGACATTGCTTGTGGGATCAATTGCATACATAGGCTATCATATGCCTATTTTACATTGTGCTAAAAGAGGTTGAAATCGAAGTCGGAGAGGATGATTTAAGTGCAAGTCTGGGCCAACCAGTGACAGTGATGAAGATGATTGAGAGGTTGGAGAGATGGAAAGGAGGAAGAAATTGCTGATTAGAGGGACATTGGTGCTGAATTACCCGATACTGCAAGCATACCAGCACAAACAGGAGCCACAGGCACGGGCGCAGTGAGCAGGAAGCAACTCGGGAGCATGCGTAAGTTTTGGGAAATCGCACTTTGAGCGAGGGCAGAGGGAACCCAAACGCGGTAAGCTTAGAATTTTACTTTGACGAGTCACTTCTGGGCTGGCTAACAGGATAATCCAAAAACTGGCAGTCCTCGCAATTTATTGCCTGCAGCGTAGTTAATTGTATGCTGTTTCAGTAAAGGCTTCCTGCTCGGAAACCCCCGCCCAACCTGGCCAGGAAGTTTAGTACTACCGCAAAGCGTGCTCTTAACCAGGTGAGCTAATGTGGCAAACTAAACAATAACATACTTTGACAATCATAAATCTAATCCGCTAGGAAATATAAACGAAACAAGACCCAGCTATGAACAACCATAACAGACAGACGATGGTAGATGTATCTGACTTCCTTATTGTGCGTCCATTTCCACTTCTAATTACGCCTTAGAAAGCCAAGGCTTTGTATGGCTTTTGGGATGCTGTTGAAGGGGAAGTTCCTAAATGCCTCTTTTATTCTCTCTTCCTGCTTGGAGTGAGTGTCCAGAAAGTGTTTTATTCATCATCTCCATTACATTAGTTCGTGAAAGGTATATATATATATATATATATATTTTTTTTAGAAAAAATTTGGCATCTCCAATCCCACCCAAATCTGGAATGTCCAATTGGGGAACTATGTAAAAGGCTTTCAGACAAAGCGGCCCCTATTGCCAACTCAGGAGAGTGAGACAGCTCATGCCTTCAAGCACGCCGCTTCGTCGCTATCACTTATACACTCATTGGTCGAAACCTCGTAAGCCCAGAACGCAGGGCGGAGGATACCCAACATGAACGAAGCTTTAGAATCTTCCTAACGGAGCGCTGGGCTCTGGCCAACAGGAGGTGCATGAGAATCTGTTATTTGCTAACATTCTACCCCGCAGACTCTTCCCAATTTGCATCCCCAGCGCGACACACCGCGCTACCTGAAAAGAGCCGTCAATTACCGCCGTGGCTGGTACGCAGGCAGGATCAACCTGGGCGCTGTGATAGTCACTTGCTCAAGAACGCGATGCTTAATGAAAGTGAGCTATCCGCAGCCATAAAGGCATAATTTGCCCATTTTTATTTCTAAATACATGTCTACTTTTAAGTGTCTTGGGCCAATACCATTTATTAAAAAACTACACGCTTTTTGCCATGATTCCGGCTGTGTTTGTGTTTATGGAGCCAGAACAATGACTTTTAAATTTTAGCATCAATAAAAAATTTGGCATTGAAAAAAAGCTCTGAACTGAAAAGAGAAACATTGGTAGCATTGAAAGTCTAAAAAGTTGTTTTACACTGAAACAAATATTGGGACTGAACAACTGAAAAAAAAACTGTCATTGGAAAAAAAGGAAAACAAGAATGACATGAAGAAAAATTTGAAGGACAGTCTTTTAAAAAACAAAGGAATGAAAAGAAAAATCTAATAACAATGCTCTTATTGATGCCAGTATTTTGTTTTTCGTGCTAAAAAGATGCTTTTACCACATGATTCACTACCAAAGGCCTGAACAGAAACTTAAAGAAAAGACTGATTAAGACCTTTAAAGGAGGTACTTTTTATGGACATTGAAAGCTGACATCAAGAGACTAGAGAGTTGTGAGGATGTGGTCCTGGAGGAGGATGGAAAAGATCAGTTGGACAGAGAAAAGAAGAGTGGGAAGTACTGAAGATAGTTGGTGAAGAGGAAGTGCTTGACAGATACCATCTGGAAGAGAAAAGCGAGGGTGGGTTGGGCCGTGTTCTAAGATCAGACGGGTTGCTGCTAGACACTTATAGAAGGAAGTGGATGAAGGGAGAAGATCTGGAGGCTTGAAAAGAGTCAAGTGGAGTTGGATGATATCAGGAATGGAAGATTGTACCATCAGATGAAAAAGAATTATGAGGACAGAGGTAGTAAGAATGGAGGAGGTTGACAGACGAGGACCTGCCGCCACAGACCACTCTAAGTAGAGAGAGAGAGATTTTTGTTTTTTCAGTAAAATCCTTTTCCAATGCCAATACTTGCTTCCAGTGCCAATACAACTATTAACAATACACTAATTTCAAAAGCATTACTCCTTTTTTTCAGTTCAGGGTGTGTTTTCAATGTCAAATTTTATTTCTGATGTCCAAATTGAAAGTTACTTCTAAATGTTTCTACATTAAAAGCATGAAAACAAGTGGGAAGTATATGCCTCCTCACTGCCACTCTTTGTTAATGGTGTCTTTCTCTGTGAATCCCACCCCCAAATCATCAACCTCTTTCAGACATGACCACTCTTGAAACACTAAACAATTATTCTGGCTGGCTGAAGCCACTGCTTAAGCTTCAATTACTATATGTCATGGAAAAATTGTCTTTTAAAACTAATGAGATTCTCTGCAGCCAGCGGGGTTTTTTGTTATTTTGTATCCCCAAAATCTGACCTGTATCCCCAGGCCAGGGGAAACAAGAGATCTGACGCCGAGTGGGTGGGCAGGTGGAACCTGTCACGAGTCTGGTCCCCCCATCCCCTGAGGGGGTCCTTCTTTAATTCAATCCAGTAGGGGCGCATATTCAGCCCCCGCCTCAGAAGGGGGGGTATACGCACTGGGAAATTTTTCAATGACAAACATTGAATGGGTACAAAATTAAACAGTGACAGAGACGCACACGAAAACATGACACCAAAAACCTAGTGCAATCAAAAGTCGAAGAAATCAGTGCGTTAGGGGTCCACTTTGGCTCTGTGGTTTTATTTTTTTTTTCATTCTCCTCCCCCCCTCCAAAAACATCCATTGTTTGGAATTAGTTTTTTTAGATTTGTTCATTATATTATATATTTTTATTACTAAAATAACAATACTGCAGAGGCACATGTTAGTTCTTTTTGGAGCAAATTTCCGGGACTTTGTTTAGATGCTAGTCAGCACTTTGACAAGTTTTCAGGTACTAATAAATTATAAAACCCTAGACAAGGGCTAGAATGTTATGTATGCAAAGTGAACTGCCCTAGTGAACTGTTTCTTTAAGCACTTTTCATTCACTAAAAGGGAATCCATCAAATAAGCACCAAAACAGTGAGTAGAGCCCAACTGATTTTTAAGACCAATACGTTTTTGGGGGGTGACATGATGAATACTTACATATTAATACTTAAAATTTTAAACTGTCACCCCAAAAAAATGTTTCCCCAAAAAATTTAATAACTTAATGAATAAATATTGTTCAACCCTGATTTAATACTAAATATATTTCAGACCATAAAGTCCAAATGACTATTAACTCATTCAAACCTTCAAAAGCTAAAGAATTGGCTATGCCAGAGTGCCTTAAAGAATCTTAGCTCCTGCCCTGATTAATGAGTCAGTCTCATAAGGAGTAATCCTAAATGTTTGGACAGCCTTTTTATCACACATTTTAAACGAGATCCTCAGATATTTGCAGCTGCACGCCAATCAGCACCGCTTGTGGTGAGGTAGTAGGTTTTGAACAGCTAATCTCCCATTAAAACAATATTTCCATTTCACTTATCCACAATTTGATTTCAAACTTATCATTCAATAGACTCTCCTACCTGCCTTTTTTTCTAAAACATAAATTTCCCAAAAGGAAAGGGGGCTGCTGTTGGGGCTGTTTTTTTACCCCGAGGGAAAAGGGATTTAATATAGTAAACCAAAAGGTACTTATTGCCAAACGTTCATTTAATTTCTCCCATGATGCCGCAAGGGACAGAGTTTATTTTAAAAGAAAGATTTGGTGAAAGTCCACAACCATTAATCAGCTGCTCTTATTCTCATACTGGTGTCCCACAATTTTCTAAACACTTGATAGCCTTTTGCCAATGACCTACCCTCTATATGCTCTGACATGGAGATTCAGCTGTATCAATGACACAGTGATCTATGCACAAACAGCAATAAAAAACAGGGTGAAGCCCAAACTCACTAATGACTGGGCAGCATCAAACTTGGGAATAACATTTCAACCCAACATAACTAAAACTGTCAGTATGTTTTTTCAAAAAGTCATGTACCACCCCAAAACGATGGCGGCAAGTTATATATGAATGGAATGATAATTTACATCACACATAAATTTTTTGGGGCCAAATTTCCGTATCGATTGTAGTTTATAGGGAAAATAACAGTGCAAGAAAAAACTATTTTTTCCCTTTGCAAAATTTATGCAAAAATTTTTTCTTTTCCAACCCGTCCAAATAATGCAATGTTCTATGGAAAAACGGGGGTTAAATGGCCCTGGGACATTTCTTTTTTTACATTCATTCACAGAGATATAATAATAAATGATAATACCGTAAAAATACATTAATTTTTATGTAGAAAATGTTGTGTTTTCAACTAGGACAGCATCATTGTATTTAATTTTCAGGACAATAAATATGATCATCAATATAAACAGGATTTTTTCCAGACATCAACCCCCGGCCGATCAGAAACCCTAGTACACCCCTAGATGCAGCACTACAAACAATTGGGAATACAAAACAGCAAACAAGATAAGTAATGCTACAGATTAATGAAGGATTGCAGGCTATTATGCATTAGAAGAAAGTAGAAAAAAAGCAAATAACCTGAGAAAAGTGCTATACCTTTCAGATTTTTATAAATTTTATTTTTGTACTTTTTGCTATAATTTTCCAACATTTAGACCCCGGATATGCTTTTGCCAAATTTGTCACAAAAAAAATAAAACAAACATATAAGACACTTAAATGCTGCACAAACAAACCCCCAAATGTTCAGACTGGGAAATCAGACACCACCACCACTGTCTTATCTTAAGAAAGTAAAAACTTTGAGTTGGGATAATCTTTGTTAAACCTAGTTTTTTTTTTTTTAAAAAAGAAACCCTTTTTTATTTACCCAATAAAAAGCAAAATTTCCCCCAAAAATTCAAATACAGTATATTCTGGGTAATTTTAAAATTTTTTAAAAAATCAGCTCGGGGATGATTGAAACGTTGCGGGGGACCATGTTTTTGGAATTGGGGGATTTGCCCCCTGAACACCGAACTTTGGGGGGGGTCATAATTCAATAAACCAGTGATAGAAGAACTTTAAATTAGTGTACAGGACATCCTAAAAAGTATTAGTCCTGACTCTGCACAAATCAGGTGTTCCTAGTTCTCCCCATGTAGGTAAGAATGCAATCATTCATTTGACGAAATTTTGGGACATTTAAATCAGTTAAAATTCAAAATTGATACCTTTTTATGTCATGCTTTTTAGGTATCACGCCCCATGCTGTAGTCAGCAACTTCCACTTTAAAACAAAAGTGATAATTTAATGTCAGGTTGGGAAATTGGGAAAATTGCATAAAGACGCTTTTCCCGTGGTCTTTTATCTCATTTAAACAATTTTTAAAAAATCAAGCCAAGTTAAATTGCCTGATGATGGAAAAAGGGTAGCGGAAGTTTATAAAAAAGCTGTCTTTTAAAGGAAATATTTTTGAGTAAATTATTTTCCCGCTCAATTTAGCCCATTATTTTGACGCCCTTTTGATGATGGGGAGATGCGTGTCTTCAACCAAAGAATTTTAATGGCAATAGGGGAAAAGTGTCAATTAAGGAAATGAGTGAACTAGCCAGGACTAGTTGTTATAAAGGATGTTCCCCCCCCGTTGAAGGGGAATGCTGTTTGCAATCACTGTCCAAAAAGTCAGATTTCATTAGAGACCATCTTGGGTTGCACTACTTGAGGGGGCCAGTTCAAAGATGGGTCGTGGGGCGACTTATGGAACAGGGGTGGTTTATAACTCACGAAACGGAATAATGAGGACTGTACATGAAAAATACCAACGCTTTCAGTGGCTGGGGAAACCCAGATGGTCTCAGTGCATGCATTTGTTTTGACTTAGCCATCGCCTGCGACAGTCCTTTTTATTCTTTGTGTCACTTCCCCGGGTTTTTTTTAAATTTTCTGCATTAAAAATTTTAATTTTACGCGAATTTAGCTGCCATTCAAGCATCTACCCAGGGGCAGCAAAGAAAACAGACTTTCCAAACTCCGCTCATTTTTCAATTTGAACGTGATGAATATGCATTACCTTTTTAAAAGGGAAAAATAATAAATAAAAATAAGTACAGTGGGCCCAAAATACTTTGCACTTTTACAGGCAATGCAAAACAAAAACAAAAATATATATATAAACAACATACAGTAATTATAGGAAAAAAACATACCATAATGTGTGAAAAATTTACCTATTAATGTTTTTTGATGGAAACAACCATAATCAAAAAAACCATTTCCATACAAAATAAATTTCAATGAACTCAAGGTTTATATAATTTTAGTACTTAGGCAAAAAACCTGCAAGGATAACGGGATGAGTCCTCTGTAATTTTTGCCATAGCAAACATTTAGCGGGTTTTGACCATTTCTGAAATGCCGCCCGACACTTACACAAATTTTAGTCCCACAATGTTTTGCTATGGCATACCAAGGTACCCTTTTAGTGGCACGCCCTGTCAAGATGGCAAAAATGATCCATAGTTTGTGCCATGTCGACCCCGCCACGCATAAGATAAGAACTGTTCAAAATGCATGACACCCAATGTCAAAACAAGGGCCTCCATGAAACGCATTGTCACGCCCATGATTCCGCTTTAAAATTAAGCACTGTTCACATAACATACCACAGTGGCAGGCATTGCAACTCATTGCTGCCCTTTCACCGAGTTTATGTATGTTCACGCCTTGTCACCATTAAAACACAAGGGCATGTGAAGTCCAGCTAACTTTTTAGGTCACGACTTGGCCCAAAAGATGGGCCCCAAAGTCAGGGAAAACCTATATGCCAGGTTGAACACTCGTTTCTCATTTCATCTTGAGGAAGAGACAAGATACCAGATAGAAGGTCTATATACACAGAAGATAGCATGTTGAATACCCAAGAAGATATTGCAGACCAGAGAAAGTGTTTTATATGCGGCTGCAGCCTGCTGGGGTGGCAGGTAGATCTTTTGCTCTGCCCTGGGGTTTTGATGCTGGGTTTCTTCTATAGGTACCATCTAAATATACACTGCTCAATGTCAATCTAGCAAACTGCAGGCAGAGGCCATGCACTGATATTCATAGAGATTGGTGGAGGTCAAGATCGCCCTTGCCCTGCATTCACAAACAATCGTGCCATGTGCAAAGTGGTCATATCATGTGCAAAGGGATGCTAAATTATGTCCAAATTGTCCTAACATCAGCTAAAATGTGGATCACTAGGCTTAATGGAACACCATGGCATGCATTGGTGGCCCCCTTCTCACGCAATATTTGCGCCTAGTTTGCTCATAGGTTACTGAAACTGTTCAGGCAAGGGCCTAAAATTAAATCGCGACACATCAAGGTAAAAATTTACGAACATTTTGAATTTCCCAACAAGGCCTAAGACTTTTTCTCCTATTCACCTACAGTCACAAGTTCTTCCCTTATTGGCACCCAAATTGCGTGCCATGACTACAAACTATTTTGTCGTTGCAAGTGCCAGGGTGGCATGAGCAGGATCCTTTCTAGATCTTTCACATTAATCGGGTTCAAGCGTTTATCAACTGCTCCTCTTTCAACTCAGCCCCACAGGTTTTCAATTAGATTGAGGTCTGGTGACTGAGATGGTCATTGCTGAAACGTTGGATTTTGTCGTTGTGAAACAATTTCTGTGTGGATCTTGAGGTATGCTTTTAATCATTGTCTTGTTGGTAAGTCCACCTATGGCCAAGTCCTGGCTTCCTCTGGCGGAGGTAACCAGATTGTCAGCCAAAATATCCTGATACTTAGTGGGATTCATTATGCCATTAATCTCAACTAGAGCCCCTAGACCTCCTGAATTAAAAACAGCCCCAAAACATGACTGACCCCACCATCATTTTTTCACCATGGTTATGAGGTGCTTCTCCTAGTATGTTTCTCTGTTTGATGCCCATACGATGCCAATGCTGCATCTGACCAAAAGCAGCAATTTTTGTCTCATCTGACCAAAGCACCTTGTTCAGTCATAATTTAAATGACATCTGACAAACTCTTCTGGTCAGAAAAGGCTCTCTTCTGGCAACCCTTCCAAAGAGCCAGTGGTTGTGGAGGTGGTGCCTGATGGTGCCTTTTTTGAAACCTGGTGACCCCAAGAGGCCACCAAGGCCCGCAATTTCTTCACACTAATTCTTGGGATTTTGATGCTTCTCTCACCATCCTCCTCAGTATCCTGGGGGGCAAAATGCAGTTGCATCTTCTACCCTGAAGTTTTCAACAGTTCCATATCTTTGGAATTTTTAAAATAATTGCACTGACAATGCACAGGGGCATATTCAATCGTTTGTGAATCTTCTTGTAGCCATTACCAGACTGATGAAGGTCTATGCCCATCTGTCTCTTTTAGGGAAATCACTGTTGTTTTTGTTTTCTTAATGGTGTTGGATAACAAAGGGATATTGCAATGTGTTACCTCATTTTTATACCCCGAGTCAAACAGGGGAGTGATGAAATGGCTCCATATAGTTCTTAGCATAGATAAAACTTTATCAAGTGGAATTTAATACCTGGCTTAATTTTTGGCAGATGTTATTAACAATAATCTTAAAGAGCACCACTAATTGTGAAACCTTGATTTGGAGGAAAGTGATTTTCAATTCAATCACTGAATGATTGGTCCCATTGGAACATAAATATCATACAGCATTTCTCAGATGTTTTTATTTGGAGTTTCCCTATGTATATAAGTATTGTTAGTACATTGCCAGTCAGGGGGGTGCCCGTAATTTGGGAGCCCACTGTACATACCAAGACAAACATTTAGAGTTTGGGTATTATGCTTGTATATTATATACCTTCACCAACCTTCATTAGCCATTAGCATTTACGGCAGCATTGCTCCATAGCTCAAAAAAGATTTTCTTCCAACATCAAATAAAAATAAAACATAGTGATGAGTTCAAGTGGTAATAGACTGTATTTCAGACCTAAATCACAGAAATGGCTCTTGTTCTATCAATAACTCAAGCAGAAATAATCTGGTAAAATTGCCTAAGATTTTTTGGTCTTATCAAAAAGTTAACAGAATTGCATGAAGGGTTTTGTCAGGCATGGCACTCACTTGTTGCATGACATAGTGCAAGCTCTCCATGCATCCAGCTCCACGGAGAGTTGCTGAATTTCCAGAGGGATGGAAACCTCCCGCCTCTTCAGCAACTGGCTGGATAACACAACAGCACAGCCCCGTGTCAGCCATCTTGGACAACACGTATTCATGTACAGTCACATATGAAACAAATGCTCCAGATATTTAAAAAAAACTTGCCCACACATTCAAAAACATGCCGTATATTAAAAGAAAACAAGGATTAAGTGGATATGCAGCTTGCCTACCTAGTAAAAAAAGAAAAAGAAAGATATTTAATGACAGTTTGTGCCAGATCAAATGGAAGCCTCCATCAGGTAAAACTGCAGAAGTACACAGTGCAGACCATGTGTAGCTGGACTGCGACACCATATGAAGAGGACAGTGAAGCACATTGAAATCAATAATATAAGATTGCGAATATCCTCAGACTAACTCAAGACCACTTTAACCTTATATTGATTATTTTCAAATTCAATTAGCTAGGCATAGAAACAAGTTTGATGTACTCAGCATTTGTCACACTAAAACTAGACGAATGCTGTCAATGGACAACAGCAGGGTATATCCGTGAAACCACAGCATTCTCCCCAAAAACAAAGTCCATAGTTTGGCCAAGTGAATGCCCAACAAGAATGGGTGTAGAGTGCAGAAAATTAACAATGACTCCGAGCTCCAGGGATGTTCACAACAAGTTTTGCTCGAACTAAAGGGTGACCAATATCAATAACACCCCCTCCTGCATCAGAAAAAAATCACAGAAAATCTAAGTTTGCATACGAAAAGAGATAATTCAAATGAAGGTCTTATTTGAAAGTGACCTGACATTGAAAAGTGCCATTTTAAGTGGATTTGTGCTGGGAGAGAATTTTCTGCATTGCTCTGAATATTAATATTTCTATAAGCGATGGGAGCATTTCAGATACTGGGCTTGCGAGAGAGAATGACTGGAGTGTTAAAAGTAGGTGAAACTGCACCGGATAGAAACAGTGTGAGGATCTGAGAGTGGTGCTATTAAATAGGAGTAAGATTTTCAGTGGCGGCGAAGAAGATTTAGTTCATTGACCAGTGCTCTGTCCAGGTGTGCTGTTTTCAGGTGCGTCTGGTGGTGGGTATGAGATGATAACTGCTTTAAGCTAGGGCCTGGGTGACTTGTAGACTGTGGTGGATGCCATCTCTTTAAAAAAAAAATGATGCATGCACCAAGGACAGATAAAAAAATTCTATAAAAATAAAGTTGTGAGAGTAGCGCACTGACTGGATTCAGGTATGAAGACTGAGCAGCCTAACACCTCACTCCTAGAGACCTAACACCTCACTCCTAGCAGCCTGACACCTCACTCCTAGCAGCCTGACACCTCACTCCGAGCAGCCTAACACCTCACTCCTAGAGACCTAACACCTCACTCCTAGCAGCCTAACACCTCACTCCTAGCAGCCTAACACCTCACTCCAAGCAGCCTGACACCTCACTCCTAGAGACCTAACACCTCACTCCTAGCAGCCTAACACCTCACTCCTAGCAGCCTGACACCTCACTCCGAGCAGCCTGACACCTCACTCCTGGCAGCCTGACACCTCACTCCTAGAGACCTAACACCTCACTCCTAGCAGCCTAACACCTCACTCCTAGCAGCCTAACACCTCACTCCAAGCAGCCTGACACCTCACTCCTAGCAGCCTAACACCTCACTCCTAGCAGCCTAACACCTCACTCCTAGCAGCCTGACACCTCACTCCTGGCAGCCTGACACCTCACTCCTAGAGACCTAACACCTCACTCCTAGCAGCCTGACGAGCAACCCTCACTCACTCCGAGCAGCCTGACACCTCACTCCTGAGCAGCCTGACACCTCAACACCTCACCTCCTCCCAGCAGCCTGACACCTCACTCCCTAGCAGCCTGACACCTCCTCCCAGCAGCCTGACACCTCACTCCTCCTCACTCCTAGCAGCCTGACACCTCCTCCCAGCAGCCTGACACCTCCTCCCTAGCAGCCTGACACCTCCTCCTAGCAGCCTGACACCTCAGCAGCCTGACACCTCACTCCTGGCAGCCTGACACCTCCTCCTAGCAGCCTGACACCTCACTCCCTAGCAGCCTGACACTCCTCTAGCAGCCTAACACCTCACTCCCTAGCAGCCTGACACCTCACTCCTAGCAGCCTGACACCTCACTCCTAGCAGCCTGACACCTCACTCCTAGCAGCCTGACACCTCACTCCTAGCAGCCTGACACCTCACTCCTAGCAGCCTGACACCTCACTCCTAGCAGCCTAACACCTCACTCCTAGCAGCCTAACACCTCACTCCAAGCAGCCAAACACCTCACTCCTAGCAGCCTGACACCTCACTCCTAGAGACCTAACACCTCACTCCTAGCAGCCTGACACCTCACTCCTAGCAGCCTGACACCTCACTCCTAGCAGCCTGACACCTCACTCCTAGCAGCCTAACACCTCACTCCTAGCAGCCTAACACCTCACTCCTAGCAGCCTGACACCTCACTCCCAGCAGCCTAACACCTCACTCCCAGCAGCCTAACACCTCACTCCCAGCAGCCTAACACCTCACTCCTAGCAGCCTAACACCTCACTCCTAGCAGCCTAACACCTCACTCCTAGCAGCCTAACACCTCACTCCTAGCAGCCTAACACCTCACTCCTAGCAGCCCTAACACCTCACTCCTAGCAGCCTAACACCTCACTCCTAGCAACCCTGACACCTCACTCCTAGGCCCTGACACACCTCACTCCCTAGCAGACCTAACACCTCACTCCTAGCAGCCTGACACCTCACTCCCTAGCAGCCTGACACCTCCTCCTAGAGACCTCCTCCCTAGCAGCCTGACACCTCACTCCCAGCAGCCTGACACCTCCTCCTAGCAGCCCTAACACCTCAGCCTAACACCTCTCCCAGCAGCCTAACACCTCACTCCTAGCAGCCTAACACCTCACTAGCAGCCTACCTCACTCCTAGCAGCCTGACACCTCACTCCTAGCAGCCCTAACACCTCCTCCCAGCGGCCTAACACCTCACTCCCTAGCAGCCTAACACCTCACTCCTAGCAGCCTAACACCTCACTCCTGGCAGCCTGACACCTCACTCCGAGCAGCCTGACACCTCACTCCTAGCAGCCTGACACCTCACTCCTAGCAGCCTAACATCTCACTCCGAGCAGCCTGACACCTCACTCCTAGCAGCCTAACACCTCACTCCGAGCAGCCTAACACCTCACTCCTAGCAGCCTACCACCTCACTCCTAGCAGCCTACCACCTCACTCCTAGCAGCCTGACACCTCACTCCTAGCAGCCTAACATCTCACTCCTAGCAGCCTAACATCTCACTCCTAAGTGGAAAGAGGGGATCAATCCAGAGTGAAACCTTGGAAGATTGAGGTACATTTGCAGTGTGACTGCTGCAGAGGATTTTTATTTTTGGCGCCACATCGATATTTAGTTTAATCACTTATTTTCGCATTAAATTTTGTATGTGTGTAATGGCCAGTAGAATACGGAGGCCGGTGCAATGACCAGAGAGAGAGAGAGTAGCACGGACACAGTACAAACACAGAGAATAATACAGACCAAACAGAAGTACTTGCGCTTCCAAAGGACGTATAATAGTCCAAACCATGGAACCAAAGTGAGATAGAAAAAGGGAGAAGAAACTCCAATAATTAGAAGATAGAAAGTCATACAAAACCTGACTGCAGATATCTTCGGCTATAGTGCTTAGCTACAAACAGACACTCTAGCAAAGAGGCGTGGCGAACATCCGGCTTACATAGAATCCGGGGAAGCACCGCCCCAGTTCAATCAGCCAGCTGGGTAAAGAATCCGACTGAAATGGAATACGATATCGTCCCAGGACGAGAGCCACAAAGAAAAGTCCGAAACACACGCACAAACATCCACAATCATGACAATGTGAAGTTGCTTGTCGAATTACAGAGGGAACTGAAATTGTCAGAGCTGGTCATTTTGTGGAGATTCAAATTAATATTGAAGGAGCGGGAATCTGACAGTCTTGGTAAATGTGATTGTGTTAAATTCTAGTCTCTGATGACACCAGTGGTTTTGATTTTAATACATATCTCTTTATTATTTATTCCTGATTCATATTTTTATATTGCATATTGTGTTTTTTGCTCATTTATACTGTGTATAGTTGTACTTGTCTAACTGTAATGTTGGTTTCATTGTTGTAACTGTTTCATGCTGCCTTCTTGTTCAGGACCTTGTTTCCCAAAAGCATCTTAGGGCAACGATGATCGTAGAATCCCTCTTACGACGCATTATACAGTTGTGGAGTGTTTCCGAAAACGTTTGTAACTTAAGATGCTCTCAGAAGTTGTCGTAGATCTACAAGAGCTGAAGACCACCCGTAGAAAGCTACATGCGCCTTAAGACCTGCAGCAGTCATCGCAAACTATTATAATTTTTTTCGGTGTGTGTGTTCTTTTAATATTATCATATTTAATCATGGCTACTGATGCTGATCACTTAGTACATTTACATGCACAGTTAAGTCGAGCTACGGTAATAGCTCGATTAGGTCCTTGTCCCAGTATACATGCACAGGACGAAATTCGATTTATTGACCGCAGCATGTCCGTGTCTGCTACGATAGGTGGCGATATGCCTTTCAGCTTGTTCGTGTTGCATCTTTTTCTGATTGACCTATTACATCACAGACCAAACATTTGACAAACAAGTTAGCTGGCGGCAAACTAGTAACATGTCGAATGCATTGACTATCGAGAACATTGATGGAAGATTGAGCGGCGAGAACATGGACAACTTTACAGCTCTATACGTTTAATACGGGCTGTTCACTATGATTTCCATACAATGGAGATGCACGCTATCCCCGGTGGTTATGGCGTTAGCCGAAGCTTGGCTGAAATACCGCTATGCTGTACGTTGTGCCCTTTCTACTACCCCGGAGTGCGTTTCCCAGAAGCGTAGTTGCTTGCAACTAACATAGTTTGTCCATTCAGAGTCTGCGGTTCCAACTATGTAAGTTAGCATCTGTGCTTTCAGGAAACAATCTCCCGGGCTTCCCCTGCATGTTGGATGCGGGTCAGGAGTACTGACTAGTGGGAGAGTGTCGTTTTTCTGATGGCGAGTGGAAGGAAAATTTTCGGAAGACGCGCAAGTCATTCGATAAATCATACGAATTAAAGGTAGAAGTTAAGAGACCCCAAGGCGTTAATGTTCAAGCACCAATACCCTTGCAGACGAGGATTGTTACTGTTCAGTATAGGCATGGGCAATACAAATGAATAAAATGACAACATTTCTTGAGTTGCTGAGAAAAAAGTTATTATTATTTTCTTATGATTTTTGCAGGTAAGTACAGAAGACACAGACGAAGAGTTTGCCACAAGTCCAACGCCTTTACAGGAAAGGGTCTCAGAGCCACAGGGTCCCAAAAATGGCTGATTTCGGCATTTATCAACAAAACCCATTGTGAAAATTGGGGGGTGAAGCCTGAGGGCATTTTCGAAAATGCAGTCTACTCAGAAATAAACCTGGCCAAATTATCCATTAGGGTACCCTAACAGAAATAATTGATGCTAAAGTCATCAACCCCTTTTCTGAAGTACAGCAGCGCCCCTAGGCCCTTTTTAATGGAAAATGCATTGAATTTCACCCAATTATGTTCAACAAACATTAGGTTTGCATTGATATTAAAAATGGTATGAATGGGTTGCCTGTGAAGTTTTTTTTTTTGGATCAATGGCCTGCAAAATGTCAAAATTATCAGTGGGAGGGCAAACATTGCGCTACTCGCCCATTACTGTATAAAATGCAGTGAAGTCGCTGATGCCGCAGTTGTTTGCCCTCCCACTGCAAATCTAAACGTTCCCCTTCAATAACCCGTGGTGATTAAAAAAAAAAAAAAAAAAACTTTACAATGTTTTTTATAATGTCCATATACCCTCCTCCATGATAGTTTCAATGAGCTACCGTGAATAATTCATAGTAAAACACAGTGGCGTGCAGTCGGAGGTTAGTTTGGCGAGGCAGAAACCTCCCCTTTGCTTGATTAGCAATCAGGCGATTAACTAGTTTAGTAAGACTATTCGGCAGAATAGCGGGCCAGTTTAGGTTTCAGCGGGCGTAATTACTCAGTATATCGAACCTGAAATGCTCACAGGGACAGCAGATTTGTGCGTGCTTGCTTCCAGGAAGCCAGAAGCAATGTCATCAACAAATATTAAAACAGTTCGACTTATGCAGAGTTCAATGCTTAATCAATATACAATGTTATTCTCCTTTAAATCTGGCGCTTTTACACCCAAACAAAAGCGGGCGCTTATTTTCAGTCTTCTTTCATAATCCGATTAACAAAATGTTTAAAGCGATATACAGAATTACCGAGAGCCGAAATTTTTTCCTAATTGATTATTCAGATTTCCATCCTCGCAGTCTCGAATTGAAGGGTATAAGTGAATGAATCTTGTGACCGGTGTTCGCGAGGTGGCATAGGTAGCAAAAATTCGTCAGAACACTGGTAGGTTTTTGAAACGCCTGGCGCTGGTTTATTCTTGGTATATTTTACTGAAACTTCACAAATAAGTCGCAGGATATTCTGTCAACTAACTATGTATGTTTGCAGTAAAAAATACACTCACCTTTCTTGCTATTGTTGAGAAGAAGTCACGGCGAACTCTCGACGAACTTCAACAACTTCTGTCGAACTAATTTCACATCCCTGGAGGTCTAGACTGGACTGGACTCCGTAATTTCTCAAATTAGATGGCTGTAAGGCAATAAGGGCCGTAGCTGGGATATCACGTCAGCGGCGGGCTGTCTGAAATCTACCTCCAAAATGGATATTTTTTGCCACGCCGTGCACTTGAAAGTTTGTAAACAAGGGCGCAAATTGAGGTCACGCATTCATCCAGCGGGCGAATAATAGCTCTGTTCAAATCGCGTTATTGGCCGTAATAGGCAGAGTTCATGTATGAAATGCGGGTATCCTATTGAAAAAGGTTGCTTTTAATCAAACCATGGTGTTCTTTTTGTATGAAAATGGTATTTACATCATTTTTTAAGAAGTTTTCTGAGGCTTGTTTACCGCCCCAGTTCAGCTGTTACGCATTCCATTAGAGTTTATGCAGGCGTTGCCCATGCCTATTCAGTACAAACTTGTTAGTTGGTCAGAGCTCAGAGTTGTCGCTAAGCAGTTTGGTGTTTACAAAACCCAAAACCAGTGAAGTTGGCACGTTATGTAAATCGTAGATAAAAACAGAATACAATGATTTGCAAATCCTTTTCAACTTATATTCAATTGAATACACTGCAAAGACAAGATGTTTAATGTTCAAACTGAGAAACTTTATTTTTTTTTTGCAAATAATCATTAACTTAGAATTTAAAGGCAGCAACACATTGCAAAAAAAGTTGGCTGGGGGCCTTTTTACCACTGTGTTACATCACCTTTCCTTTTTAACGACACTCAGTAAACGTTTGGGAACTGAGGAGACCAATTTTGAAGCTTTTTTCACGTGGAACTCTTTCCCATTCTTGCTTGATGTACAGCTTAAGTTGTTCAACAGTCCGGGTCTCCGTTGTCGTATTTTACGCTTCATAATCGCCACACATTTTCAATGGGAGACAGGTCTGGACTACAGGCAGGCCAGTCTAGTACCGCACTCTTTTACTACGGAGCCATGCTGTTGTAACACGTGCAGAATGTGGCTTGGCATTGTCTTGCTGAAATAAGCAGGGGCGTCCATGAAAAAGAGCGTTGCTTGGATGGCAACATATGTTGCTCCAAAACCTGTATGTACCTTTCAGCATTAATGGTGCCTTCACATATGTGTAAGTTGCCCATGCCTTGGGCACTAATACACCCCATACCATCACAGATGCTGGCTTTTGAACTTTGCGCCTATAACAGTCCGGATGGTTCTTTTCCTCTTTGGTCCGGAGGACCACGGCGTCCACAGTTTCCAAAAACAATTTGAAATGTGGACTCGTCAGACCACAGAACACTTTTCCACTTTGCATCAGTCCATCTTAGATGAGCTTGGGCCCAGCCGAAGCCCGGCGGCGTTCTGGGTGCTGTTGATAAATGGCTTTCGCTTTGCATTGTAGAGTTTTAACTTGCACTTGCAGATGTAGCGACGAACTGTAGTTACTGGCCGTGGTTTTTCTGAAGTGTTCCTGAGCCCATGTGGTGATGTCCTTTACACACTGATGTCGGTTTTTGATGCAGTACCGCCTGAGGGATCGAAGGTCACGGGCATTCAATGTTGGTTTCGGCCTTGTAAACTTACGTGCAGTGATTTCTCCAGATTCTCTGAACCTTTTGACGATATTACGGACTGTAGATGATGAAATCCCTAAATTTCTTGCAATAGCTCGTTGAGGAATGTTGTTTTTAAACTGTTCGACAATCAGCTCACGCATTTGTTCACTAAGTGGTGACCCTCGCCCCATCCTTGTTTGTGAATGACTGAGCATTTCAGGGAAGCTGCTTTTATACCCAATCATGGCACCCACCTGTTCCCAATTAGCCCGTTCACCTGTGGGATGTTCCAAATAAGTGTTTGATGAGCATTCCTCAACTCTCTCAGTCTTTTTTGCCACTTGTGCCAGCTTTTTCGAAACATGTTGCAGGCATCAAATTCCAAATGAGCTAATATTTGCAAAAAAATTACAAAGTTTACCTGTTAGAACATTAAGTAACTTGTCTTTGCAGTGTATTCAATTGAATATAGGTTGAAAAGGATTTGCAAATCATTGTATTCTGTTTTTATTTACGATTTACACAACGTGCCAACTTCACTGGTTTTGGGTTTTGTACATGTCCATAAGACTTCTGGGTCAAAGCCGTGCACAAAGAATGTGGAGCATGCTCAGAGCGCATAGTCCAGTTCGGTTTGATTGAAGCGTGTACATGGAATAATAATGTGACTATTAACCGCATTACAGTATCTGGGTGTGTTAGTCGGACTATGAGAAATTCGATTTAGCGCGAATCCCGTCAGACTAACATGTTTATGTGCATTTTAAAAGTCCGGTTATGGTCGGACCGACACAATAATTTGATTTTCTCTAACGCCATGTAAACGCACTGACTGTCTCAATACACTGCCAGACCCATTCAGTGCATTAATCCTTGTTTACAATAAAAAGATCTATTCAATTATGTTGAAACAGTGCATCGATTCAGCAAACTGAGAGTTGTGACGGAAGCGATCACTTCAGTAATTCTGAAACCACTTCAGAGTGGTAAAACATCTTATGTATAATATTCTGTCTAGTTCACTAACTGCTAACTTTAAAGAAACATAGCTACCCTGACATCGCTGAGAATCTCAGTGAAGGCCAAGGACAAACAACGATTGATAAAGCTGGCTAGCTAGTTAACGCTGATGTACGTATCATTTAAATGAAGTCAATGTAGCATGCTATGGTAGCCAGAATGGAGTCAACTTGATGATTTGACGGGTAACTAGATTAATTCTTGCAAATGCAGTAATTAACTATTTTTTTTTCCCTGATACTTTGCCAAAAAACTGGTGGGCTTCATTATCATTTGCATTGTTTTTCATTATCTTCCTGATCATTTTAGGATTGATGGCCAGGTGTGCATAACTTAATTAAGTTTACTCATTGACCTCAGTCGTTAATTTATTCATTTATAAGTAGAAGAATAGCTCTCTTAGTGCATATTGAAATTAATTACTTGAAATTTAACCCTGTAAGGCACTACATGCCCACTAGATAGCACACCGGATGAATTATTAAATATTGCAGAAACCGCCCGAAACTCGAACAGGGTTTAGAAAATAGGCGAGAATCGGTCATCCCTGTTTCCCAGGAGTTGCATAATTCTCCTCAGCTAAGCCTGATGTGCAAACTATACTTGCCCATAGAATCTATCAGCAGTTAAAAAAATCTCTTGCGACAGAAAAAATCATTGTCCTTTGTAGCAACCACTTCAGCTATAGTGAGCCAATGGTATCCCAATTAAGTAGTTAAAAAAAAAAAATCAGTTTTCTGAAGAATTCACCATGGTATTGATACTGTGTCATTCTACTATCAAGTATAGTCATCACATATTAAAAACGCATAATTCTCAACCATGGTTCTGTAAGATTTCCTCCATAAAACAAATTCACTGCTGACTTATAACCTCTCAAGAACTCTTGTTGATAGCCACTCACTCTAATGATTGCTTAGCCTCATCTGTGTAAAGCATAGTTATAGTTCACGCCCACTTGAAACTTCCCCGGTAATTATCGATTGATTGACACATTTCTAATCCAATTCCAGAGAATATAAACTTTCTACAGTAACAGAAAAATATTGATTGGACCATCGAAAAGTATTTAAACCTTTGCATAACAGTAGGTTAGGTTGTATTCCCTTAAAGGTTTCCGGACATAAAAGGGTTGAAATTAACATTTGGAAGACTCCTATGATAGTACTACTTGATTAAACAAAGATGCAAACGCTTTTCGTCAAAATTTGTGGTTTTTAAACTATTTCGGACTGCCGAGGCTGATCGGTAACGCCCCTTTCGAAATGGGTTGAAATGTCCGAAACTGGCCTTCTCAATCAACGTGACGTCACGCAAGGAAGGCAGCTGGTCAGATCTTGCTCGCTCGACAACGAAATGTATATACACTATGCTTAATTTACCATAGCCAGCTGACAGAGAAAACTACTTGGCGTATTAGGTCAGTCAAAAATATCACGGAATCAGACTCCTCATCTTCTGATATTTCACCATCTTCTGGATCAGATTATTCTGATGAAGAAATTGTGGTCGAAGAAGGTATTTTGCTGTACAGATTTGAGCCAGAGGCAAGTGGAGAAGACGGTGATCCTGCAAATGCTGGTGATGAGGTGCAAGAGGACGCCGAAGGTCGGCTTGGGAACAGTCACTGGTACGTAGATACTATACTTGTCGGTAAATTCACTCAGTGATTCTTATTTTATACCAGTACTATTTTATTCTTCCTTCGATAGTCATTTGAATCATAGTTTTGTTCGTTTGTTTGTTGCCGTCGGTATATAGTTTGATGAGTAGATAGGCCTACTCTAGACCCTAATGTGTGTCCAACACTATATTAGAAACAAAAAAAGAAAGAGCACATATACACACGACACTAGAAGGAAACATACATTCAAGATTGCATGTGGAACAGGGAAGAAAGAGGACAGAAAAGCAGAATGAGAATGATTTGTGTGCATGATCATAAACCAAGACAGGTCTCTGCTTTTTATGTAATTATAATACATGTAAATTACCTTTTGCAGGAGCACGAGTCTACGTCACACGTTGTTACTAGCATGGCGATCAAATGAATGACAACGAAATTTACTTACTAGACCTACTCCACCATGTAAAAAGGGAATTTTCAACGGATGGGACTTACAGTGAATAATGGGTCTGTACTTTCACGGAATCAATTTATCAACGCTATCTAGTTTTAGTTCAGAGATGGTTAAGTCACTGGTAATGCAACAATACCCAAAAACATCAGGCATGATCACTCAAATCCGAGGCTCGAGGAGCAAGGCAGGCCTGGCAGGCAGGAGGCAATAACTAGACACTCTATATAGATCTGAATCTGTCTAAATGCTAAATTCTTGTCAAGATTTAAGAGAGTCCCTGATGGTTGTTCGCTGACAGTCTAAAAACATTCTACCGTGGGGCAAAATCAGTGTTATTATAAAACTTGTATTGTAATTAAAATGTATTGTTGGTAGACCCCTAATAACATGTCTTGAGTTAGCCTATAGGCCTGGCCAGAAAACTGAATGTGATGGAATAATTTGCAGCCTAAGTTATTCTGTAACCGTAGTTTGACTTATGTTATTTTTTTTCTAATTGGACTTATAAAGCATAATATTGGTGGCTTGCACAAAACAGCCACGTAACATTGAAGCGATCCATTCTGGCTACCATAGCATGCGACATTGACTTCATTTAAATGATACATCAGCATTAACTAGCTAGCCAACTTTATCAATGGTTGTTTGTCCTTGGCCTTCGCTGAGATTCTCAGCGATGTCAGGGTAGCTATATTTCTTTAAAGTTAGCAGTTAATGAACTAGACAGAATATTATACATAAAATGTGTTACCACTCTGAAGTGGTTTCAGAATTACTGAAGTGATCGCTTCCATCACAACTCTCAGTTTGCTGAATCGATGCACTGTTTCAACATAATTGAATAGATCTTTTTATTGTCAACAAGGATTAATGCACTGATGGGTCTGGCAGTGTATTGAGATAGTCAGTGCGTTTACATGGCGTTAGAGAAAATCAAATTATTGTGTCAGTCCGACCATAACCGGACTTTTAAAATGCATGTAAACATGTTAGTCTGACGGGATTCGCGCTAAATCGAATTTCTCATAGTCCGACTAACCCACCCAGATACTGTAATGCGGTTAATAGTCACATTATTACTCCATGTACACGCTTCAATCAAACCGAACTGGACTATGCGCTCTGAGCATGCTCCACATTCTTTGTGCACGGCTTTGACCCAGAAGTCTTATGGACATGTAAACACCAAACTGCATAGCGACAACTCTGAGCTCTGACCAACTAACAAGTTTGTACTGATCAGTAACAATCCTCGTCTGCAAGGGTATTGGAGCTTGAACATTAACGCCTTGGGGTCTCTTAACTTCTACCTTTAATTCGTATGATTTATCAAATGACTTGCGCGTCATCTGAAAATTTTCCTTCCACTCGCCATCAGAAAAACAACACTCTCGCTCTAGTCAGTACTCCTGACCCACATCCAACATGCAGGGGAAGCCCGGGAGAGTGTTCCCTGAAAGCACAGATGCTAACTTACATAGTTGGAACCGCAGACTGTAAATGGACAAACTATGTTAGTTGCAAGCAACTACGCTTCTGGGAAACGCACTCCGGGGTAGTAGAAAGGGCACAGCGTACAGCATAACGGTATTTCAGCCAAGCTTCGGCTAACGCCATAACCACCGGGGATAGCGTGCATCTCCATTGTATGGAAATCATAGCGAACAGCCCGTATTAAACGTATAGAGCTGTAAAGTTGTCCATGTTCTCGCCGCTCAATCTTAGACAGTCAATGCATTCGACATGCTACTAGTTTGCCGCCAGCTAACTTGTTTGTCAAATGTTTGGTCTGTGATGTAATCGGTCAATCAGAAAAAGATGCAACACGAACAAGCTGAAAGGCATATCGCCACCTATCGTAGCTGCGGTCAATAAATCGAATTTCGTCCTGTGCATGTATACTGGGACAAGGACCTAATCGAGCTATTACCATAGCTCGACTTAACTGTGCATGTAAATGTACTAAGTGATCAGCATCAGTAGCCATGATTAAATATGATAATATTAAAAGAACACACACACCGAAAAAAATTATAATAGTTTGCGATGACTGCTGCAGGTCTTAAGGCGCATGTAGCTTTCTACGGGTGGTCTTCAGCACTCGTAGATCTACAACAACTTCTGTGAGCATCTTAAGTTACAAACGTTTTCGGAAACACTCCACAACTGTATAATACGTCGTAAGAGGGATTCTACGATCGTCGTTGCCCTAAGATGCTTTTGGGAAATGAGGCCCTGGACAAGAAGGCAGCATGAAACAGTTACAACAATGAAACCAACATTACAGTTAGACAAGTACAACTATACACGGTATAAATGAGCAAAAAACACAATATGCAATATAAAAATATGAATCGTGAATAAATAATAAGAGATATGTATTAAAATCAAAACCACTGGTGTCATCAGAGACTAGAATTAGACACAATCACATTTACCAAGACTGTCAGATTCCTGCTCCTTCAATATTAATTTGAATCTCCCCAAAATGACCAGCCCTGACAGTTTCAGTTCCTTCTGTAATTCAACAAGCAACTTCACATTGTCATGGCTCTGGATGTTTGTGCGTGTGTTTCGGACTTTTCTTTGTGGCTCTCGTCCCGGGCGATATCGTTTTTCCATTTCAATCAATTCTTTACCCAGCTGGCTGATTGAACTGGGCGGTGCTTCCCGGACTCTATATAAGCGGATGTTCGCCACGCCTCTTTGCTAGAGTGTCTGTTTGTAGCTAAGCACTATAGCCGAAGATATCTGTAGTCAGGTTTTGTATGACTTTCTATCTTCTAATTATTGGAGTTTCTTCTCCCTTTTTCTATCTCGCTTTGCTTCCGTGGTTCTGACTATTATCGTCCTTTGGAAGCCTTGAGTACTTTCGTTTGGTCTGTATTATTCTCTGTGTTTGTACTGTGTCCGTGCTACTCTCTTTCTCTCTGGTCGTTGCACCTGGCCTCTGTATTCTACTGGCCATTACACACGTAAGAAATTTCATGCGGAAATAGGTGATTAAACTACGTGTCGATGTGGCGCCAAAAATAAAAATCCTCTGCAGCAATCACACTGCAAATGTACCTCAATCTTGCATCCCCCTTTTCCACTCTTAGGCTGCTGGGAGTGAGGTGTCAGGCTGCTGGGAGTGAGGTGTCAGGCTGCTGGGAGTGAGGTGTCAGGCTGCTAGGAGTGAGGTGTCAGGCTGCTAGGAGTGAGGTGTCAGACTGCTAGGAGTGAGGTGTCAGGCTGCTAGGGAGGAGGTGTTAGGGCTGCTAGGAGGAGGTGTCAGGCTGCTAGGGAGTGAGGTGTCAGACTGCTAGGAGTGAGGTGTCAGGCTGCTAGGAGTGAGTGTGTCAGGCTGCTGGGAGTGAGGTGTTAGGCTGCTAGGGTGAGATCTTAGGCTGCTAGGGAGGTGTCAGGCTGCTAGGAGTGAGGTGTCAGGCTGCTAGGAGTGAGGTGTTAGGCTGCTAGGAGTGAGGTGTCAGGCTGCTGGGAGTGATGTGTCAGGCTGCTGGGAGTGATGTGTCAGGCTGCTGGGAGTGAGGTGTCAGGCTGCTGGGAGTGAGGTGTTAGGCTGCTAGGAGCGAGGTGTTAGGCTGCTGGGAGTGAGGTGTCAGGCTGCTAGGAGTGAGGTGTCAGGCTGCTAGGGTGAGGTGTCAGGCTGCTAGGGAGGAGGTGTCAGGCTGCTGGGAGGAGGATGTGTCAGGCTGCTGGGAGTGATGTGTCAGGCTGCTGGGAGTGAGGTGTCAGGCTGCTGGGGTGAGGTGTTAGGCTGCTAGGAGGGGAGGTGTCAGGCTGCTGGGGAGGTGTGTTAGGCTGCTAGGGAGTGAGGTGTCAGGCTGCTAGGGAGTGAGGTGTTAGGCTGCTGGGAGGAGGTGTTAGGCTGCTGGAGTGAGGTGTTAGGCTGCTAGGAGTGAGGTGTCAGGCTGCTAGGAGTGAGGTGTCAGGCTGCTGGGAGTGAGATCTTTGGCTGCTGGGAGTGAGGTGTCAGGCTGCTAGGAGTGAGGTGTCAGGCTGCTAGGAGTGAGGTGTTAGGCTGCTAGGAGTGGGGTGTTAGGCTGCTAGGAGCGAGGTGTCAGGCTGCTAGGAGTGAGGTGTCAGGCTGCTGGGAGTGAGGTGTTAGGCTGCTAGGAGCGAGGTGTCAGGCTGCTAGGAACGAGGTGTTAGGCTGCTAGGAGTGAGGTGTCAGGCTGCTAGGAGTGAGGTGTTAGGCTGCTCGGAGTGAGGTGTCAGGCTGCTAGGAGTGAGGTGTCAGGCTGCTAGGAGCGAGGTGTCAGGCTGCTAGGAGTGAGATCTTAGGCTGCTAGGAGTGAGGTGTTAGGCTGCTAGGAGCGAGGTGTCAGGCTGCTAGGAGTGAGGTGTCAGGCTGCTAGGAGTGAGGTGTTAGGCTGCTAGGAGTGAGGTGTCAGGCTGCTGGGAGTAAGGTGTTAGGCTGCTGGGAGTAAGGTGTTAGGCTGCTAGGAGCGAGGTGTCAGGCTGCTGGGAGTGAGGTGTTAGGCTGCTAGGAGTGAGGTGTTAGGCTGCTAGGAGTGAGGTGTCAGGCTGCTGGGAGTGAGGTGTTAGGCTGCTGGGAGTGAGGTGTTAGGCTGCTGGGAGTGAGGTGTTAGGCTGCTGGGAGTGAGGTGTTAGGCTGCTAGGAGTGAGGTGTTAGGCTGCTAGGAGCGGGGTGTTAGGCTGCTAGGAGCGGGGTGTTAGGCTGCTAGGAGCGAGGTGTCAGGCTGCTAGGAGTGAGGTGTCAGGCTGCTGGGAGTGAGGTGTTAGGCTGCTGGGAGTGAGGTGTTAGGCTGCTGGGAGTGAGGTGTCAGGCTGCTAGGAGTGAGGTGTTAGGCTGCTAGGAGTGAGGTGTCAGGCTGCTAGGAGTGAGGTGTCAGGCTGCTGGGAGTGAGGTGTTAGGCTGCTGGGAGTGATGTGTCAGGCTGCTGGGAGTGAGGTGTCAGGCTGCTGGGAGTGAGGTGTCAGGCTGCTGGGAGTGAGGTGTTAGGCTGCTAGGAGCGAGGTGTTAGGCTGCTAGGAGTGAGGTGTCAGGCTGCTAGGAGTGGTGTTAGGCTGCTAGGAGTGAGGTGTCAGGCTGCTAGGAGTGAGGTGTCAGGCTGCTAGGAGTGAGGTGTCAGGCTGCTAGGAGTGAGGTGTCAGGCTGCTAGGAGTGAGGTGTTAGGCTGCTGGGAGTGAGGTGTCAGGCTGCTGGGAGTGAGGTGTTAGGCTGCTGGGAGTGAGGTGTTAGGCTGCTGGGAGTGAGGTGTCAGGCTGCTGGGAGTGAGGTGTCAGGCTGCTGGGAGTGAGGTGTCAGGCTGCTGGGAGTGAGGTGTTAGGCTGCTGGGAGTGAGGTGTCAGGCTGCTAGGAGTGAGGTGTCAGGCTGCTAGGAGTGAGGTGTTAGGCTGCTAGGAGCGGGGTGTTAGGCTGCTAGGGGAGTGGGTGTCAGGCTGCTAGGGAGGAGGTGTCAGGCTGCTGGGAGTGAGGTGTTAGGCTGCTGGGAGCGAGGTGTCAGGCTGCTAGGAGCGAGGTGTTAGGCTGCTAGGAGCGAGGTGTCAGGCTGCTTGGAGCGAGGTGTTAGGCTGCTAGGAGTGAGTTGTCAGGCTGCTAGGAGTGAGGTGTCAGGCTGCTGGGAGTGAGGTGTCAGGCTGCTGGGAGTCGAGGTGTCAGGCTGCTAGGAGTGAGGTGTTAGGCTGCTAGGAGCGAGGTGTCAGGCTGCTAGGAGCGAGGTGTTAGGCTGCTAGGAGTGAGGTGTCAGGCTGCTAGGAGTGAGGTGTCAGGCTGCTAGGAGTGAGGTGTCAGGCTGCTAGGAGTGAGGTGTCAGGCTGCTAGGAGTGAGGTGTTCAGGCTGCTAGGAGTGAGATCTTAGGCTGCTAGGAGTGAGGTGTCAGGCTGCTAGGAGCGAGGTGTCAGGCTGCTAGGGTGAGGTGTCAGGCTGCTAGGGAGGAGGTGTTAGGCTGCTGGGAGTGAGGTGTTAGGCTGCTGGGAGTGAGGTGTTAGGCTGCTGGGGTGAGGTGTTAGGCTGCTGGGAGTGAGGTGTTAGGCTGCTAGGAGGCGAGGTGTCAGGCTGCTAGGAGGAGGTGTCAGGCTGCTAGGGAGTGAGGTGTCAGGCTGCTAGGAGCGAGGTGTCAGGCTGCTAGGAGGCGGGGTGTCAGGCTGCTAGGAGCGAGGTGTCAGGCTGCTAGGAGCGAGGTGTTAGGCTGCTAGGAGTGAGGGTGTCAGGCTGCTAGGAGTGGGTGTCAGGCTGCTAGGGAGGCGGTGTCAGGCTGCTAGGAGGCGAGGTGTCAGGCTGCTAGGAGCGAGGTGTCAGGCTGCTAGGAGTGAGGTGTCAGGCTGCTAGGAGTGAGGTGTCAGGCTGCTAGGAGTGAGGTGTTAGGCTGCTAGGAGCGAGGTGTCAGGCTGCTAGGAGCGAGGTGTCAGGCTGCTAGGAGCGTGGTGTTAGGCTGCTAGGAGTGAGGTGTCAGGCTGCTAGGAGTGAGGTGTTAGGCTGCTGGGAGTGAGGTGTCAGGCTGCTGGGAGTGAGGTGTCAGGCTGCTAGGAGCGAGGTGTCAGGCTGCTAGGAGTGAGGTGTCAGGCTGCTAGGAGCGAGGTGTCAGGCTGCTAGGAGCGAGGTGTTAGGCTGCTAGGAGTGAGGTGTCAGGCTGCTAGGAGTGAGGTGTTAGGCTGCTAGGAGTGAGGTGTCAGGCTGCTGGGAGTGAGGTGTCAGGCTGCTAGGAGTGAGGTGTCAGGCTGCTAGGAGCGAGGTGTCAGGCTGCTAGGAGTGAGATCTTAGGCTGCTAGGAGTGAGGTGTTAGGCTGCTAGGAGTGAGGTGTCAGGCTGCTGGGAGTGAGGTGTCAGGCTGCTAGGGAGGAGGTGTTATGCTGCTAGGAGTGAGGTGTTAGGCTGCTAGGAGTGAGGTGTCAGGCTGCTAGGAGTGAGGTGTTATGCTGCTAGGAGTGAGGTGTCAGGCTGCTAGGAGTGAGGTGTTAGGCTGCTAGGAGTGAGGTGTCAGGCTGCTATGAGTGAGATCTTAGGCTGCTGGGAGTGAGGTGTCAGGCTGCTAGGAGTGAGGTGTTAGGCTGCTAGGAGTGAGGTGTTATGCTGCTAGGAGTGAGGTGTCAGGCTGCTAGGAGTGAGGTGTCAGGCTGCTAGGAGTGAGGTGTTATGCTGCTAGGAGTGAGGTGTCAGGCTGCTAGGAGTGAGATCTTAGGCTGCTGGGAGTGAGGTGTCAGGCTGCTAGGAGTGAGGTGTTAGGCTGCTAGGAGTGAGGTGTCAGGCTGCTAGGAGTGAGGTGTTATGCTGCTAGGAGTGAGGTGTCAGGCTGCTAGGAGTGAGGTGTCAGGCTGCTAGGAGTGAGGTGTTATGCTGCTGGGAGTGAGGTGTCAGGCTGCTAGGAGTGAGGTGTTAGGCTGCTAGGAGTGAGATCTTAGGCTGCTGGGAGTGAGGTGTTATGCTGCTAGGAGTGAGGTGTCAGGCTGCTAGGAGTGAGGTGTCAGGCTGCTAGGAGTGAGGTGTTAGGCTGCTTGGAGTGAGGTGTCAGGCTGCTAGGAGTGAGGTGTTAGGCTGCTGGGAGTGAGGTGTCAGGCTGCTAGGAGTGAGGTGTCAGGCTGCTAGGAGTGAGGTGTTAGGCTGCTAGGAGTGAGGTGTCAGGCTGCTAGGAGTGAGATCTTAGGCTGCTAGGAGTGAGGTGTTAGGCTGCTAGGGTGGAGGTGTCAGGCTGCTGGGAGGAGGTGTCAGGCTGCTAGGGAGTGAGGTGTTAGGCTGCTGGGAGTGAGATCTTAGGCTGCTGGGAGTGAGGTGTTAGGCTGCTAGGAGTGAGGTGTCAGGCTGCTAGGAGTGAGGTGTTAGGCTGCTAGGAGTGAGGTGTCAGGCTGCTAGGAGCGAGGTGTCAGGCTGCTAGGAGTGAGATCTTAGGCTGCTGGGCCATTCTCAGTCACGTGTGTGACCAAAAATGTAACAAATAGTGGAAAAAATCTCCTCCAATTACAAAAGCATTGGAGGTTCATGATTGTGGACCTTGTATAAGAGTACTACTTATCCAAGTCTATCAAGTAAAAATGTTATTTGTTACATTAACTTTAACTACTTAAGGTCAGAGGTCAAATACGACTGGTCACGTGTGTGACTTCACACAGAAACAGGTTTTTCATAACTCTATTTGACTTCAAAAACTCTGTGAAGTTGAAAAATCTAGAATTTTCATAGTTTTGGGGTATGGAGAATAGCAAGGAATAAATTTGATACCTTTCATTAATTTTCAAAGTATTTCTTTATTTGATGACATCTGGTCATGTGTGTGACATTTTGGTTCTCTTCTCAAAGAATGGCCCTGCAAGGAGTGAGGTGTCAGGCTGCTGGGAGTGAGGTGTTAGGCTGCTAGGAGTGAGGTGTTAGGCTGCTAGGAGTGAGATCTTAGGCTGCTAGGAGTGAGGTGTCAGGCTGCTGGGAGTGAGGTGTCAGGCTGCTAGGAGTGAGGTGTTAGGCTGCTAGGAGTGAGGTGTTAGGCTGCTAGGAGTGAGGTGGCAGGCTGCTAGGAGTGAGGTGTTATGCTGCTAGGAGTGAGGTGTCAGGCTGCTAGGAGTGAGGTGTCAGGCTGCTAGGAGTGAGGTGTTAGGCTGCTAGGAGTGAGATCTTAGGGCTGCTGGGAGTGAGGTGTTAGGCTGCTAGGAGTGAGGTGTCAGGCTGCTAGGAGTGAGGTGTCAGGCTGCTAGGAGTGAGGTGTTAGGCTGCTAGGAGTGAGGTGTCAGGCTGCTAGGAGCGAGGTGTCAGGCTGCTAGGAGTGAGATCTTAGGCTGCTAGGAGTGAGGTGTTAGGCTGCTAGGAGTGAGGTGTCAGGCTGCTGGGAGTGAGGTGTTAGGCTGCTGGGAGTGAGGTGTTAGGCTGCTAGGAGTGAGGTGTTAGGCTGCTAGGAGTGAGGTGTCAGGCTGCTGGGAGTGAGGTGTTAGGCTGCTGGGAGTGAGGTGTTAGGCTGCTAGGAGTGAGGTGTTAGGCTGCTAGGAGTGAGGTGTCAGGCTGCTAGGAGTGAGGTGTTAGGCTGCTAGGAGTGAGGTGTCAGGCTGCTAGGAGTGAGGTGTTAGGCTGCTTGGAGTGAGGTGTTAGGCTGCTAGGAGTGAGGTGTCAGGCTGCTAGGAGCGAGGTGTCAGGCTGCTAGGAGTGAGATCTTAGGCTGCTAGGAGTGAGGTGTTAGGCTGCTAGGAGTGAGGTGTCAGGCTGCTGGGAGTGAGGTGTCAGGCTGCTAGGAGTGAGGTGTTAGGCTGCTAGGAGTGAGATCTTAGGCTGCTAGGAGTGAGGTGTGAGGCTGCTAGGAGTGAGGTGTCAGGCTGCTGGGAGTGAGGTGTCAGGCTGCTAGGAGTGAGGTGTTAGGCTGCTCAGTCTTCATACCTGAATCCAGTCAGTGTGCTACTCTTACAACTTTATTTTTTTAGAAAATTTTTATCTGTCCTTGATGCATGCATCATTTTTTTTAAAGAGACGGCATCCACCACAGTCTACAAGTCACCCAGGCCCTAGCTTAAAGCAGTTATCATCTCATACCCACCACCAGACGCACCTGAAAACAGCACACCTGGACAGAGCACTGGTCACTGAACGAAATCTTCTTCACCGCCACTGAAAATCTTACTCCTATTTAATAGCACCACCCTCAGATCTTCACGCTGTTTCTATCCGGTGCAGTTTCACCTACTTTTAACACTCCAGTCATTCTATCTCGCAAGCCCAGTATCTGAAATGCTCCCATCGCTTATAGAAATATTAATATTCAGAACAATGCAGCAAATTCTCTCCCAGCACAAATCCACTTAAAATGGCACTTTTCAATGTCAGGTCACTTTCAAATAAGACCTTCATTTGAATTATCTCTTTTCATATGCAAACTTAGATTTTCTGTGATTTTTTCTGATGCAGGGAGGGGGTGTTATTGATATTGGTCACCCTTTAGTTCGAGCAAAACTTGTTGTGAACATCCCTGGAGCTCGGAGTCATTGTTAATTTTCTGCACTCTACACCCATTCTTGTTGGGCGTTCACTTGGCCAAACTATGGACTTTGTTTTTGGGGAGAATGCTGTGGTTTCACGGATATACCCTGCTGTTGTCCATTGACAGCATTCGTCTAGTTTTAGTGTGACAAATGCTGAGTACATCAAACTTGTTTCTATGCCTAGCTAATTGAATTTGAAAATAATCAATATAAGGTTAAAGTGGTCTTGAGTTAGTCTGAGGATATTACAATCTTATATTATTGATTTCAGTGTGCTTCACTGTCCTCTTCATATGGTGTCGCAGTCCAGCTACACATGGTCTGCACTGTGTACTTCTGCAGTTTTACCTGATGGAGGCTTCCATTTGATCTGGCACAAACTGTCATTAAATATCTTTCTTTTTCTTTTTTTTACTAGGTAGGCAAGCTGCATATCCACTTAATCCTTGTTTTCTTTTTAATATCGGCATGTTTTTGAATGTGTGGGCAAGTTTTTTTTAAATATCTGGAGCATTTGTTTCATATGTGACTGTACATGAATACGTGTTGTCCAAGATGGCTGACACGGGGCTGTGCTGTTGTGTTATCCAGCCAGTTGCTGAAGAGGCGGGAGGTTTCCATCCCTCTCGAAATTCAGCAACTCTCCGTGGAGCTGGATGCATGGAGAGCTTGCACTATGTCATGCAACAAGTGAGTGCCATGCCTGACAAAACCCTTCATGCAATGCTGTTAACTTTTTGATAAGACCAAAAAATCTTAGGCAATTTTACCAGATTATTTCTGCTTGAGTTATTGATAGAACAAGAGCCATTTCTGTGATTTAGGTCTGAAATACAGTCTATTACCACTTGAACTCATTACTATGTTTTATTTTTATTTGATGTTGGAAGAAAATCTTTTTTGAACTATGGAGCAATGCTGCCGTAAATGCTCATGGCTAATGAAGGTTGGTGAAGGTATATAATATACAAGTATAATACCCAAACTCTAAATGTTTGTCTTGGTATGTACAGTGGGCTCCTAAATTACGGGCACCCCTGACTGGCAATGTACGAACAATACTTATATACATAGGGAAACTCCAAATAAAAACATCTGAGAAATGCTGTATGATATTTATGTTCCAATGGGACCAATCATTCAGTGATTGAATTGAAAATCACTTTCCTCTAAATCAAGGTTTCACAATTAGTGGTGCTCTTTAAGATTATTGTTAATAACATCTGCCAAAATTAAGCCAGGTATTAAATTCCACTTGATAAAGTTTTATCTAAGTGCTAAGGAACTATATGGAGCCATTTCATCACTCCCTGTTTGACTCGGGTATAAAAATGAGGTAACACACGTGCAATATCCCTTTGTTATCCAACACCTTTAAGAAAACAAAACAACAGTGATTTCAAAAGAGACAGATGGGCATAGACCTTCATCAGTCTGGTAATGGCTACAAGAAGATTCACAAACGATTGAATATGCCTCTGTGCACTGTCAGTGCAATTATTTTAAAAATTCCAAAGATAAAGAACTGTTGAAAACTTCAAGGGTAGAAGATGCAACTGCATTTTGCCCCCCAGGATACTGAGGAGGATGGTGAGAGAAGCATCAAAATCACCAAAGGTTAATGTGTGAAGAAATTGCAGGCCTTGGTGGCCTCTTGGGGTCACCAGGTTTCAAAAAGCACCATCAGGCACCACCTCCACAACCACTGGCTCTTTGGAAGGGTTGCCAGAAGAAAGCCTTTTCTGACCAGAAGCGTTTGTCAGATGTCATTTAAATTATGACTGGAACAAGGTGCTTTGGTCAGATGAGACCAAATTGCGCGTTTTGGTCAGATGCAGCATTGGCACGTATGGCATCGAAACAGAGAAACATACTAGGAGAAGCACCTCATAACCATGGTGAAAAATGATGGTGGGTCAGTCATGTTTTGGGGCTGTTTTAATTCAGGAGGTCTAGGGGCTCTGGTTAAGATTAATGGCATAATGAATTCCACCAAGTATCAGGATATTTTGGCTGACAATCTGGTTACCTCCGCCAGAGGGCTGGGACTTGGCCATAGGTGGACTTACCAACAAGACAATGATTAAAAGCATACCTCAAGATCCACACAGAAATTGTTTCCTGACGACAAAATCAACGTTCTGCAATGACCATCTCAGTCACCAGACCTCAATCTAATTGAAAACCTGTGGGCTGAGTTGAAAAGGGCAGTTGATAAACGCGAACCCATTAATGTGAAAGATCTGAAAGGATCTGCTCATGCCACCCTGGCACTTGCACGACAAATAGTTTATGTCATGGCACGCAATTTGGGTGCCAATAAGGGAAGAACTTGTGACTGTAGGTGAATAGGAGAAAAAGTGCGTACTAGGCCTTGTTGGGAATTTCAAAATGTTCAAAAATTTTTACCTTGATGTGTCACGATTTAATTTTCGTGCCACTTGCCTGAACAGTTTGTAACCTATGAGCAAACTAGGCGCAAATATTGCGTGAGAAGGGGTGCCAATGCATACCATGGTGTTCCATTAAGCCTAGTGATCCACATTTTAGCTGATGTTAGGACAATTTTGGACATAATTTGCGCATCCTTTGCACATGATATGACCACTTTGCACATGGCACGCATTGTTTGTGAATGCAGGGCAAGGGCGATGTGACCTCCGCAATCTCTATGAATATCAGTGCATGGCCTCTGCCTGCAGTTTTGCTAGTTGACATTGAGCAGTGTATATGTAGATGGTACCTATGAAGAAACCCAGCATCAAAGGCAGAGGCAGAGCAAAGAGATCTGCCACCCCAGCAGGCCTGCAGCCACCGCATATAAACACTTTCTCTGGTCTGCAATATCTTCTTGGGTATTCAACATGCTGTATCTTCTGTGTATATAGACCTTCTATCTGGTATCTTGTCTCTTCCTCAGATGAAATGAGAACGAGTGTTTCAACCTGGCCTTTATATAGGCTTTCCTGACATGTGGCCATCTGTGTGGGCCAAGTCGTGACTAAAAAGTTGGCACAACGACTTCACACATGCACAACCTTGTCGTATTAATGAGTGACAAGGCGTGAACATAGCATAAACTCTGCGTGAAATGCATGACAATGAGTTGCAATGCCTGCCACTGTGGTATGTTATGTGTGAACAGTGCTTAACTTTGGCGGAATCATGGCGTGACAATGCGTTTCATGGAGAGCCCTTGTTTGACATTGGGGTGTCATGCATTTCGTGAACAGTTCTTATCTTATGCGTGACGGGGGTCACGACATGGCACAAACTATGGATCACTTTGCCATCTTGACATGCTTCGTGCCACTAAAATGGCATGCCTTGGTATGCCATATTGCATGGCATTGTGGGACTAAAATTTGTGTAAGTGTCAGGCAGGCATTTCAGAAATGGTCCAAAATCCCGCTAAATGTGTGCCTTAACCTTGGCAAAAATTACAGGGAAGGACTCCATGCCGTTATCCTTGCCAGAGTTGGTTGCACTAAGTACTAACAATTATCATGAAACCTTGAGTTCATTGAAATTTATTTTGTATGAAATGGTTATTATGATTATGGTTGTTTCCATCGAAACATTAATAGAGTAAAGTATTTCACACATTATGGTATGTTCTGTTTCTCTATAATTACTGTATGTTGTTTATATATATATATTTTTGTTTTGTTTGTGCATTGCCTGTCAGGGGTGCGAGTAATTTTGGAGCCCACTGTACTTATTTATTTATTTATTAGTTTTCCTTTAAAGGTGAATGCATATTCATCAACGTTCAAATTGTAAATGAGCTGGAGTTTGCCAGAAAGTCTAGTTTTCAACTGCTGTCCCTGGGTAGATGCTTGAATGGCAGCCCTAAAATTTCAAAACGATAAAATTAAAAATTTTTTAATGCAGAGATTTAAAAAACCACGTGAGTGACACAAAAGAGACAATCAAGAAAGGACTGATCAGCAGACGATGGCATGTAGTCAAAACAAATGCATGCACTAGAGACCATCTGGGATTGTACCAGCCACTGCAGCGTGGCTGGTATTTTTTCAGTGTAGCAGTCCTCATTATTCCGTGTTCAGTGAGTGTGCACGCAAACCACACCCTGTTCCATAAGTGCTTGCTCACTGCAGACCCATCTTTGAACTCGGCCCTCAAGTAGTGCAATCCAAGATGGTCTCTAATGAAGTCTGACTTGTTTGGACAGTGATTGCACAACAGCGGATTCAACCACTGGCTGGGGGCACAGAACATCCCTTTATAACAACAATTAGTCCTGGCTAGTTCACAATCATTTTCCTTAATTGACACATTTTCCTATTATAGTAATAATTCATTGGCAATTGAAGACACAGCATCTCTCCCCATGCGATCTAACAGCGTCAAAATAATGGGCTAAATTCAGAGCAGGAAAATAATTTACTCAAAAATAGGCTTCTGCTTTACAAAAGACAAACTGCTATGAAACTTCCGCGCTACCTTTTCCATACATCAGGCAATTTAACTTGCGCTTCATGATTGTTTAAATTGTTTAAATGAGATAAAAGACCACTGGAAACGTCTTTATGCAATTTCATAGCTTCCAACCCCTGAGCATTCAATTATCACTTTTGTTGTAAAGTATGAGATTGCTGACTACAGCATGAGAACGTGATATGCCCCTAAAAAGCATGACAGTAGACAGGTATGCAATTTTGAATGACACTGATTTAAATGTACCAAGTTACACGTCCAAATGAATGATTGCATTCTTACCTACATGGGGAGAACTAGGAACACCTGATTGTGTGCAGAGTCAGGACTAATAACTATTTTAAAGGGATGTCCTGTGCCCCACCTAATTTGAAGTTCTTGCTATCCCACTGGATTTATTGAATTGATGACCTCCGCGCGCTCAAGAGTTCCGGTGTTCAGGTGGCATGGCAAGCTACCCCAATTCCAACAAACATGGTCCACTGCCAACAACGTTTCAATCTGATCATCCCGAGCTGATTTTGTTAAAAAATTTTCAAGAATTACCCAAGAATATACTGTATTTGAATTGTTGGGGCAGTGTACTTTTATTGGGTAAGAGCTGAAAAAGGGTTTTCTTTGCCTTTAAAGAAAAAAACTAGGTTTAACTAGATTATCCCAACTCAAAAGTTTTTACTTTCTTAAGATAAGACAGTGGTGGTCGGTGTCTGACTTCCAGTCTGAACATTTGAGAGTTTGTTTGTGCAGCATTTAAGTGTCTTATATGTTTGTTTTATTTGTTTGTGACAAATTTGGCAAGCAGTATGCGGGGTCTGAAATGTTGGGAAAAAGATGTATAGCAACAATTGCTACACAAAGATAAAATTGTATAGCAATGGCTGAAAGTCGTATAGCACTTTTTCTCTCAGGTTATTTTGCCCATTTTCTACTTTCTTCTAATGTGCATAATAGCCTGCAATGCCTGTCATTAATCTGTAGCATTACTTATCATGGTTTGCTGTGTTGTATTCCCAATTGCTATGTAGTGGCTGCATCTAGGGGTGTACTAGGAGTTTCTGATCGGCCCGGGGGGGGTTGATGTCTGAAAACGAAAAATCCTGTTTATATTGATGATCATATTTATTGTCCTGAAATAAATTAAATACAATGATGCTGTCCTAAGTTGAAAACACAACATTTTCTACATATAAATTAATGTATTTTTACGGAGGTATTATCATTATTATTATTATTATATCTCTGTGAATGAATGTGAAAAAGAAATGTGGCTTAGAGGCCATTTAGACTGCAGAATTTTTCCATAAGAACATTGCATTATTTGGACTGATTTGGACCGAAGTAAAAATATTGCATCGCAAATGTTGCGAAGGAAAAGTAGATTTTCTTCGCACTGTAGCAGTTTTTGCATCGCAAACTACAATGCGATACCGGACATTTCGGACCCTGAGTATGTGTGATGTGAGATTATCATTCCATTCATATATAACTTGCCGCCATCTGGTTTCGAAGTGGTACATGACTTTTTTGAGAAAAACATACTGACAGTTTTAGTTATGTTGAGTTGAAGACATGATTGCTGTAGCCAAGATTTGATGCTGCCCAGTGCATTAGTGAGTTTGGCTTCACCCTGTTGCTTTGTGCTGCTATGTGCATAGATCACTGTGTCATTAGCATACAGCTGAATCTCCATGTCAGAGCATATAGAGGGTAGGTCATTGGCTTAAAGGCTATACAGAAGTGGTCCTAGTACAGATCCTTGTGGGACACCAGTATGAGAATAAAGAGCAGCTGATTAATGGTTGTGGACTTTCACACTTTGAAATCTTTCATTTAAATACAACTCTGTCCACTTGCGGGCATCATGGGAGAAATTAAATGCGGACAGTTTGGCAATGAGTACCTTTTGGTTTACTATATTAAATGCCTTTCTCAGGTCAAGAAAACAGCCCCAACAGCAGCTCCCTTTCCATTAGAGATTTTATGTTTTCTAGAAAGAGGCAGGTAGGAGAGTCTATTGAATGATAAGCTCTGAAATCAAATTACGTGGGATAGAGTGAAATGGAAATATTGTTTTAATGGGAGATTAGCTGTTCCACAACCTACTACTTTCTACACCACAAGCAAGGTGCTGATTGGCGTGCAGCTGCAAATATCCTGAGGATCTCCTGATTTAAAAATGTGTGATACAAAGGCTGTCCAAACATTTAGGATTACTCCTTATGAGACTGACTCATTAATCAGGGCAGGAGCTAAAGATTCTTTAAGGCACTCTGGCATAGCCAAGTCCCTTTAGCTGTGGAAGGTTTGAATGAGTTAATAGTCATTTGTACTTTATGGTCTGATATATTTAGTATTAAATCAGGGTTGAACAATATTTATTCAAGTGAGATTATTAGATTTATTAGGGAAACATTTCATTATTGTGGTGACAGATTAAATTAAGTATTAATTATGTAAGTATTCATCAATATGTCCACCACCCTAAAATCGGTATTGGTCTTAAAAATCAGTTGGGCTCTATCTCACTGTTTTGTGGTGCTTGATTTGAGTGGATTCCGCTTTTTAGTGAATGAAGAGTGCTTAAAGAAGTATTACCCAGTTCACTAGGGCAGTTCACTTTGCATACATAACATTCTAGACCTTGTCTAGGGTTTTATAATTTATTAGTACCTGTTAAACTTGTACAAAGTGCTGACTAGCATCTAAACATAAGTGCACGGAAATTTGCTCCAAAAAGAACTAACATGTGCCTCTGCAGTATTGTTATTTTTAGTAATAAAAAATACTATAATATAATACAGACAAATACTGAAAAACTAATTCCAAACAATGGATGTTTGTGGAGTGGGGAGGAGAATGAAAAGTAAAATAGCTTGCACAGAGCCAAAGTGGACTCTAACGCACTGATTTAGCTTTCGACTTTTGATTGCACTAGGATTATTGGTGTCATGTTTTACGTGTGCGTCTCTGTCACTGTTTAATTGTGTACCCATTCCAATGTTTGTCATTGATAGGTATCCCGAGGAGTCGCCGTATACACCCCCTTCTGAGGCACAGGAGGCTGAATATGCCGTCCTACTGGATCGAATTAAAGAAGAGCCCCTCAGGGGGATGGAGGGACCAGACTACGTGACAGGTTCCAGCCTGCCCAGCCACTCTGACGTCCAGATCTCTTGTTTCACTGGCCTGAGGATACAGGTCAGATATATGGATACAAAATAACAAAAAACGCAATCTCCTGCATGTATAAATTTGGGCAGTGCACATAATCTACAACACAGAGGTGGCTGAGACTTTCGTCCTTTTCAGGCCCCTAGTATATCATTTGAATGTTTTTGACTGGTAATTCTAATTCTGATGTAACCATCTGTTCTGCAAATGTGTTGTTTAAGTTATATAACACTAACTTAGAGAGTTTTGGAAAAACAAGACAAATTCATAGAAACTTAAAATGGTTAAAATTACTTCCCAGAAAGCAACTGGACGTGTCATGAGCTGAACTAGCCTCATTGCCTGTAACAGTGGCTGCGAGAATCTCATTCGTTTTAAAGACAATTTTCTTGACATATAGTAGTGAAGCTTAAGCAGTGGCTTCAATGACCAGAATAATTGTTTAGTGTTTCAAGAGTGGTCATGTCTGAGGTTGATTTGGGGGTGGGATTCACAGAGAAAGACACCATTAACAAAGGAGTGGCAGTGAGGAGGAGCATATACTTCACTTGTTTTCATGCTTTTTTAATGTGTGAAACATTTAAGTGGCTTTCAATTTGGACATCAGAAATAAAATTTGACATTGAAAACACACCCTGAACTGAAAAAGGAGTAATGGCTTTGAAATTAGTGTATTGTTAATAGTTGTATTGGCACTGAAGCAAGTATTGGCATTGGAAAAAGTTTTACTGAAAAACAAAATCTCTCTCTCTCACAAGTGGTCTGCCCAGCAGCAGGTCCTGCGTCTGTCAGCCTCCTCCATTCTTCTCTGTCCTGCGCAATTCTTTTCATCTGATGGTACAATCTTCCATTCCTGATATCATCCAACTCCATGACTCTTTTCCGACCTCCAGATCTTCTCCCTTCCATCCTTCCTTCTATCGTGTCTCGCAGCAACCCATCTGATCTTAGAACACGGCCAACCCACCTCGCTTTTCTCTTCCAGATGGTATCTGTCAAGCACTTCTCTTCACCAACTATCTTCAGTACTTCTTCACTATTTACTTTCTCTGTCCAACTGATCTTTTCCATCCTCCTCCAGGACCACATCTCACAACTCTCTAGTCTCTTGATGTCAGCTTTTCTCAATGTCCATAAAAGTACACTCCATACTAAGGTCTTAATCAGTCTTTTCTTTAAGTTTCTGTTCAGGCCTTTGGTGAGTAAGATCTAATGCTTGTTAAAAGCATCTTTTGCTTTTGAAAAACAAAATACTGGCATTAAATACAGGCATTTGTTATTTAGATTTTTCTTTTCATTCCTTTGTTTTTTAAAAGACTGTCCTTCAAATTTTTCTTCATGTCATTCTTGTTTCACTGGCACTTTTTTTTTTCCAATGACAGTTTTTTTTTCAGTTTGTTCAGTCCCAATATTTGTTTCAGTGTAAAAACAACTTTTTACAAGACTTTCAATGCCAATGTTTCTCTTTTCAGTTCAGAGCTTTTTTTCAATGCCAAATTTTTTTATTGATGCTAAAATTTAAAGTCATTGTTCTGGCTCCATAGAAACACAAACACAGCCGGAATCATGGCAAAAGCATGTAGTTTTTTTAATAAATGGTATTGGCCCAAGACACTTAAAGTAGACATGTATTTAGAAATAAAAAATGGGCAAATTATACCTTTATGAGCTGCCGGATAGCTCACTCGGTAAAGCATCGCGTTGCGAAGCAGAAGTGACTATCACGGCGCAGGTTCGATCCCTGCCTCGTACCAGCCGGCAGTGGTCGGCAGCTCTTTTCAGAGTAGCGCGCAATTGGCCAATGCGCTACAGGGATGCAAATTGGGAAGAGTCTGCCGGGATAGGGTGTTGTAAATAACAAGTTCTCATGCACCTCCTGTTGGCCAGACGCGCTCGTTAGGAAGATTCTAAGCTCGTTCATGTTCGGGTATCCTCCGCCCTCGTTCTGGGCTTACGAGGTTTCGACCAATGAGTGTATAAGAAGTGATGGCGACGGGCGCGTGCTTCGAAGGAGAGCCGCGAGCTGTCTCACTCTCCTGAGTTGGCAATAGGGGGCCGCACATGCGAAAAGCCTTTTACATAGTTCCCCAATTGGACATTCCAGATTTGGGTGGGATTGGAGATGCCAAATTTTTTTTCTAAAAAAAAAATATATATATATATATATACCTTTACGGAACGCTAATGTAATGGAGATGATGAATAAAACACTTTCTGGACACTCACTCAAGCAGGAAGAGAATAAAAGAGGCATTTAGAACACCCTTTCAACTTGCGCACATCCCCAAAAAGCCATACAAAATAGCCGCTTTCTGAAGGCGTAATTCGTGGGAAATGGACACACCGTAAGGAAGTCGAATGCATCTACCATCGTCTGTCTGTTATGATTTGTTCATGGCTAGGTCTTGTTTCGTTTTATATTTCTAGCGGATTAGATTTATGATTGTCAAAAAGTATGTTATTGTTTGGTTGCCACATTAGCTCACCTGGTTAAGGCACCGCTTTGCGGCGTAGTACTGAGCACCACAGCCCGGGTTGGAGCCGGGGGTTTCCAGTGCCCGGAAGCCTTTACAGAGCAGCATACAATTGGCTTTACGCTGCAGGGCAATAAATTGCGGGGGACTGCCAGTTTTGGATTATCCTGTTAGCCAGCCAGGCGCTCGTCAGTAAAATTCTAAGCTTGCATGTTTGGGTTCCCTCTGCCCTCGCTCAGGGGTAGATTTCCCAAAACTTACATATCGAGTTGCTTCCTGCTCACTCGCCCGTGCCTGTGGCTCCTGTTTGTGCTGGTATGCTTGCAGTATCAGGTGGTGTTCAGCTGCATCCCTCTAATCAGCAATTTCTTCCTCATTTTCCATCTCTCCAACCTCTCAATCATCTTCATCACTGTCACTAGTTGTTGAACTTGCACTTAAATCATCCTCTCCGACTTCGATTTCAACCTCTTGCTTGCAATGTAAAATAGGCATATGATAGCCTATGTGTCACAATTGATCCCACAAGCAATGTCACAGCTCTTGGCTCGATTCACAGAGCTGTTCAAGGACGATATGGGGGTTGCTAAAAGCCTGTTTTACATCCATGATTACTCTATTCCTTTATCATATCTGGGTGAAAGTGTTGATAGTTTGAGAGAGTATTGCATGCCCTTTCAGATACCAAATACGATGACTTTTTTTTATAAAGTTTCAAATCAATACATGTCTACTTTATTGATTTTACTTTGTTGTATATTTATCCTAGCATGATTGTTAATTGCACATTCATGCACTTATGGTAATGTATCGTTTTTGTTTGGCTTCTGCAGGGCCCTGTATTTTTCCTTGAAGATGGGAAGTCAGCAATTTCTCTAAATGACGCCCTGATGTGGGCAAAAGTGAATCCATTCTCACCACTGGGTACGGGGATGCGCATTAACCCCTTCTGAACACAGCGCATGGCAAAGTTTCCCTGCTGAGCGTGGCCGAGTATCAGAGAGCCACGGGTACAGACACTGTGTATGGTAGCATCTGTTTTGGAAGTTGCCTTTGTTTAAATAACAGGGAACAATGGCACTCAGACAGACAATGATAGAATTGTCAGAAAGCGCTCTGAGACAAACAGGTGCCTGTGATTTCTGAAGGATATCATCCCACAGTTTGTTGCTTGGAGATATTGGCAGAGTTTGCACTAAAATCAGTTGAAAGGCTGAGTAAGACATGATAACTAGTGAACTGACATGACAGAAAAGATTTGAATTCAATCTTTTTGTGGCATAAAAAAAAAATCTGTATTTTACATACTTTTTGAAGAAGTATGGTTGTGGGGGGAATAATTGTAATTTATATGAATGATGTATTTTAAGAATGAAAATGCATTTTTTCCAAAGTGAGAGGGTGAGGTGACAAAAATTAAGGATTAAAAACAGGCATTGCCCTCATCGTTGTTATAATGCATACCTCGCATCCTTACTCTACGCACATACTGTTCTGTTTGCTTTTAATGGTTTCTATATGTATTTCATTTCCTACTTTTTGTTTATTTACTTTCCTGAGCATTTTATCTTCGGAGTAATAGTATAGGCAATCTGTAAAAAGAAGAAAATTTACTGAGGAAATATCTTTAATGTTAGTTTTAGTGAGATGCCCAAAATGTCTTTTATTTATTGCTTTCTGTAAAATATGTAAATTAAAGAATAATATGGAAAAAACTGCAGTAATGTGGAATTGTTATCAAGTGGCAGCAAGTGGCAGTAATTGCTTAGCTGTGAAACAAATCAGGCTGTAGTGTGTATTGTAATTGACTGACAATGTAAACATTTTTGTAGCTCTTAAAACAACAATGAGGGGCCTGTAGATATCTATTTTATTTATTTAGCTTGTACTGTATGTATGAAATATTGTTTGGTGCAGTATTACCATATCAGGGTTGTCCGTGATTGGAGACAGAAAAAAAAGGAAGTTGAAATATTTATTAATGCAAAAATTCATTTTGTTTCCACTCCGGTACCAGTTAGGGGGAGTTGCAATTACAATTGAAATGTCACAAAGACAGTTGGGATGTTCTAACATGTTACAAGCGTGCAAAATGAAGGCTTAAAGGATTTTTTGGGTTTGCCTCTAACAACTAGCATTTTTTTTTCTTCAATTTGCACATTGATTTAGTTTCACTGAGTAGTACCATGTGATTAAAATTATATCTTCAATTTGTGCCTTAATAATGTAGTAGAAGAAACAATATTCATCACTTTCATCAGTTCAATCATTTACACTGAATTACTTACATTAGACTTTATAAGCTATATGGGTCAGTTGCGGTGTGCTTAGCTGTAGTATGAACCCCTGGACCTCAAAACTGTGTCACAACTGCAAATCATTATTGGATACTGGATAGCCGTCCCAGTTGTAATACATTTCACCTCTGCTGAGGTTGAAACCCTGGCAAAGCATGCAGAAATTGACTCTGCAAGTTTCAAGACTTACAGCCAAGTCTCGTTAACGTTGCGACAAAACGCAATTGAATGTTTCTGTCAAATAAGTTGTTATTACGCAGTTTTTAGCACTGGGTGAAAGGTACCACTCTAGTTTGTTTTCCTCAGGTTACTTTACAATGTGTTTATTTATTGTCTTTGCCTATTTATTTATCAATGTACACTGTGTATATCAGCTGTTTTTGCTGAATTTGACTACCAGAATTATAGGCTGACCTAAGAGTAAAATTAAAGTTGTCAAAATGTCAGACACATTTCTTATCCAGGTTTTCCCTTCAGCATAATGATTCTTACTATTGGAAAACACAGTAAGGTTGACTTAAACATAAAAAAACAATGAAAGCCTGCTTGTGTAGAAACATGTTAAGGTAATGTAAAGGTGTCATTCTCACTAATGACTTTGTGTTGCTTATTTACATCTCAAGTGTAAGCAATATGAAATAAAAACTTTCATACAGTATTATAGCTCTCAGTACATTTGTTAATGCATTATTGCATCACAATAATCAAACTCGGCAACAATGAACTGTTGTTGATTGAGCTGCTTTTGGAGTCATCATTTAATGTCTTTTGTTTTTTGAATGTGAATGTTTGTTTGTTAATGTGTGCTTACGTGACTGTACGTGCGCACGTGTTCATGTGGGTGTGTATGTATGCGTTTATGTGGGGGTGACTGTGAGTGTGTGCGTGTGTGCAGGCATGCAAATTTCTCTTCATTCATATTTTTTTCTGCAGATTTCTTGCCGGCACAAAGCATTATTTCAAAAGCATCTTAGGTGGTGAGCAGTTGTTCAGCTGGAGTTTCAGTAGTATGTTGTCATTCCTGGGAGCACAGAGCACTTTGGCTTGTTTTTGATTTTGTTGATTCTGGTGTGCCCAGTGGGAAAAGTTTTTGTTTTTAGGTTAAAGCTGATAAATTGAGTTATATCTGCCATACGGTGGTGAAAATGTGCTAACTCAGATTAGGGAAGCAGGGCTTTGAGTTGTCATGGAACATTGACTCTGTCATTGATACTCCAGCTAACTGAATACATTGTTTAAATACAATTTGAAGTCCTGTCATTGGGTTACTACTGGTTGGATTGGCTCACTAATATACCCAAGGTTTCTGCCAGCTTTGCTCCAGAGGAAATAATATTTACCTTATTCATAACAATATACTAATATCATTTTTATTGTTATTCTATTTGAGACAAGGTTTTTTATTTCGTAGCTTTGCCAGTTGTTGTGTTGGTGTGATCAGTTTTCATTTCTATCACAGACCATGAACTGGTCTGGTGGGTAGTGAGATCGTTTTCTTTAATCTCACAAAAGAACAATTCCGCAATATTATACTGTGCTGTGAATAAAAGTATTGTCCCCCTTCTCAATTTTTTCTATTTTTGCACGTTTGTCACATTTAAATGTTTCCAATCATCAAATTTTAATATTAGATGGAGATACCTGAATAAACACAAAATGCCGATTTTAAATTGTGATTTCTTCAATAAAATCTAATTAAATTTAACTTAATGTCATTTATTTAAGAAAAATCTATCCAGCCCTACCTGGCCCTTTGTGAAAAATAGTTGCCCCCTTAGTTACTAAATTGACAAATTTAATTGATAATTGGGTTCAGTTTCTCTAGATTGCATGATTACTGGTGACCCAATTGAATCTAAACATCACTAAAACAGAACCTTAGTGGAATTTTTTCTGGCAAAAGTAGCACATGATACTGTGATCTAAAGAAATTCAAAAACAGATGACTAACATATATCAGTCTGAAAAGGGCAATAAAAACATTTTTAGAGCTCTGGGACTCCAGCGAACCACATTTAGAGCCATTACCTACAAATGAAGAGCACTTGAAGCAGTGGTGAACCTTCTGAGCAGTGTCCGGCGGACCAAAGTTCCTCCCAGAATGCATCAGTGATTCATCCAGGAGGCCAAAAAAGAACACTGACAAACATCTAAAGTTCAGCAGGCTTCAGCTGTCACATGTAAGGTTAGTGCTCACAATTTAATAACAAGAGAGAGGCTTGGAAAAAATGGCTTCTATGGGGGAGCTGAGAGGGCAAAACCATTGTTAACCAAAAAGAATGCAAAGGCTCGTCTTACATTTGCAAAAAAAGATCTTGATGCCCCCCAAGACTTGGGATAATATACTATGAACTGACTAATCAAAAGTGCAATTTTGTGGAAGATGTGGTTCCCAATACATCTGGCATAAAACTAACACAGCATTCCTCAATAAGACCATCATACCAGCAGTCAAACTTGGTGGTAGTGTGATGGTCTGGGGCTGCTTTGCTGCTTCAGGATTTGGGCTAATAGCCAATTGATGGAACCATGAATTGTGCTTTCAACTGGAAAATCCTGAGGGGGATGCACGGCCATCAGTTTGTGACCTAACCCTCAAGCGCAGTTTGGTTATGCAGCAGGACAAGAATCTGAAGTGCACTAGCAAGTCCATCTCCGAATGGATCAAAAGAGACAAAATTGAGGTTTTTGGAGTGTCCTAGTCAAAGTCCTGATTCGACTCTGATTGAGATTTTGTGGCATAAACAGGCAGTTCATGCTAGAAACCCCACCAGAGTGGCTGTATAAAAACAATTCTGTGAAGATGAGTAGCCCAAAATTCCTCCACAGTGATGTGCAAGACTCACTGCCAGTTATTACAAACACTGTCACAGCCGAGGGTAGCCCAACCAGCTATTAGGTTTAGAGGGCAATTAAAGCATGGATGATATGGGTTTGAATTACTCTTTACCTTCAATACATGAAATTGTCCTTTAAAAGCTACATTTTGTGGTTCCTCACATTGTCTTTGTCTTATATTAAAATAAGTTGGTTGATCTGGTACATTGAAATATGACAAATTAGCAAAAATGAAAGAAATCAGCAAGGGGGCAAAAAATTATTAACGCCACTACACAAACATGTAAGAGTCCCAGCTGTACTGAAGTTACTTGAATCATACTTGCGGTTTGCCTTTCCACGGAAGTCAGGCTAAATCTAATCTATGTAACAATATGCGACAAGAGCAGTAGAGGGTGAGTCATTAACCAAATTGTACAATGAAGCAATGCAACCGTGTGCTGCTCACATGCATTTCAGTGCATACGAAAAATGCATAACTCCTTCTGATCACAGCACTAACACGGTTTAATCTATCTACCAAAAAAACTTGGAAAATGACTACTTTGAATAAAACAAAATCACTACTGAGACTGAAATGACTTACCATTACAAAACACAGGGAAAGATGCTAACGCAATGGAAAAAGGTTAAAATTTTTAATATTTTATTTTACATATACATTAACATCATTACATACACGTGATGTAGCTTGGGCATTCATAAATGAGAGTGGTCAAGTTTGGATTTTTGCATCCAAAATTTAGCTCTGAACTAATTTACAAGATGACAAGGCTTTTCATCCACAAGCTTTCAGTGTAATGGATCTGACATCTAGGGCAGATGTGTAAGGCAAGCACAATCATGAGCATGATAATCATGGTGACAATTTGGCACACCCACATGCTTTTTGAGTTCTACCGTCTACATAATCTCTAATGGTTAGTGCAGCACTCAGATGTTGTTATTTAGTCCACTGCATGGGCAAAACAGTGTATTAAACAAAAAGAATGTGTACAATTTGAAAAATGATATGCCAACACCCAGACAATGTATTACAAACAATAAAGGGCACTGCATTATTTTGGAAATAAAAAACTGCCAGTGTAAAAACAAAGCTGAACATATGCAATATATCACAGTACAGATTTTTTTTCCAGAAAACAACATTAAAGTAACCATATTACAGTATGTGCAATTTACATGAACACATATTTGAAAATATTCAGTGTATGTGATTTTACAGTTCAGGATTTTTGCTTAATAAAAGCTGAATTTTTCTGACTGGCTGAAAAAAATTCCCTTGTTGATAAAAATGTGTCCTTGTGCCAGATTGGTTTGATTATAGACCGCACTGATCGTTATCAAGCTATTGTATAGGGTAAACAGAAGAAGTAGAAGTCCCACATTAAATAGCCTGGCTCACTGTAAAACATACAGTGTAGTAATCAGTGCATATAACACTTACGTCCCTTCCTTATCCGTCAGACAGAGAAGGCAGTTGCATACGTATTAAGTCATCAGGGCTCAAGGCGGAGTTCTTGAAGGCAGGGCTTGGTAAAAGTAAGGGTAGATAATCTAGGCTCACAAAGCATTAGCCCTCCCCAGAATTTTTTTTGTCTGACATGGAAAAATCGAAATAATTTGCCAATTTGTACAGTCTTCAGCCAGGAAGTGAAAATATCCAGCAAATCAACAGCCTGAGCTAATCAGTTGATAAAACACATGGCAACGCCCCTGGACTTCCCATCTCCAGTTGTAAGTTTGCTGTGATGCACTAAATGTATACAGGTGGTCACATCTTGTATTACATTGTTTTTAGAAAAGCGCTCACAATTTTATATGTCATTAAAATAAAACGTCATCCTTAAAATACATAAAATAAATTAATCAGTTTCCAAGGCAATAATCAAACTGCTGGAGTAAGTTACAAATTATGTTTTGCATGATGAAGGTCATCTTGAAGCACACAAAGAAAGAACATAGTGACACATCATGACCCCACAACAGTAATAGAAACCAGAGAGTGTTAAAGGAGGAGACCGCACCCCGGCAAAGTATATTTCAGCGGAAAGTAGAATTCTTAAAGTGTATAAAACGCATAGTTTTATGAATTTTAATTTGGTAATGATCCAGTGCGACGCATTTTTAAACCGGCAAGTCTTCAAATCGGCGTCAATATCAGGGGGCAGACATTTTTACTTGGTGAATCTACGGCTGCGTTCGGAATGCACACTCGTCCACTCGCTCACTCACTCTATGTTGTTTTCAATGTAGAACACTCACTACACAGTATCCTATATAGTGGGTGAGTGTGCATTTCGAACTCATTACCCAATCAGACGGCAGTGCCGCGGTGCTTGTGGCATCAGTTATTCTCTTACGTGACGTCAGTTGTTCTCTTTTCATCCGGGCCACGGAGTTGTTCAGAGGGCTGTCAGTAAGCTCTCCCTTTATGGCTTGACTGCCCGCAAGCTGTTTTTATTTAAGCTGGCCTGATCAACAAACAAATTATTTATCGACTCAGCGACCAAGAACAATACACGACCTATAATTACGTTGTAGAAATGATAATGAAAAGGTGAATTCCATTTGCTTACATTTATTTAATTCATATGGCATTATAAATCCAAAACTTTCGCTGACTTTGCAGCATTTATTTTCGCCGTCCTTAGGATTGTCATACAGCTGTGCAACTTGCCTTACAGCGCCCTTTAATCGTGACAACATTCAGCATAAAGAACGGATTCTCGCAGCCTCGCAAACTGATTTACGCAAATCTGTGCTGCTTAACGAGCAACACAAGTGCTGAAATTATAAAGACATATTGATATTTTCCGTCCTCATTTATGCGCAGAAGAAGATGCCTCATAATTTTGTGGAGCAATGCATAACAGTGCTATCAAAAATAAATTAGACTGTCGTCGGTTTTTACCAATTAGTCTGAGCAACTGTGGCTAATTTGGGAGATGTAAACTGCACAAGGTTTAGGTTATTAAGCATTTTTTAAAGGTGAGGTTTCCGAAGATCAAATTCAGAATCAGAAGATTCCCCAAGTAAAAATGTCTGCCCCCTGATATTGAAGCCAATTTGAAGACTCGCTGGTTTAAAACTGCGTTGCACCGGACTATTATAAAATTAAAATATGCGTTTTAGACACTTCAAGAATTCTACTTTCCGCTGAAATATACTTTGCCAAGTGCTGTCTCCTCCTTTAAAAAGAGACCAAGACCAGCATCAACCCGAACAGTAAAAACACATGTCAGCTAAGAGTGTTGGCTGGTCATAAAATAGGCAAGATCAGCAAATCTTAGATAATATGCTATATCCTTTGCATTCTTTGAAATGGATATTTTTTAAGCCTTTCACCCCTACCAGTGCCCAGTTATCACTGCTATTTCTCCCCATGGCCTTTGTTGACATTCTAACTAAATTTATGGCTGTCAATTCTTATTCCTGATTGTTAAAAGAAACATAACAAAAAGAGTGCCATAACGCACTGCTGGGAAAAAATGCCAGTCACGCAAGAGTGCCACATGGCACTACTGGGGGTGAAAGGGTTAATTCCTTTTTTTTTTTTTTTTGTAATACTGTACACTGCAAGGCAGGACCAGAGCTTGAACTTGAGACATTGCAGATTTAAACTTGTTCAGGGAGGTAAGGGTCAGAACTATTGTTTAAATTAGCCATTCACAGTAAATGCAAACACAGATCACATATAGGCTCAATGCACTTCAAAGTTTCTTGAAGATTGATATTCCCACACCCTCTACCAGATTTTTTTTTGCACAATTCAAAATGTACATGAGTGCCAGTTAAATTGTTTTGTACAGTTATAGATATATCATTGTAGCACATTCTGAGAGTTCAGTTGTAGCGTTACATTTCTGATGAGTTTGTCTGGGTTGGGGTGGAAACAGGCTTCAGTAAATGCACTTGGGAGAGGACAATCGAGGAGGGATAGAGACAGTGATAGAGAGAAAAACAGAAGGAGCTGTGGTCTATCTGTACTGCAGGAACTTCTTCAGCAAGGTGGGCAGCTGAAGTTGAGGAATGAGGTGCAGTCTTGACCGGCCAACATACTCCCTGATGCTCAGACGACACAGCTGACATAGTGAGCGGGGTGTGGCTACAAGATAGGGAGGGAGGGTCAGATAAATGCCACTCAAAATTTCCCTCCTATTAATACAAATCTGAAAATATGAAAATCTAAATCTGATGCCAACACACCTCTCCAGGCACAAAAATGAGTATGCATGTAGTCTCAACATTGCATTAATTCCACCCATTCTTTCGAGGAAAGACTGCTGGTTTCAGCTAGTTATCACTATTTAGAGAGGGAATTATTCCAACATCAACCAATGTTACTGCCCATTTAAACAGAAAACTGTCACCCAAATGCTGCCTAACCTTTATTTTCCAAATTTGAGTGATTAGAACTGAAAAGCAACTCTGTTCAACTAACATCAATTATACTCCATTAGATCGATGGGTACATCACTTAGAAGAAAGAGGGTATACTGTATTTTAATGGCTTTTAGGCTGATAGATGGGTATTATGTAAATTGATAGAAAAAGAGGCGGGTACACTCCATTTGTGTGCGTATACCCTCCACAACACTACTGGGTCTCACAAATTATGGTTCAGCACACATAAAACCACACAGGCCAATAAACAGCACTCTGGTGAGGACCAACCTTCATACAACAACAACAACCTCTCAGCCAGGCTGCCAGGGGGCGCTGTCTCCACTGGACGCTTCAGCTCCAGGTTCTTCGAGTTGATATTGGCACCAAACTCCAACAGCACCTGCATGACCTCTGGGCAGTCCTTCTGCGCAGCTGCATGTAGTGGTGTCTCCAGGAACCTTCCTTTCTGTACGTTTGCTCCTTCAAGAAAGAATAATAGGTGAACATCCAGTGCACTGCACTCCGGCTGCATTCCACAGCCAAGGCTACAGCTGACGAAGAACAACTTCAGCCACCTAGGAAGGCAAGTCCTAACAGTTTGAATCCGTATTTAATGAAACATTCTAACAAGGACTCACTGTGTCATCACAGTCAGAGTCAACCCGCGTATGAAGCACATAAGGACAACAGGTCAAAATGACAAGACGAATTTGCTTCAAATATCTGCTTCACTACGACGTAATTTCACTCACTGCATTTAATAAGGGTGTATTCTGAAAAAATAACAAGCCAAAACAACAAGTCAGCCAACATGTCCAGTAGCCGATGTTTTCTGCCGTTTATCAGTTTACTTTCCTTCAGCATTTCGAGTGCTGTGGGCAACTGAAGGCTGTTGGGGATAGATGTGATGCGGCTTTGAAAATCAACCAAATGTAGGCTGCATTTATTGGCAGTATTTAAAGGAGTCTCCAGAATCAAACAGCCTTCATTGAAGTTTTGGGTTTGATATGTATCCAGCCTAGGATGCATCCTCTGCTTCAGAATGCAGCTTGTGGGAATGTCCAATTTCTCAAAATCTGTACACTTCAATATATCTCCTCTGCTTGGTCCATTGGGAACCCCTCTTGTTTTGTCCATCCCTCTACACTCCCTATAGTGGAGAGGACAAGCAAAGCAGCCTAAAACTCAACCCTGAGCTCCACCAACACTGAACACACGTTGATGCACAGTCTAGCAGAAGTGTTTTCACAATTTCACATACTGACACCAGTTTGAGTTTGAAACGCCATCCCACACATCCTAACTCAATCCAAACTTAAAAAAGACAAAAGTTTAGCATGATATTGAACCAAATTTCTGTGCACTTAAGTAGGTTTTTGTCATGTTAGGTTTAGAGGTGTAACGATTCTGAATCGCGGTTTTTTTAAAGCGTAGTAACATCACCTGCTACCATGGGGCGAACATCCGAGCTTTCCCTTTTCCTTTATTAACCCCAATGCTGTCCTGAATAAAAGTGCCGAACATCAAAGGACATGGGAAATGCTTCCGGAAAAAACTTGACTGACATCAGTATTTTTCGGCTACGTGCTGAAAGGAGCCAAGCAAATGAAAACAGAATCGTCTCCTATTAACCAATTAGGCAACTCTAAGAAAAGTATACCTGTTCCCATTTTCTTTGCTTGATTAGCAATCAAATGGTGGATTTGGTAAGTTGAATGAGTAGAGCTGTTTATTAAGACAACATGTTTGATTGCTGCATTTTGAAATTTAAATGGCCATAGAAGAGCACAGATTTGCATGAACACAATTGCCATTGCCACGCCATTTCGTGCGACTGTGATAATTTATCTCACATTCACGTTTCATCCCCTTTTCAGAATGTTTTCCACCTTGTGTATTTTTTAGACGCTTAAAATCCAGGGCGATCTTATAACAAATCTGTTTTAAATTAATCTTGAATAATGTCCTAAAATGCAACAATGAGAGATGTAATTCAGAGGAAAATTTTTTCTAATTATTCAAATTATTGGCATTCTTTCAATCTAACACCGTAGCCTAGTTAGGTTTGTCTGCCTTTCACCATCACATCTTAATCGTTATAGGCTACTGGCTAAATTTCTTGATTGTTATTTATGCCAAGTACACGGGAGCAGATTTAGGGAAGAGCAGAGCACCTGCAATTAGCAAAATCTAAACTCAGGCTTCTTCCCGACGGCATTTTAAATCGTTTAAGCCGCTTCAGGTGTGTGTGTTTCAAGAAATTGCACGCGACTGCTTACATACCCCATGACGGCAATCACACTTTAAAAAAATCCTCGTTCAACATCGCCATATCCCAACTCTGCATTTCATCTCTCATTGTAGTATTTTTAGATCTATAATGATCAAATAAAAATAAAGAGATTTATTTTCAGATCGTCCTGGAAGTGTCTAAAAAATACACAAGGTGGAAAACATTCTGTAAAGCGGATGAAACGTGAATGTGAGATATAAATTATCACAATCACACGAAATGGCCAAATACAGGTTCTTGCAAATCTGTGCTGTTCTATGGCCATTTAACTCTCAGAATGCAGCAATCAAACATACTGTCTTAATAAACAGTTCTACTCATTCAGCAAAGTAAATAAACGAATCCCCAGTTTGATTGCTACTTGAGCAAAGTAAACAGGGACAGGACTAGAGTAACCTAATTGGTTAAAAGGAGACAATTCTGTAGTCCTTCACTTGGCTCTGTGCAGCATGTCGCCGAAAAATAATAAAGTCAGTCATGTTTTTTTTTCCGGAAGTATTTCTCATGCCCTTTGATGTTTGGCACTTTCGTTCAAGACTGCGTCAGGTTTAATAAAGGAAAAGGGAAAGCTCGGATGTTCGCCCCATGGCAGCAGGTGGTGGTACTACGCCTTAAAAAAACCGCGGTTCAGAATCGTTACACCCCTAGGTAGGTTTACAAAGCATAGAAAACAGTGGTTGGTTTTTTTGCATCTCATCTTCAACAGATAAATTCTATAATTTATTATGGGTGATTAGTGCATTTTGTCACAAATTTAAGAGAAGGAACTAGGCACAGATCCGCAGAAAAAAAAAAAAAATCTTAGGCACTTTAATGAAGGTGCTTTGTTGTAATTGGCTGAAGCAGAAACTTGAGAACAAAAGAGGGCTCTGGCAGATGCATGGTCTGGGGCAGTCTGGGTCAGGCCATCAGCAAACAGGATTCAAGGAGTAGTGCTAAACTGTGGTAAAAGACAGCTTCAAGGTCTGCACCGTGAAAGCAGTCCGAGGGCACATGGCACATTGGGTAGCGTACTAAGAAAGAGTTATACGCACATCGCGTATAGGTGCAAGGCAATGAAATAAAACACGTCAATGAAGAAAGGAGAAGACGCCTGCACATTTAGTCCAAGCCACTAATGAAATCTTTATTGATTAAAAAAGAACAACGTTTCGATCCGACTTGGATCTTTGTCAGGTCAACACGGTCAAACTGTGGTAAAAGACAGCTTCAAGGTCTGCACCGCGAAAGCAGTCCAAGGGCACATGGCACATTGGGTAGTGTCCCATCTGGAACAGTGAATTAGAAGGCACCGGCCGATTTGCCAAATTGGAGCTGGGAGGATAAAGGAAGATGTCCCTGATAGAGTTTACTTGAATGTCTTAACCCAAAAATGGAGAGGAAGGAGCTCTTTAAAGCCGACAGACTAGGAACGCAAACATACACCATAAACAATCAACGAAAGAGAACCGGTGGGAGCAAGAACACATAAGGGATGGAGGGCACAAGACAATAATTCAATTATGAAATCAATTAGGGGAACAGAAGGAAAAACCAGACAAGAACAGCTGGATTGCGGGCAAAATAATAAACTAGACGCCAAGGAGGGGCACACTTGGGCTACCCAACCTAGATAGAAGCGAGCGTGTGTGGCCCAATTATGATTCTTGATGTATACGATAGATAGACATACAGACACAGACAGACAGATAGACGAAACAGAAGACCTAGACTTGAGATACCTTACAGGTAGCCCGAGTAAAAAGACACAGGACGTGACAGGATTTACACAGACCATTTCCAAAGCATTGATTTATTACCGACACATTAGATTTCACATGAGACAGAGAGAATAATTGTTTTTCGATGTGGAGTGATTTATGTCACAATTTATAGTTACAATAATAGTTCTGAAGCTGCAATAGAGAGTAAATACAGTATCGCTACATTAGGCCAGCAGACAGTGAACAATATAATGCTCAGATAAGACGTAATGGCCATAAGTCACCAGTAATGGAATGTAAAGGCCATCACTCACCAGAAATACAACATAATATAATGGCCCTCACCCCCATCCAGCAGAACGCGGGCACATTGGAGCTCCTTGGACATGCAGGCGATGTAGAGTGGAGTGCCCAGGTGGGGAATGTCATAGTCTACATCAGCCCCCCACGAAATCAGAGCTTCTACGCATGCGCTTCTGCCTGGAGAGGACAAGACTGGCATCAAAAGACAGTTCCACTCGCAGATACAGATTAAACGACAAATCCAGCCCCACCTCCAATTCCTTCACCCTGCTTTCCCTTCACCCAGAATCAGGCAAGCTGCCATTATGAACCCTAAAGACCGCGTGACCTGAACAGGACCATGAACAGCCCTTATTACCACAGACTTTTGGAAATCAAAGATAAATGAAAGATATAAACATATAAACACAAATTTCATTCATCTTGGTCCAGTAGTTATTGAGAAATCTTGTCCCCACTTATCTGGACAGACAGACAAGCTCCACTGCAATATCTCCCGCTCAATATCTCTCCCAACTGGGCCCAGTACAGGAACACTACCTTTGCTGGTGGCTTCGTGAATAGGCGAGGGCTGGCAAATTTCAGACTGCGGTTTGGCTCCACTCTCCAGTAGCACCTCAGTGCAAGTTACACTGCCCGCTGAGCAGGCGTTGAATAGCGGAGTCACCCCATCTATGGTTGTGGCATTCACCTGAAGAGGACATGGCTTGTCATCACACCACAGGCTAAACAGGTTCACACTGCATTTTACATAATTCAGCATGTGCTAGCTGTCCTTGCGCTATGACTCTATATGGCACTGCAGTAATATTAAGGATTCCTTCCACTCACGTGTTTTTCTCACGTTTATGTCCCCAAAACCTTGTCTATACTGACTTGCATCAGTGCAGTTTGTCATGAGAGAGGTGTTTTCACATGCCTCTAGTGAAGCAGGAGATGTCCATGCATTTTTCTAAAATCTAAGATTGGTCACACTTTAAATGAAGTGTTGCTAATTAAGGCTTTATATAGCATGTATAATGCCTTCATAAATGGACATAATGTCCTCATAAATCATACATAAGCAAATGTCATGCTTTGTAAAGGGTGAAATAACACATCCTTATTCGACATGTGATGCCAGATGTGACAATGACAATGTCACTTAGCTGACAATGTCACCCTTTATAGCATTTAGCCACTAGCTAAGTGACTTTGTCAGGTATATCACATCTGGCATCACATGCTGAATAAGAATGTGTTATTTAACCCTTTAAAAAAGCATGACATTTGCTTATGTATGATTTATGAAGACATTTTGTCTTATTTGTGAAGGCATTATACATGCTGTATACAGCCTTTACAGTGTTAATTCTAGATTTTCCAAGGGCATGGTGCTTGGGTATGAAAAAGGGCACAGCAGTTGCGCCGAGGGAGTGGTTGTCCTGAGAAAGGGCACAGAGGTCGTAGCGAGCAAGCAGCAGCCTGCCACGAAAGGGCAATTCATTTGTAGTGCTAACTAGCATGGCATCATTCCTGACACCTGTTACTTTCCTTACTTTATGGCTTTAAGTATGTAACCCTACCTGCCTTCAGCAGATGCTAAATGCTAAAAAGGCTTTTTTTATTCTTTCCAAGTGACAAATTACAATTACAAGAGAAATACAGCTCCACTCTGGAAGCAAAACAAATTATTTCCAAAAGGCATCAATTTTACCCTGAACAATATTAATTTAATACAGAACACTTCTGTTTCCAAGTTAAATTCCTATAAACCACTTGTAACCTGCAGTACAACTGTTTTATCTATACCTTACTGTAGCATATGACGTTAACACCTAATCAGAGCTGTGAAAGGATCCATTCCCATTAAAATCCAGTCACACAAGGCACTCTCCAAGTCAGTTACATTTTGACATCACAACATCATGTATTTGAACGATCAGAGATCATTGTGCATGTTTCGGGAGAGGCCGGTGGCGAACTTGCGATTCCCTAAACCACATAACAACGGGAGAAGTTCGCATTTTGCGAATCCGCCTAATCTGATCACTGCAGACAATCCCATCACGTGCAGGTTATCGCTTGCCTCAACTAGAAAATAGCCCCAAAATTTCCCCTGCAGAGAGCTCCCCCTGACTAGCCTAACTGGCAGACAGGCCTATGAAGCATGATACAAGGGCAGAGTAACCACGAAATGGGACTAAATCTCTATATCGATTGCTTGCCACAGTTAGTTTCGGAAACATGACGTGAACGAATATAACGGCCGTGCCCAGCTCGTTCATGTGTCATAATTATACCGCAGACTTCTCGCCAGACTATCGCTATTTGCGTAATAATAATCTTACCATTCAAGTTGATCAGCACTTTCGGTAATTTATGGTTCCTACCGGAAAAATTCACTGATGGAACGATGTTCCTTTTAGCAGATTTTGCCACCTGCTCAAGTCTTATTTTGCAAGTTGGCATGATGATCTGATGATGGTTGCGCTAATAACATGAATAATACCACCAAATTCCGAAAAACGACAGAAGCGCTACCCCTCTGCGCGGTGGCAAATGGAACTGAAATCAATCTAAATACCTGGGAAAACACAACACAACCGCAGCACTGGGTTTCTATACATTATCATTTTCCCTGAGCGAGGTTGAATAGAGAGATCAGCTACGTCCATCATCAAGTGTGGCAAGTGACGAATAAAGGCAAGGCTCAGCGGAGTTGGGAAGGAGGCATAGCGGACCTTCTTGGGAAGAAAAGGGCAGCTGTGGCGGGGTTTAATGAGAAAAGGGGCAACTATGGCTGGAGAGAATCGGGCATGGCGCAGCGCCATGGCCAAACGCTCCAGATATAACGCTGCTTTATGAGCAACACTTCATCTAAAGTGTGACCCTAAGATTTAACATACCCCAAAAAAGCTAACATGTAAATGCTAATATGCACACACCCAGAGTGGGTTTGCCAGTACCACATCTACAGTCAGTACGGGGAGCGAGAGTTTTCATTTGCTTAGTGAAGGGTAGAGTGTGCAATTCTTGGATGTAAAACAGACACTGGACCAGTCCTTCAGCATCTACAGAAAAATTCCACTATGCTGCCAAAATGTTTGGAATTTATTAGATATCGATCTCACAAACCTACAAACCAGGAGGAGCTGTGCACATGCAGTGCTCAATTTAATGAGGACTGTTTACGAAGCGATGCAGAATTCCAGCATTTTCACAAAAAAATAATGAATAAATAAATACATAGTTTTGAAGTCTGCAATTGCACTGACTACACTTTGGTGTTTTTCGTGTAATGTTACATGCGGCATTTAAACTGAATTTTTCACTTTGATGATTTTATTTTGTGATTAATTCAGGGTTTACATGCTTGCCAATTCCTGCGGATCATACTCCAACAGATCCAGTCGAGGGACGTCACCAGAAACGAGCGTCCCTTCATGTAACACAACAGAGGAAAGGACTTTTCATGTCGCTTAAAACCTATGTCCTCTCTCTCTGGCTGCATTTCAATAGTTTTTTACATGCCCTCATTCACTCCCCCACAGCCATTGGTATTATGTGATATGTAAGTCAAACAGAGGCACGCGGAGAGTAGAGGGGAAAGTGGGCGGAGATTGAAATGGGATGCACTTACCCTTGTCCACGCTCAGCCCCAACTATCATGGACTGACCACCAGCAGCTGACTTAGCACTGCACTGTGTTTTACAAATCATCAAAAATACCTACAGACTGATTTCAGTGGGGTGATGCCACCTCCTGTGGATAACTGCAATAAGCTCAGCACTTGGTAGACTAATTAGCTGCATCAGTGTCTGATTTAGAAATTAGGCTACTGTTTGAGATGTGTATCACGCTTGATATCTCTTGTTTTTGTTGGCTTGATTAACAATCACCAATCAATTCGCTAAGCGATCTAAACCCGTGCGAACCCCTACAATGATTGAGAAATACAGTAATTACAAAAATTTATTGCCTATTGGCTACATTTATGTACTGAATGTGATATTGTAACAATGGAAATTATCTGACAAAATGGAAAAAAAATCCATAACTTTCCCTGACTTCAATATCTTATTTTAACATTTTTCAGCAGTGTAATTCATTTTTATATGGCTCGATTTAATTATAGGCTGATGTTTTTAGCATTCAAATGAATACATCCTAAGAGGAAGAGATTTTTGGTTTATCAAACCAGAGTGTAAACCCTGACAGCGTGGTGAACTCAAATGTTTTGTGGAGACCGATTACCTCAAAAAAAAAAAAAAAAATGTGTAGGCCAACTTCATTGCATTGTGTGAAAAGATCTTAAAGAAAACAAGGTAAAGTCATTTTTTGACATGTTTTTAAGTGCCATGAATACAAGATCATTAAGTTAGCATACTCATTTTTTTTTTTTTTTTTTTTTTTAGGTAATCCGTTTCCACAAAAGATTGGAGTTCACCACACTTGTCAGGGTTTACAGTGCATACTTACAGGTAAAATGCTTTAATTGCAATAAGTTGCAAAAAAAAAATTCAAATCTATGCTTGATTTCCAAATAAGTTGGGACATTGTATCAAATGTAAATAAAACAGAATGCAGTGATTTGCAAATCAATTAAAACTCCCTATTCAATTGAAAATAGGGTCATTTCGTGCCAAGTGGACCAGGGTCTGCACCACACCATCTCAGAAAAATTTGAAAAAAAATCATGGATGTTTGCCATTATTTTAAATGGAGAAATCCCAAATATTAAGTTCCTATTTTTCATGGAATAATTGCCAATTAAAGGAGGGGGTGTCTAGTCACCCGCAAATGTAACAATGACTTATAAGCATTTTTGAAGGGATACAAATGCACTTTTCAGTGCTCCTACATTAATGTCAATGGTGGCACATAGGGAAAATGACCTGAAATGTATGAATCTGCTATCAGATCATTTGATTTTCCTGTAATAGGCTGTTGAAAATGACAATTTTTACAAACCAAAATTTTTATTTGATTTTTAGTTGGTCTCATTGACTGAAGTATGCATAATCAGGGGTTCACATTGCAGCCTCATCCTCAGCAGAACAGCACACTGACCCCTCAAACCCAATCCAATCTCCTGTCTGAGTAACTTGTATCAGAAAATGCTTATTATAAAAAAATACTTAAAAATGCCGAAATTCAAGGCATGATTTGGTCATGTGGACATGCCAGAAAAAATCTGAGAAAATTTGTGGAGCAGCTTTTATATTAGGGCAAAAAACAGTAGAAAACTCAGTAGAACAACTCGTTCTAGAGAAATTCTGTCATTTTCATTTGCCCAGCTGTAAATAAAAGATTTGGGATTTGACCATTTGAAATGATGGCACACACCCATGATTTTTTTCCATTTTTCTGAGACGGTGTGGTGAAAACTTTCCGACAACTGGTCCACTTGGCATGGAATGACCCAATAGGACAAAGACAACGTATGAAATGTTGAAACTAGTAAATTAGATTGTTTTTTGAAAAATATTTCCTCATTTTGAATTTGATGACAGCAACATGTCTTTAAAAAGTTGGGACAGGTCAATAAAAGACTGGAAAAGTTACACGATCCTTACAAAAGGACAACTGGCAGAACATCTCACAGCTAATTAGATTATTTAGCAACAAGTTAGTAACATGATTGGGTATAAAAAGTCTATCATAAGTAATAATGGTGAGGGCTTAACTACTCTATGAAAGACTGCCTAGGGAAATAGTTCAACAGTTTAAGAATAATGTTTTCAACTTAAAATGGTAAAGAACTTGGAGATTTTGTCCTCTATCATTTATAATATCATTTTCAGAGAATCAAGAAAATTCTCTATACGCATGGGAAAAGGTCAAAATACTATTTTGAATTGCTGTGGATTCTGTAAAAAAAACAGGATTCTGTAATGGAAATTGCTGGATGGACTCATGGAACACTTCTGTAAACCACTGTCAGTAAATAGTTTGTCACTGCATTGACAAATGCAATTTAAAACTCTGCCATGTAGAGATTAAACCATATATAAACAAGATTGAGAAACACTGCCTTCTACGCTGGGCCCGCACTCATTTAAAATGTTCTGTACTGAGGCAAAGTGGGAAACTGTCCTGTGGTTTGACAAATTAAAATTTGAAATTCTTTTTGGAAATCATGGATGCCACGTCTTCTGGGCTAAAGAGGAAAGGGGACTTCCAGCTTGCTATAAGCAAACAATTCAAAAGCCAGCACCTATGTTAGTATGGGGGTGCACTAGTACACATGGCATGGGTAACTTGCACGTCCATGAAGATGCCATTAATGGTGAACAAAATATACAGGTTTTGGTACAACATTTACTGCCATCCAGATGCCTTTTCTAAGGGAAAGCCTCGCTCATTTCAGCAACACCATGCCAGATACCATAATCCTGACGTATTACAATGAAATGGCTCTGCTGTAAAAGAGTCTGGGTGCTGAAGTGATCTGCCTGCAGTCCAGACCTGTCACCCACTGAAAATATTTGGTGCATTATCAGTGTTCTCACACGCGGCTGGGTGTTGTTGATATATGGCTTTTGCTTTGCATGGTAGAGTTTTGACTTGAACTTGTAGATGTAGCGACGAACTGTGTTAACTGCCAATGGTTTTCCCAAGTGTTCCTGAGCCCATAAGGTAATATCCTTTACAGAATGATGTCTGAGTTTAATGCAGTGCCCCTGAGGGACTGATGGTCACGGGCATTCAATGTTGGCTTTCGGCCTTGCCTCTGACGTGTAGAGATTTCTCCGGATTCCCTGAATCTTTTGATGAAATTATGGACTGTAGATGATGAAATCCCTAAATTCCTTGCCATTACACATTGAGAAACGTTGTTCTTAAACTGTTCGACTATTGGCTCACGCAGTTGTTCACAAAGTGGACAGCCTGGCCCCATCCTTGCTTGTGAACGACTGAGCCTTTCGGAGAAGTTCCATTTATACCAAATCATGACACTCACCTGTTTCCAATTAACCTATTCACCTGTGGAATGTTCCAAACAGGTGTTTTTTGAGCATTCCTCAACTTTCCCAGTCCTTTGTTTCTCCAATTGCCGCTTTTTTGGAACATGCTGCAGGCATCAAATTCAAAATTTGTGAATATTTCTAAAAAAAACAATAAAGTTTATCAGTTTCAACATTAAATAGCTTGTCTTTCTAGTGTACTCAATTGAAGATAGGTCGAAAAGGATTTGCAAATCATCGTATTTTGTTTTTATTCACGTTTTACACAACGTCCCAACTTCATTGGAATTGGGGTTAGTACCATTTTCAAATACAGTGCCGTGAAGAAGTATTTACCCCCTTCCTGTTTTCTTTTTTTTTTACATATTTGTCACACTAAAATGTTTCAGATCATCAAACAAATTTTAATATGAGACAAAGATAACCCGAGTAAATATAAAATGCAGTTTTCAAATGATGATTTCATTTATTGAGGGAAAAAGCTAAACCTACCTGACCCAACGTGAAAAAGCACTCCACAGTGGGTAGATAAACCCTCAATCAGTGTGAAGGAAAACTCCCAGATTGAAGCACAACTCAAGAGGGATTCAGCCATATAGTAGGAGCCCATCCTTTTCGAGCCAACGTAGTGTAAACGTAATTACACTGTATAATAATGCAGTCATACCACCTCATAATACAGGGTTGCCTTTCTCCTAAATAATAATCCATGATGAATATCTTACATACTGAGACAATGCTTCAAAAACAATATTCCACATTTGTATGTGAAGTCTAAATTTTGTGTTTCGAGAGGGGCTTACATTTGCTCCAGCATTAATGAGCACTCTGGCACAGGCAACATGGTCTCCAAGGCAGGCTTCATGTAGAGGAGTCACATGATCGATAGTAAGGGTGTTCGCACTGTATCCCTAGAACAGCAGGGGAAACCTCACCGTGGTTACACGACTAACATCACATCCCCACCAATCTACCTACCAGTGGATACTGCATGTCAACTTAACTTGTGGCGGGTATCACGATTAAGATGAGCATTTGTTGCTAGTTCGCTACTGCAATGAAAGCAACAAATAAGCAAAACCTAAAGCAAATAAAACCACCAGCCAACAGGGCTTAATGAAAAACAAGATTCAAGTTTGCAATTGATTTTCTTTTCTGCCAAAAGAAATCAAAAAAAGAAAATCCTTCTAAAAAAAGGATTTGCAACATAGAAATTAATGGTGCATGATACCAGGGTTGAGGACAGAGGAGGAAACTTTATGATTTTAAACACAGGACTGTTCTAAGGTTAAAACAAATCCTTGCATACTATGCCTGTGAAAGTAATCTGCCAGAGTTAGCATAGCACTATTGCTCATCCACCGTAAAATTGTCCTGTGCTCTCTGTATTTCTTTTACTCTTTAACTCTCTGTTCCGTACACTCAACTTTTGTTGAATTCATTTGTGGTCGCGGAGACAGAGGCCCTGCCTTGTCGGCGCTCACCTGTGATAGCAGTGTCCTCAGAGCCAAGAGTCGACCTTGAGAGGCAGCCTCATGGAGCGGAGATCGGTCTGCCCATGACCCTGTGACAGAAAGGCCAAGATCATATCGCAAATGATCAACATGCCCACACTAGCCCTTTTCTGACGATGATTTAGAGAGTACATAAATGGACAAGCCATCTGCTCTATAATCTCCATAGTAATCATTTTATGGTGTGACATCAAAAATGTGCAGTTAATAAGTACACGTGAACATTTTAATGCTGAAGTTACAAGTACTCCCAGCGAGTGAAAGCAATCATAGTCTACTCATTGAAAAAAACCATGCAAAAAAAAAAAAAAAATGTAATCATTGGAGCCAATTGGGGCCGGTGTTACGGGATTTTCAAATGACGAGCTGTGAGTCTATGACCCTTATATGCATAATTGCTTTCAAGCTGACCCTGTTTAAGATCACTTGACCAACAATCACTCAGTTTATTTGCTGAATAATCGAGACCAATATTTAAGCCTGTGATTATTAAGAAAGTATTAACCCTTGTGTTAGGTTCACTTTTACATACCTCATGTATTGTTCGGGTCAATCTGACCCGGGACATTTTTTGGGATTTTAAAAGCAATACAGAAATAAAAATGTTTATAAAAATACTTAACATGTATTGTCTTTATCTCAATTCCAAAAAATATAGATTACATATAGAATGAATATTTGCTATTAATCTCTGATTTTTCACATTTAACAATGGATGTATCAGGCATTTTTGTGATAGTGAATTTATTATTCATCTAAAAAATCCACTATAATAAAGACTGGCATAACTGAAGGTGGCATAAATAATGCTTATCTATGAAAAAATGAAATGAAACATTGTTTCAATGAATTTTTCTTTTTTTTTTATTTGAACTGATATCGTCTCCTCTGTATGTGCAGTGTCACCAGTGCCTTGCCTTGCTCCTCTAGAAAATGCCTTCGTCTTTGGAGCTTCCTTTGGTTCCAGTCTGGGTTGGTTGCCATCCAGATTACAAACACATTATAAGCTGACACATTCAGAATATTGTTAAAGATCACGAGTGGCCACCGTAAAGTTCTTCTTTGACAGCTGTACCCGGCCAACAGTTGTCTACCCCTCCTTTTCTGGCATTATGGTCGGGTGTGGCCTCTGGCTTACGGTCCTCCTGGTCACTAATCCTTCCATCCCAATGTAGAGTGCTCATGAGCACCACATTTTTGCCCTTTTTGGGTATGTAGGATACCAGGGCAGTGCTGGCCACAAACAGAAAGTTGGAGGAATGGACTGGCCTGTTATTTACTGTTAGAAGCTGAGGAAGGAGCTCCGTCTTGTTTTTTCTAACTGTTCCAATCATTGTCAGCATTCTTTTGAGAAATTCCTGTCCCAGGTTGTAGGGGGAAAAGAAATTATCAAAGGTGATGTTGTGGCCACTGAGACCCTGCGTCATATCCAGCACCACCCATGTCCCCTGGTTTTTTTCAGGGGCTCCTCCCTCTGGCTTCCCTGTATAAATTATTATGCATTATTCATCTGTTTTGCCCATCCCAAATGTACAGGCATGAGGGGTACCGTGTGAGAAAATTTTAAATGTTGTCATATTGTGTAGGTTCCCACAGTACAGAAGGTAAAGAGTGCAGGAAAATAGGTGCAGACAGCCTCACGGTGTTGGGATTGTCACAATTTGCAGGTGCAGTGGGTGGGATGAGTGTAAGTCAGAGGTCATACTTGACCATCTCTCATCCCCAATGAGACAGCCTCCCCGCTCAGCTGCTAACATAAGCAGCTTTCAAATATTGTCGATGGTCATCAGGTTTGATGACCGGGTATGAAGACCTGCTAGATTTTTGGATCCCCTGTATGTATGTGCGTGTGTGTGTGTGTGTGTGTGTGTGTGTGTGTGAGTGAGAGTGAGAGTGAGAGTGTGAGAGAGAGAGAGAGAGAGAGAGAGAGAGAGAAGTGTGCGTGTGTGTGTGTGTGCGTGCGTGCTCTCTCTCTGTGTCTGTGTCTCTGTATGTATACGGGTCAATCTGACCTGAACATCATATGATGGATATAAATGTGTAGGGGAATTGTAGCATGTATACTCAATGAATTTTTTTTCTTTTATATGTTCTCAAAGAAAATGAGCCAAAGACAAATAATTTTAGGTTAAAAAAATGTATCCTTGTATCATTCTTCTTTTAGTAAAAACTTGAAACGGGTCAATTTGACCCGAACAGAACACAAGGGTTAAGAAATGACAGATCACTGAAGGTAACATTGACGACAGACTTTTTTTTTTGAAGATAATTTTTTTGGGAATTTTTTCCTTTATTTGATGATTATACAGTGTACAGAGACAGGAGGGTTGGGGAGAAGAATGGGGGAAGACATGCAGCAAATGACCCGAGCCGGAATCGAACCCAGGTCGCTGCGGGAAGGACACAGCCTTTATGATACGTCGAGAGGTGCGCTTAGACCGATGAGCCACCGGGGCACCCCCATTGATGAAAATGAAATTATAATAAAAAAGAATGAATGAGCCAAGTGCTTTTCCTGAATTCCATCTCCTGTTCTAGGATTTTTTTTAGCAGTGCAACCCAATTTATTTTAAGATTGCACGTAATCATAATGTTTTCAGCATTCAAAAGAATAGGCTGCATTTGCAGGGTAGCATAGTTGCACAATGGTTTCCGCGCGAAGCTATAATAATTAATCTATTAAATAACCAACGCTTCTTAGGTCAAAGTGTTTGTGATTGAATGATCTAGTAAATTGAATATTAGAGCATCGTGAAAGTTGGACGCATGGCATGCATTTAAAATCACTTGGTATGCATGTCATGCATAAAACTTTCCAGGTAGCAAATCTTCCATCAAATTCAAAATGAACTAATATTTCTCATGAAATGGTAAAATGTCTCATAAAATCATTGCATTCTGTTTTTATTCACGTTTTACACAACGTCCCAACTTCATTGGAATTGGGGTTTGTACATGTGTAACTTTGCATGGTGAATTGCAAATAATCTAGATGTTGATGGAATAGGTTCCCCAACGACTCAAATACATCAGAGCATTCTATGATAAGGCACATTGCACAGCCATGCAATCGATTGCACTTACCATTATGACATGCATTTTTTAAGTATTTTGATTCACACAATCATAAAAATTTCATGTTGTAATCTTTTTATTTTTAATGTAATGCATGTATGTGCCTTGCTGCTCATCCCTGTATGCAAAAAGCAGAGTGTATGCGCATTTGCGCACTCGCCTAAGAAGGAGCATAATACTATGTTAATGATGCGCCCTTAAATTAGCAGTCAAAAACCGACAATTGACTTTAAACCAAGTTTTTGTAACTCAGTTACTTTCTGCAGCTGAAAGACAGCATTACACCAGCAATACGCCAGACCACACATCAGGGCCTGAATTTCAGCGCGGGATTGCGGGTATTGCGGGTATTGCGCACAATTTAATTGATTCCCGCAAATTCAACACTTATAATGCAGGGAATTCCCGCACACATTTACAGCGATGTATATTTATATTCAACCAACGTCTGCAGCGGTGCTTACTGCAGGACGACTGGCCGCAACCGCTGTGTCCGACTGTCTGACTTCGACCCTGAGTAGCTCTCTCTGTATCTCCTGCTAGCACAACACAGACAAGCTAACAGTAATATTAAGTTTGAGGAAACAAACATAGACCGCTGGCTAAAACGTAAATCAACATCATCTGAGGCGGAACCTGCTCAGAAAAAAACAGCGGAGCCCGAAAAACTAATGAAAACCACGCCATGTGATGTCAACATTAACGTTAATCCTCAGACGGCTCCAACTAAACAACGGTGATATTAACGGCGCAATGTGTAAAATGCTGCGGTACTGCGTTTTATCAGCTGATGTTACAAAACGTCAATATTAAGTCACTCAGATGTTTCTCATTCAGCAGTCCTGAAGAGAGTGAGGCTTCCAACAAAAACGTGATGTTAATGCTACTGAAATGGAGTATAACTTAACTGTATAATACTATATAACTTGTAATTACTGTAAAATATAGTTCAGAGAATAACTTAACTACACTGGCCTAACCTGTGCAATCTAATTCAATCCAATACAACAGCTCTAAATTCTACGTTTATGAAGCTCATACATTTTTTGACAAGAAGGTGAAAATTCTGCTTTATGTTTATTATTTAGTGATGGAGGTGTATTAGGGTGCATTATATTGAATGATGTTCCTAATATTTTGTCCACTCCATTAACATACATGAGGTGGGCGAAATATTAGGAACACCATTCAATGTAATGCACCCAAGTACACCACCACCATTTTGTATAACCTCAGTAATAATCAAAGTGGAATTATCACTTTTTTTGACAATGTCAACAAAAACTGAAAATGCATGAACTTCAAAAAAAGCAGAATTTATAGCAGAGCTGTTGTAATAGATTGAATTTTATTGCACAGGTGTTCCTAATGAAGTTGCAGGTGACTGTAGTTCAGAGAATAAAACTACTAAAGTATATAGTAAATAACTAATTAACATATAATATAGTTCAGAGAATACCTTAAATTGAAGGAAAGTGACAGAATACAATCTGCAGTAAGAATAGGACAAGGTGCGACCTATAGTCCCCTCCAACAAAGTAAAATCCCCCCTATATGAAGCATTTAAGGGGGGGGGAGGAATCCCCCCTATTTTGAAAAATGAATTTCAGGCCCTGCATATCATATTAAAATCAACAGGCCCACGGGCGATGAGCTTGACACAACATGGACGCTGGCTATGAAAATGGTCACAGTGTAAGTCATTAAACTAGTGAAGACACTTGCGTCGTGCTTGACGCTGCTCTGCAGCAGATATAAGATGCAGTCCATTATCTTCATCGGCCTCGTGGAATTTATGGAAGGAAGAGAGTTACATAAAGTGACCTCATCATCGCACATAGGGAAAAATCTAATTTCAGCTTAAAAATCCTCTGACACTGGTAATATAGTCATGTTGTCAAGTAACTCATAAACAGGGAAATTGCTCAGTTTTTACATAGTACACTGCAGGTGACATGGAGAGGAGGGTTCCAGAAACAAATATGAAAGCAATTTCTTGGTTGACAGGGAGCTCTCAATGTAGAGCAGTCACACATTACTTAACGGCAGGTGACCATGCCCAAGGTTAAGGACTGTTTACACATCAGAGTCAGTCCTTTATATAAGGATTTAAAAGCTAAATTCATGGCCTGAGTGAGTGTGAGTGAGTGGGTTCCATTTGGAGGTCACTAAATACAAAAGAACACATTTGAATTAAGAAAAAAATTTAAAGTGAATCTTTCTCGAATCCAGCAACCCAGCCCCTAACTCTCTATGAAAAACAGTTTACACCAGTTAGGAAGGATTGAGTATAAATCAATAAGAAAAAGGGGTGAGGCCTTGTCAATTAACATCTGATGCTTTCTTGAGTACACTGTCCAATCCCAAGTGGGGCTTAAACAATTAACGTGACCCTTTCCTGAATCCAACAAACGAATCTCATGTGGGGCTTCAACAATTAAAGGGGACCTATTATGCTGATCCTTCTCTTAATACATATTAGTAATGTTATAATGTTGGTTGTCCATACTCAACCTCTGAAAAGTTTCTAAACATAAGATACAGAGGTTTTGCCGTAATCCAAGTACGTGGTTTCGTGAATGTGATTTCCTCTCTGAACAGCTCCTCCCGAGATCTTTGCGAGATCTAGGCAAAACCTGACGTCAGGTTGTGCCGTCCAATTAGTCCAGATCAAGCCAGAGCCAATCATGGCGCTGGACCTGCCCACACCGGAAACTATTCTAGCAGGCACTAACAACGGCAGATTATACTATGCCTTAGTAGTGTCTACACTTTTGGAAATACAAAAGAAGAACCGCAGATCATTTGAGGTGCAGTTTTGTCAGTATCTCTCCCAAAGCTGCTTGTCCGTTTACTTTTGGACACAAAGAAAAACACCTATTTCTCTTCCAAAAGAGGATGCCACCAGAAATCAGTGGGTAGCTACGTCCAAAGGGAACGTTAGCTGCTTGTGCTCAGCATTTCACCAAAGACAGCTTTGTCAATAAAGGATAATTCGACACAGGATAAGCGTTTCAGGTGCTTCTCAAACCTGAAGCAGTTGCATCGATCAAGCGCTCGGAGCCACAAGCTGTAAAAAACGATATAACAGCAAATAATGTAAGTGAAGCTAACGTGTTATGGGTGGCTAGCAGGACCGCTAACAATATTTGGCACTAACAACTATGCAAGAGTAATATCAGGAGAAATTCTACAGAAGGTGTGTGAACATAAACCTTACTTGAAGCTAACTTTTAATACTTGTTTGTAATTTGGATGCTTGGTACAACTGTCCACAGTAACAGAACTTGCTGTCTGTAAAACCTGTACTGCAAGGGTTTGTCTCTGTGGTTATGACCGCTCGGTTACCAGCTACTGCATGTTAGTTTGCGTGCCGCCGTGCTAATTAAATATGCTCCTGGTTAACTTATATGCAGTAATTCTGATCGGTATGCTTGTGTTACTTCAGTAAGCGTCAATGTGGCAGTTTCATCATAACGTTGCCCGATTGTAGCCACTACAGTTGAAGCGGCTGCTTGTGATCGCTTCACTTATCCATGACCGGGATCAGCCGGATCCCCATCGCAAATATCTGGCCTAGCTCTCTGATTCTACCGTGAAAGCAATGCGAAACGCAGAAGCTCTGTGTCTGGTATAACAAAGGATTTCTCTGCACTACCGCGACCTAATTTCATCCCCCTTTAGAAATTGTTGCGGGTAATAAAAAGCTGAAAAGGGCGGAGATTAAATAGGTAATTCTTTCCTGCAGAAGTGATCGATTCGCTAGCTCCACATAAGCAACTTGTCCACGCTAACAGAACTTACGGTCTGCAAAACCTGTATTATGTTCATAACATAACCGAGCTCTCTCTAGCTGTCGCGTACTATCCATAAAGCTGCTTTCACATCGGACGCAAAACGAATTTTTCGCGGGACAGATTACATTCAAAGTCAATGCAAAAGACTTGAATACACGCGTTATGGGTGCGTTAAGCAGCTTTCACACCGGACAGAAAACTGATTTTTCGTGCGACAGATTACATTCAAAGTCAATGCAAAGACTCGAATACAGGCGTTATGGGCAGCATGTCAAGCAGCTTTCACACCGGACGCGAAACAAATTTTTCGCGCGACAGATTAGCTACATTCAAAGTCAATGCAAAGACGCCGAATACCGCGCCATGGGGGCGCGTAAGCAGCTTTTCACACGGACGAAACCAATTTTTCGCGCGACAGATTAGCTACATTCAAAGTCAATGCAAAGACGCGAATACCGCGTTCATGGTAGCGTTAAGCAGCTTTCACGGACCTTGAAACAAATTTTTTCGCGAGAGATTACATTCAAAGTAAATGCAAAGACAATGCATTGACTTTGAATGTAATCTGTCGCGCAAAAATTCGTTTTCGGCCCAGTGTGAAAAGCGGCTTATCGCGCCCATTTTCTGCGAAACAAACGCTGGTCATTCCGACGCAATAAGTAAACCATTACCACGGGCAATTTCCGAAAAGGCCATTTAGCCTGGAGCTTTCGCCCCTTCGTCATACACCAGCGCAGAAGCTGTTCGTTACTCCACGCTAACGACACACCACAGCTATGCACACAAACCAGCAGGTCCTTATAAAACACACTGAAGCAGTCCATAAGTTGTTGGTCCACTTTTTGCTGTTCCTCACTGTCCATGTTCCCCTCTAAACTCAGACCCACCGGATTTCTACAGTCTCCGGTCTACACTTGGGTTTGTCGACCCGTTCTACAAATGTGTCTATATGGGGCGGATTCTAGCTTTCCCTCAATCCTAGCTATAGAGTAGAAACACCGGTGTACTCACCATAGTAGCCATTGGTAGACAGCAAATTCGAGCTTCAGCTGCCAGACATTCGCATTGCGTCCTCTACTTTTGCCGTTGCGTTTATTAGAACAAGTTAATTTCATTAGATCTATACACATGTACTGCGTTTGATTGCAGAATATGTCCGTCGATTCCTTCGGGAGACGCATCTCAGTTTCACTCTTAGGAGACGGACCTGGAAAACTGCGTTCTGCTGCCTTGTCCCACCTAGATCCGCCCTCCACAGAGCTGGCCAGTCACAGGAAAGTGGGCACGCGGGGAGTGGGGGCCATAGCGGAAGAGCCACCCCAATGAGGCTTTTCAGGCAGGGACTACAATGGACTACAAATGGGGTTTTTTGTGGATGGCGGTATGAGCTAAATAAGGACCCTGTTTAGGACTTTGAACGATCAGGAGTACTCTAGGGGAGTCCAAGATCAAAATATAACCTTGGAAATATAGCAAAATAGGTCCCCTTTAACATGTGACCCCTTCCTGAATCCAACAACCCGCCCCAACTCAAATTTTGGACTTATATCTTGGCAAATCAACTTCAATATCAAGTGAAATTGACTCATAAAAGCACTGGCAACATCTCATGGATTCAACTGGAACAAACATACTGTAGAAAACTCACACTTGCAGATTTTCTACCATTTCTCAACAAATTATTCAAAAACCACAACTGCTTTACAGATACTGCCATTATAATTACTGACAGCCTAGTGGAAAGTATTGAAAATTGCTAATTCCACTATCACACCCTGCAAATATACCCACATCCGATACAGCCTAGATCTCCACGGTGACAAGACTCCAATTTACTATTGTGCATGGGAACAGAAAGGGATCAAACATCACCTCTTCCATAACAATCACTTTATGTCATTAACCTGTCTCTGCAGACCAGCAATTCTGCGGTAACGGAAGTACAGTCAGGGGTCATTCCAGCTCAAATCAACCAGTGGCTCCCAGGTCACCCCTTCAGATTCTTCTGAAAAAAATTCACAGGTGCTCCTCTACCATATCTATGCAGGAACCCAAAATATTAGCTCTGTATGTCAAATAGCTTTGAAGTTACAGCCCCTGGAAATTTTGATTTTTTCCATTTTACCAAACTTGCCTCTTGGAGCAACTTCAAGCAAGAATATCTCCAAATGTTTCCAATGCACAGCTTTGAAATCAATTGTCTTGAGCTAACTTTTTCTGTAGATTATGAAAATGCTGTCAGATTTGCTGTAGCTTGTACCCTTTTCTTCTCACAAGGCTCTAAAAATGACCAAAAATCAAAAACGTTAAAAATCACTGCCTCCTTTGAGCTCTAATAACTCAAAGAGTATGCAGAGAAAGCAATGAAATTTTTCTGCCGTAATTTTTTTTCTTTTTAATTTGGCATCTCCAATCCCACCCGAATCTGGAATGTCCAATTAAGGAACTATGTGCAAGGCTTTTCGCATATGCGGCCCCCTATTGCCAACTCAAGAGAGTGAGACAGCTTGCGGCTCTCCTCCGAAGCATGCGCTCGTCGCCACCGCTTCTTATACACTCATTGGTCGAAACATCGCAAGCTCAGAACCAGGGCGGAGGATACCCGGACATGAACGAGCTTAAAATCTTCCTAACGAGCGCGTCTGGCCAACAGGAGGCGCCTGAGAACTTATTACTTACAATACCCTATCCCGGCAGACCCTTCCCAATTTGCATCCCTGTAGCGCATTGGCCAATTGCACGCTACTCTGAAAAGAGCTGCCGACCACTGCCGGCTGGTACGAGGCGGGGATCGAACCCGCACCGTGTTAGTCACTTCTGCTTCGCAATGCAATGCTTTACTGAGTGAGCTATCCGGCAGCTCTTCTGCCCTAAGTTCTGACATTTTGGGCCACATCTAGAGGACAACCACATTTATCAATACATTGGTAGAGCCAGAACAATATTTATAATTTTGGTTGAGTTCGAAATTTTCTAAAAATTGCTTATTTTCACATCCTTATTTGGGCATGTGGCCAGTTATGTAACAATACCATATTTTTACCATGAATTCCTATATAACTAAAGATGATATGATGAAAATATGATGTTGTTACCAGCCTTCCTTCTTAAGTTAAGATTTTTTTGAGTATATGAATTATGAGCGTTCTATTTGTTATATATTAATCATACAGAGAGAGAAGCACCTGCATAATTTGTAATGAAATGGTCCAGGTAATAATCAGGCACTGTGCTATTTATTTGAGAATTTTCATTATTTCCATGGCTATCAGTGTTTCAGTGGTCAAGGGTGGTATTTAAAAAAAGAGTTAAATTCTTTTTTCCCATTAAAATTAATACATTCAGCATTTTGTATGATTCATATAGTAGCTTAATTGTTCATGCTGTGCAGTTTTACTGTTACAATGCTACAAGTACATGTCTCAATTGCTCCAATACTGTTTGATGCAACAAAGTAGAATTATAACTAGTAAAGCATTTGCTTGAATGCTGCTTTTCAAAATACTGATGTGTATTGATTAAATTCTATGGTTTTGAGTATTAGTAGAATTACTGAAATATGAATTCATGCTGTGCATTTCTCCTTAACTGCTTTGTTTGTGACATTCAATAAATGTACTTAACTGGTAAAATATTGTCAGTTATTCATTGTTTGCAGTCATCATATGAATGAAAATTTGCTTCCGGAAGTGGAAAAGGCTCTTCTGATGAAGTATCTTAAAAAGGAATAATTTCATTCTTAATTTTACATCCGTCAAATGTGTAAAATGACATGAAATTAAAAAAATCATAACTTAAGAAGGAAGGCTGGTAACAACATCATATTTTCATCATATTGTCTTTAGTTATATAGGAATTCATGGTAAAAATATGGTATTGTTATATAACTGGCCACATGCCCAAACAAGGATGTGAAAATAAGAACTTTTTAGAAAATTTCAAACTCAACCAAAATAAAAAAAAAAATTGTTCTGGCTCTACCAATGTATTGATAAATGTGGTTGTCCTCTCGATGTGGCCCAATATGTCAAAAATAATAGCAGAAAAATTTAATTGCTTTATCTAGCATACCCTTTGACTTATTAGAGCTCAAAGGAGGCAGTGATTTTTAACATTTTTGATTTTTGGCCATTTTTAGAGCCTTGTGAGAAGAAAAGGGTACAAGCTACAGCAAATCTGACTGCATTTTCATAATCTACAGAAAAAGTTAGCCCCAGACACTTGATTTCAAAGCTGTACATTGGAAACACTTGGAGATATTCTTGCTTGAAGTTGCACCGAAAGGCAAGTTTGGTAAAATGGAAAAAATAAATCTAAATTTCCAGGGGCTGTAACTTCAAAACTGTTTTGAGATACAGAGCTAATATTTTGGGTTCCTGTATAAATATGGTAGAGGAGCACTTGTGAATTTTTTCAGAAGAATCTGAGAGAGTAACCTAGGAAATTTCTCGGAAATTGGTTGACTTGAACTGGAATAACCCTCAGAGCGAATCTGGCCATATGATAGACAACCATTACAAAAGAATGGACCTGCTTGGATTGAAAACCATCATTTCTCTGCTCTAGTTCTCCAGCTGTTATATTAAACATACAAAAATGGTGTACCATTTACCATTGACAAAATTTGAGGCAAAACACTTTGGTAACAGAGTCACTTCAGAAAATTAACTGAAAATTTATCCAGATTATAGGTCATCAATTAGGACTAAAGCAGCTGATATTAATTTGCACTGATAGGGGGCAGGATTGCTTTCTAAATACTGACAGATTTCAGCTGGTTTCTTAGCTTTCCATGCCTTTTTGTACCTCTTTTTCTTCAGGTGTTCAATACTTTTTCCCTATGTCATTCTACTTTACTACACATAACTCTATCTTCAATGCAAATCAATGCATCTAATATAACATCCCAATGTGTCCTCGAACTGTCCGTGAAATAAAATGGCATCAACCAGTTGAAAGACATTTTATTTTGTTGAATGCCGTAGAAATTCAAAAAGCAATCACCACACTGCAAAAGATTCCAGTATATTTGTGTTATCAGCAAAGGCTTATAGTTAGTGATCATAACCAATGTGACTATATAGCTGCAACAGTATGATAATAATTGCAACGGTGGTAAATGGGAAAGTTATTGATAGCTAGCTAGCTAAGTATTGAAAGCAACAAAAGGCCTACTAACACATTGGGGAAAACAATTCTTCTTCATAGACTTCCTAATCCAGAGAATCAATGCTTTCAGGCTCAGGAAAGCTTCCCATCCAGCCTCATTTGGACTCACTTCGGTGTTCACGTCCGTATTGCTCTTCCATCTTCTAAAAGGAACGTGAACATCCCCTCAGTCGCTTTTTTTTTTCAATCTAATCGTATGATTCAAATGTGCAAAGATGAGGAGATGCAACACATATTGCTGTGACGCAGGGGTTTATACACTTTTTTAAGGCCAAATTAATTCCTGTCACTTACTGCCAAAAGTTCATACTGTCCAAGTATTGAATTAAATACTTATCAATCAACAGATAATTGCAGGGAAAGTCTCATGCTATCATGAACTGCGGCTATGATTCACGCAGATTTCACTGGGAAGTGATGCAAGTGATGCACTGACGATAGTCCATGCTGGACTGAAACGTTTGCTTACTTTTCTGGTCCTACAATAAATGTATCTGATGTTTCACTAAGACTTCGTCTTTATCTGTTTTCTGTGTGCGAGTCTTCTATTGTTTTTTGATCTCTATAATGGACAACAGAATGGCATTGTATCAATACCATTTTGAATTTTTGCTTCCGAAACCTGATTTTTTCAGTACTAAATTGCCGTACCTTTGGTCTATCTTGGATTCAGATAGCTGCAGCGACAAAATTTATATTTTTTTTTTGTAGTGAGAGATCATTTTTGTTACCTGCTGAATGGATGGTACTCGCAAATATCTTAGGTTGTTTGCAGATCAGGCATGGTTGAGGAGCTTTATTCATACAATTCCTGAGCAACAGTGGTGTGACTTATCACATCTAAATTCTACATAAGTTATGGGCACTTCTTCCTTGTGAATATTCAATATACATTTTGCATCTGCCTGATGTCTTCCCAATATTAACCTCTTAACTGTCACCTCCATTTTCTCACATTTGGCCCGGATTGGTATACCACATTTCAAATGCTCACTGCTCCCACATACAATGGCTATATTACACAAAATATACTGGACAAAGAAAGTTAGGGATCACTCTGATTTTTAATATTGAAATATGATATGGAACATAATTTGAACTATCAAATATTTCAAATTCGAAAATTGGGGTGATCCCTAATTTTCTTTTCCAGTATACTACGTCTCTGTTGTTGCTGTTAGGAGTATTTACATAAACTATATGGCTTAATCATCAATATTGGGACAAACAACATGAATATCTTGATTGCACAGGTTCTTAGCTTTCGAACAAGTCCAAATGGAATGGATAATACATGATTTGACCGTCACAACACAACTTTGATGATGAGGACTGACAAGTTTCATTGCACTAAAGTATGTGGTGTCTATGTTGAGAAATTGATTTATTGCATTTGCTATGACTGACATAGGGCAAAAAGGTGGGTAGAAATGAAATCCTGAGCATCTAAGCTTTCAAATGGTTTATCTTTTGCCTGGATTGGTTGAGGATTTAAGTCATAGTTTACAAATAAAGGATTCAAAATTTGTTTGAAAATTCCATAGGGCCCTAATTAGGGCCCAGTAACAGTTAACAGGTTAATAGGTTAGTGTAACTGAGTGCATCAGTTCAGCAGTTCCATAGACGCTAGCATCTATGTCTGCGCAAAGGCATAAATGAGAGATGGAGATATGAAAAAAGTAAGAGGGGGCAGGGCTTCAGAAACTTTGACATCCATCCTTTGAGACAGTCTGAAGCTGTGTAGAAAGTTTTGAGGCTCTAGCCATCAATCCGTGGGAGTGAGAGCGCTTTTGAAAATGAGTGAATGTTTATTGACCTGAAAAAGAGGTGGAATAAAGAGATAATCAAGTAAACTTGAAAAATGACGAATCCAACCCAACATGAAGCTACACAGCAAGTTGGATGTGTCTAGCTCTGAAACCGTATGAGTAGAAGCACTTTTAATGAATGGCCCATGATAAGTTCTTGGGGACCGAGAATAGGATGAATATGAGGTCACCTTGACCACTGACTACCAAAATAGAGTCAGTTCACCCTTGAGTCCAAGTGGACATTTGTGTCTAATTTGAAAAAAAAAAAAAATCCTTCAGGCATTACAGAGATGCTGCATTCACAAAAAGATATGGACTTGAGGTCACAGTGACCTTGATCTTTGATCAGCTAGAAATTAATTCATCTGTACGTACGATTGGATATTTGTGCTAAATTTGAAGAAATTCCCTCCATGTGTTCCAAAGATATCGCCTTATCAAGATTGGGACAGATGGAAAACGTCAGTGTTGGCAACTAATCCATTTTTTTTAAATCACGTTTCCATTTTATTTTAATTTGTGTCTTTCATTTGTTTTTTTTTTTCCATTTCCCCGTGTCTACACGTTCTTATTTACTTCCATGAGTTAGGTCTCCCCCCTTCTGTGTCTCTGTTAATTATATTATTGTCTCCTGTGTTACCACGCCCCATTGTTCCCAGAATTGCCTCACTCCCAACTGTTTCACATACCCATTCTGTTTTGATCAACATTTTCTCCTCTTTGTCTATCTCCCATTTCGAGTTCATCCCTGTTGCTTTTGCTTAGGATCTTATATGCCTTTTTCTTCCAAGTTTTAATGCAAGTCATTTCATTAAATACTTTCCAAATGTCCTAAGTCACATTTCTGCTTGTCCTTTTTGTTTTTAGCCAATTGTTCAAAATTTTAATCAAGTCAAACAAACTTTCAAGAAAGTTTCATGTACGAAACTTGTGAGACATACCAACTAACTACTGACAAGGTAATGATTTCATTAGCGAAAATAAAACTTTCCCATGGCTTATTTTTCATGCCATTGTTTTATTTATTAAGAATGAATGAAAATCAATCTGTAAAGAAGTCATTCATTTTGAATTTCACCTTCATTCATTCTGCTCCTCGCCTTGACATAAGTAAAGTAAATATGGCACCGAGGTGAATAAGACAAATTGCGGCCAGTTCACAGTTGAATTTCTGTTTGTCCTTGTTGTATCTTTCGACCCATTGCCATGTGAATTTAATTTATGTCTCCCAGGCTCAAATTTCCAACAAAAGAGTTGCCGCAGTCTACTGTTTATCAAAATGTAATCACACTATGTCCTCTGATCACACCTATTAAGCATTTGGGCACTGAGAACACGAGTTGGTCAAGTTTAGCTGGCAGAATTTACCCCAATTCCTCCATTTTGCAGGTCTTCAGCCATGCAATTGAGCCCCTAAGAACCATACCGGGCCATCCCGCACTTTTGGCGAAATAGAGTTGAGGTAGTCAGCATGTGCAGAAAACTAAGATCTACATTTCCTAAATGAGCCAACCCAATCTACCCACATGGATTGTTCATACAAGCAAACATCCTCTCTGCCACTGTTGGTCAGGTATGCACTGCACTGCCTTAGCCATAGTGGACCATCCCACAACTTCCCATAATTCAATGTAAACATGGCGGCTAGGTATCTCACTGATGAGGAACTGCATCCTATCATCGATGATGATGGTGAAGTGTAAGATAATGGAGACCCAGAGTTTGTCCCAAATGAATCAGAAGATGATGATTCCGCTTCAGAAGGAGGTACCTTTCACTTTAAATGAAACAGAAGGGCATCCAAAACCTGCATAAGAAGTGCATTACGTAATTGTACATATATGAGTTTTTAACATAAGCAGTGTTTCTAGTTCCCAGTTACTCTAGATGACACAGGAGGCTGGCAACTTTAAGTCCCATTTTCTCAAAAGTTGCCCAACATGGGTTGGCCCAGTATGGTTCTTAAGGGCTCAATTATACGGGGCCTTCACTGCCATATATTTTGCTTCAAAATATCCCAGTATTCCTGATGGGAGACAGATCTGGACTCCGAGCCCAGTCTCACACCGATGCATTATATAGTGACGCTACCTGACTGTGCATTGATATAGAGGCAAAAGGAGGCTTTTGGCATCCATATTTCATGCCAGTTTAAAAGGAACGCTACCCCCAAATCCCTAACCCTAAACCCAAACCCTAACCCTGTGTGTCAAATAAGGATGCCAAAAGCATCCTTTTTCATCATATACCAATGATTGGTCAGGTAGCATCACTGCATGAAGAGTCGGGATGAGAATGTGTTGGGATTACAGGCAGGCCAATCTAGCATCTGCAGTGTGTTAATGCAGCCATGCATTTTGCAATCCGTGCAGAATGTGGCTTGGTTGGAAAATGCAAGGATGTCCCTGGAATAGGCAAAGCTAAGATCTTTGCTCTTGGGGCATTAGGCCTTTTTTGAGGCTCCTTTTATACAAGTTCTATAACACAATAAGCTCACCCATTTAATGTCAGCTGTTTAACATCACCATATTATTACAACTTTCACATAATTTGTCTTCAACCACCCTAGCGCCAACTTTTCTGGAATCTATTGCAGTCATCTGATTTGAAATAAATGTGTAATTTCAAAAAACAATTAAATTCACCAGTAAATGTATGAGTTTTCAATATCGTGAAGGGTGGGTTTTTCAATCACTGCTTTTTGATTTGATTTACATTTTCCATAACATGCCAACTTTTTCAGAATTGGGGTTGTATTACATCTGTTCATCATTTTTTGAGATATGCAGGCAGACAGACAGGGCAAATAAACCTAATAAGGAGAGAAATTTCTAATAAAACTGGATATACACGAAGGAGGTGCAATAGGTATGACGAACTGGCATAAAGAGGCACTTCACCTGGGTGATGTATTAATGTTGTCTCTTTGTGTCAGACATGTAGCTTTGATTTGTGACTTGAAGCAATTCCAGTGAAATGACAAATCTATAAAACAGCAAAGTCAAAGTCTGGGAGATATTAGTTTTGATATTTAGCAAAGATAAAACAGTACTTCACACAGTAGTTATGATGTAGCATCACCTGAATGAAATCACATTGCACACATTCTGAAAACCTGACAAAACAGGCATTACTTTCCTTCAGCATTCATATTTTGCCATCAGACTATATAGCCATACCTAGCAAGACAGCGCCCCAGAATGCACCATCACACACTTAATGGACATAGAATAATTCACTCAAAATGCATTGCCCTTTGCAGAAGATAAGTGGCTGGTTTTGCAGTGTTTTCAAAACATCTACAAGTATCAGTGGATGACTGGGGTGCTTCACAGTCAGTAAATCAGGGGCTATATTTAGACGCATCTCTCAGTAAACCATCTGGCCAAGCAGCAGTGCATACAATCTGGCAGCTTGAAATGCCACACAAACATCATCCACTGACACAAATTAAAGAGCACTTCTACATACCGAGATCACAGTCTCCCCATGGCCTTTCAATCAAACCGCAATCAAGCTCAAAAAACATGGCCAGCAGAGGACTCTTGTCACATCGAGTTGGCCTCGTCCCTGCATTCAAAACAGCAGCCATCTTTCAAGCTCAGCCTGATGTGAAATTTAGACTTGCAGAACAGTTATTCTAGTCACTCTGTTTAAGATTAGAATCAGAGGCCAACTGCCGAAAATGTCATTGTGATCTACAACTCCACTTCTGAAAAAGTTGAGATGGTATTAAAAATGCAAACAAAAAGATCAAGCAGTAATTTTTAAATCATCTTTGACATGTATTAAATTGAAAACAGTGGAAGAAAAACACTGTATTGTATGCCTTGCCTAATTATCTTTATGGTTTTTTAGGAAATATGCAATCATTCTGATTTTTTAGAACACATTCCAAAATTGTAACAGGCAATATAAAACTCGGGAACTGTTGGATTGCTTAAGAAAAAATAGGACCAAGGGTCCTGTAGCTTACTGGCAAGCAGTCTTACAGTGATGATAAAACTTATGAAAATTTCATGTGAAGTTTGACATTTGAATCAATGAAAATCAATGTCAAGGTCACTAAATAAAAGTTGACATACATTTATAAGACCTTCTGTAATACAATCCTAAGCTCTGAAGCAGTTTTTTTTACAAGTCATTACAATATGTCAATATGTATTCAACAGGTCAATTGTGAACTTTAAACGTCTCAGACTGTCAAGTTGTGGTCGGCAAATGGACTTCATATATGACTTTCTAAATGTCTCTATACAAACCTTGGCTCAGTCTGTGATCATTTTGGTGATACAAGTCATTGTAATTTCACTGTGGAGTTTGACCCTCAAAGGTCACTGACAGTCAAGTTTAATGTCACCAAATGAAAGTCCATATGTGACTTTCTAGATGTCAGTAACACAAACTTAGGCTCCATCTGTGACCATTTTAGTGACACAAGTCATTGAATTTTCACTAGGTCACATTTGACCTTTGAAGGTCAATACAAAGGTCACCAAATGAAAGTTCATATATGACTTCCTATATGTCTCTAATACAAACCTAGACCCCATCTGTGACCGTTTTGGCAAGACAAGTCATTGTCATTGTATTATGTCAAGTTTGACCTTCAAATGTCATCAACAGTCAAGCTGAATGTCACCAAATGAAAGTTCATATGTGACTTCCTATGTCAGTAACACAAACCTAGGCTCCATCTGTGACCTTTTCAGTGATAGAAGTCACTGAATTTTCTCTAGGTGAAGTTGGACCTTCAAAGGTCAATATGGAAGTCACCTAATGAAAGTTCATTCATGACTTTCTACACTTCTCCAATACAAACCTACACTCAATCTGTAACAATTTTGCTGATATAAGTCATTGAAATTTCACTGTATAGTTTGGCCGTTCAAGGTCACTGAAGGTCAAGTTCAAGGTCACCCAATGAAGCTTCATACATGACTTCCTATATGGCCACAATACAAACCTAAGCTCTATCTGTAATAGTTTTGGTGATAGAAGTCATTGAAATTTCACCATGTGAAGTTTGACCTTCGAAGGTCGCCGAAGGTCAAGTTCAAGGCCACCAAATGAAAGTTCATACATGACTTCCTATAAGTATTCAATGCTCATTTGTTCCCAATCTTCAATATTTTCAAGCCCAGAAACCTTTGAAAATTGTGACATTTTGCTTGACCTCAAGTTTGACCTTTCAAGGTCATCAACTTTAACACAGCCAAAATATAGGTCATATATTACTTTCTATATTTCAGTTATACAAACTTAATCTCTATCTGCAACCATTTAGCTTCCACAGGCGATTTGGCCCATTCTCCATAAGACCCAATGTTAAAGTACAGCGTCCCCACTAGACCCACTTCCGTCGATTCAATCAAAATGGCACTCGCACTGTACATAAAGTGTATCAAGGTGAGTTGATTGCCAGATTTAGAAAAAAGTTAGACAGTTTTTGAGAAATAATTTTTTGAAATTTCAAGCCATAATTTTTAACACTGTTAATATATTGCCTGACCTCAAGTTTGACCTTTCAAAGTCAGCTGAGGTCAACTTTAACATATATGACTTATGGTCATATATGACTTCCTATGTGTCAATAATACAAACTTAATCTCGATCTGCAACCATTTGGCATCCACAGGCCATCTTGAATATTTATTAAGTACAGCGCCCCCAATACACCCACTTCCCTCAATTCAATCAAAATGGCGCTCGCACTGTACATTGATGGTACCAAGGTAAGTTGATGGCCTGATTTAGAAAAAAAATTTATCGCGCAGTTTTTGAGAAATAATTTTTTTTAAATTTCTCCTACCTTTAACATTGGAGCCAAAATTTCAAGGGCCCATAAAACGGACAAAAATGATTCAATCAAAAATCCGAGTAAAAGGTCTGGAGATATGGTCTAGTAGTATGTTACTGCAAATTTACACGAAAATTCATCAGGCTGAAAAAAAGATAAAAAATGTCCCGGACGACGGACGACGGACGCCACACCAAGACAATAGCTTATCGGCCCATAGGGCCGGTAAGCTAAAAACAGGTGGTGAACACATGTCGCAATCATGCTTGGCTATTATTTGCCTTTTATTCATGCTTGGATATAAAAGAAGCATGAATAAAAGGCAAAGTTGATTATGAGCAACAAGGACAGGCTCACCACTTTTTGCAATGAATTATCAAACCATTAAAAAACGACATATCTGAATGTACAGTTGCAAGGATTTTAGGGATTTCACCAACTACAGCGCATCGTATCATTAAAAGAATTAGGGAATCTGGAGAAATTTCTGTGTAAAGGATGAGGTTGAAATTTAACACTGAGTGCCCCGGAGCTTTGATCTTTCAGGTGGGCTGGGAGTACTTTGGAATAGCCTTACCAATAAACACCATTCATCACTGCATCCACAAATGCAAAAAACTAAAAAATGTACTATGCACTCAGGAAGCAATCTGCCAAACTTGGAAAACGCTCCCATTTTTTCTGGACTTGAGCTCATCTGAAATTAACTGATACCCCGTGGGATCAAGTGTTGTTGTCAGACCAGTAAACATTTCAAGTTGTTTATGGTAATAATCAGGCCCAGTTCTAGACTGCTCTGGTTGGGGGGACAATCAGATATTTGGGGTGGGCAACTATTTATCCACAGCACTGTGTGCAATGCTACAACCTACATGCCATTTTCCTAGTTTTTAATATGCGAACTACAAACTACAACCCGATTCCGAAATAGTTGGGACAAAGTGTAAATTGTGAATAAAATCAAAACGCAGTGACTTTCAAATCACACCAGCTAGTATTTTACTCACAATAGAACAGAGATAACATAGCAAATGTTGAAACTGAGAAATTTTACAATTTTATCCACAAAATGAGCTTATTTCAAATTTGATGGCTGCTACAGGTCTCAAAAAAGTTGGGACAGGGGGCCTGTTAACATCCCCTCTTCTTTTTAACACAGAGTGCAGGCATCTGGGCATTGAGGAGACAAGTTTCTTGAGTTTAGCCATTGGACTTTGATCCCACTCTTGTTTAGTACAGGCTTCTAGCTGCTGGAGAGTTTTAGGTCTCCTTTGACAGACTTTTCGTTTAATAATGAGCCAAATGTTCTCAATCGGTGAAAGATCAGGACTGCAGGCAGGCCAGTTCAGCACACAAACTCTTCTACTACGAAGCCATGCTGTTGTAATAGCTGAAGTATGTGGTTTTGCATTGTCCTGCTGAAATACACAGGGCCTTCCCTGGAATAGATGTCATCTGGAGGGGAGCATATGTTGCTCTAAAACCTTTATATACCTTTCAGTATTCATGGTGCTTTATAAAACATGCAGGTGTCCCACACCATATGCACTAATGCATCCCCATACCATGAGAGATGCTGGCTTTTGAACTGAGCGCTGATAACAGGAGGGGTGGTCTTTCTCCTCTTCACCCCGGAGGACACAACGCCCATGATTTCCAACAAGAATGTCAAATTTGGACTCGTCTGACCACAGGACACTTTGCCACTGTCCATTTTAAATGAGCATTGGCCCACAGAACACGGCGGTGCTTCTGGATCATGCTCAACAATGGCTTCCTTTTTGCATGATAGAGTTTTTGGTGGCATCTGTGGATGGCACGGCAGACCGTGTTTACAGACAGTGGTTTCTTGAAGTAATCCTGGGCCCATTTAGTAATGTCAATGACAGAATCATGCCGGTGAGTGATGCAGCGGCGTCTGAGGGTCCGAAGATCACGGGCATCCAGTAAAGGTCTTCGACCTAGTCCCTTACACACAGAGATTTTTCCAGTTTCTCTGAATCTTTTGATGATGTTATGCACTGTCGATGATGAGACCTTCAAAGCCTTTGCAATTTGACGTTGAGGAACATTGTTTTTAAAGTATTCCCCAATTTTTTTATGCAATTCTTCACAGGTTGGAGAGCCTCTGGTCATCTTTACTTCTGAGAGACTCAGCCTCTCTAAGACATCCCTTTTATAGCCAATCATGTAACTGATGCCAGTTAACTTAACCCCTTTGCGCAGAAGCCAAATTTGGCTATTTATGGGTTACCCAATTTGATGCTTTATAATTCAAGATTTAAGCTTCATAAAGAGGACGAATGTGGCTCAACTCAGAAAAGACACAGCATTTAGAATTACATCATATTTCAGTTTATTTTCATGATTTTGGTAGAGAAAATGGGCTGCAAACATAAAGAAATCTTCATGAGAATTCACCATTGAAACTGTAAAAAAAAATAATTCTGAGGATTGAAAAATGGCTGGGGGTTAAAACAATACATTTCTGCAGTGTTTCCCATACATTGACGAGACTATGGCGACATATGCGCAATTGCCACGTGTTGAGATTACCTGCGCACATTCAAAAAAAAAAAAAAAAAAAAAGCGAAAAATAGGAAAGGTACCGGAAGACGCTGAATTTACGCCCCCCCCCATCCCACCCCCGTTCAACACAATGAATAACCCCCACCTCAACAAAATGAGAATCATCCCCCCCCCCCTCAACAAAATGAGAATCATCTCCCCCTCCCCCGCTCAACAGAATGAGAATTACCCCCTCCAGACATCAGTCTGCCACCACACATGTGCCCCCATAGTTTCCAAAAATTCTGAGGGAAACACTGTTTCTGGGATAATAAACTCCTCGACCACAAGTACTCCTCATCTGAACATGAAATATTAAATTATCCACTTTTTATAAGCCAAATATGATAGCTATCCAGGTGGCTCCCCAAACTCCCAGAGCCTTGAAAATGGCGCACTTTCAATTCATAAAATAATCATATTTTTAACATAAATCAACTTTGTATTCATGAAGTTCAATATGAATGGATGATTTTCTGGTTGAATTTGGCATGAGTTTATCAATATAGGCGCAGCTGGACATCAATGGTCACCACTGACCTCTCCAAACCAAAAACATGCCTTTTCTCCACAATAAAGTACAGAGTCTTGTCCATTTATCTACAAAGCCGCGTCAGCAAGCACACATACTCATTAGAGGAACAGCTTATTTTACGGTCAGAATGTTCATGCAGGCGGAAAGCTTGCTGTTTACAATTCCGATCATCCCAGCGAAATGCAAGCTTGTAACAACGTTCACACCCACTATGGAACAAGTATAACTCAGGTCACAGTAATAGCTGTTCGCACTTTAAAAGAGCGAAAATGCAAGGCATTCCGTTTCATTGAATGTGGTATAGATTCTAAAACTGATCACCTAGTTAAGAAAAATGCCAGCACGTGGCAGTATCGACTACTCTTTTGTTACCCAATGTGACAAACTATCTCTGTGATCACGGTGGTAAACCAAAAATAAGAAATAGGTGTGGACCAAGTGTTCTCCTAACCCTTGTAAATCTACCTTCAAGGAACGGACACATTCTCCAGAGTCTGATGCGATTGGGTTTATTGCAAGTCGCTCAAAGTGAAGTACAAAACAAAGGCTGGTCTGCGCAAACCACATAGCATTCATTCTTCATCAATCACCTGACACAGACTGAACACTGACTGTCCGAACCCTCGTATTTGTTATCGTTTTGGCACGTCCCTCAAGGTGGGATTAAACATGACTCATCCCACCTAATCCAACATTAGTACGTTCTGATTGGTTCATTGTCATATAGCAACACTCCACCCTTAGTAACAAGTTTGGCATTACATCATAGTGTAAATTAATTTTAAGCCTCCAGGGACGCTCGAAGACCACATATGAGCCTCCCAAACCTGGGTTCACCGAAAGTTCAGTAACTTATCTGGGTCATGGATGGTTCCAGAATACTTGGGTGCGCATGCTCAGGTACTGGGACTGGGCTGACCAATATGGTCATTCCGGAAGATTAGCTCATCCAGCCAGCCTTGGTTTGCCTGCTAGAGGCCTTCTTATCTTGCTTTTTTGACAGATTTATGAGTTTTTTTTTTCTTCACAGCTCCACAGGCTTGCAGCAGTTCTCAGGGGCCATAAGAACCTGGCTGAGTTTTCTCTGTTGAACTGTGATTATAGTAATACTCTGAATTTAGAACCTTTTGGGATATTTTTCCCACTACACTGGCTAGTTAGCTAGCAGGCTAAAAGTAAGATAGAGCTACACCATACAAAGACAGCTTTACTCACTTTTCAATAGAATTATTAAGCTGCTCCTCAAAGTATCAATACTGTCAGCCTTCCTGTCTGTTCCATTCAGAATAACTGCTATTTTCCATCTCAGAATCACATTTCCATCCCGCAAAAAGCTCAGCTCTCCAGGCTCAGTTCTGGAGGTTTTTTGTTCCCATGCAACCACGTCAGTCTGAGCTGCGTAAAGTGTGTTGAATACAACGTAACCCTATTATGCAACTACTTTAATATGTTTTTTAAGGTCCAATCAATGTCTTTCACTTACTGAGTAAAGCTGTCTACAATTGGATAAAAATCGTCAACCAACTGGTAATTACCAAGAGAATTTCACCTGGGCATGAACTACAGCTGGGCTTTCACGCAGATGCCATTGAATCACCATTAAAGTGATTGGATTTCCGTGAGAGCTCGTATGAGGCTCTAAAAGACAGCTAAATTCTTCAACCGACGTATCTACGTGTTAATCCACGATAGGAAATTGCGCGTTTTTAATATGTGATGACTGAAATGGATAGTAGAATAGGGATCATTTTTTTAACTGCTGGATAGATACTATGGGAAAGGATATTGAGCAGTTTGCACATCAGGCTTAGCTGAGGAGTTTAATTCAAGCAACTCCTGAAAAACAGGGATAGAAGTGAACTCGTCAATATTCTAGACTGTGTTCCAGCTCTGCTGGCTTGTGAATATTTAATAACTGATCCGGGGGTGCCATCTCGTGATAGACTAGGGTAACTGCTTCCATAAAAAGAGCTGCTTTATGTCCGCAGGCGTCTATGTCTGCAGAAAGGTGTTAATTACTTGATAAATGTTCTTTCAGCTGATTCTCTTACATTTTCATTGCTTTTCAGCCCTTTTTTGCCTGTGTCCCAACTTTTTTGAGACCTGTTGCAGCCAGAAAATTTGAAATAAGCTCATTTTGAGGATATAAATGCAAAATGTCTCAGTTTGAACATTTGAAATGTTATCTATGTTCTATTGTAAATAACATATTGACTCATGTGATCTGAAAGTCATTGCATTTTGATTTTATTCACAATTTACACTTCGTCCCAACTATTTCAGAATCGGGATTGTACTATCGGTGTAATTCAAACATTAAATATAAAACATTATTAACGAGGCTATTGTTTCCACATAAAAATGTTGGTTAAATACGTTTAAAACAGAAGGTCAAATATTTTAAAAATTGCATCCCCTTTGTATGCACAAAGCAATTGCTAAGAGCATTACTAATAGGGCTTTTCCACTAGCACCTACTGGGCTCTACTCAACGCGACTCTACTCGGTTTTTAGGGTTTTCCATTAGGTGATAGTACCTGGTACCAGGTACTTTTTTACTACCTACTCGGCCAGGGTTCCAAGCGAGCTGAGTCGAGCCGGTAATGTGACCTCAGCAGACTGCAGGCAACAGATTGGCCAGGCCATCCTTAAAAATATGTCTGATGGGTGAACCCCGACATCAAACTGCCACCGACCAAAAAGTTTTTTTTTTTCTGGAGTTTAAAAACCATTTTTTTTCCCCCGCGGTTTTTCACAAACGAGAGATAAATTTGTAGAATCTCTTTTCTGAGGAAAGAGTTAAGTTTCCTCCATCAGTCACGTGTCAAAACAGGGGCTCTATTATTTATTAATTTTTGCTATTATTATTTTTTGCAGTGGTGCGGTCATGTTCATTTACTGATTGTCCATCTTCATAATCAAGGAAGATGTCCCCAGTTTTTATGTGTCAGCGTAAATGTGAAACGTGGCGAAACTACAGTGTCGTGAAAAACAGATTGAAAGAATATTGCAGTGGCATGCGGTGGAAATAAATTATTAATGACAGTTTGACGGGCCAAACGGATGCATACTTGGGGCAGAGTATCGGATGCATTCACCTTGGGGAAGTAGAAAAACAACAGACACTTGAAACTGTTTAAATCAAGTCCATCTACAATCACGGACATAGAGCAACGCCAGGTTCTGATTCAGACCTTTTTTGTTGAAAGGTATGGACGAAATTTTGCGTTTGTTGACCAATCCAAAATCTACTCAACGAGTTTCATAACTTAAATATGAGACAACTGAGAGTATAAGACTGAGTTTATCATATAACTGAATTGCGTAATTTAATAGACAGCAAACTTAATTTCCGGTAGTGCCTGTACAAATTGAAAGTTCTGCTTGTCTGATCGCTGTTGGGTTTTTTTTTTTTTTCGCTTTAATATTGTCCAAGAAATAGCTATTTGCTTCGAGAAACGACGTCCGTCCAGAATCTTCTTAATTCAGTGTAGATAGAGAGAGAACCTCTTTCAAATTGGTTTTGTCTTACTCTTTTATGTTGGATATCTGATGTGTGACACACATATACAGCAAACTAACAAAAGACATTCACACAATTTTATTGAATGGCAATAGTTTGCTTGAAAGACCTGGCAGGCAATCACGGTAAGCATTAATATAAAGAACAAGATTTAAAAAAAAAAAATGACCGACCCACCCTAATTCTCAAAACAGGGTTGGGTTACGCCCAACAGAGATATTTTTGAGGATGACCCCGCCCATGTTGAGGTGGGATTCAATTGTAATGGAAAACGAGCGAAACCGAGTAGAGTCGAGTCGAGTAGAGGCGAGTAGTGCCAAAACTGTTTAATGGAAAAGCAGCACAAGTAACACCCTACTATTTCTTTAGAAAAAAATATCTAACGCATCCATGTCTATGCTCTGTATCATTGATTTTTTTTAGGAGCCAAAATGACTAAATACACTGTCCTCTCACATTGTATGGTATAACGAAAAGGAGTTAGGACACATGACAAACTGGTAAAAAAACTTAGCATGATGTTGAGGATAGATGCCCCAATCACAAAGTCACAACGTGCATAAAGCATATATAGGCTCGGGACCAAATGTCACGCATTATCTTTGAAGGTTATAACATGAAAGGGCAACAAAGCAATTTCAGAGGGTCTGGGACTCATGGTGAGAGCCTATATTTGCAAATGGAGAAAACTAGGAACAGATGTGAGCCTTCCCAAAAGTGGCCAGCTTGCCAAAATTCCTCCAAGAGGGCATCAACGACTTATCCGGAAGATCACAAAAGAACCCACAATACCAACTAAAGAACTGCAGGCTTAATTTGCCTCAGTTATGCCAATGATTCCACAATAAGAAAGAGACTTAGCAAAAATGGCAGCCTTGGGAGTGCTGCAAGGTGAAAATCACTGCTGACCAAAAACTACACAAAGGGGCTCGTCTCACACTAGCCAAAAAACATCTTGATTACCTCAAAGACTTTTGGGATAATAGTAAGTGGACTAATATGTCAAAAGTGGGACTTTTTGGAAAACATCTGTTACGGACAAGATGCAGGGTCAGAACTCACGGTCAGATGGTAATCTAGTTCACGAGTTATATTGCAGATCTTGGTCAAACAATTCAGATTGGTAACAGAGGCAGTGAGATTACAGCACAAAGGGGTGAATCCAGAATCGTTATCAGAAATACAGTCCCAGAGTGAAACCAGGTAGTATGTGTGCCAAAGCCAAACTGAAAGACAAATCAAAAAACAAAAAGCTAGGAAATCAAACACGGGTAATCACTCAGACACAAGGGGCAAGGCAGAATCGTATATCAAAAACAAACCAAATCGGAACCATGAAATTTCCGGAATAGTAAACGCTAGTAGGTAAAACACTAGGAACAGGATTGACAAACTAGCACTGGTCTACACAAAACTGGGGTAATATAAAGTGAGGGAAAGGGCCTAATTACATTGGGTTCAGTCATCAGTTTCAGATGCAAAGCTCAAGCGCATTTGGGATTTGCAACTGGACAAAGATCTGAAGCATGCCAGCAAGTTCACTTCTGAATGTTTCAAAAGAGACAAAACGAAGGTTTTGGAGTGGCTAGTCAAAGTCCTGACTTAAAGCCAATTAAGATGCTGTGCCATGACCTTAAACAGGCAGTTCGTGATCGAAAAACAGTCCAATGTGGCTAAATTACAACAACTCTGCTAAGAAGAGCGGGCCAAAATTCTTCCACAGCAATCCAAAAGACCTATTGCCAGTTATCGCAAATGCGTAATTGCAGTTGTTGCCACCAAGGATGGCACAATCAGTTATTAGGTTTAGGGGCAGGGCTCGCAAAGTCGTCTGTCCAATGTCCCGAGGCAACAAGAAATTTTGGTCGGCCAACTGTAGTTTCTTTACTTACGCCCCTATGGGCAACCATCGCCTACCACTGATCACGCAGGCCCTGGGTGCCGATAATGAGAGAGACAGGCTGAGCCTATATCATTGAGTGTATATAGGAATGAGAGAGGCTGTCGGAGCAAGAATAACCATATATAGTGGGGTTGTTTTAGTCATCGTAAGCCGAGGATTAAACCATTAACAGGTCAATATTTGCCTCTTGTCTGACTGAATGGTGGAATTCGTAGTACTAGTGAATAGTCTAAAAGGAACACAGTCGTCAAGAAGTTTGAACACCCATGGTTTCAATACTTCTCTTATGCAAGTATCCTAGCCGGGTAAATAGATACATGATAGGGGAATCCCTGGTACAACTTTTCAAATGCCTGGTATTAGGGTCACAATCCGAACACATTTGCTTGGTCACTTAATGTAGCAAATGTGGCTAGATATGTATTCCCTTGTTATATAGTTAAATCTAGACTGAAATAAAAATGTTTAGTCCAGCAATCTACAGCTAACTCATAGCATTTGATTCACCAAAAGCAAGCTAGCTAGCTTTCCATCTCACTGGTAGTTTCTCACTCAGTTTCGCTTCCAGGCAGCAGTCATAGTTGGGTTTACATTTTTATGGAAGTTTAGTTTGAAATATAGCGCGCTCAAGACGTGCATTGCTACCAACCACCGTTATGGTATTGGAGTTGAGCAAATACAAACGGTAACTTGTACTTTCTGTTTGGTTGCTAGGTATTTTCCTGAGTTTACGTTGCAGCTAACTATGGCTACGTTCACTTGCTAGCTGGCTTTGCTTTCATGCAAGCTTTGAACAAGTCATTGATGTGGAAAAAAACAGACTTTGCCAATTATGAGTAGCCATAACTTAGAAAAGTAACAAGGAGTATATTCCCAAAAGCACTACTGCTTACTTGCATAGCTGGAACCAACAGTCTATGGTTCAAACTATGCAGTTAAGTTGCTGACATGGTTAGCAACTCAGCTTTCAGGAAACGCACCCCAGGCTAGTATGTTAACTTAAAGCTTATTATGCTTTCCCGACTCCCAACTTTAAAGCTGTAGTGTAGTTAATATATAACGCTAGCTTGTTCCTGGTTCTGCTTTGTGCCATAGCTAGAATTCAGTATGTTTGCCGGAAGATTTCAAACTCTGCCTCCTTCCTAGTTTCCTTTCCAATAAGAATCCCAACTATAACCGCTTCAAATACACTTTCATTTTCAGTGGAATTACCATGTATGCCACTCGTAGAAGGGCGCGGTAACAGCCTCTTTAGTTCCTAAATACACTCATCAGGTACACCTTGCTGGTACTGGGTTAGACCCCCTTTTGCCTTCAAAATTACCTTAATTCTTCGAGGCATAGATTCATCAAGGCACTGGAAACATTCCTGAGAGATTTTGGGATATATACTGACATGATGGCATCATGCAGTTGCTGCAGATCTGTTGACTGCACATCCTTGATGTGAATCTCCCATTCCACCACATCTCAAAGGTGATCTATTGGACTGAGATAAGGTGACTGTGGAGGCCGTTTGAGTACCGTGAACTCATTGTCATGTTCAAGAAACCAGTTGAAGATGATTTCAGCTTTGTGACATGGCGCATTATCCTGTTGGAGGTAGCCATAAAATGATGGGTACACTGTGGTCATATATGGATGGAAATATTCAGCAGCAATACTCAGGAAAGCTGTGGCAATTAAACAATTCTCAATTGGTACTTAGAGGCCCAAAATGTGCCAAGAAAATATCCCCCACATCATCACACCACCTGAACCATGGATACAAGACAGGATGGATCCATGCTTTCATGTTGTTCACGTCAAATTCTGACCCTACCATCTAAATATCGCAGCAGAAATCAAGACTCAGACCAGACAACATTTTCCTATCTTCTATTGTCCAATTTTGGTGAGCTGGTGCAGATTGTAGCCTCAGTTTCCATTTCTTAGCTGACAGGAGAGGCACCCAGTGTGGTCTTCTGTTGCTGTCGCCCATCTGCTCCAAGGGTCACTGTGTTGTGCGCTCAGAGATGCTCTTCTGCACACCTTGGTTGTAACGAATAGTTATTTGAGTTACTGTTACCTTTGTATCAGCTGAAAAGAGTCTGGCTATTCTCCTCTGAAACCTGGCATCAACAAGGTATTTTCGCCCAGAGAACTGCCACTCACTGGATATTATCTCTTTTTCAAACCATTCTCTGTGAACCCTAGAGAAGGTTGTGAATAAAAATCCCAGTAGATTAGCAGTCGATGAAATACTCAGACCAGCCCGTCTGGCACCAACAACCACGCCACATTCAAAGTTACTTAAATCAGCTTTCTTTGCCATTCTGCTGCTCGGTTTGAACTTCAGCAGATCATCTTGGCCATTTCTACATGCCTAAATGCAGTGAGTTGCAGCCATACGACTGGCTGATTATATATTTGTGATAATGAGTTGTCCAACAGGTGTACCGAATGAAGTGACTGATGAGTGTATATGACAGTTAACAGATCTACTGAGCTTGTCTCGCTCCCCACAACTAGCCATTACACAGCCTTAATCAGTAGAAAGCTATAAAATAAATGCGAGATGTTCTGGGAAATGGTTCCCAATTGCCACTGGATTTGAGGGTTAGTACCTTGGAGAAACAAACCGGGGTTTGTGTGCATGGTGTTGTGACCCGGTGTCACATATTAACATTATCTATTCCCTCACCATTAGCTAACATCGCATACCACGATTATGTGATAACTAGTTAGCTTGTTAATGGGAATATAACAGAACAGTTGTGAAGAGCAGGTCATATGGATCACGCAAGCGTCCAATGACAAAGAAGTCACTATTGCCCTATTAATGAAGCATTTCGCATTTGTAGTTGCAACGCACTAACAGTGCTCCCAAAAGCATCACACTGACTTAATCCCTCATAACTGTGTTTAGCTAATAAAAAAAGTCAGTATTTTCAGCCATTGTGCTTTGATATCACGCACAGATCAGCGAACAGAGTTCAGAAATCATACTGGAGCTCCTGAGAATCCCTCAACTAATAGAGGCCTGTGAGAGCTCTTTCCCTATCTGGGACATGCAAGTATGCTGCATTCCATTTGTACTGGGATGTCGAGATTTCCAAGCTCCCAGTCGGAAATTTCAGCTGGAATACTCCCTGAAGTCGGATTTCTAAATCAGTAAGTCGGGGGAACATAACCTACCCCCGAGTTCCAATTTCAAGATAGCTGCTCCCTGTATCAACAAAGTCAAAGATGCAGTACTATACTGTTTATTAACCCAGTTATCTTATTTGTGTCTCATTAAATCAGTCATACACACAGTGCTCAATAACTTTTATCGGAGGACTTGTTGCTCCAGTGTTTGTACGCGCAAAATACCGCTTAATGCGTTGTGATCAAGAAGTATTGCTAACAATAGCTAACAAAGGCTACCCTAGCCACAGGAAACCCCACTGACCCCAGTTTTCCAACTGACTCAATGGACAGCAGTCGGCATGGGTATGACATTATTCCCACCCCCGACTTCCAGCTCCCGAGCAAAATCGAATGCAGCATTATTCCCAGGTCCCATGATGTCTCAACGCATCATTAGACTACTGAGAAGTCGGAGCAGAAAATATCCTAGCTGAAGCCAACTACTTATCTAGCCAATGATAAGCTGTCAACCGAGGTGAAATTGACTTGGCGTTTGATATTTACCGGACATTCATGGCCAGCGATGGTGTCTGACAGAAGCCGGCAGTGGGAAACGAGAAGCCAACTATTTGATCAATGTGGCAACTCACGTGTCTCACCTAGCAACCCTCTAAATCGTCTGCTGGCTTAGCTGGCCATAAGTTTCCGAGGCCAGAAACTAGTATGCCTGGGCTAGCAACCTGGCTGGTCATTTACAGCTTCCGCGACCAGTAATGTGTCGCGTGTCCGTATTGCTGCCTTCTCGAGCAGGATAAAAGGATCGGGAAGTGACATGTTTGCAAGCTGCGGCGCCTAATGATGAGCCAAGCCAGTGGTCTGTAGGTTGCTAGCCTCTGCATGATAGTTACCAGCCAAGCCATTAGTTGATGCAGTGGGTTGCTATCCTTGGCATGCTGTCACCAGTCAAGCCAGCGGTTGTTTCACTGGGTTCCAGAGTCAGATGTATGAGTTACTCCCTAGATCAAGTGAATAGTCGGCTTGTTATTTCCCACCGCACGCTTATCGTTGGCCAGATTAATAGTTGGCATCGCCAAGGATAAAGCCTTCTTCAACTTCTCAGGGGTCATAGTTTTGAGCCTGATCCTGTGCCATAGTGTATGGGTTTGACTGCCAATGCCTGAATAGTCAAGACATTCCCCCTCTCAAAATATGGGCTAAGAAATACAGGAATAAATAAAAACAGAAATAATGAATTAAAGACATAAATGGGGAAATGAATAAAAAAGGAAATGACTAAATAGGGCAATAAAAGAGAATTAAATATAAGCAGAAAAGAATAAATCTGGAAATAAATCTGAAAATTAATTAATAGAAAAATACCTAATTTCACAAATAAAGATATTCATTATGTTCATTTATTCTATTTGTGTGCATACTTGCAAACCCCTATTCCAATGAAGTTGGGAAGTTGTATGAAACCTGAATAAAAACAGAATACAATGATTTACAAATCCTTTTCAACCAATATTCAATTGAGTACACTACACAGACAAGATATTTAATGTTCAGACTGATAAACTTTATTGTTTTTTTTGGAAATATTCACTCATTTTGAATTTGATGGCTGCAACACAAAGGATTTGTAAATCATTGTATTCTGTTTTTACTCACATTTTACACAACATCCCAACTTCATTGGAATTGGGGTTTGTATTTCATTTCAAATTAATCTGTACATTTGATAATTTCATTTCTACATTTCTTTACCATTATTTTATGTATTTATGTACAAGGTTATTCTATTTATTTATTTATTTTTTATTTTGATTGTGGCAGTTTAGGTCCTCCATATACACCAATCAGCCATAACATTATGACCAATGACAGGTGAAGTGAATAACACTGATTATCTCGTTACATGGCACCTGACAGTGAGTGGAATATATTAAGCAGCAAGTGAATATTTTGTCCTTGAAGTTGATGTGTTAGAATCAACAAAAATTGGCAAAGATAAGGATGAGAGCAACTTTGACGAGAGAGATGGCTAGACGACTGGGTCAGAGCATCTCCAAAACCGCAACTCTTGTGCAGGGTTTCCAGTTGGCAGTGGTTAGTACCTATGAAAAGTGGTCCAAGGATGGAAAATCGGTGAACTAGCGACGGGTTCATGGGTGGCCATGGCTCATTGATGCGCGTGGGGAGCGAAGGCTGGCCCGTGTGATCTGTACCTATAGAGGAGCTACTGTCGCTCAAGTTCCTGAAAAAGTTTATAATGGTTCTGATAGAAAGATGTTGGAGCACACAGTGCATCACAGTTTGTCGCATATGGGGCTGCATAGCTGGAGGCAGGTCACAGTGCCCATGCTAAACCCCGTCGACCCCTGAAAACGCCTATAATGGGCATGTGAGCATCATAACTGAATCACAGAGCAATGGAAGAAGGTGAGCAGGTCTGATGAATCATGTTTTCTTTTACATCATGTTGATTGGCAGGTGCGCATGCGTCGCATACCAAAGGAAGACATGGCACCAGGAGGCACAAGGGGAAGAAGGCATGCCAGCAGAGGCAGTGTTCTGCTGGGAAACCTTGGGACCTGCCATTCATGTGGATGTTACTTTGACATGTACCACTTAACCAAAGATTGTTGCAGACTAAGTACAACCCTTCATGGAAGTGGTATTCACTAAAGGCAGTAGCCTCTTTCAGAAGGATACTGTGCCCTGCCACACTGCAGAAATGGTTCAGGAATGATTTGAGGAAACAACAACCAGTTCAAGGGGTTGACTTGGTCTCCAAATTCCCCAGATCTCAAAGTAATTGAGCATCTGAGGAATGTGCTGGACAAACAAGTCCGATCCATGGAGGCCCCACCTCACAACTCAAAGGACTTAAAGGATCTGCTGCTAACGTCTTGGTGCCCAATATAGTATCACACCTTCATAGATCTAGAGGAGTCCATCCCTGGATGGGTCAGGCTGTTTTGGTTGCAGAAGGGGACCTACACAGTATTAGGCAGGTGGTCATAATGTTACGACTGATCTGTGTTATCCTGTCTATAGTAACTACATTGTACTACGCTCAGTTACAGCATCAAATAATGCTGCATTGAAGGGGGGACAGCAATATTTGACTCATATTTAAAATAATTAAACCATTACATTGTATTGCAACATATTTGAACACAGCCTTATGCTGTATTACACAATTCAATTGCATACAGCGTAACATAAGGACTTCCCCTTCCACTAGAAGGTTCATTGACAGTAGTGGAGTGACGCAGGAAGGATATCTAATTACTGGCCATATTCCCGGTCAAAATGCAAGCATCGTAAGCTGTTTACAACTTCCTTACTATATATTGTATATCCGCACTATGTTGCCCATGCTTGCCCCGAGCTTGTACTGCAACACAAATCATAAGGTAACGTTCATGAAAATACATATGCACGATACCCAGGAAAATTCCCCAGCCCGCTACACAAACACGCACTGATACCAATAAATCCTGAATCGGTTTGCCAAGCTTAAAAATACATATAATAATCTTTAGCAACACGGGGGAATTTTTAACATCCACTGACCTTGACTTGTTAAAATGCCCCAGCTGGATTTCTTTTTCCCGGGGAAAACCTCAGTAAATTCAAGTGTCCTTTTTCTAGACGCCTTCTCACAAGCGCTGCGTTCTATACATGGAACTTCAGGCATGTTTGCATCGGATAATGCACCCACCGAAAAGCCTCAGCGGCACGAGACGAGACTCCAAGCGCTCTGATTGGCTGGCTCTTTGTTTTTATACGGTGCTCTGGACTTCAGCGCGATAACACGGAAAAACAGCACGAGGCAACGCTCTCGAGAGTCGCGATTGGGGGATGGAAAAGAGATTACACAGCTCTGTTCTATTTATAACATGCGTCAGGCACGGTCTTAACCCCAGTCTGGGCAAAGCATTAACCTTTCTGTCCCGTGGCCGTGATGAGGAACGCTTACGTTTTAGGATTATTCTTTCGGTTGTTGATGTTTTGATTTTTGACCGCAGGCTAAGGGTGTAACTTCGCATAACCGCAATGTAAAATGACCTATGCAACATATTCTCTAATATAGTTCAATATGAGTCCGACTGCCATTCGAGTAGCTCTGACAAGTTATATTTTCCTATGCAGACCACAGCCAGTCAAATGAAACAAAAATCAAGCAGCAAATGCATATTGATTATAATGACTCAATGTATGGAAGCCTTAAGGGCACTAAATTAAAACGATTAAGTATGCTTGAAAATAAAAATGAAACTCCACAGTAGCATTATAATTTTCCACCGATATGAGTGAGTTGAGTAAAAATAAGGAAGTGGCTATTCACAAGGCAGGACCCTGGTGGCGAAATTGGAAACTACAGTTATAAACAAGCTAAACAGTCAAAGGGTGACCCCACCATCGTTGGACCACAAGTTTACACACGCACACACTGTGCTCTTTTTGAAATTGTCCGATTTTAATACAGGTGGTGTCATTTGAAAAGTCTTAACTTACAGATGATAAATCCATAAAGTTTATTTGTCTTTAATGATGTGAAAACAGAAAAATTCATAGTTCTCAATCAGCCCACCAGGCCTTGCAAATAACAAAATAAAAATTAGCCACAAGGCTGCCTTGTGAATAGCCACGGCCAAAAATTAAAACGAAAATTCAACAATCCAATTATTACTTTCATTTACTCATACTTGAATGGGCGTTCAATGACCACAGTAAAACAAGAGTCATCAGAAGATGACATATCCCCCCGGCCCCCACAAATCTAAAAGAGCTATTGAAGGCACATCTACATCATCTAGTTAACATACATGCCAAGTTTTAAGATCACATCACTCATAGTTTTCAAGTTCTGCTCCAGAAATGAACCCCACAGTCCAATGTCTTCATGGTAACAATGAAAAAAATAAAAATAGTAGAAATTAAAAAATAGCGAAAGACCCCACTTAAATGGTCAGTCAATACACCAGTAAAGTTTCAGGATAAAAATTCCACATATTTTTCGAGTTCTGTCCTGGAAACTAAATGTCCATGGACTGACGGACAGATGGACAGGTGGCTGCACTGATGAATATATCCTCCTGCATTACATGCAGGGCGATAATGAAAATGGAAAAGCTGTTTCACATTTAATATTCCAAGTTGTACCCTGCTGTACGGTGGACAATAATAAAATGCAACAAGCAAAACAGCACCCCCGGTCTATTGCATTAACATTTATGTCACTACATTTTTTGGAGTCAAAATTAAAATGAAAATCCAATTTTCTAGTAATATGAAATGATAAGAAACACAGCACATACCATTTACATTTTCAAAGGCTTAAACTGCTGTGCAGTACAAGGTGGAAATTTCAAAGTGTTCAAATAAATTTTTTTAAATTCTCAAGCTACTGAAAAAGGGAGGATAGTTCGTAACATACGTGTCAGCAACGGGGCTAGTACATGCCTAGTTATTCAAATACGAGGCCATAGCAAGGTCAGTTATCCAGGCCAGGTCAATACATGCTGCGAACCCGCTGCGCATGTGCTGCGAACTCGCCATGTACTGGCTGCGTAATAGTGTCGCTTGGGTTTCTAGCCTGGTGTCTACGACGCTGTGACGTGGCCAGTTCCTATAAAAACTGCATATTGACCTCACTCCATCATTTCTGCCTAATACAGCGATGTATTCACATCAACTGCAGCATAGCCATGATGCAAAATGATGGTGGATTGTTGAAAACACCCCTTTTATAGGGGTTGGAGGTCCCAAGAATTTTGGATAAAATTTGCAGATAAAGCACAGCTAATACCTAGCGGTTACGTGCATTTACGTGCCTTATCGGCTCTTACGCGGCTCAAACGTGGCTCTTATGCGGCGCGTTATTCTCTTGCGTTGCGGTCACGTAGCGACTTCCCCTAAAAAATATGAGGCTCTTATGAGGCATGTACGAGGCTTTACGAGGGTCATACATGACGGGTATGAGGGCCAATATTCTGTTTGGGAATTTTTCGAACTTCTCATCTATTATTCTGCGAACTTAATAAAATCTATACAAGGCTCATACGTAAGCCAAAAATGCCCCGATGAGACCAACGCTTAACATACTTTGCACAGTTTTTGGAAATTTATAGTGCTTTTATGGAATTACATTTTTATTTTAAAGTTTACATTATCATTCACCTCCGCCAAGGAGGTGTATGTTTTTGCCAGTGTTTATCTGTTCGTTTGTCTGTTTGTCTGTTTGACTGTTAGCAGGATATCTCAAAAACAGCCGCATAGATTTTAACCAAACTTTGCAGGATCTTAGAGTAGCACAAGAGGAACAATTGATTAAATTTTGGCATATCTAGGCCAAAGTACAGCTGAGATATAGGCCAACATTGAAATCCAGCTATGCTGGCAGAGATTTGAAGTCTTTCCAATGGCCGGATTTCCAATCGGCGTGCTTTGGGGTTTTGCTGCCACCTGGCGGTGGAATGCAACAACACCCTACATCAGCCAACGAAAATAACTCATGCACAGAGCAGTGGCGGGCGGTGGATGGAAAACTGGGGGGGCGGAAAACATCCCTTGAAACGGATGAGATTAGTGACCCGATTTCAATCATTGTTCTTTGTCAACATGTTAGTTTCCCTTATAATGAAATGTTTAGGCAAGGGAATAATAAATTTTATAAAATGTTTAATTCACAGGCCTTAATAGGCAACTCTTCACGAAAAAACTACTGTGGATTTTTCGCGTTAAATTTTGTCACATCCTACGCAAGTCGTCAAACCTGTGTGTAATGATTGTTTAATTGAAAAAGATTGAAATGCGCTCTTTTTTGCGTTCAACTGTTGCGTTGGATTTCTCGTCTTAACAAAGACAACAAGTGTTTGACACTAACGTGTCTAATGTCCCCCGCCGTTAATCCATATCACATATTATCGAAGGATAAGAATTATTCAGAAATACTAAAGATCACAAATATGAAAAAGTTCTATATTATTGAATCCAATGCAAACAAGAAATGGGACGTACGGACGGACGGAAGTACGGACGGACGGACGGACGGACAACGCTGAATACATAGTCCCCCGTTCCGCGTTGCGATCTGTGATATGAGACAAAATTCAATAGGCCCATGAAATCGGGCATGAAAAGCGGTCGAAGTCATGTGATGACCTTGAAAATAGGGTCAAGGTCACCAAAATCGACTGGGGTCTGCGCGTTCCCCCCATGTCTGCTGTGGTCAAGTTCGAAGGCAATCGGATCGACGGTTCATGAGATATCGCGTTAACAAGAAATCAGACATGAAAAGCGGTCGAAGTCATGTGATGACCTTGAAAATAGGGTCAAGGTCACCAAAATCGACTGGGGTCTGCGTGTTCCCCCCATGTCTGCTGTGGTCAAGTTCGAAGGCAATCGGATCGACGGTTCATGAGATATCGCGTTAACAAGAAATCAGACATGAAAAGCAGTCAAAGTCATGTGATGACCTTGAAAATAGGGTCAAGGTCACCAAAATCGACTGGGGTCTGCGCGTTCCCCCCATGTCTGCTGTGGTCAAGTTCGAAGGCAATCGGATCGACGGTTCATGAGATATCGCGTTAACAAGAAATGGGACGGACGGACGGACGGACGGACGGACGGACGCCGCTGAATACATAGTCCCCCGTTCCGCGTTGCGGCGGGGGACAATTAGCTACACCGGAGAGGGGAGAGTTCAAGTGTCTTTTACCAGGGAAATTGACTGAAAACAGATCAAGACTAATAAGCAGTTTAAAGACATGTTTATCACCCTCCTTGTTCTCTGTCCACAGCCCGCCACTGGCACAGAGTTGCCTTGGTGTGGCAGAGGTGCTGCGCTCTCTAAGTGCTCTTGTTTTAATATAGCCCCAATAAGCTTCTATAACAATGTGAAAGCACTTAGTCCAATAAATGGTTAAGTTGCTGGCAGAGCTCACAAAGGGCTTTCATTGCAGGAAATCACAAAGGCATTTAGTCAACATTATTTAAAAGGGTTCACACCATTTCTTTCTCATTCAACATTTAAACATTGTATCAAATGCATATCATTCATAATGATCAGTTATGTTTAAAACACGCCGAGTTTAGGCAAATGCTGTAAATTATTTCCCATCATGCCCCCACCACATTGCAAATTTGATTCAGGATTTTTCTTTGCTTTTAAAAATATTCAAAGATTTAGACTGGAGCAGCTTCCCCTGCCTGGAGCAAACTTGTCCCTACAAGAAAATTGATCATCACATCTGTGAAGATACTGCGCATAACACCTTGAAGATAATGCTTCTACTACTATTACTACTACTACTACTACTAATAATAATAATAATAATAATAATACTAATAATACTTTTTCTGGTTCTCTCTCTCTCTCTCTCTCACACACACACACACACACACGCACACACACGTTTAAGTATCATATGACGACATCTTTTAATAAAGACTGTGTTCACTGTGAGATAAACAAATATGGCATCCAGAACAAAGGGCAGTGTTCATGCCGCAGACTAGATATGAGAGCAATAAAAATAGCTACAGGAATATAGTGATTCACAATGAACGTCCCTCACTAGTTACCAACGTCACTGCAACAAACACCGCAAAACACTTATTAATTTACATTTTTAGCATAATTTATGCATGAAAAATGAAATAACATCTGGGTGAAACTATTTTAATCAGTCCATAGATGGCACTGGACAATCAATTATGCTTCTTAAATAACATTGTAGTGTTCAGACTATGAGTGCATGTGTATGTGTACATGCACACGTGCGCCCATGCTGGTATGTATGTGCAAGTGTGAGTATGTGTTCTTGTGCGTGTGTGAGTTTGCGTGCTTGAGTTGTTCGATGCATGCAGGTAATGAGGATTGTATTTTTAGTTTTGCTCTTATCCTGTTGTCAGGCTGAAAAGAGCATCTTTTCCCAGCTGAGTGCCCTGTATTTAATAATGACAGATATGCTGGAGAGAAGTCTGCAAAGGCACTGTTACCTTAACTGCAGTGACGAATACCTCTATCAACTCTCAACAGATAAGTTCAGAGAATTAATAGACATTCATTTAAACATTACAGTCAATTATAGAAATAGACTATTCATCTGCACAATAATAAAATAAAAAACTGTAAATGTGCATGTTTGTGCCAGCAGAGGTGTTTGTGTGTGCGTGCGTGCGTGTGTGTGTGTGTGTGTGTGTTGGCCACCAGTTAACATAATTTTGTCTCATGGAAAACTAAAATGGAACTTTTATGGCAGTCTGCTTTAACATACACTACTGTGTGTGTTTCAGGCTATACATTGAAAAATAAAAATGAATGAGCTTATTCAAGGCATTTTGAGGGAAGAAATGAAAAGGGGCAATTCTACCATTGTGGTACACTGTTATAAAAGGGCTGAATTTAACAGTTAAATTAACGCATTGTCTCCTTGTTATTTTAACTGTTAGTAGAGCCCAGCGCGCATTTAATTGTGGTTTACAGTTAACATACACGGAACCTCAGTTATAAACTGATTGTAAAATTACAATTAATATAACTGGCAAAAAAAGATGCCAGTTAAAATGGCAGGCAAAAAAGGTGCAAGTTTGTAACAGTGTAGCCGACATCCTTATGCCAAAAACAATAAATCATGATCAAACAATATTATAAATTGAAGACCTAATAATTTTGGCAATGTACAATCTAATTTTAAATATCCTATATTTTATTACAACGATAGCCGATGGTATAAAACCTAAAGCATTGATTTTGATTTTTGTTTCATTTTTTTTAAATCATCCTCTTAATGGTCCTGAACTCTATAAATGATTCAGTATCCAACAAAATGCATATTAGGGTTAAACAGGCTGTAGGCTAATAATAATAATATTAATAATGGCTTGTTTAAAGGAACATTGGGACGTCTATACGAAACAGATTTTAGACAGCAACAAAAACAAACGGCATTTAAGTTGAGCTCTGAAGAAAACTTTTGACTGTCTGACGCTAGACTTGGGGGAAAAAATTTGCAGACCTTCTGAATCCCAGTATTATGCTGTACGCATGCAAGCAAAGTCCCAGCCAAACAGGGTAACATAATCATCACGGGAGAAGCTTTCACAGGGTGAAAAAAGTTTTACTCACTGTGTCCTTGACCAAAATCGTAAAACTCAGCCGCGATTCGAGCGGCCTCCTTCCGATTCCCTTTGACGACATAGAAGTGGGTGAGGATATTGAGGCTGATCTTAATGAAGAGCTTGAAGCAGAAGAGCGCGAATATGCTGAGGTACACGTTAGTAAACTGGGAGCCGAACGGCTTACTCTCCAGTATCTCCGTCATTGCTCCTCGTTGGGTGGCAGCGTGTATTTTGGAAAGACTCCGTGCTGCACTGATGGGATCATATGCCGCGCTCTGGAATTCCCATAGCAGCTGGTTCCCCAGCAGGCGTGAGATAAAACAGCTGTAGTGCGGCCTATGGAAAACGCCGATCGTCCCGTGGTCATTGTTTGTGGCTGCGTACGTTTGTTTTGTCTTTTGGAAACAAAACCTATGATTCTCATGGGGCATCGAATGAAGTGCCCTATATAGATCGTTCGCAGTTTTTTTTAAATCATAAATAAATAGTAGCTTAGCACCCCTGTAGTCTAAACAGTTGTTCGCCTAAATGTAGCTAAAGCGTAAACGCTGTACTCAAAGTAGCAATTCAGTCTGGGATCTCGCTAAATTACATGTTGGATGTAGCATTTGTGTTTGGGTAGAGCCCATTCATTTAATTGTTTATTTATTCATTTATTGCTCCCAGGTCAGGAATTCGATATCGCCGCGATTCCTTCAAGTTTAGGTTTTTTCTCCTGGATGCTGTTAAAAAAAATGTGGGCTGAGACCTACGAGTAGGCTATAGCTGCAGTCGAAGAGGCCGCAGTTTCAGGACCGCCGTTGTCGGACCGCATTTCTGGTACCCTAGTTTTTCCCCCTGCCCATCCCGTCATACAGTGACGCTTTCTGACCAAGCGTCGACATCCGACGAAAATAGAGGCTTTGTCCTTATTTGACGCCATTGTCCTAAAAAAAATGAGCTTGACGCCGCAATCCCTTACCCTGAAAATTTGGGGTCCTACAACTGCGGTCCTGAAACGGCAGCCTGCTCGGCTGTAAGATACTGGAGTATTGGAACCGACCGTATTACCTCCTAATGTACCTCCAATCCAGTAGGTGACGCTGTGAATAATTCAGAATCATATTCAATCAACTGGGGCACTCAAGTTGTCTTTGGTCTTACCGCGTCTTCAAAATATTCGTACTTCCGGGCTGTAAGCCGTACCCTGTTCCTGAGCAGCTGGCTGCCAACCATTACTTTTCATTGATATTGTAGCTTGCTAAGTATAAGTTAATCAGTTGCACTTTCTAAAATGAATACTGTATTATCGAGGGCAAATTCCCTTTTTGCCTTTTCACTCAGTGTGATGGCAGCTCTTACGTTCGGCTGCTTTATTACCACGGCGTTTAAAGACAGAAGCGTCCCTGTGGACATTCATGTGTCAAAAGTGATGCTGTAAGTGCTAAGAAAGATTGCTATTTGTGTGATCCGTTGATTTCGTCGCAGTGTTACTTAGCTGGCTAGTTGGTTTGTTTTATCATTTGTATTTTTATGGATCGGTTGATAGCTTTGGTATCGTAGGGTTAGGCTCGATAACATTACGAATTTTCTTACTGAAGCATGTAGCCATGTTAACTGTTAGCGTTATTCTTCGTCCCACAGTATTTCCTGGTTAATTTGCTTGCTGGTTATGCTCGAAGTCTTATGTGCGAGTGGATGGCTAAGCCTATAAGGGTTTCGATGCTTGTCTGTCTGCAGAAGTTGCAGGCGTTTTGGGACGTGTAGCAAATTCTCTACTGATTTTCGACAAGCGCCATCTCATTAGCTGTCTTAGATGGCATCCAATAGCAATTGAGCACGTTAGCATGACCGCTTAACGGGTTCTCGAGGTGCGTAAATAACTTGGGTAGCTAACTAGGTAGTTGGCTTAGTGCATGTCCTGATCCAAATTGCTGCACTTTGTTGCTAAACGCGAATAGTATTTTGTTAAATTTAGCGGTGCATCAAAAATAATCGATTTTCAGCGTGTTGTTAGTTTCTGCTCCATAATTTACGATGTCGTCAAAATAATTTTTTGTTGGTAGATGCTCCGGCTAAGGTGTTCTCAGTCTTGTTAGCTATCGATTCAGTATTCCAAATTTTATTGAACAGCTTTTGGATTCAATGTAAATTTAATTGTGTATTTACTTGATTGTTTCTTCATGCTGTTATTGTCTGGACATATTGCCCATGAAAGCTGATGAATATAGCCATGTTGACAGCATCTGCTCATGAAACAATACGTTTTCATAATTTTTTAGGTTTGTGTTCCTTTGCTGTCTCTTCCTTCTTCAGCATTAAAATGTCTGAATTTCCCTTTCCCTGACTAGAATGGGCAGGTAGTTTCATTTGTTTTGGCAGTTGGAGTGTCTTTACTTGGCTCAAACCACGGTCTCTTGTAATACTATATGTAAAACCTGACATTTTTGTAATTAGGATGGAAAATAAGAATGATAGTGTTTGTTAAATTATGCTTTCAGAGGGGGGCTGATTCCTTTAAACTGGTTCCCGGATGGAACGAGGTTGTTAAGGATTTGCATACGGCTGCACGTGAGGCCTATGTGCTTTGGAGGGAAAGTGGCCGCCCTCGCTCAGGTCCCATCTTTTCCTTGATGAGTAAAACCAGGGCGAAATTTAAGTACGTCCTAAGGCAGTGTAAGCAGGATGAAAACAGGGCTAGAGCGGATTCTACTGCGAAAAGTTTTAATGCCGGTCGCACTAGAGAATTTTGGAAAAAGGTCCGTAACACTCAATCTTCCCACTCTGTAATACCAAACACGATAGACAGTTGTTCTGGGGCAGAGAAGATGGCTGACCTCTGGAAAAACACTTTGAAACGCTTCTGAACTCTGTTGATGGTGAGGCGCATAGGCCTGCCGTTATTTCTGCTCTGTCAACCCCTTGTCCTTTGGAATTTGACTCTTGGATGCTAATCTCTGCTTTTGAAATATCTGAGGTAATTAGTAACCTGCCCAATGGGAAAGCGTGTGGTTCTGATGGAATCAAGTATGTAACGAGCATCTGAAACTTTATTCTGTACATTCTGCTATGCAGGACATAAATTGTGTACCCACCTGTCATTTCTGTTTTCAGCTGCGCTAGTGCATAACTTTATTCCGTATGTTTTAAACGTGGACATGGACTTGATATGTGTTTGTTTATTTTAATACAGACAATAGAGTACTACCGGGGTCTCGGTTCGCCAGTGTTTGCTTGTTTCTTGGACGCCTCCAAGGCTTTCAATAGGGTAAACCATTGGACTTTATCTAAAAAACTCCTTGACAGAAATGTTCCTGTGTATCTTGTGCGATTTTTGGCTTTCTGGTATCAAAACCAAACAATGTGTATAAGATGGAACAATGTTTTGTCTTCCTGCTTTTACGTATCAAATGGTGTAAGGCAAGGGAGTCTGTTATCTCCACTACTGTTTAATGTATGTATTGATGACTTAAGTTCCAGACTTAGCAGTGCTAAAGTAGGTTGCCATATAGGAGGCTCTCTTGTGAACCATCTGTTTTACGCTGATGACATGTGTTTGTTATGTCCTAGTCTGAAGGCTCTGCAAAAACTTATAAGTGTTTGTGAGGACTTTGGCTCCGATAATGATATGTTATTTAATGTTGACAAAACATGCTGCATGCACTTTCCGAGTGCTAGTCTACCACTCACATCCTCTTCCTTCGGTGAAATTATGTGGAGAGTGTTTGAAATTTGTTACTTCCTTTGTCTATCTCGGTATTGGTATTAACGATAGATTAAATGATGATGACTGCATTTACGCCCAGCTAAGGGGTCTCTATAATCGTGCCAACACAATAATTCGTAAATTTTGTCTTTGTTCACCTACTGTTAAGAAAACCCTGTTCACATCTTTTCGGTGCGCAGCTATGGAATTCATTTCGATCGAGTGTATTATCCAAATGTCGCATTGCATATAATAATTGTTTTTGCATAATTATGAATCTGCCAAGAACCTACAGTGCCAGTGAAATGTTTGTTTTCCACCTGACTGATACCTTTGATGCCAGATGGCGTAAGCAGTGCTATTCTTTTGTATATTGTCTTTTCCACTCATCTAACACCATTGTACAGTCTGTACTAAAGTCAGACTCATTCTACCACAACACATACTTCAAAAACCTCTGGAGACGCCTGTATATATAGAGTGCTATGTTTTTTATGTGTTTATGCTGTTATGTTGTATGTATATACTCTGTTTTTACTATGGGCCAGTCAGTGCCTGCAATAAAGAATAAAGTAAAGTAAAGTGAAACCGGATGTGATTTCTATTGGACGAGAGCGAGAATCAAGATCCGGGGAGGGACGAGAGAGGTGGATCTGACCGTATCGGACGAGGACCAGTGGATAGCCACGCCCCTAAAGCATATTCTGGCTTTATCCTTTATTCTAGTCTACTTGGGACCATAATTTACAAAAATGAACATCATGATTTTTCGAAGGAGACTTGAAACTTGCTATAGCTACAATAAAATAATGTGAAAAATCATTTTTTAAATGAAAAATCGGGTGGGAAAGTAGGGTCATTTTCTCATAGACTTCTATAGCATTGAACTTCTTTCTGCAACCACCGACGTCGCCATCTGCTGGCCATTAAATAAAATGCCATTTTACGGTACTTCCGCATGGACTTCATTTTTCAGACCAGGGTGCTGCATCCATCTATTTATACAGTCTGTGTTCAAAACATGCTATAGAAAAACCCTTATATCTCCAGCCCTATTACTGATACAGGTCTGGGGTTTGGATGGATTTGTAATATGAGGCTTCCTCTAGCACCACCATCATTTACAATGGTTGTATCTGTTCTTGTTTCCATGGAAACTGTGTTTGAATTTGGGCAAATTTGAGATTTTTTCCACTTTTTGGACCCTTATTACTCACCAATTACTGGTGATACTGAAGAAGCGACAAAAGCAACTTTTTTCCCCCGCCGCTGCGGTAGCAAGCAGAGCGGGGGACATAGTATTCAGTCCGTCGCATCCCGTTTGTTCTGAACGTGATATCTCAAGAATGGTTTGACCGATTCCATTCATCTTTGATGTCAAAGTGTATTGGTGTGATACGCCGACCCCAGTCTCTTTCCGTAACCTTGGCATTATTCTCAAGGTCATTATGACCATTTGACCGCTTACAAACACCTTGTCAACATGATTTCTCAAGAACGGTTTGACCGATTCCATTCATCTTTGGTGTCAAGGTGTATTAGGGGCGGGGGACATCGTATTCAGCTCCGTCCATCCGCCGGCTGTCCGTCCGTCACATCCCGTTTGTTGTGAACACGATATCTCAAGAACGGTTTGACCGATTCCATTCATCTTTGGTGTCAAAGTGTATTGGTGTGATACGCCGACCCCAGTCACTTTCCGTAACCTTGGCATTATTCTCAAGGTCATTACCACTATTAGACCACTTACAAATACCTTGTCAGCATGATATCTCAAGAACGGTTTGACTGATTCCATTCATCTTTGGTGTCAAGGTGTATTAGGGGCGGGGGACGTAGTATTCAGCTCCATCCGTCCGACCATCCGTCCATCACGCCCGTTTGTTGTGAACGCGATATCTTAAGAACAGTTTGACCAATTCCATTCATCTTTGGTCTCGAGGTGTATTAGGGGTGCTCACAGCCCACTTGACGATTCCATTCATCTTTGGTGACAAGGTGTTTTAGGGGCATATCTGTCCGTCCTTGGCATATCTGTCCGTCCGTCACGTCCCGTTTGTTGTGAACATGATATCTCAAGAACGCTTTGACCGATTTTATTCATCTTTGGCTTCAATGTGTATTTGTGTGATAAGCCAACCCCAGTCGATTTCCATCACCTGGCCGGGGACAGGGCCACATTTAGTGGCAACACTTGTTATTTCAGGTAGATCATTGACACTTTTATTAAACTATTAGGTTCTGCTTTAATTTTTTATCAGATTAACCCTTTCAAAGTTGCTTACAACAAAAAGTCACAAGTTCAAGGGGTCTGTCCATCCCCGGGGAAAAGTTGCATCATTATGAATTTGCACCTGTTGCATGTCAGATGACCTGAACTATGCTGGAAAACGCCATCGGTCCAGTATATAGGCTTTTTACACCACAAAAAAAGGACACAAAAAGTGAAAAATCTCAAATTTCCTAAATTCAAACACAGTTTCCATGGAAACCAGAACAGATACAACCATTGTAAATGATGGTGGTGCTAGAGGAAGCCTCATATTACAAATCCATCCAAACCCCAGACCTGTATCAGTAATCGGTTCAGAGACATAAGGATTTTTATACAGCATGTTTTGAAAAGCGCCCCCTACAGGCAGTTTCTTCAGAGGTCCATAAAACCAATACCAGAGGGCAGTTTGCAAAAAAAAAATCTGAGATATCCATTATTTGGGCCAAATGAACAAATAGACAAAGTTAAAGGGTGTGTGTGACGTGCCACACTGATTTTTTGTTCCAGGGGAAATTTCTATTACGTACTTGTATAAAATAAGTTTGATATTGTATATATTAATTAATCTTACATCATTCTCCCTCCTCATTATTCATATTTGCATGAAAAATACAAAATTGGTAGACTTTTACACCATTCAAGTGCTAAATGTCATGCAGGAAAACGGGAGTCACTTAATTTCAAAAAAAGACAATTGCTTTTAAAATGATTTAAAATGTTTAAAATCATCAACTTTGGTCTTTGGCATATTTTTTATAGTGTACAGAAAAGCACTGCTTAGTATTAATAGGATATATCTTTAAGAAATGTCATTAATATCTAAATCACTTTGTTCCGCAAAGACAGATTTCCCTCAATGTCATGTAGTAAAACAAAGATTGGAAGCCATTTTGTACTTTAGAAATATGACTCAAGTCATGTGACCTGTGATGACATCAGTCAGAGGACCCCTGAGGACAACCAGAGTTGGAGGCACGTTCAAAAATGTGCTCCTATATTTAAGTTATCACCTTTCCCAGGTGTCATACAAAGTGTCACAGATTTGAGCGTCATGCGGTCCAACGTCAAAAAAGTGTTGATAAAGTTGAACATGATAAAAATATAGATTTAGACATGAAATTTAAAGTTTATAGGTCAAGGTCAAGGTTAGTGTGGTGAATAGGTGGCCAAGCAAATGCCTGTTAGGAATGAAAATGATGTAATCCGTCATGCAGACAAACAAAATATGTCATGTGGACAAACGTTTATACAAATGACATGCTATTTTATCACATGACACAGAAGATTTAAACTGAATTATCTTTTTTCTTAATTATTTTAATCATTTGGAAAGTTTGTACAATTATTCTTAATTACTTTGAACATTTGTAACATGTTAACATTTTTGTATATTTTAAGCATTATTTTACAACCCCAATCCCGAAATAGTTGGACGAAGTGTGAATTGTGAATAAAATCAAAATGCAATGACTTTCAGATCACATGAGCCAATGTTATTTACAATAGAACATTGATAACATTTCAAATGTTGAAACTGTGACATTTTACATTTTTATCCACAAAATGAGCTTATTTCAAATTTTATGGCCGCAAGAGGTCTCCAAAAGTTGGGACACAGGCAAAAAAAGGGCTGAAAAAGCAATTAATATAAAAGAGAATCAGCTGAAAGAACATTTAGCAAGTAATTAATTTAACTGGCATCAGGTGTGTAACATAATTGGCTATAAAAAGGATGTCTTAGAGAGGCTGAGTCTCTCAGAAGTAAAGATGGCCAGAGGCTCTCCAACCTGTGAAGGCTTACGTAAAAAAATAGTGGAATACTTTAAAAACAATGTTCCTCAACGTCAAATTGCAAAGAATTTGAAGGTCTCATCATCGGCAGAGCATAACATCATCAAAAGACTCAGAGAAACTGGAAAAATCTATGCGTAAGGGACAAGGCCGAAGACCTTTACTGGATGACCGTGATCTTCGGGCTCTCAGACGCCACTGCATCACTCACCAGCATGATTCTGTCATTGACATTACTAAATGGGCCCAGGAATACTTCAAGAAACCACTGTCTGTAAACACAGTCCACTGTGCCATCCACAAATGCCACCTAAAACTCTATCATGCAAAAAGGAAGCCATTGCTGAGCATGATCCAGAAGCGCCGCCATGTTCTGTGGGCCAAGGCTCATTTAAAATAGACTGTAGCAAAGTGGCGAAGTGTCCTGTGGTCAGACATGTCCAAATTTTACATTCTTGTTGGAAATCATGGGCGTCGTGTCCTGCGGGCTAAAGAGGAGAAAGACCACTCCTCCTGTTATCAGCGTTCAGTTCAAAAGCCAGCATCTCTGATGGTATGGGAATGCATTAGTGCATATGGTGTGGGACACTTGCATGTTTTAAAAAGCACCATGAATGCTGAAAGGTGTAAAGGTTTTAGAGCGACATATGCTCCCCTCCAGATGACATCTATTCCAGGGAAGGCCTTGTGTATTTCAGCAGGACAATGCAAAACCACATATTGCAGCTATTACAACAGCATGGCTTTGTAGTAGACAAGTCCGTGTGCTGAAATGGCCTGCCTGCAGTCCTGATCTTTCACCGATTGAGAACATTTGGCGCATAATTAAACGAAAAATCCGTCAAAGGAGACCCAAAACTCTCCAGCAGCTGGAAGCCTGTATTAAACAAGAGTGGGATCAAATTCCAATGGCTAAACTCAAACTTGATCCTCAATGCCCAGACGTCTCCACTCTGTTAAAAAGAAGTGGAGATGCTACACCATGGTAAACTTTTTTGAGACCTGTAGCAGCCATCAAATTTGAAATGAGCTCATTTTGTGGATAAAATTGTAAAATTTCTCAGTTTCAACATTTGCTATGTTATCTCTGTTCTATTGTGAATAAAATACTGGCTGGTGTGATTTGAAAGTCCTTGCTTATTCACAATTTACGCTTTGTCCCAACTATTTCTGAATTGGGGTTGTGTTTCTATTATTTTGTTGAATTAATATATTCTGTTATTACATGTTTCTCACAAGTTGTGAGCCTTTGTTAAGTTTATTAAATAAAACTGAAACCGAAACGGAGACTCAACTCTATACAAAAACAACAGAAATGAAACCGAAACCAAAGTCCAATTTTCACAACCGGACAGCTCTAATGGTATCAGAGGTGGCAGAAGGTGGCCTATAGCAGCCAACAACAGTCAAAGACTGACCACCAGACAAATCAATAATTAGGGCTAAGATTTCAAACTGTTTGGGAGTAGATTTTGTGAACAGGATTTGTGTTGCAAGACAGGACCTGACATATATTGCCACACCACCGCCCCCTCCTTGGACGGTCTGAGCGATAAATATTAAAACCATCAATTGCTACATCTTCATCCAGAATAGAAGTAGACAGCCAAGTCTCAGAGATAACAATAATATGAGCACTGAACGAACCCATAACCGCAACATATCCATTTTTGTAAGCAAGCTACGAGCATTAAGGTGCAAGATATGTAACCCTGACATATTCTTAAAATCTGCTGGAGTATCACATGCAGTGAGAGGACCAGGATTAGGTAGATGCCGGACAGCAGTAAAAGCATAGCAATCAAACATTTCCGGGTGGTCTTTATGGCAGAAACATACAGTACAGACAAAACTTATCAGTTCTAATGAATAACACAGAATGAATATGATAGAACATGTTCTGCCTATTTAAAGAGTCACTTGAGGTCCTGCCTGAAAACATCTGCAGCTCTAATATCTTCCTCTTTTAGCACATATCTACAGCCTGTGGTGGTAGAAGGAGCTTCCACCTTTCGAATTATTATAAGTTTTGTCTGTACTTTTGTATGCTGCAGAACATTTATCATTATCACAATATAGTTGAAAAGTATGTGTGTGAGTAGGTTAGCTGCAAGGGTATGGTTATCTGCAACATTTATTTTCTTAGAACTAATTGCAGACTAGATGCTACCTTACTTTCGAAATAATTTTGAAAATACTTTTTGTACAATTGTGTACTGTCACATGCTTAAAATGCTCGATTTCGAACTGCAATAAAGGTAATTTTGATTTCCATTTTCAAGCTTCAATATCTTTCCATATGCTAGTGTGAATGGCACTAATATGTATTAAAAGTTAATGTGAAATGGTTTATAAGAGGCACTGTGCAAAATTTGGGATCTCTGACATAATTACAGAGCTGTCCACAAGACCATGAAGCTATAATTGAGAATTAACATTCCAATATAAAACATAATTTTAAAAATTCATATTTGGAGAAAGAGAAAGAACACATCACAATTTTTGGATATATCATTAACAAAAACCTGCTCTTTAAGGTGAACTTGATTTGGATTTGATACATGGTGTCATTCAAGGGGAATGTGGCTTCAAAGTTGCAGGAAAATGTGTTTTTTCTCATTTTTGATCGGCAATATCTCAGATGCTATTTACTTCACATAGGTAATTTTTCAGAAAACCATGTACCTAGTCCAAAAGACACCCCCTACAAAATATCAGCCCCCTGTCATAAAAACTGATGAGTTCACAGGCCCTTATAAGTGCTGCCACAGTTCTTGAATAGAAATTCTCGACAGAATCTAGGGGCCTTTTACTTCATGTTACACATGACCTAGACTGCTGAAAGTTACAGTATGTACAGATGTAGCACCAGATATTTGACATACAAACTTTGGAGGTCCTAGCTCAAGTACTTTTCAAGATATTCCAGCTCAAAATTAGAACTTCAGACGGCGATGCTAAAAAAAAAGGCCAAAAATTGCCCAAACTTTTGTCCTTTTAATAATTTTTTTTGTGGCCAAACTATTGGCAGTAGAGACCTACAATTTTGGGATTATTCTATGAAGAAGTGAATCCACCAACATGATTTTTTTTTCAAGAAAATCTGAGGGGGTCATGCGGGAGCCATTCGTTGAATTGACGCGGAATGACCCTCAAGCGATATCGCCATAAACTCAACAAGCATTTCTACCTTCCTGCGGTGCATAATGACTTTTTTCTGGGATGGACACAACTGGATTACGTGACTAAAGTTTCTGAATGGTGTTGTAAACCCTTGTCGAACGCGTTTGAAACTGATCGAACTTGAGTGTTGAAAGGTCCATCACTATTACTTGGTAAGAAAGCCATCGCCCCCATCACCTGTTGATAAATTCCAAATGTTGTAATGTCCTCTAGTGGACAGAATGTGTAACTAGCATAATAGCGGCATTAGCAAAGCATAAACCTGTGCATACAGTACATGGTAAATGGTATTGATAGGCTAAATTTGAGCATTAAAAGTTTGAATATAATTTGAACTGAGATTATGGAGGAAAAATGACTGCACAAGTAAAGAGATGCAGTTGTCTACACTTACTAGACTGTCCTAGCTGTTGCCTGCACCTGTTTGGTCGTCATATTCACATTCATAATCCGTTTTATCAAAATCTCATTGTGCAAATATTTTGCAAAAGCATCAATAGTTATCCCTACATTGAAAGGAACTCTTTCAAAACTACCACGATAGTTGATTTTGTCCATGTTGCCCAGCCCTATAAGTAGCTAAAATGTTGTTTGAATGTGATGGGTAAGGCAAGAAGGCTTTGAATCTGGCCTGGGGCCTTTCTGTGTGGAACACTGCATATTCTCCCTGTGTTTACGTAAGTCTCCCCTGGCAGATCTCATTTCTACCCAAGGGCTCGACTGCTTACCCAATTAAATGCCGCTTTTCCTGTACATTTGGTAGTCAATAAGCAAGCAAACCGCGGCTGCAGCTTGAATAGAGATGGGCGTATGTGCCGGAGCAGTGTGAGTGTGTTCAGTCCGCCTCCTCCGTGCTTGCGGCGTGCATTGCCGATTGGAGCGCACCTAGTGTGTTCCCTTGAGCTGACCGTGACCATTCTGACCAATCAAATAGGAGCTTCACGTCCTAAACCTCAAGTCCTGATTCTAGAATAGTTACTAAATTATAGGCGTCAATCACTCCATTTGGCGGTACTGAGAGTTCCTAATTATAAGTATACACAAGATTTATACGGAAAATTAAACGAAGAACAATATAATAAATTTTTTTTTGGTACCGTTAACGTTCAAAAAAAAAACGAGTAGGTAACAAAAGTTAGCCTACTGAAAATGAGAATCGTGACAATGATTACAACGGTGATTCGGACGAACCGGCGACGAAAAGAGTTCATTATTTTCGCAAAGATTGGCTTCGAATTTTTCAATGGCTGAGGTTTAAAGGAGGTGAATTGCACGGTGTTCGTTGTAAAGATTATGGTTCGGATATCACCAGTAACAGCGCGTTAGCTCCTGAGTCCAAACACTTTAAACGTGAAAGTCCCTCCAAACACGGAGAAAGCGCGAAACACAGAAGATGCTATGTCAACTCTGCGTCAACGAGTAGGTCCGGTGTTTTGCCAATTTTTGCTACCAATCAAAATATTCCGCTTCGCCGTTCTGCGCTTGCGCAGACCTAAAATCTTCCTCTCGGTTTCTTCGCTCATATCTGAAGTAGCCCATCTTAAAAAATAAATAAATAAATAAATAAAATCCTAAAAACTCACGTCTTTCGACCTGTAAGCATTTATAAATTTGCATGTACATGGGTGTTCCTGATATTGCAGAAGTTTGATGACAATGGCGTGCGGCATATATCTCAAAACAAACGTATCCAACTTATTATAATATCTCCTTATGATATAATAAGCTAACAAATTACATGGTTACCTCTGTAGACTGATTCCTATTGCAATACTAAGGCGAAAACAAAGACTTTACAACTTTATGTCAGATCTGCATTTAACCCTAACACAGTTGAAGATTATCTGGATCACTGTGGAGGGTCCTCCTCTGGACATATTTAATACCTCACAGGCAGTGAAGAGATGGATGGAAGGGCAGAGAGCCAGGAGACCCAATTTTAATTCCTGGCGTCAGGATATGGCATGAAGCTAATGTAGTGGAAATTTTTGTTAATCAATGAACTCAAGACTGTCATATTGTTTAATAACTTTCATTTGCTGGAAACAGTTGTATTATTAATGTGGAGTGTTATATTGCAGTTTTTTAAACATTAAAAAACATATATGGGTGCTTCTTAGATTTTGGCGTGTGCGCTCCTAAATTTTGGCTCGCGCTCCTAACTTTTTGAACTTGGGAGCACAGCGCTACCAAGCAAAAAAGTTAATTTCGAGCCCTGTACCCTCAATCCAAAATATATGTATATTGCAGGCATAGACTCTAAATTGCCCATTGGTATGAGTGTGACTGAATGGTGTGGAAGACCTCTGTAAGACTTCCTTGGGACCCTGACCAGGATTACTAAGGTTTGATGGATGTGGCTGTGATGGACATGAACATTCCCACGTGAATTTAGGAAAGTGATTTTTTTTTTTTTTTTTTTTTTACAACTGTTTACTCTAATCACTCTTCTGTCTTAATGGTGTGAATTGCCTGCTGTGACTTCAAATGACATTTTTTCAGCAAAAAATATTAAATATTGGGGTCCAAATTTGTCTGTTGTAGTTGTTGATAAATTCAGTCTGTCATAATTGTAAGTAAGGTTCAACAAAGTGAGTCAGAGGTTGTATCTGACAGGAAACATAGGTCTGCCTCAGGAAGTTGCTGGTTAGCTGGCTTGCTGTTTGTGCTGTTTTTTTAAACTGTCAATGCAAACGTGCTTTTCTTTGCAGGAAGAATGTGGATGACTTCACTGGGCCCAGAGAACGAAGTGATTTAGGATTCCTCACCTTTGACATTTCTGCTGATATCCTTTAACCCTCTTGTCCTTTGTTTCTCAGTTGTTGTGCCAGTGATTAGTGATGTGAAGTTGGCTTACTTGTTTAGGTTGGCAGATATTTTTAGTGTGGTGACAGGAAGGTGGAGGTGCATGATTGGTTAGTGATAAAAACAAAAGTATTTCTGTTCCGTTTTCTGACATTTGCTGTTTATTGGCTTTTCTCTGTCAGGAATTGGTACGTGCTCAATGATGTAGGCCATTATTTTGTTTGCGCTCAAAAAACTAAGTTGATATCATGTAACTATAGTTTTTTGATCAATCTAGATTTTTTTTTTTTTTTTTGGCCGTTCAGAATGCAGTTATTTTTTTTAGTTCTAAAATGTGTGTTTTTTTGTTAATTTATTCATCTGTGCAAACACCAAATGAAAGTCTGCATATTGGGGTACAACACGTTAGCATGGGCACAAGTTTATTGTAAAATGCTTAGCCTGTATATCTTCTTAGTACTGACTGTCCCTACTGTGGAAGAATCTTCAGAATTATGCAGTATTTTTAAATGGGTAGTCATGCTCATTTCCTTTGAGTGGAGCTTATGGCATTTTCCAGGACTGGATTTCATTATGTTATTAAATTAGCATTAGTAGGCTGGCCAAACTGCTGTCCAGGTAGGTTGGATTTTGGCCCTCTCAGTAGGTTTGTTTTATAATTGGTGGTGTACCTTAAGCCAAGTGCCTGCCTTCCTCCTAGTGAATGGCAGCTGGCACTGGCTGAAGCAACAGTCCTTGTCCGCATTGTTCCGTAACCCATTCCACATCTGCAGCCAATATTTGACTGGAACGTTAAACAACTCTTCCTCTATCTCTCTGCGGAGTATTCGACAAAAAGCAATGTGAGTAAGCTCTTGTATCCTAAAACGAAGGTTTCAGTGATGCATGTTTCTTTCATTTCCTGTTCACTTTCTTCTCTTTACGCTGTAACTTCTATATTTGGCCAGTAAGCCTTTATTGTTAAATGAATGTTTTTGACAGATTGCATGTAATGGCCTGCAGTTAAGATCTGATCTCTGCTTACTGATTTTAAGTGTTGTACCCTTATCCTGAAGGATTTGTGTGGTCTTATACATGTATGTTTTCCTTCCATTGTTAATGGCTTGGCTGCATTCTATGCTGTATTGCTGGATTGCAAGATAAATTCACCTTGCAAAAGACCAATTTCTGATTTGTATTATGTGAGAAGAATCAGTGGTGTATGCAATGTATGTGATGCTATAAAGGCATAATAGTGAGCTGGACTGTCTCCTAACAGGCTTTGAACCAGGTGGTTCTTTGGGACAAGATTGTGCTGAGAGGAGATAAAACAAAGATCTCTTTGAAAGACATGAAATCAAAATATTTCTTCTTCGATGATGGGAACGGCCTCCGGTAAGCAGTTCCTTCAGCGTGGGGGGGAAAAAATTTTATGTAGAAAATGGCATATTGAAAAAAAAAGTTTAGGTGGTCCCCTTAATTTTCTGACATTTTTTGTGAGATAAAAACACGTCTTAGCATTACGCTTCATAAAAAGACTTCCAAGGGTATGGTAAAAATGTCCTTGTTATGAGAGTAAACAACATCGAGAAAGACAACTACTACAGTGTAACAAACCCTTAGCAAATAAATAAAAGTTAAGTCAAGTCAGTTACTGGAAGTGCGAATCTCATTGTAAATTTTTGCATCCCTATGTATACTTAGGAAATTCTATTTTTGGCTTAGTTTTGGTGACATAAAACTCCACAGCTGGAACGCTCCCAAAGCCTCAAATTTTTTTGTGTGTGAGGATGTATGACCAAAATCATTTGAAGATCATGAACTTTAAAAATAAAAATGGACACAAAATTTGAGAGTCATGGAATGGTGTTCTAGCAAATGTTTACATTGGTTTTTTTGGCCTGGTGGTCAGTCACTAGCTGGGCAAGTTGATCAACGAGTTTTGTCAACTGACACAAAGCTCCTGATGTACCATTGCTATGCTAATGCGTCAAAACGTCAAAATGCTGTCCCCTGCCTTGATGTGTGAGAAAGAAGCTTTGTGTCCCCTTGGTTTACGCTGTGCACCGATTTATGTGGTGTGGCACCATTTGCCGAGAAATTGGAAGCAAGTACTCAGTTTTCTGTTAATTTGCATAATGTTCTTGTTAACCTCTTCAATCAAAACACCGCTGCATTTTCTGTGGCTGGTGGTCGGAGTTATAGAAGCCTCTCATGCTTTAAAACAGTATTGCTCTCAATCTGTTCCAGTTAAAGATCACCTAATTAACAATCAAAAAATTCATTTGCTGAATAATCTAGACCGAGACCAAAGCAAATAATGATCAAGAAATTGTTCATTAACAAATGACGAAGTAATCTCCGATAGTCAACACTGACTATGTAAATGCAATACACATGATTTTGTACGGATGGCAATATTTCAAATAATTAATCCAAAACGTACTCAAAATTCCATCTCTTGTATTAGCATTTTTGCAGCATTGTAATTATATCCCCAGAGTTAGGGATGCTATGGATCAGCGATCATTGTGCCGCGTCCGTAGAGATTTCCTGTGAGTGCTCTAAGGTCACAGGTCTTTATGGATTCGTTTCACCTTTGGTATGGACCTGACCTAAGATCACAAAGCCTGTCGATTTTAGGTTTGATTGCTTTTGGTCATCTGGGGATACATGTCGACCTACAGGCGGCTGACTGTAGTTTATTTTAACTTAATTGGAATGTTTTCTGTTAAAAATAATGCATTTTAAAATGGGAAACATTGTCAAAATCTTATCAAATTACAAATATTGGCACGAAATGGCATCACTTATAAGCGTAGCTAACGTGCTGTTTTATGAGCTACAGGTATTTGGAATCTTTGAAAGACATAGTGACATTTTATGTCATCATGTGGTTGGGAAAATTCCTGATAACTGCGTAATGCAATGAACAATAATGCCAGCTAAAAACAAATTGGCCAGTCATTCTGCTGATTAGTCTTTGCAAGTGAGCGAATTCATGTTTGGTTGCTGATGAGATGTGAAGAGGGATAGTCGCACACTCGCAACCATGATGCAATAATTAGTGTATAAAATTTCCAGTGTTTTGACACTTGTCTTGAGCATGTTGAGGGGTGAGTCAAAACCCTGAAGAAGATTTGCATTACTGCTGTTGAGAATTTAATGTATTACTATTGTTGTGGTGTGGCGTCCATCATCCAGAACATTTTTTATCTTTTTTTTTGACCTGATGAATTTTCGTGTAATTTTGCAATAACATACTACTAGACCATATCTCCAGAGCTCATATCTCGAGCTCAAACGCACTTGGGATATGCAGCAGGACAATGATCTGAAACACACCAGCAAGTCCACCTCTGAATGGCTAAAAAAAAAAAAATTAAGATTTTGGAGTATCCTTAACAAGGTCAGGGCTTAAATCCTATTGAGATGCTGTGGCATGACCTTAAACGGGCCGTTCATGCTCAAAACCCCTCCAATGTGGCTGAATTAAAATAATTCTGCAAAGAAGAGTGGGCTAAAATTCCTCCACAGTGATGTGAAAGACTCATTGCCAGTTATTGCAAACGTTTGATTGCAGTTGTAGTAGCCAAGGGTGGCGCAACCAGTTATTGGGATTTAGGGGGCAATTACTTTTTCACATAGGGCCAGGTAGGTTTGAATAGCTTTTTTCCCTTAATAAATGAACTCATCATTTAAAAACTGCATTTTGTATTTACTCGGGTTGTCTTTGTCAAATATTAAAATTTGTTTGATCTGAAACATTTAAGCGTGACAAATATGCAAAAAAAAGAAGAAATCGGAAGGGGGCAAATACTTTTTCACGGCACTGTACTCATGAAATAAACTGCTGATTAAACGGTCAGAACACTCACCCTGCAATGAAAGCTAGCAGTTCTGACTTCCGAGCTCACAACCTTATTTCAACACTTATAAGGAACAAGTACAACTCACTCAGTGATATCTGATTTCTGAAATATACCTTATTTTAACAGAACAGACATTCCATTATCAGGGAAAATCAAACAATATATGCCTCCCTAGAGTAAGGTGCAATGAACGTACCAGGGGATCCACTGAAATGCATGACCAGTTCACGTTTTAAACATGGAAAAAAAACCTTGGCATTCGATTTTGTTGAATACGGTATACATTCCAAAACAAAAAAGCAAAAAGTAGCAGCCTAACCTTTTCACTGAATCCCTCCTCCAGAGACCGATGTATCCAGTAGAAGGAACCCTCCAGTCCTGTTTCATTCGAAATAATTCCCATTGACCATGTCCTTCCCTCATTTAAAGCCTGTAAATGTAACTGAACACTTCAGGCCGGTTTAGAGATGGAGGTTAGGTTTTAACCTCTATGTAGGCATATAGGAAGTCATGTATGAAGTTTCATTGGATGGCCTTGAACTTGACCTTCAGTGACCTTCAATGGACAAACTATACTGTGAAATTTCAATAACTTATATCAGCAAAATCATTACAGATTGAGTGTAGGTTTGTATTGGAGACGTATAGGAGGTCATGTCTGAACTTTTATTTGGTGACCTTCATATTGACCTTCGAAGGTAAAACTTGACCAAATTAATGACTTCTGTTCCTGAAAAGGTCAGAGATGGAGACTAGGTTTGTGTTACTGACATAGGAAGTCACATATGAACTATCATTTCGTGGCATTCAACTTGACTGTTGGTGACATTTGAAGGTCAAACTTGACATAATACAATTACAATGACTTGTATTGCCAAAACGGTCACAGATGGAGTCTAGGTTTGTGTTACTGACTTCTAGGAAGTCACATATGAACTTTCATTTAGTGACATTCAACTTGACTGTCAGTGACCTTTGAGGGTCATACTCGACAGTGAAATTACAATGACTTGTATCACCAAAATGGTCACAGATTGAGCCAAGGTTTGAATAGAGACATTTATGTTGTAGAAAGTCATATGAAGTCCATTTGCTGACCACAACTTGACATTCTGTGACCTGTAAAGTTCACAATTGACATATTGAATACGTATTGACATATTTCAATGACTTGTATCGCCAAAACTGCTTCAGAGTTTAGGATTGTATTACAGAAGGTCTTATAAATGTATGTGAACTTTTATTTAGTGACCTTGACATTGATTTTCATTAATTCAAATGTCAAACTTCACATGAAATTTTCATAACTTGTATCATCGCTGTAGGACTGCTTGCCGGTAAGCTACAGGACCCTTGGTCCTATTTTTTATTATCGCATTGTGGCTGTTGCTTTTCTATAGAAAAAGTAAATAGGAAATGGAGTTACTATGCTTTTCAAGGTAAGGTTACTGAAGGGCTTTTATACCTCTGATGGCACAGCACTGAAAATTTCAGGTGCGACAAGTTAAACGGTAATGATTCAATGCTTGACAGTACTGTCAAAGTACACTAAAAAATTACCAGAGCCTCAGGAAGGGTTGAATACACAGTATTCCACAGCCTTAACATAGAATTACACTTTTTTGTTATAAAATGATGTATTTTTTTTGACTGAGCCTAAATGTTCTCAATTTTTTTTTGAGGATTTCAGCTTCAACTGTTCTTAACATATTTTGTATTTTTACAGTTTAGTAATTGGTACAAAGGTTGTCACTGTTTAAAAGTATCTTTTGTCATAATGGGTGGTGTTGTAGTGGGCAAATGTAGTGGTCAGTATGGGCGTAGCCATATGGTTGTTGATTGGTTGCTTACTTGTGTCCTGTGTGAATACTTTGATTATGGTACATGAAAGGTGAAGTCTGGTGATGTAAGGATGAAAACAACACACATACCACAAAGGAAAAGCCTGTGGTGTCTTCCTGTCAAACATCTTGGTCATCTCCTTTGGATGGGATATGAAAAAGGCGCTGCTGACCTTTTGGTGTCTCCTTCACATGTAAAATCATAACCATTTGTACGATAACAAAATCAGCGGCTTAATGATTTATTTTGGTGAGGGAAATTTACAAGGGGTCATATTACACAAGAGAAGTTATAATTCTTAAAAATACATGCTATATGAGCATGTTTTTCTCAGAAACATGGCACTTGGAAGGAAAGTTTAATTATTTTGTAAAAGTGGAGATAGTTGGTCAATAATAAATGGAATGTCTGACGGGATCCAAGCATTTTGAATTTTTGGTCCCAATCTCACTGATTGGCCCCCACAAAAATGGAATATGCCCTATGCACAAACATTGCTTGGTTGCTTCCTTATGTGCACTTATTAAATGTACAGATAATTGTAAATTCTGGGAATGAAGTGGTACAGGAGACCTTGATGAGTTGATAATGGCAGGCCTTATGACCAGAGTTCTGCCCCTGTAATATGTGGCGGGAGGGGCCGAGTACAGGCTCTGAAGAGCCATTCCATTTGGCTCTTCTTCTAACAGCAGATAAATTCTGTGTCCAGCAGAGGGCAGTCGAGATGTAATTATATTTTGTCATTTTAAAAGTCCTTGGGGGTTTTTGGTCCATTGAGGAGTCCTTGCATCTCTGAACTCCCTGGATGTCTGCAGTAAGGGTTTCCTTCATTTAAAGTGTATTATAAAATGGTCTTATTTATTTGCAAAATTGGATTTACAATCCAATTTTGTTTATTAAATTGAATTTTAATCAATGGACTTATTTACTAATTTGTTTGAAAATTGTATTTTGTACATGGATGGTCAATGTACTATCCCTAGCTGTAGTTGAGCATTTTTTGTCCTGGAGGGCCTCTGTGCCTGCAGGCTTTGGCTTCCACTGAATACTTAAGCAATTGGCTGTGTATACGCCTACTCTGGTTCGCTCAGAGTTTAAATTACCATAGAACATTCCATTGAGGGGCATGTGAACAGTCTTTAATTGTCGTTTATGTTATATCATGAAATGTAACTAAAGTTTCAGATGGTTTTAAATTTCAGGGGTAATTTAACGGATTAAGACCTGAAGTAGCTTGTTTCCAGATCCTTCTGGTCCAGTTTCTACTAGTATGTGAACTTGGTTGTGGTGTGCAGTTTGATGCCTAGGTTTTCTGTCTAGTGTTGATTCCTTTTTGCCTTATCCCCTTCATAAACCACTAATTTGGCCTTAATATAGTCAAGTACTTTACAAAATCTTTTTGGCAGTAGGTTTTGTATGTCATACAATCCTTATTAGTGTGCCCCAGTCATGTTTGCTCTTCCGAATTGAATGAACCCTGAGAAGATGATTGTTGTACGATTGCTTTAACCTGCTCTTCTCTCTTGGTCAGGGCCAATAAGAACATCACGCTGACGTTGTCGTGGAATGTGGTGCCGAACGCTGGAATCCTGCCCCTGGTCACTGGCTCCGGTCACAAGTCTGTCCCTTTTCCTGACGCGTACGAGACCCCCCAGAGCTACTAAATCGCCCCGGACTGTCTGTGTAAATGGTGTGACTCTTACAAATTTTAATAAAATATTTCAAAAACAGGGCCTTTGAGTTTCTCGTATTTGAGTGGGTATTTTTCTCTCTGTATGCGCTTGAGGACACCAGGCCCTGAAAAGCACTTTATTTATCCAGCGGCCCAATTTAAATGCGCTGCTTCCTTTAAAGGGAGTATTTCATGGAGACTATTATTCATTGGTCACGTATGGTTGAGAGATGATCACCTGTTCTAAGCTAGTTTGTCTCTGAAGTTAAATTTCACATCACTTTGAGTCTACCAAGGTATGGGAAGTCAGAATAGTCCTCACTTATTTTGTCTCCCTTATCATATTTTCTGCTCCTTTTAACAGTCCTCTCTTTGGCTTGAGTGAATGGTTAAAATGAAGGAGTTCTGTAGTTTTATGTCTAATTACACTGCATTGCCAAAGGCATGTGTTCTTCTCTGGGGCCGTTTTTCACGGTCAGGTTCGGCCTCTTGGTTCCACTGTTAGCTACCGCAAACCATGTGGTTGTGGACGATTCTGTGCTTTTAGCGGTTTGGGAGAAGGCCCATTCTTTCCCACACAGAGCAAGGTCTGTACATGGTATGTCAAGATATCTGCTGAAGAAATTTTACTGGCTTTACTGAGCTGTGGCCTCCGCTCCATTAATCACTGTTGAGGGGCTACTTAAAACCAAGCCTAATTGCCTGATGTCACTAATGCTTTTCTTGTTGGATTGGAAACAAATACATATAGCGATGTTCTAACGTCACGGAAAGCCTTGCTAAGAGAGTGAAGGTTGTTGGAGATAAAAAGAGAGGATATTAATGCCTGTAAATTTGGAATGAGATGTTGAATGAGTGGTCTTCCTCATACTTTTGGCTTTGGAGTGTATATTTTGCACCTATAATGTAATGTTGAATGCTTTGGTGTTTTTAATTTTTTATTTTATTTATTAATTTTTTTAAATTTTGCTTAACAACATGGAACATAATCACTAATTCTACTGAGGATGTAGTTCCTGTAAGGCCTGGTACATGCTTGCTGTGTCAAGCTAAGCCTCTTTCCCATGAACCATCTGTTTTTTCTGAATTAGAAATATTTCAATGTAGAAAATGTCCATTTGCATGGCGCACTTATGATCCTCTGGGGCTGTCTTGTAAATAGTCTCACTGTGGAGCCAGGGCAGAGTTGTGTCTTGAAAGTGTTTAACCAGGAGGTGGCAGCACAGTTCTTGTCTTGTCAACAAATCATTGGTCTACTTTCAATGTGACTTATTGTGAGTAACTGAAATCTAGGCCAATGAAGTCATCCCATTTAAGCCGTAGCTTGGAACTTTTCAAAAAATCCTTCAGAAATCTTTCAACATTATGAATGCCCTTTGTACTGAAGTATTTTACAGCTGGCACAATGTGAACTCCAGATGAATAATGAAATTGATGGAGAGATTATTTTGGCCCAGGGTCCACATTTTCCCCTTTTTTTTTTTCTAACCGGTAAGTGTGGCAAATTCCAACCTTGCTGTTCAAAGCTTGAAATAACTGAAATTGTCTTTTTTTTTCCCAGTTTCTCAGAATCTTTGCCAAGATATCTATAAATAATTTACTCGGTGGGCTTTTCAAGCAGATCTGACGCTCCAACAACCAAAAAATGTTCAGACATCCCAGAGCTTGTATTTCGGTAATAAGTTTCAGCAGACTAAAGGAGTGCAATCATATTAATGTGGAAGCACTGTGCCTGTTTGTTTTCCCATTCATCGTTCTTCTCTCCTCTCGAGTCCCCCACTTCATTTACAATCTTTGTATGTCATTGAGGCCTGGAAGATTTGATTTCTATTGTGGCGAAATTAAATTGGCAGGACCCACAACACAACTCTTGGTATCGCGTGCACACATTTTTGAATAAGTTTATCAATATGTTCAGTCATTTTAGAGCATCACTTGTATCAGAAAAGCCCATTGTGGCTGATGATGCCAGTGCTTTTCGTGGTGTCTCTAAGCTCAGTGATGAAAAACTCTGGAATCTCTTATGTAAGCATGTATGTAGTGCACCATACAAATAACATTTAAGAATCTGTAGAAGTCCTCTGGCTGAGACGTCCTTAGACCTTTCTAACCGAAGTTCTGTCTTTCAAGTTACTGTGACCTCGACAGACGAGGGTTTTCTGTCAGTAGGGCATGATTGTTTTTTCTTTCTCCTCACCCCTGCACTGGTTTCACTTATCTTGTGGAGGTGAAGATCGAGTTACATGACAGAGTTTAATGAATTCTTTATGAATTGCTTTCCTAAATGGCCTGTCCCATGCAGTTTGAGAAAGAACAGCTGCCCGTGTGACTCCCTGTCTGTAGTGCTGGGAGGTTGGGTGTCCTCATGCATCACCTGTGCCAAACATTCACCAAAACGGCTCTGCTGGAAACTTCAAAGCCCAGCCGCCATGGGAAATATTCGCAAATGTCCTCCCTCCGAAATGCACTGAACTATACAACAATTGATATTCATCAGCAGTAACACTCCCATTGTATTCTACACAATGTGAACAGGAAAGCTGAAGGTTGTTGGTGTTGCTGCTGCAGTCGAGGAGAGAAGGGATTGTAGCCAGTCAAACATTTGCATTCAAAATACTGATATAATCTCTGAAAATAGCTTTGACCGAAGTTTTAGCAATCACGAGTTCCTATGAGCTGTTCATCAAACATCTGTGGTATGCGGGGGGTACAAAATAAGGGGGAAGATCAAGGGGAATGAGAAACCATTGCCTTAGCAGTATTTTTAGACAAAAGGGACCAAAGTGAATGTTCCACACAAACCTTTAGCAAAAATTAATGCCACCTCCCTCTAACGACTGTGAGAGACTTACTGGAGTGTGATGTTTAATAATGAGCTGTATGTGTAATTGGCGCATGCTGGAAAAACTCCTTGGCCTGAAGACGAGTGGTCTCAACAGAATGCTGGAGATTTCCGCAACTAAAGCACTTGATTGGTGAAAACACTCCTGATGCCCGGCTGCAGAGGTCTGACTGACATATACTGACAGGGTAGATGCTCTCCAGCAGCTCTGTCGTAGGATCCTGGGAAAAATGCAGCTCCATTTCCTGTAATGCAGTGAGATCCAGTAGCAGGTCTGCTGCTGGTAATTTCCTGTCAAAAGTTGAGGGGTCAAGAGCTCTCACCTGCTCACCTACCCATAGAAGTTCACTGAAACATGCTTATTTATTTACAATTTATAATGTTATAGTCTGATCATTGTAATTCTGATTTGTTGGTTAACGGAGCTTTAGAGCACTGATTAAAAAAAAAAAAAAAAAATGGGGGAGAGATATTTAAACCTGCTTTCCAAAGGGTTGAGATTGAAGTTCACATTTCTGCCAAGCTTCTAAGTTTATTTGGCTGATGAAAAGTCTGTTAAAGAGGCTCTGACACTGCTGAATTCAAATGTCCAGACTTCACTTCGCTGCACTCGCAGACTCATGGACTTTGCGGGTGCGTTCCCGGAAAGTCTGAATGCTGAGGGCTGTCCAAATCCACAATTCACCTCTTCCATGAGGGGCCTCATGCAGACTATCTGCAGACTTCCAGAGTCCAAATGGGGTGCAGACTTCAGCAGACTTCGCCAGAGTGATTACCCTGTACTCATAGCTATTCGGATGTGAAGATATAAATTAGCCAATGCCACTGGACTAATTAAAAACAGGGTATGTATCTATTGAGATGTGATTGTAAAATGACCAAAAAAGATATCCCAATTTAGGGAATGCAGAATAAATATTCACATTGGAGCTCACAGCCCTGTGTTCTCGTAGACTTCACAGAATGACACAGAACAGTTCAGTCAATGTTATAGTCCGCAAGTCTGGAGGGTGGGCATTTGAAATGGGCCACTGAGGCTGCTACTGTGAATATCTGACAAAGGAAGCAAACATCCTTCTTAACTGCTTAAACCTTGGCAATTAATTCCCATGTAAAACTTGGGCTTCTCTCTCTCTCCAAATAAATAAATGAAATACAATACCTGGCCAAATAATGAAAAAAGTCATCACACACTCATATTTTGTTGGTTTGCCTTTAGTTTTGGTAATAGCACTCATTTGTTGTGGCATTGTTTTGACAACTTTATGCAACTTTGCAACGTTAATTTCTGTTAAAAGCTATATTAATTATAGGCCAAGCAGCAAAGCTATGCAGGCGCCATAGACTAGGCACCCACTGCAATTCCTCTTCTTGCAAGGGTGTCTATGGCAGCACTTAGAAGCATATGTGACAGTCCACAGGAAAAGGGTGTATGAGGGATATTTTGGTCAAACTGAGTTAAGTGCATCTGATGATCCCTTACCATGTACTAAACATAGAAAAACAGTTTTCTCTAAAACATCAAAAATCCCTTATACACCCTTTTCTGTGGACTGTCACATATATAGTTTTGAAGTTTGGAACTCTGGTTAGGGACAGTCCCCTGATTCTTTCCACCAAGCCTAATGTCTCCATCCCAAGTGCAGCAGCGCCATCAACACTGAAGCTGGAGGTGCTTTTGCGCCAGTAAATCTATGCCCGATGTTAAAAAATGAGAGACTGTTGAATCAAGCCAACGTAAAATCACCCTATGACATTGATTTGCACCATATTGGACTTTTTTGAAAATTTTCAGAATTTTCCTCAGGCCACAGATTTATCAAAATTGACACAAATCAGACCTCGCCTCACAAAACTCATCAGATCAATTTTCAAAAGCATGAGCCCGACAAAGCAAATCAACATTGGTGGCAAAGCCACCAAACAGGAAGTGAAGTCATATCTTGGAAACCCTGTGATGTCGGTCAAAATCTAATACATTGGTGGACTCTATTACTGCGATCCCCAGGCTAATTTCTGCTGGCGCCTTAATTGAAATTTCCATTTTATGTTTGCATTGAGTCAACAACTACACATACCATATCCATTTCGCATTCTCTCCAACAAGGCAATTGATTTATTTCTTTATCAACAAAGCTCCATAGACTATATGAAGATCAAGCAAAACAATGATGCTAAAGCGTGACGTGTTATCAAGCAAAGCTAACTGCACTTTACCTGTAACAAAATAAAAATATCACAAAGTGGTGAAACCACCAAAAGCACATTTGCTGTTGTTGGGTCATGTATATTTGGTAAGGAACTGTTTTTAAACGTCAGTTTCCTAGCAAAGCCAGTGTTTTACTGACCATGGTTGATCACACGCAAACAAACAAATTAACAGCAACTGCAGCAGGAACATTATTGTTGTAAATAAATTATAACCACTGTTTCTTTTTGTCTTCCGACACTGGAAGTGAATACAAGCATATGTGCTGGTTTCGGTGGCCAAAAACTGAACAGTTGGCATGTCTCACCCTAACCTTCGATATCCGGAGATCAATGGCAGTGAAGACCAACAATGATGGATCATGCACAGACAGCAGGGGAGAAGCCTGGGAGTGGTTATTCACAGCTGAGGTGGCGTTGTTTTGGGGACATGAGTGGGCACAATTGCCTGACTCTTATTGTTTGCGCAAAGATGGGAGCGAAATAAAAACGGCCATATTGAGGCACATGCCTACCTGAGGCTCATCGATGCACAAGGGCAACAAAGGTTATCCCTTCTGGGCTGAACTGACTCGAGGGCTAACAGTGGTTGAGGTCACAGAGAATTAGCAGAGATGCTTTACTCATACATGAGTAACGTGTCCCAACACAGTGCATTGCTCTCTGCTGCAATACAGTGCTTTGTAGTTGCACACCTGTTGGATTCTATCCTTGCTCCACTGCAGAATGCATCAACAGTGGGCATGTGAGCATCGAAACGTGACCATGAAGCAACTGAAGAAGGTCACACGGTCTAGTGAGTCCCATTTTTTTTTTTTTTTTTTTTTTTTTCATCGGCTAGGTATGCGTGGGGAAGGGACGGCACCAAAGTGCAGTGCGGGATGGAGACAAGGTGGTGGAGGGAGTGTGATGCTGGGAAACCCGGGGTTTGGAAATTCAAGTTGATGTTGTGGCTTATCAGTAAACATTTGATAAAAATGCAATATATTTTAATGTTCAAATTTTTTGGAAATACTTTATTTGCAAATAGTTTGTTTTAACCATAACGCATCTGTTTTGCAAAAAAAAAAAAAAGATACTCAACTTTCTATAAAGGGTTTAAGAAGGATATACAGTCAGCACCATAAATCATTTTGTATGACAGCGATGCATTTTTTCAGTTTGGTTCTGTACCGTAGCACTTTGAGTCTGAAAATATAAAATGACAATGAGTTAAAATTCAGACTGTCCGCTTTAATTTCAGGGTGTTTTTGTCCATATCTGATGAACCATTTAGAGATTACAGCACCTTTTGTACTCCACCCTTCCCATTTTTTAGCACATGAAAAATATTGGACAGTTTTACATATTGTCGAGTAAAGAAATAATTTTAACATTTGGCTGCATATCCATAGCAAGCAGTGTCTGCTTCAGTTCTGTAACGCATAGAGGCTTCCGCAAAGGGCATATGGCGATTGACTTGGCCATCAGTGTCCTCTTCAATTATTGTCCTCACTGTAAAATAAAAGAAATTCCATTGACAGAAAAAAAAAAATATGGAAATAATAATAATAATAATAATAATAATAATAATAGGTTTATCTGTACAGCACTTTTCAGACAATACATGAAGCTCAAAGTGCTTTCTATTTCAAATAATAAAAATGAGAAACACAACACACACACACACACACACACACACAAAAGAACATTAAAAATTCATAATTGCGGAGAAAGCAAGCCATTTAAGATCAAATAAGATAAAAGATGTTTGAAAACATACAGTAAGTAATTTAAAAATACCAATGGGAATCCATGTGAAGCATCCACAATAAAAGGAAGGTTCAATTAAAAAGGTATGTTTTAAGTGTTGTTTAAAAATGGCAACAGAGCCTGCCATTCTAATGTCTTTGGGTAAGTAGTTCCACAGTTTTGGATCATGACTAAAAAAAGCTGCATCATGCTGAATTTCATCATGATGCAAATAGAATATTAAAGGGCTATCACAGGTTGCAATTTTTTCCCCCAGTTACTCATATTAGTTTTGCTCCTTGCAGCAATCAGAAAGCAAAAAATCCACCCTCAATACAGTCCTTGCATAAACTCAAAATGATTTATGATTGTTCGGGATGATGGTGTCCTGACCGTTAGGAGGCATAGGTTAAGTGATTAAGCAACTCCATTCAGGTTTTTATTATAGGCTGAAGCCACGCAGATAGTAACTTAGCACAAAATATGTATGGGTGGCAGCCAACAAAGAAAAAAAAAAGGAAAAATATGACGAATATCAAATGTAACAAACATAATAGTCAACCACCCCATATCCCCCTCCCACTCTCACAATCTCTCTGAGGTCAGCACAATGGCTAAAGCCTATCTGGACTCAATTTTTTCAGAATGGCATCAATATTAATTAATTTTTCAAATTTACTTGGATTGTTCTTCCACCAAGAGATGTATTTTATATCTCAGTAGTGAATGAAAGCATCGTGATGAGTCAGAGTTCGGGAGATCATTCCCGAACCACTCGGCAGTGGAATCACCACATCTTTTTTTAGACCCGGCTGTTGGACATGTTGGAGTGTGGAAGTCTCGCTACAGTAAACTATTCCCAGAAAAAGCTACACATAGTTCCACAGAACTAATTTCCCCACTACATGCTGTCCTCTTTCACCGAAAGTGTTCCACTCTCATGCTGGTGTGGGGCATCTGTGGCAGCGATTAGCTCTCGCGTCCCAGCTGGGAACCAGATACTCTGCTCCTGTTCCATTCCCATGTAACCTCACTATATGCCTGACTGACTGGGGCTATCACAACTATACAATTACGCAAAGGGAAGAGGCAATGTGGGGAAAATAGAGGTTATACATGTTTAAATCCCTCTTGCTCTTGTGAAGCTAAAACTGGCTTTCTCACTGCGGGATATTGTTCCTGACTGTAATTAGCTAAGGAAATTGTAAATTATTGATTTTTCCACTGTCATCAGTGGACATCTGATGTGAATATGAGCGTGTCTGTCTGAATGAAAAAAATTATCCGTGAGATTACGTGCAGGATGTAGCTTTGGAAACGCAGGAGGTTTCCTTCCAATGCATTATCCACTCAGCTACCACATAAATGCATTCCGCAGAATATTTTGTTTCAAAAACATTCCCCAAAAATTTCATGGTAGGTTTTAATATTTGCAGTCATTTGTTTATTTTGATGTGGATACTGTCCAGATACATTTGCTTCAGAAATATTTTGCCTAATGCTGGCAGTGAGTTAAGCCAGGTTTTTACGCAAAATGTACGCAGAACTGCCCATATAGTAATTGCTCACTTAAAGAAGTGCACATTATTGAAATTATGAAGATGGTGAGGCTTTTTTTTAACTTCATATCAAATCATATATATGTGTAAGCATAATCGAAATGGCTACAATAAAAATATATTGCTGAACAATTAAAAAATACCAGAATATTACAAAAGGTGTTAAAAAGTCTGTGGTTAGAAAGCAGATTGTGTTCCAGTGTACACATTCTGCAGGCAGGCAGGCAGATGTTTACAATTACTTGTCATCTTTTGGAATCCGTATCACAGCTCACAGGCGACAGCGGGGTTAAAGGTGGCATTACTCACAGCCTTTCAAGTTCAATATTGTTAATTGTCAGTGAAAGGGTACGTCCAAGTGCATTTGTTAATGCAGGCATCGAAAACAAACGATTTTATTGATTTGTGAAAATATTTAAATGAACATGGCCTTCCTGAAGACTTTGAAAGTAGTTATGGTACCTATAAATATCATTCATTTTGATAAAGCTGTAATGGGGACGTTCATATTTGGTTGACACCAAGACACCAAGTCGTAAATCACCATTTGTCAACTTCATAAGGCCATTTTGTGGCATTTGTCTCATGGCTTCCTAAGGAATTGTCAGATCTGTCTCCCGCAGTTTATCAGAGCTGTGAGCCACAGGTTTACTGAGTCTGATATCTGTATTAACTGTCATTCAATTGAAGTTCATATCAGGAAGACATATTTTATCCTTTCCTTTTTCCCTTTTTTTTTGTTGTTTATTGGAACTTAACTCTCAGTCTCAATTTTATGCCTGAAACTTTTTCCAGAAGAACTGGGCCAGGGATATGTTTACCACTGTGTTACATCACCTAGCCTTTAAAATGCTCCAAAAAATGTTTCTGGAACTCAGGACACCAATTGTTCCAGTTTTAAGGATTTTTTTTTTTTTTTTTTTTTTGCCATTCTCCTGTGATGTATATCTCCAGCTGCTCAAGAGATCCTGCTCTGGACTGCTGAGTTGGCTCACTCAGCAAAGGTGCTATTTACAGCGCAAGAGCAGCCACCTCGGCATCAGATTGAATGCAGCCATGCCAGTGCCATGTGTGGCCAGCAACCTCGTGAGAGCAGCTCATAATTGGCTTTATTTTTTCCAGGGAAATGGGATGGATACAGTCATTGCAGGTTAGCATAATTCATTGTTTAAGTGCCTTCCATTGGCCCACCGGGTGCTTTCTTGCTAATACTTTATTTAGATAGTCCGTCCACAGAGTTTATAGAGTATTTAAAACATTTCAACAGCTTATTAGTTGACATTTAACAATTCAAGGGTTTCACCTGCGCATTTGAAGGGCACACTCAGTGTAATACTGAGCCATCGCATTCTCAGCCCCATCAGCACCACACTTGAGCTGTGCAACAGCTACTGTGTCCGCCTCCAACCCCCCCCCACACACACACACACACACATACACACTTCAAAACACATGCTAAGCCCCTCACACTGTAATCCAGCCGGTTACTGCTGACAGTTCATTTCCGCCTGTTGAATGTCATGATTGTCTAGCTGGAGCACAAATGTTGCAAAAATAAGGAGACGGTACAGTGCATCAGTTTCCAATGCAAAATTGCGAAATGCGAAAAATGGTGACCCGCAGATGTAAAACACGTTACCAGTCATTCACACCTTCAGACTTTCTTCAGCTGCACAACTTAGATACAACAGACTGTGCAGTTTGGGAGCTTAACAATCATGCAGCATGTCTGATTGGAGTATTTCAGCTTAATTCCAAAGACTTAGGAGGAATTTATACATCGAAATAAAAATATACAGTTGTGTGCAGTGATGATTGTACACCACCACTTTTGTCTAAAAGGGGTCCTAATCAGTGGCGGCTCGTGAACTGGCAACAGCGGAGGCTCAAACAATCCCTTAAAATTAATGATTTGTCATGACCTTTTGTCAATCATTATTTTAAATTACCATTACAGAAACTCTGAAAACTCTCAACATTATCAGGTGTGGCCAGTTTTCATTTATAACGCATACCTGTCACCTCTCACGCATTCGTTGTGAGTTTAACCCACATGGAAAGAATCTATATGAACATATATGCACATATATGCAACCTATGTGCCACATATATGCAGCATATATGCGCATATAGGCCAAATTCAGGTACATATATGTGCTTATAGTGGACATATAGGTCTCCTATATAGCTCATATACCCAGTGGCAGGTTCTGTTTGTCACACCTATTGTATAGCTCATATCTCACTTTTGCAACTGTCATACATGATGCCTAGCTCATATTTTTATTCTCAAGGTAATATCTGCATATTAGTCCAAAGTCCCTTACAGAAATAACAAGAATTTCACGCAATAACTTATTAATCGCATGTGAACACGTGAAATTGGCATCACGTTTGATCCTAAATACATGTTGACATGTGACAACGGCATGTTATGTGTAAGCCAGTCATTATCAACTATGGCAAGTGAGAGGAAACAAAAAGCTATGATATCAACACAAATATCTAATACTATTTGTTACATTTTTTTCCTGAAACATTAACAAGGTCACCAATTCTTTCTTGACCATACATAATTCCATTCTATGAAGATTGAGTTGAGTATTGTGGAAGAGAAGGAAATGTATAAAAACAAAATGGTTTGATTATATTTCATCAATTATGCATTTTTCCAAGTTTAAGTCACTGCCAGATTCACCTCATTAGATAAAATTGGATTCACATCATTACAGCTCATACACATCCACTGAAAGGTTATACACTATACTGTTACATCTACCGAATGGCAAAGTTTTCTATCTTGTCTGTAATGCAGTTCCTTGATGAATATGGCTCCGAGGTCCTTAGTCTAAATGTAGCAAAATAAAACAAAAATAACAAAATAATAGTACACAGATGAACATACATTCAAGTAAACATGCCTTTCAAAAGTCATTTTCATCCCCACATCTATTTGAGCATTTCACTGTGGTTAATGAATTTGAAGACAAAGTCTACATTTCTGTTCACAGTTTTAATGAACAGACACTTGTCTTTTATCTGAGATGCTTGTGTGGCAACTAAAGGTCCCAGACTTTTTCCTACAGGGATGAAATAACAAGGATTCTTAAATTCCCACACGGAAAGAACCTATATAAACATATAGGTTTCAATCCCCGCCCAGTGGTCGGCAGTTCTTTTCAGAAGTAGCGCGCAATTGGCCAATGCGCTACAGGGATGCAAATTGCGAAGGGCCTGCTGGGAAGGGTTATGTAGATTAGAGTTCCCCTAGGCGCGTCCTGTTGGTCAGTCGGGCGTTAATAAAATTGATTAAAATCATCAATTAATTTTGTCTTTCTCATTCTGAGTTTGCAGCGTTGTGGATAGTAAATGCTGTAGGTTGACAATCAAATGAGTGCGAGCTTGGAAGTGAGATCGAAAATTAATAGTACTTCCCTGGGTTGTCAATAGGAGGTCATATAATGTGGAGGAAGCCCAAATACTTGTTCATCATTCCCTAATTGGCTCTCCCCAATTCAAGCGCGGTCAAACGGGGAAAAAAAAAAATTTAGTTTTAATATAGGGCCACATATAGGTTTTGCATATATGTGACATATAGGTATATATACAGTGCCTGACAAAAGTCTTGTCGCATAAGGACATAGTAACTAAAAATAGCATATAACTTTATTTCTAACCAATCAATTGTTACAATAAATGGTCCATTTTAATGTCAAGGGCTTTCACATTAATAATTTGGCGCAAAATGAAACCGTCAAAAAGTGTTCTGATGTTCACAGCTTGGCTAAGCCCATAACATCTGTTTTTGCTAGGACAAAAGTCTTGTCGTCTCTTCAGATGATGCAACAAATCGCAGATTAGAGTTTGACCTATGACAAATACTGTAATTAACACATTCCCAGATGTGTATAGAAATAACCCCAGCACACCAGACTTTCATATGAGGTGCGACTAGACCTCTGACAACGTACCAAAGATTCAACCACAGACCAAAGTGCTGATCATCAAGAGCCTGAAGACTGAGTCTGCTGCTGAGGTGGCAGACATCTTTAATGTATCCAAATGTCAAGTGGAGGGATGAGAAAAAGATTTGAAGAAACTGGTGACGTTCATGGCAAGCACAGGTCAGACAGACCCCCGGTATGACAACTGTTTGAAAGGACCGTTTGTTGCTTCAACTGTACAAGGCTAGCCCTTCTTCAACTACAGCGGTTACATGAGGAAATGTCACCAAAAATCCCGGTATCTACAAGAAGAGTTTGTCAAATTCTCTCTCAAAGTGGTTTTCATAGCCAAATTAGTACACAGAAGTCTGCATTAAACAGAAAACAAAAACCTGCATTGCATTTGCCAAGGCCCACAGCTCGCAGAAAGGATTGATACTGGAAAAAGCGGCTGAAAGTTTATTTTTCTGGTGAATCATCCATTGAACTGCATGCCAGTCGCCGCACAAGACCTGTTGGAACCCTCATGGACCCAAGATTCTCCCAGAAAACAATCATGTTTGGTGGAGGAAAAATCATGGTTTGTTGTTACATCCAGTATGGGGGTGTGAGAAAGATCTGCAGAGTGGATGGCAACATCAACAGCCTGAAATATCAAGAAGTTCTTGCTGCCCTACTTATACTGCTGCTCCTTCTCATTCTTCTGCCTCCATGTCACAGTTCCTGAAAGCGAAGAAGGTGAAGGTACTCCAAGATTGGCCAACCAGTCATTGCCAAGACGTATGGATGCAGTCCTCCAAGCTCATGGGAGTCATACGCAATATTAATTCTTTTTTCCAAGGCACCATGGTCTATGTTCTGATATTATAGTGGCATATTTGTGTATTCAAAATAAAGTGTATGTATAATTTCCACATTTTTTTTTCAATGCGACAAGACTTTTGTCCAAGCAAAATCTGACCTTTCTGTACAAATTAAATTATAAAACTCAATCAATGACACAAAACTCTATTTTGGTACATTTCGCATAATCTAGAGGGCTTTGCCTTTCATATAAGCCATTTTTGATTCCAATTGATCAACTACAAGTCAGGTTATTATTTTTTGTTCCTACAACTTGGATAAGTGACAAGACTTTTGTCAGGCACTGTATGTACCTATAATATATGAAAACGGCCGATTTTATGTATGTCGCATCTATGCGAAACCTATATTTGGCCCTATTTTAAAACTTATATGTTTATATAGGTTCTCTCCGTGTGGGAAGTGGCATATTTACGTTCCTCTGCTATAGTCAGCAATTATTCAATCAACGCGTATGTAAGAGATTCTCGAGCGGAATTGAAGTCCTTGTGCATGGAGGGGTTGGAAGCCATGAAATTGCGTTAAAACATTTCAAATGATCTTATTTCATTTGAACTATCATGAAATGCATGCTTTGCTTCCAACCCCTGAGTACAGAAAAGCGTGAGAAGTCCAGAGTCGTAATCGGTATACGTTATAAACTGAAAACTGGCCACACCTGATAATGTTGAGAGTTTTCGGAGTTTTTGTAATGGTAATTTAACTTAATGATTGAAAACGTTGGTTACGTATTGTAACTCCCGATTCTATGAGTATGAGCGAAGCCCTTCAAGGCTATCGCTCTTGGGTTTATCCTTCTACTCTGAAGATTTTCAGCACAATGGCCCCACTCAGGTCCACATCCACGGCATATTACACTTGCGTGACCTGAGTTCGGCTCCCAAGCTTTTTCTTCTGCTGACAATGGTGGAGCACGTGGGGCAGAAAACTTAAAGGGCTATGCTCATACTCATAGAATCTGGGGTTACAATGCCACACCAACGTTCTATTTCGTATGAGCTTCGCCCTTTAAGGCTGTCGCTATTGGGATAAAGGGCGAAGCCGGATGTAGTCTTTGCCCCACTGAGACACCAGCGTAAAAGCATTTACACACACTCAGCTTACCCCACACGCGCAGGAGTCAAACAATATCCAACTTGTCAGCGATAGCCCCCCGTAGCGAAAGAGAATGACGCGTTGGATTCAGCCCTGACGCGACCGATGTTCTCGCTTTCGAGAGACAGTCGACTAGTCAACCCGGTTGACCTACTGTGTTGTAATAAATTCATCAAATCCATCCACACAACATCCCTGCTGCTGTGCTAAAGCAGGACGAAAGTTACACATTGTAACTAGTCCCAAAGAACAGAGCTGGGATGCGAGGATTCCTATCCGACTTTCCCAGATAAATAGCTTATGTTGGGGAACGAGCAAGGACGAACGTCATGTATCGTGACAGTCCCTTGAGCTCAACAAATAAGTGTGATGGGAAAAACTGAAACATCTGCTAGCTACGAAACGCAGCCAACGAAAAACATTTCTGCACCTCGAGAAATCAATTCATTGTATAGATAGACATAAAAGAAGGAACATGCAGATGTCAGCCACTGCTGCTCTCCTGAGCATGGGCGTAGTTTTGATTTCAAAGGTGGGGGGGGGGAGACACATTTCTGGTGCAAATTCTCAAAAGGGCTTTAATTCTGAAGTAGAACAAAATAACCATGTTTTTTGATCATTAAATAAAATAAATTTAATACAAAATACATCAGAAAGTAATGAAATTGATCAAAATATTGGCGTACCCCATATGGTGGAAAAGAGCGCAGTAAAACCACCCTGGAAATGAAGTGGGTTATGGGGGTTACCACTTAATCTCATGTAATTTTTCACCCATTGCTGAAATTGAGTTAGAATTTGCAATAACAGTACTCTGATAGCTGCCATCAAAGCAATATGAATATCAAACCAGAAAGCACTCAGAGAGCACAGCACCTCCGCTATGCCAAGGCAACTCTGTTATTTTCGTTGGCTGATGTAGGGTATTGTTGCATGCCATCGCCAGGTGCCAGCAAAACCCAAAAGCACGCCGATTGGAAATCCGGCCCATTGGAAAGACTTGGATTTGTACTTTGGCCAATATCTCAGCTGTCCTTTGGCGTAGATATGCCAAAATCTAATCACTTGTTCCTCTTGTGCTACTCTAACATCCTGCAAAGTTTGGTTGAAATCTATGTGGCCATTTTTGAGATATCCTGCTAACAAAAAGACAAACGCACCCTGGCGAAAACATACATCTCCTTGGAGGAGGTGAAATATGTATTTACCTTAGAACCTGAGCCCAGCGGCTTTTAAAGCCACATTATGTGGGAATTGGAATTTTTTCAAAACTGCGCCCCCTCAGGTTCTGCGTGCAAGACCACTGTTGTAAATACAAGTCACATGCTTCACCTCCAAACACCCCAGGAAAGCAGTAAATGCCAGAGTAATAACTGTTGAAGCTTGCTAGTGAAGTTAGGGCAAAAACCACATCACATCGCTTAAATATGACAATTATTTTCAAAGATTTTTCTTAACTAACGTTAGCTAGCTAGCTAGATGGCTATATAATCTCAACAATAATGTAATTTGCAATTGTATACGGAACAACATAAGGCAGCTAATGATAATGTCTCCAGCCAAAGTGCATGCTTGCTGTGTTCAGCTAACAAGAAGCTGTGAGAGGTTGTGTGGGCGTGATCGTGTTGAAATCAACCAATCATAAGAGGGCTAGTGCCTCCCCCTAGCAGTGTGTATGCCCTCCCGAGAAGCTTATTGCCTGCAAAGCCAGTTTTAACTTGTTTTCAGCCAATCAAAGTTGTCAAAACTTCTCCCCTTCCTATCTCGTTTGGGAATCACACATTCGAGCTTCAGTGCAGGGTAAACGTTCAGCAATCAGTGGTTCTCAAACTTGGTCCTGGCGGCCCTCTGTGTATGCTGGTTTTTGTTCCAACCATAATTGCAATCTTAGGATTTTAAAAAGCTGTTGATTTGTCTTAATTAGGTGCAGTTATCTTTAGAGCAGTTATTTATCCTCTTCAGCCACATTTGACAAATCTATACATGCCATGAAGAATAAAAATTCCATATCCAAGTTAAGATATATTAAAAACTAGTACAAATAACTGCTGAGGGAAATTTAACCAAACATTTAATCAATGTGAACAATTGGTTAATCAACAAACAATAGGTTTCTCACTAATTATTTATTGGCAAACAATAAAGTCGCATCAGTTTTGTGTCATGTTTATTAAGTTCAGGCAAATTATTTTGAGAGAACTCAAAACAAGCACTGTCAGCAACCTAATTTGGAGCTTACTGATTTTGTCAGTCTAATTTGATCTGTTTAATAATGTTTTCACCTGAAAATCCTCACAATATAGATAATAAGCACAATTTGTTCAAGGATTTTTATTCTTCACGGCACAATGGATATGTCCATCAAAACGTGGCTAAAGATGGTAAATAACTGCGCTTGACATGGAATGCAGCTAATTAAGACAAATAAACAGATAGTTAAAATCCTACGATTGCAACTGTGGTTGGAACAAAACCCAGCATACACAGTGGGGCGCCAGGACCAAGTTCGAGAACCACCGGCATAGGTCAACATGCTGATTTACCCCGGAAAGAAATGATCCACTTAAAGGGGACCTATTATGCTGATCCTTCTTTTAATACATATTAATAATGTTATAATGTTGGTTGTCCATGCTCAACCTCTGAAAAGTTTCTAAACATAAGATACAGGGGTTTTGCCGTAATCCAAGAACGTGATTTCATGAGCGTGATTTCCTCTCTGAACAGCTCCTCCCGAGATCTTCACGAGATCTAGGCAAAACCTGACGTCAGGTTGTGCCATCCAATTAGTAAAGACCTAGCCAGAGCCAACCACTGCGCTGGACCTGCCCACACCGGAAACTATTCTAGCAGGCACTAACAATGGCAGATCATACTATGCTTTAGTAGCGTCTACACTTTTGGAAATACAAAAGAAGAGCCGCAGATCATTTGAGGTGCAATTTTTTCAGTATCTCTCCCAAAGCTGCTTGTCCGTTTACTTTTGGACGCGAAGAAAAACAACTATTTCTCTTCCAAAAGACGATGCCACCAGAAATCAGTGGGTAGCTTTTTTTGTTTGCTGGCAGCAAACAGCCATGGCCAAAGGGAACGTTAGCTGATTGTGCTCAGCATTTCACCAAGGACAGCTTTGTTAATAAGGGATAATTCGACACAGGATAAGCTTTTCAGCTGTTTCTCAAACCTGAAGCAGTTGCATTGATCAAGCGCTCGGAGCCACAAGCTGTAAGTAACGATATAACAGCAAATAATGTAAGTGAAGCTAACGTGTTACGGGTGGCTGCTGGCTAGCAGGACTGCTAATGATAGTTAGCACTAACAACTGGCCTCAAGCGCAGGCTTTCTAAAATATCTGAAGATAAAGCCTGGATCTGTCGCGACTGTCCGTGACTCACAGACACAGAAGCTGCAAGTTGCTTTTACTGCATAAGCCAACCTGACGTGATAGCCAGTTGATTGTGGCTGTAGCACTGCGGCTAACGTAGCCAAGTTACTGTTGCTAATTTGCTAATTTGCTGTTCCAAATATGCAACAGTGATATCAGGGGAAATTCTACAGAAGGTGTGAGAACATAAACCACTTTCAGCCACTTTTTTGAAGCTAACTTTTTATACTTGTTTGTAATTTGGATGCTTGGTACAACTGTCCACGGTAACGGAACTGGCTGTCTGTAAAACCTGTATTGCAAGGGTTTGTCTCTGTGGTTGTTATGACCGCTCGGTTACCAGCTACTGCATGTTAGTTTGCGTGCCGTGCTAATTAAAAATTCTCCTGGTAACATATATGCGGTAATTCTGATCGGTATGCTTGTGTGACTTCGGTAAGCATAAATGTGGCAGTTTCATCATAATCTTGCCCAATTGTAGCCACCACGGTTGAAGCTAACCGGAGAGGTGCTGTATGTGTCCGCAAAGTTGGGCTGAAAAGCACAATTAGACCAGACGCTGGTTTTGCAGAGCTTGGGATACGTGTTTGGGTTTGTTTACGGCTGCTTGTGATCGGTTCACTTATCCATGACCGGGATCAGCCGGATGCTTCACAAATGTCTGGGCAAGCTCTTTGGTGCTACCGAGAAAGCAATGCAAAACGCAGAAGCTCTACCGTGTCTGGTATAACAAATAATTTCTCTGCACTACCATGACATAATTTCATCCCCCTTTAGAAATTATTGTGGCTAATAAAAGCCGAAAGAGGCAGAGATTAAATAGGAAATTCTTTCCTGTAGAAGTGATCGATTCGCTTGCTCCACATAAGCAACTTGTCCGCACTAACGGAACTTACGGTCTGTTTATGTTCATAACGTAACCGAGCTCTCTCAAGCTGTCGCGTACTATCCATAAAGCTGCTTTCACATCGGATGCGAAATGAATTTTTCGCGAGACAGATTAGCCTACATTTAAAGTCAATGCAAAGATGCGAATACACGCGTTATGGGCGTGTTAAGCAACTTTCACACCGGACACGAAACAAATTTTTCGCGCAGCAGGTTACATTCAAAGTCAATGCAAAGAGGCGAATACACGCGTTATGGGCGCATTAAGCAGCTTTCACACGGGACGCGAAACAAATTTTTTGCGCAACAGATTACATTCAAAGTCAATGCAAAGACGCGAATACGGGCACATCAAGCCGCTTTCACACCAGACGCGAAACAAATTTTTTGCGCGACAGATTACATTCAAAGTCATGACCACTTATCAGCTACTGCATGTTAGTTCCCATGCTCTGCTAATTAAAAATGCTCCTGGTTAACTCATATGCAGCGATTCTGATCGGTATGCTTGTGTTATTTCGGTAAGCATCAATGTGGCAGTTTCATCATAATGTTTCCTGATTGTAGCCACTGCAGTTGAAGCTAACCGGAGAGGTGCAGTTAGACCAGACGTAGGTTTTGCAAAGCTTGGGGTGCGTTTTTGGGTGCTTGTGAAACGATCGCTTTATTTATCCATGACCGGGGTCAGCCTGATACTTCTCCAATGTCTGGGCAAGGTCTCTGATGCTACCGGTGAAAGTAACAGGGAAAAGTACAGGCTATAACATGTCTGGTATCACAAACGATTTCTCTGCATTGCTGTCGATTAAATATTAAATCGGCGACTGAATATTAAATTCTTTCCTGTAAAAGTGATCGATTCGCTAGCTCCACATAAGCAACGGTTCACGCAAACTGAACTTACGGTCTGTAAAACCTGTATTATGCTCATAACATAACCGAGCTCTAGCTAGCTCTCGCACACTATCCATAACGCGCCCATTCTCCGCGAGGAAACGCTTGTCATTCCGATGCAATAAGTAGACCATTACCATGGGCAATTTCGAAAAGGCCGTTTAGCCTGGAGCTTTCGCCCCTCCGTCATATACCAGCGCAGAAGCTGTTAGTTTCTCCACGCTAACGACACACCACAGTTATGCACACGAACCAGCAGGTCCTTATAATACACACCGAAGCAGTCCATAAGCTGTTGGTCCACTTTTAGCTGCTCCTCACTGTCTATGTTTCCCTCTAAACTCAGACCCACCAGATTTCTACGGTCTCCGGTCTACACGTGGGTATGTCGACCCGTTCTACAAATGTGTCTATATGGGGTGGATTCTAGCTTTACCTGCATCCTAGCTATAAAGTAGAAAAACCGCTGTACTCACCACTGTCGCCAGAGCAAACTGTAGCTGATAGCAAATTTTAGCTTGAGCTGCCAGATTTTCGACTTTCGTCCTCCACTTTAAGCTGCTGCGTTTATTAGAACAAGTTCATTTCATTAGATCTATATTCAAGTATAACGTTAGATTATGGAATTTGCCCGCCGCTTCCTTATCAGATTGCAGACGTGTCTCCGTTTCACTCTGGGGAGCCAGACCGAAAAACTGCGTTCTGCAGCCTCGTCCGCCCAACTCCGCCCTCCACAGAGCTGGCCAGTCAGAAGAAAGTGGGTACACGGGAGTGGGGGGCCATAGCGGAAGAGCCACCCCAATGAGGCGTTTCAGGCAGAGACTACAATGGACTACAAATGGGGTTTTTTGAGGATGGCAGTATGAGCTAAATAAGGACCCTGTTTGGGCTTTGAACAATCAGGAGTACTCTAGGGGAGTCCTAGATCAAAATATAACCTTGGAAATATAGCATAATAGGTCCCCTTCAAGTGGTCCTGAAAACCAGATTAAACTTCAAGTTACCTCGAAAATATCAAATCCTGCTGTAGTGCAGTCCCAGCTCAGATCTGAACAGAGACGTGCGCTCAGGGGAGGCAGTTACTTCTCCTTTTTATCGCTAGATTTTGTCAACCTGTTTCCACGTATTATGCCTAATTGACAATCAATCAATTTTAACTTTTTTTCTTTTTTACCAAACAATTAAGACCTAGCCTAGGCTGTATGTAGCCTGTTATGACTAAGAGGTGATAGCAACAAAAAGATTCATTTACATTTATGCTTTGATTTGAGACTGCAAGTATGTAAATCTTAATAATTAATTAGAAAAAAACTCAACTCCCTCAGTAATTCTGTGTATCGTTTTGACCTTTTGTTTATCGGTTTATGAAAGAAGACTGGAAATAAACTGCCTATTTTTTTGAATGGCATTAAAAAGTGCGTATTTAAGGGGGTAAACATTATCGTAAACATATTGACCACACATTGAAAGCCGCATAAGAAAGATTTAAATATTTGTTAATGGCATTGCGTTAGCTTCCTGTAAGCAAATATGAACACATTTGCTGTCTCGTGAGCATTTTAAGCTTGATGCACTGAGCAATAATGTTGTGGATGAAATTGACACGTCATTCTGCCGTTTAGTGTGAGTAAATTAGTTAATCAATCCTCTGATTCCTAATCAAGCAAAGTAATAGTGAGTTATCGTTTGTTTAACGGTGAGGATTCTGCCTCCCCTCACTGACCTCCGACGGCACCTCACTGGATCTGAATTGTCATGACCAGGGATGAAACGATATTGACTGATTTAATCGGTATTTGTTTGCTAAGTAGCTCACTTTAACAATAAATTGCCCACATCAACTACGTCATTTATGGAAGTTCCTAATACTGTTTATCTATGTAGCTAGCTATATAAGCGGAAAGCAAGCAGTTCCCTGCAAAATATAAGTTTGTAAATTGGGTTTCATGTGACTCACACAGTTTTTTCTTTATATGAAATCTAATGTAATCCGTCTTCGGTGGTGAGGGGGTTTAGACATCGTGATTCGCTAGCGTTTTGATGCTGTCAAAGCCTACTATCTGTTTGAACGAAAGGCGGGACTTGGAGTGAAGAAGGGAGGGAAGGTCGAAAAGGATTGGCCACTGGCAGCTTGCGCGGGCATTATTTCTTCGAGGTCTTAGTGTGTGCAGTGTTTTTTTTTTTTTACATTTAGACAGTAAAAAGTGGGGGGTCCAATGCTGCCTTTTCAAAAAGTGCAGGGGACATGTCCCCCGTGTCCCCCCCGTAAATTACGCCCCTGCTCCTGAGTAGAGATGTGGAGGAGGACAAGCCCTTGCAAATGTGCGCGAAAAACTCTGGGGGAGGACGATTCCCGCATGGTTTCGCTTGCGCTGAAGCATTACACAGTCAATGAACTGTTTGTAGAGAAGCGGTGCTTTCGACGAAGAGATTTAGAGTTTGCACAATTGCCTACTCTTAGCTATGGTAAATGCTAAGAGGAGCGCTGCATTCCAATACAAATACTTGAACGAAAAATTAGAGATATAGGCTTAAGAGGAGCTTCTCTTGGCGCGCGTATTAACAATGGTAAAAGCCATCACGGTGTTGGGAGGTGCGCGATTGGTCGTTGCTTCCTAAAGCGCCGTGGTACGCTGAAAAATTGCGGCCCTTCCCAGTGGCCAAACCCATAATCTTTGACCTATTACAGGGAAATGACTGATCGCACCATTCAGCTGCATAAGGGCATCCATCTACCATGGAATCAGCCACGGTGCTCCAATTAGCAGTTGTATCAGTATGGGGAACCATGACACGCTCGTGCACTCTGGGGCCACAAGTATGACTGAGAAGTCTTCCTCTTGGATTCGTGTCAGAAGTCGGGGAATCAGAGAAATTGGGGGGAAAGCGTAAAGTAGAGCTTTGGGCCACGGTCTGTGGGAGAAGGCGTCCACTCCTAGCCAGGGGTCGTCCTTAGCGCTTATTGAAAACCATAACGTACACTGAGCATCCTCTCTTGAAGCAAACAAGTCCACTTTTGCTTCGCCGAACCGGTGCCATAATCTCCACTCCACTCATTCTGAGAAGGTCCCCCACGTGACATCTGATCCACGACTCGGTTTTGTTTTCCGAGATTAAAATGTGCTCTTATTGAGTGCAGATTTGCGTGAAACCATAATAAAATGCTTCTAACAATTTCCAGAAGCCGGGCTGAGCGAACACTGCCTTGGCGGTTTATGTAGGCTGCCGCCGTCATATTGTCTGTCCTTTTTACAACATGCTTATCTGTCAAAATCGGAGCAAAGTGTTTGAGCACTTTGAGCACCGTGGACAATTCGAGACAGCTTATGTGCTGGGAGCAGGACTGTGGCTATTTCCCCCCCACAACATGTGACTGACACATTCCACCCCAGCCTGTATGAGACGCATCCGTGAACACTGAGATGTGCGATGTGACTCTCCCCAGGGGAACCCCCCTTGTTAGAACTCAGCGGTTGTTCCAATAGGCCAAATCTGATTGCACAGATGGGGGAATAAATAACAGGCGCCTTTTCTGCCAAACTGGGTTGAGGCAAAGGTGACTGAACCACCTCTGGACTTTTCTCATGTGAAGAAGTCCCAGAGGGACGGCCACATGACTAGCTGACATCATGCCCAGTAAGCGCATCAAAGACAGAACTGTTACCACCCTGTGAGGCTTAATGCGAGACAGGAGGGAGCGAAGTGCCTCCAATCTGGCAGGGGACAGCTTCGCTCTCATGGAGATGGAATCCATGTGCACTACTAAGTAATTTATCCATTGGGATAAATTTTGCCAGTTTACCACAAAACCCAGGCAAGTCATGTGACCAATCAGTTCTACGGAATGGAGCGCTGCTCCTTCCTTCAAAGATGCCATTACAATCAAATTGTCCAAGTAAAAAAGGACTCTAATGCCCTTCCTGTGTAGCGGTTCTAACGCCACCTCCACGCATTTAGAAAAAGTGCGTGGGACCAGCAAATAACCGAAGGGTAGGCGATTGTACTGAAAGCGTACCCCTTTGAAGGAGAAACGCAAAAATTTTCTGCGTTTAGGAATGATAGGGACATGAAAATAGGCATCTTTTAAGTCGATGGATGTGAACCAATCGTCTTGACGCACACACTCCAGTGCATGCTTTACTGTGAGCATGTGAAAAGGTTTTCTCGCAATTGTTTTGTTGAAAAAAGACAGGTCGAGAATCGGTCTCATTCCACCTGTCTTCTTGGGCACTAGGAAGTAGCGAGAGTAAAATCCCTCCTTCTCCTCACTCGGGGAAACTGTGGATATTACTCCCTTCCTTAACAGTTTGCTTAGCTCTGACGTTAGAGCCACTGTCTTCGATCAAGATGACATGACAGATTCAATCACTCCGCTAAACAGCAGAGGCGGAGATGCAACTGAAGAGTATAGCCCTTTTCTATTGTTCTCCTCAGCCATCCACTCAAGGAAAATAAGCTTTGCCACGCTGAGAAATGCTCAGAGAGCGAGCAAGCAAACGTCTGAGGGGATTTCGCAGAATTTTCTGACAGCCAAAGTAGGGCCTTCTCTGCCGCTGTGCGTGAGGCACAGCATACAGGAGAGACGGGCAGAGCCGCGTTGCTGTCATAATCCGCGATTAGGAGCAGTGTTGTGCCATCTAGAGGAGCCCACACTAGCCTGCACCTCTAAGTGGACAGTGGGGATGGGCGTAGAGTGTGCAGTTGATGTTGTGACAGCAAGCGAGTTAAGCTTGCTTTCTTTAGCTCGTGAAAATAAACCACTGTCGCTGCAGACCGAACTTGTGGTCTTAAGTGAACGAGGCACCGCGCTTTCCGTTGAGCCAAGACCGCTGTTTATATGCAAACTGGCAGATTCCGCATTGTATGAATGTGTGGCAGAGAAAATTCGCGTTTGGGGATTATGTGTCCAAACAGTTGCTAAAATCTCAGAAGAGACAAATGCAAACTGTTTAAAATGGAATTGCTCCTCATGAACAGGGAGGTGGCCCTGAAAAGGGCCGTTGTAAGATGGCAGACACTTAACCCCGGCTGACAGTCACTGTCTTCTCTGCTTCCACAGTGGCTCAGACGGAGGATTCGTCCACGTGCAAGCTGCGCGACTGAGGGGGCGACGAGTCGTAGCGGTGGACGGTGGAAGACGTGCAGTGGCAGGTTGGAGGGGAGTGGCCTGAGGCGCAGGAGCAGCAGTGGCTGCTGGGCGTCTGTGCCAACTTCGGATGTCCCTCCGATCTCACCAAGAGCCCTGGGCGCGCTGTGGGTGAGACTCAGCACGCCCCCAATGAGTGTGCTTCTTAACTCTTTCGGCTTCCTCCATCGCCTCCTGCAGATGGGTGGTAGCCTCTTGCAGTAGAGGCCCAAACAGCCCAACAGAGCTGATGGGGCTGTCCAGCAACCCTTTCCTAATCTGTTCTGGCAGATTGGAGATATTTAGCCACACGTTGCACTGCAGAACCTTCTGCCAGGCCATGATCCTCCCTTGCGCTACAGTGGTGGCCATGCACAAGGTCAGAATCGCAGCTGTTGTCTTCCCGATGTCAGCTGCTAACTCCGGTGGCAAGGAGTTAGGTTGTGTCGCCAAAGTAGATAAATACGAGGCTAGCAACACAACATTATTCATGGCTGCAGAAGATTGGGCAGTGCACTGGTGGGACCGGTCAGTTAGTCGCGCGGTCACCTGATCCTTCGGCGATGGAGGCGTAGGCTTACATCGACCAAAAAACGAAGCCTTCAGGAGCAGGATGGTGGCTAAACTCTGCTCTAAAGGAGGCACAGATGGGAATCCTTGCTGAGGCGCACCCTCGAGGACTGTGAAGGGCACGTACCGCGTTACCGGCGCCCTTAGCTTCCCAGGTTCGGTGAAGGGGGGGACGCATCTCAGGGACACGCAGTCAGACAGGATTCTTCTTCTTAGCCTCTTCCTCTTGAGCGTAGTAGTCACCAAAGAGCGTGTTGCTCGGTGTTGCTGGACGCTCCACTGGTACCGTAATATTCTTCATCCTTGCCGCCTTCTGAATGATCTCCGGCAAACCCTTCAGTAATGTGGTGCACGTCGGTTGATCGTGCGGAATAGTGGAAGAAGGCCACCGTAGCGAGACTTCCTCGTCACCACACTCGACATCCATATCCCCCAGCGGGAGGAAGGGAGAATCCGAGAACGGAACGGAAAAGGGAGGAGAGTCAGAAGACTCTACCCCATAATCCTCTGCCCTAGGTGACGACTGATCTGCAAACCCCGTAGCCTCTTCAGTGGTGAAAGACCCCCGACCAGCCCAGGAGTCTTCGCAATCCTCTTCCTGCGTCATGGCAAAAGCGTCAGTCCGTCTCTGCAGCTCCTGCATTGGCAGGAGGGCACAGTACGGGCAAGCAGCTTGAGGAGTTAAGGCGAGGCCGGCATGAGTCGCTCCAAGGCACGCCTTGCAGCGGGGATGTAGATCACTCGGCAGTATGTAGCCAGTACGGCACGCAAGACAGAGGCAAACAGTTCTCACAGACTGAATTGTCTTCATCTTCAGAACTACGCAGATAATTCTTCGCGCTGAATAAAAAATGGGAACCGAACGCAGGTCACGCGAATATAATATACAGTGGATGCGCACCTGATTGGGGCCATCGTACAGGACAATGGCAGGAAAGAAAATCTTCAGAGCTGCGCATGCGCAGAGGGATAAACCCAATAGCGACAGCCTTAAAGGGCGAAGCTGATACGAAATAGAACAGGTCGTGACCAATCGTTAATTTTAAGGGATTGTTTGAGCTCCTCCTGTTGCCAGTTCACGAGCCGCCACTGGTCCTAATATATTACTTCTCTAAATTTTTTTGGTGAAAATGTATTTCAAAAAATACTATTGTAGGCAATGAGAACAAAAAAATCATTCCCACAGGTATATTGAGGTAAAAATATGTGTAATAAACAAAAACACTGAAAATTTTTTAATGACAATTGAGAGGTGTCGACTCTTGCACAGCCTGAATGCATGTTTGAAGGCTCAATCCATGATTATTGATGCAAAAAAATTGTTTAGACTGGTGAGGCAACATTGTTCGGCAAAATTACCTCTGACGGTCAGTTGTTCCAGTGTATAAGCTGACATGAACTTTGAGCATTGTCACAGTGTTAAACATGATGGCACCACAGGAGGAGCTCTCTGAGATTGTTTGTAGCCGCACTGTGGCCCTACATGATGCTGAAGACGTTAAATGCTGCCATGGCACTGTAAGAAACCCTATCAAGCATTTCAAAGAGACTGGTTTGCTGAAAACTAGTGGCAATAGAGGTGCAAAATGGAAGTTAAGTGCCTCTGATGTTCATTATCTGTGAATGACAAGTAAAACTAAAAATTGGCAGTTGACAACATGACAACTCTCTGATGATATCAATTGCACCAGTAGAGAAGAGATGACAGAGATGAAAGTATCAAGATTTACTTTTTCAGATACCTGGGTGAAAATGGTCTGATTGGTTGTGTTGCTGCCAAGAGCTGGCAAGATCAAAAAAAGACTTGAGTTTGCCAAGAAATTCAAAGATTGGACTGCAATGGACTGGGAACAAGTCATTTGGACCATGAATCAAAATTCAAAAGTTTCTCATCCAAACACAGAACATTTAAAAAATGACTGTTTAACCCCCTCAGTGAAACATTGAGGTAGTAATATTATGGGTGGGGTTCAGACTGCTCAAAAGGAGCCGGTGATCTCACATAAAATGAAATCTGAGTTTTCCGCAGCTTTCATGAATCCAGTGTAGGTTTTTAGTACCCAGGGATTTTATGTGTAAATTTACCCATAAATTTGCTAACGTTTCATGAATGAGATCCATTGTTATTTTTGTTTTTACTATATATAATTATCTGTTCACTTATTTTCATCTATATGATCCAACAGTACATGAAATAAATTGTTGAATAGTACTACGTTTTCTGATTGATCTTTAAATAAAGTGAATAATCATCACTGCTCACTACTGTATTTTACTACCATTGTCCATTTTAACGCTAATGACATTTGATCACCAGTTGATCCCTATTTTACAACCGACCATGGGTGAATTAGCAATAGATGCTCTGATTCATATTCGCAGCTAACGTTGGGACGTAGAGCGCCCTAATCTTGCCCATGCCTAAATTCTGCTGCCGTCACCTTGTCCATACCAGGCGATGTTGTTGCCCATGACAGGTAGTAGTCTTTAATTTAAACACTACTTACTGTAGTTGGGCAAAGGTGCTTCAGAAAACGGTGAAATGAAATGTTTCTACTTATTGATGAATGTGTCATAAAGATCGCAAGATTGTTAAGATTGTTTAAATCTAAATCAGGTCAAAATTTAGTGTGATGACCCCTTGCCTTAAAATTAGGCACACAGGCCTATACCGCTGATCTATATAGAATAACTGGATTGCTGACGTGATAGAGAACTGCGTTGGGAGGTTGAAGCAAGCGGAGGTGGTCGAGCAGCCATATTACTATGCCCGGTAGTAAGCAACCCTTATATAGTATTCTATGGGAGAGATGTGACGATGTGCAGCTTTCCAATGCAGAGTGGCATTTTTTGGGGGATGTGGCGAGACAATGCACTGGTTGTAGTAAAGACAGATAAACATAAATCAATTTCAATGAATATATTGCTTATTATGAGCCACTGGCAATCTACCTTAACGGCAGATAACGTGTCAACGTTAGCCCGGCTAGCGGTTATTATTAGAATACTTCAAATTAAAGGTTGATTATGGAGAATGCGTATTAAAAGCTATTATTTTCAAAAATAATACATCCACGGTGCATTTAGAGGGGTGCAGAATCAAAGTATTTCTTTTCTGTAAAAAAATATATTTAGTCTGAATTAAATAATTTAAAATTTTTGACTGGTTCGACAATGACTTCCTGTTTACATCGTACAAGACAATAGCGGCTGGGGCATTGCAGGTAGCCAAATACGGTCTCTATGCTCGGCACAGCTAGACTGGCACTGAGTAATATGGCGGAGTCTGCAAGTCCTGCTGCAGCTGCTTCAGAGCCCTGGCGAACGGTGCGTTATCCGTCCCAGCAGCAGAGTGACCGGAGAAAGGCAAAAACGAGAGTCAAAATCGGCGAAGCATATGCTTGTGCAGGCTGATCACTTGACACACTCGGCAACGAACCTGGCAACCCGACTGCTGGAATTATTTTCTGTTGTTGTGACTATGATCTTGAGACACTAGATGTCAGTATTCTGGTCATATTCCATAATCAACCTTTAATGTTAGCTAACGTGATCCATCACGCTAGCCTAAAGCTACCTAGATTACTGAGCTGAAGTTAACAATATAAATCAATGTCACACGCCGTAAATTAGATAATCCAATAATACTGATGTGCAACACTGTCTATAATATTAGATCAGACTAGCTATACAACAAAACTAGGTGTTGAGTGGTCAAATCATTAAGGCTAATTTACACCAGCCCAGCACTAAAACAGGGTAATAAATCACTGTTGACGGACAAATTTAATTTTGCCAGGTTATCAATGAGGATGAAACGTTAGAGCTACTTAAATAGATAATGTGATTCACACTCGACAATGAATGGCAGGCAATTTTACATACATCTCCATAACGCACAACTCACTTCACTTCTCATGTGACTGCTGATTTAGAGTCTTTGATAAGTTTACATTGCGTTCTCTATAGCGAACCCACTTTCGCTTCATAGGAAAATTAGCCTAGCATCATAGCAGCTACTGAGTGGAGACATCATAGGAGAAAACTCAATACAAGACATCCGTTGGGACTTACGTGTGGCAGATTCCACAGAAAAAGTGACCAACAGGTCCCACTGTAACTAACAGGATGAAATAATAAATTAATGGTATATATGTGGTTTATTTCATTGATAACATAAAAACAAATGGTTACAGGAAGTTTTAGACCTAGATCACTGCAATTTTGGTTAAAAAAAAAAAAAAAGTGAATTTAAAAATTCGGTCTTGTTGCTAATGTTACATGTGTGACGGTGGGAAGGATTTCCTTAGTGTAAGTGTAGTCACCTGATTGGACTGAGCTCATGTGACTTGTACACTGGTAGCTCATGCACTTCCTTGTTCTTTGTTTCAAACTCAAAGAGCGCTGGACGTGCTGATGCGGCAGGAAAACTCGGCTGTGTTTTGATTTTGTTTGAGCCGGCGGTGATAAAATTATCCATGCCTCGCTATTTTAAGCCCGTGATCCACTTACGCTTTTAAGGTTTCCGATTGTCCCGATTCTCCCCTTCCGACCAGTTACGAGCGATAAGAGTGGAAATTTCTGTTACGCGCAAGACATAGGTGGATCATGACTTCCGACCTGTACCGACCCTTCCGCTTGAATAAGACAGGTTCCGACTGGATCTGATCATGCGGATCCCTCTTCCGACAAAATCAAACCAGTTTGATTTTGTCGGAAAGTATGAGTTGTCGGAAGGATGCGGGAGTATCGGTTCCTCAAGTGCAAACTAGGTGGCGAATATTTCCTCTGCAATTAGCCAATTAGAAACCGTTTACAAAAACAACCGCCATCTTTATTGTTGACGTTGGCAAAAATCAATCGGAAATGCTCGCGTTAGTGGATCATGGGATAAAAATTTTTCCCCAATCACTCTGACTTTCTACGATTGTTTGGATGGTTCGGATGGTTCCCGGCGCTTCCAAAAGCTTCCGACTGGCCACGATTGCTTGCGTGCGGAAGCCTTGAAAGCGTAAGTGGATCACAGGCATTATAAGTATAACAGCATAGGATTCCGTGTTTGGGAGAAGTGGCGTCCTTAACAGACGAGCAGGTATTTATCTGTTGGCGTTTTCGTTGGCAATGTTTGCTACATAGTAAATTTGGTAGAGACTGATGGCATTGCTTTTGTTATAGTCTCCTGTATTGAGACGGATCCAAATAGCGGGGACAGCTTATTGGAAACATTCGGGGACAGTAAGTTTTAAGAGGTAATTGTGATTAGTCATTTTTAAAGAATCATTGTCAATGTTAAATGTATGAATTGCCATTTTGCATACTAAATGATATTGAAGTATAATGGTTCTGTTTGTTAGGCTACAAGCAATTACCGCACGTGTGCCTGCTTAGCCAGCTAATACGGGCAAACGACTGAACTCAGGTAGTTCTTTGATTGTGTAATATCAAGTAATTTGTGCATGTATTTCACATAGCTTTGTATTTCGAAAATGAATGGAATTGCCATTTTGCATGCCAAATGATATAAAAGAAAAATGGTTATTTGTCGTTTGCTAGGCTATAAGCAACTACTAAATATGTGCCTGCTTAGCCAGCTAAGACGGGCAACCGACTGAACTCAGGTAGTTCTTTGAATGTGTAATATGAAGTAATTTGTGCATGTATTTCACATTGCTATTTATTTTGAAAATGAACGTAAAGCTGACGTGTTCCTTGTCTACTATGTGATTTCAGGAGCGCTGTGTAACCACTGTTTTTTCCCACACTGGGTTTTTTTAGTTAAAATATATTAAGCTGACTAGATTCAGTAGAAGAATTTTAGCTATAAACATACAGGACGTAGGGTGCAATTGTATCTGAGTAGGTTACTTTGTAAAACCACCTCAACCCTTTATTTATTTATTTATTTGGGTTATTTTTAGTTGGCAAGGTCCTTTTCTTTTTTTGATTTCTTTACTTTGGGCAGTCGCTGCTGGGGTACATTTAGAGAGGGGACTTGGGTCTTTCACCTATTCCGTGTGTGGTGTGTTGCCTGCCCCTTCGGGCAGTAGTGAGTAGCTTATCTGGTGGTTTGGGGTGCAGTGTTTCTTCTTGTGGTTTATGTGTGCTGTATAGTGAATAGCCCCTGTGGCGGCTCACGTCTGCTGTGTAGTGAATAGCCGTTGTAACTTGGCTTCTGTTTGCTGTGTAGCGAATAGTCACTGTGTTTTGGCCGTGTCTGCTGCATGGTGAGTGGCCAGCCCGAGTGCTACTCCTTAGCCCATATAGCCTATAGGCTTAACGGTGGGATTCCTGTGTCTCGCCTCTGGGGGAGACTCCAGTGGCGGCTGACCCATTTTTACCTTTGCCCTTAATGTTTTCCTTAATGGGGTTTTATCTTTTTCTTTTGTGAATTGACTTTGCGGTTGGGCCTTTACATTGTTAGCCATTTCTTGGCTTGTCGCACCTGCCACTGTGTGCCCCATTTCGAAGCACACTTGTTTTTACTTTTTTTAAATTCAAACAGTAATTTATTAAAGTGATCTATTTGTGTACACTGTCTCTTTTCGTCATTCATTAACTGGTGAACTCAAACGAGGGAAAAGTGTCATTGGTGACCTTAGTGGGGGTTACACATGGACGGAAAATTGGTTTTCACAGGACGGAACTGAAACGTCTGCTGCCAACAGTCCTCCTGTACACAGGATATTTAAATGCCACCATGACTGTTGTGCATTAATATCAAGATAACTGCATTTTTTTAAGATCACAGAAGACAACGATTGTTTCTGTAGCAAGAGATAATTTTTTTTTGAACTGCTGGATAGATATTATGGGCAAGTATATTGAGCAGTTTGCACATCAGGCTTAGCTGAGGAGTTAAATCCAGGTGTTATGTATGAGTGTTTTATGTGAAGCACTGTATATCATTTGTAAATGGAGATTTGCTACATACTATTTGTGCTGCCTTACTGGTCAGCTATTTGTTTATTTTGTTCATCATTTAGCACTCTCTGGTGGTGTGTCTGTAGAAAAACATGATCTGATGCAATACCACTTGTTTGTGATGAAATAGACTAGTGCCTTCTAGAGGTTTCTGGCTTCTTCTTGCCTGGAGGGGGCCGGATCACCCAGGAGTCCCGTAGATCTTTCCAGAATAGTCCTAGTCTTTATAAATGCCGTGATTTTGCTCAGTTGGAGAGAGTTTTTTTCTTTGCATCAGTGTTAATTAGTGGCATTAGAGTGTTATTATAAGATTGCACAGTGGATTATTTGTAGAAATTTTTGGACCTAATCACTGAAGAATACATTTGTTTAAGTTGTCATTGCTGGTTCTCTTTGTTGTGATTTTCAAGTCATAACAAATTGGAGGTTCCGCCGAGATATTCCATTCATTGGATCAACCATTGGATTCACCAAAGATTAAAGCTGAGATATCATTTTAAATCTTGTAACTATTTGAAAAACCAGCAATCATGACTTTTGGCTGTTGAAAATTTTTTGAAAACTCCAACCCAGGAATCAATTGTGCTGGCAAAGAAGAAGGACTTGCTGCAAATAGGCTCAACCCTTGGATTATCTGATATGAAATCATCAATGAAGAAACAAGAAATATTCAACATTTAGGTGCAACATTTCATCGATGAAGATATCTTTGGGGAAGAAGCAGCAGAATTGATTAAAGATGTAGAAGTGTCTGCAACAGAGCTGAAAAGACTTGAGATGCAGCTACGCCAGAAACAACTAGAACTGGAAGAAAGAAGGTTGGAGAAGGAGAGAACTGGAAGAAAGAAGGTTGGAGACGGAAGAAAGAAGGTTGGAGAAAGAGAAACAACTAGAACTAGAAGAAAAGAGGTTGGAGAAAGAGAAAGAACTAGAAGAAAAAAGGATGCAGTATGAACTGGAAATGAAGAAAATAGAAGCAGGTACTGTAACAAAATCTTTTGGACTTTCTGATCATTTTGATGTGGTTAAACATATCAGACTTGTTCCTCCCTTCCTAGAAAGTGATGTAGATCAATACTTCACCCATTTTGAAAAAAATTGCTGAAAATTTGAAATGGCCAAAAGAGCATTGGACAGTGATGTTCCAAAGTGTTCTTACTGGTAAAGCTAGGAAAATCTATAACCAGTTATCTGTCCAACAGTGTTCTAATTATGATTTTGTCAAATCTGCCGTTCTGAAGGGTTATGAATTGGTCCCTGAGGCTTACAGGCAAAAATTTAGGAATTCTCGCAAGGAAGCCAGTCAAACTCATGTTGAATTTGGCAGGTTGAAGGAACAGTTGTTGAGGCAAGTTGAGAAAAGTTTTGAAAGTTGAGAAAGATTTTGGCAGAATGAGGCAACTTATTCTGGTTGAGGAATTCAAAAGGTGTATCCAGTCTGATATCAAGACTTTCCTTGAGGAGAAACAAGCCATTACGTTGCAAGATGTTTCCACCCAGGCTGATAGTTACGCATTGACTCATAAGTCTTCTTTTGTCCAAAAATCCACTTTTTCTAAACTTCATGGCAAGTCTCAGTCCAAGACTTCTTCTAATAACACTTCTATGATTCCAAGGCCACTTCTGAGAGGAAACCTTCCAGTGAGAAGCAATCCTCTGATTCTTTACCTTCTGTGTCTTGCCAATACTGCAAAAAGCAAGGTCACCTTATTTCTGAGTGTTATGCTCTCAAGAAAAAACAACAACGAGAAGAAACTAAGCCAACTGCTTTCACTAGGAGAGAATCTCTTGTATCAAAGGTCAGTTCGCCTGATCTTCTGCCTTCTGTGTCTGATTCTGTTATGGAGGGTTTTGAGCCATTCATCACCGATGGTTTTGTCTCACTTTCACATGATTTTTCCTCATCTGCTCCTGTTCGAATTCTAAGGGATACTGGGTCTTCCCAAAGTCTTATTCTTGTAGATATTCTGCCCTTTTCGGACAAATCGTCAACTCAGGCTAATGTCCTTATTCAAGGAGTAGAATGTGGTTTTACAAGTGTGCCTCTGCATAATGTTCATCTCAAATCAGACTTAGTCTCTGGGCCTGTTACTGTTGGAGTTAGGCCTTCTCTTCCTTTCAAAGGTGTTCATTTGCTTCTTGGTAATGATCTTGCTGGGGATAAGGTTGCGCCCTACCCTGTTGTAACTGACACTCCTTTGATTGATCAAGAATCTGAATCTATAATGGAGGAAATTCCAGACCTCTATCCTTCATGTGCAGTTACCCGTTCTATGGCCAAAAAGGCTATTCAAGATGATGCTGACCTGGACTTCAACCTGGCTGACACCTTCATTGGGCAGTCTTTTCATCAGGAACCTTCCAGTCCTGAGATGTCTGGGAAATCTTCAGACTTGTCCTTGTCAGGTCATTCTAATGACATTCTGTCTCGGAAACAACTTATTCAGGAGCGACAAAAAGTTCATGATCTAGCGCATCTTCTTCCACAGGCTGCAAGTGAACAAGACGCTACTCAAGTTCCTGTCTGTTTTTACTACAAAAATGGTGTGCTTATGAGAAAGTGGCATCCACCTGATGTTTCTGCAGATGAAGAGTGGATGATCACCCATCAAATTGTTCTTCCAACTTATCTTCAAGAAACTCTTAGTCTGGCCCATGACAATCCAATGTCAGGTCATTTGGGTATCAAGAAGACCCTTCAACGTGTCAGGAATCATTTCCTCTGGCCCTCCATGAGGTCCGATGTACAGGAGTACTGCAAATCCTGTCATACTTGTCAAATGGTTGGGAAGCCCAACCAGAATATTCCAAAGGCTGGACTTAAACCCATTCCCGCTTTTGAAGAACCTTTCAGTCGGATCATCATTGACTGTGTTGGGCCTTTGCCGAAGACTAGATCTGGTTGTGAGTACCTACTGACTATCATGTGTGCTTCAACCTGGTTTCCTGAGGTAATTCCACTTCATAATATCAAGGTGAAGACTATCATCAAGGCTCTTACCAAGTTTTTCTGCTTTGTTGGTCTTCCTAAGTCTATTCAGTCTGATCAAGGGTCAAATTTCATGTCTGGCATATTTCAACAAGTTATGCATGAGCTGGGTATTAAATAATACAGGTCATCAGCTTACCATCCTGAGAGTCAAGGTGCTTTGGAGAGGTTCCATCAAACCCTGAAGAACATGATAAGGACCTACTACCTTGACACAGAGAAAGACTGGGATGAAGGTGTCTATCTTCTTCTGTTTGCCGCCCGTGAAGCTGTTCAGGAGTCTCTAGGGTTCAGTCCTTTTGAGCTTGTATTTGGGCATACAGTCCGTGGACCTCTGAAGCTTCTGAAGGAAAAGTTGCTAGCCGAAGATGATGTCCCAATGAACTTGCTTCAGTACGTCTCTGACTTCCATAATCATCTCTCTAAGGCTTGTGACTTTCCTAAGTCTAATCTCAAAGAAGCTCAGGGCAAAATGAAACCCAGATATGACCTTCATTCCCAAGATTGAAGTTTTAAAGCTGGTGACAAAAACCTTGCACTTTTGCCAGTTCCTGGAAACTCTCTAAGAGCCCGATATTTCGGCCCTTACACTGTCCTCAAAAAGGTCAGTGATCTAAATTACGTAATTTTAATCCCTGGAAGGAGAAAACAAAAACAAATGTGTCACATCAACATGCTGAAAGAATACAGTGACAGAGACACACAACAAAAGCCAGTCAATGTGGTAAATACGATTGAACTGGAAAATTCTGAAAAAAATTGTGACTGCCCCTTGGAAAATGAACCTGGTCCAGCCAAACTTGAAAATTCAGACATTCTTCAAAATATTGACAGCAGGCGCCCCGGTGGCTCATCGGTCTAAGCGCGCATACCATAAAGGCTGTGTCCTTCCCACAGCGACCTTGGTTCGACTCCAGCTCAGGTCATTTGCTGCATGTCTTCCCCCATTCTTCTCCCCAACTTTCCTGTCTCTCTACACTGTATAAGTATCAATAAAGGAAAAATTCCCAAAAAAAAAATATTGACAGCAAGCTTATATTTGAATATAGTCACATATTCCCTGACGTTCCATCAAGGACTGATATGGTTTACCATGATGTCATCCTACAAGATAATGCAAAGCCTGTAAAACAGCATCCTTACAGAATGAATCCAGAGAAGCAGAAATACCTTAAACAAGAGGTCAAATACCTACTTGAAAATGACTTTGTTGAACCAAGTAACAGTGACTGGAGTTCTCCATGCATCCTAGTCCCGAAACCCAATGGAACATATAGAATGGTAACAGACTACAGGAAAGTGAATGCTTTTTTGAAAATGGACTCATATCCTATTCCCAGGATTGATGACTGCATTGGCAAAGTTGGAAAGTCAAAGTATGTCACCAAGTTTGATCTCCTCAAGGGCTTCTGGTGGATCCCTCTAACAGACAGAGGAGGAGATCTCCTCTGGAGATCTCTGCCTTTGTCACACCAGATGGATTGTGCCAATACAACGTGATGCCCTTTGGAATGAAAAATTCTCCAGCCACCTTCCAACGTCTGGTAAACAGAGTGATCGCTGGACTACCAGGATGTTAGGCCTACATTGATGACATAATCATCACCAGCGACAGCTTCCAACAGCACCTCACCTACATCAGAGACATCAGCATAGTGAGTGATGCCAAGCTATCAACCTTGTTAAAAGTGACTTTTGTAGAGCTACAGTTGTTTACTTAGGTCATATTGTAGGACAGGGTCAAGTCAAACCAATTGATGCAAAGTAAAAGTTATCACTGAATTTCCTGAGCCTACAACTAAAAGACAACTAATGAGATTTCTAGGGATGACTGGCTACTACAGAAAATTCTGTAAAAATTTCTCCATCATTTCTGAACCTTTGACAAATTTACTGAAGAAAAATGCAAAATTTGTTTGGGATGAAAAATGTCAAAATTCATTTGACCAACTGAAAGCCATCCTCAAAAACGCACTAGTTCTCTTATCTCCTAATTTAATAAAGAAGCTCAAGTTGGCTGTTGATGCCGGTGATATTGGTGCAGGCACAGTTTTACTGCAAGAAGACACTGATGTAGTAGGTCATCCTGTTTGTTACTTTTCCAAAAAGTTTGATAAACATCAAAAAAACTATTCAACGATTGAAAAAGAATGTTTGGAACTTGTTTTGGCTTTACAACATTTTGAAGTCTATTTGACTTGTTCAGCTACTTCAATCAAGGTCTTCAGTGATCACAATCCCCTCACATTCTTACATAAGATCAAAAACAAGAATCAAAGATTACTGAGATGGAGTTTACTTTTGCAAGAGTATGATTTAGATATTTCTCACATCAGGGGAAAAGATAATGTTATTCCAGATGCACTTTCACGCATGTTAATTTTACTTCTCTATTTTATTGTGAAAATTGCACTGGTTGTTGAGTATATGATTGTTATAATGATCAATGATACTTTATGTGTAAAGTTTCAAGATTATACTGATTATAAAACCATGTTAATTTTAACAAAAGAAAGCTTGTAGCAAACCTTTCTTTTCTTAAAGAGGGGAGGTGTTATGTATGAGTGTTTTATGTGAAGCACTGTATATCATTTGTAAATGGAGATTTGTTACTCACTATTTGTGCTGCCTTACTGGTCAGCTATTTGTTTATTTTGTTCATCATTTAGCACCCTCTGGTGGTATGTCTGTAGAAAAACATGATCTGATGCAATACCACTCGTTTGTGATGAAATAGACTAGTGCTTTCTAGAAGTTTCTGGCTTCTTCTTGCCTGGAGGGCAATATTATGTCTCTGCAGACCCGGAGGCAGCAGTTTCAGGACCGCATTTCTAGGACCTTAGTTTTCTGCAACAGCGCCACCTATCGAACTGGATGACAGCAAGACCCAGAGGCAGCAGTTCCAGGACCGCACTTTCAGGACCGCATTTCTAGGACCTTAGGTTTTCTGCGACAGCGCCACCTATCGAACTGGATGACAGCAAATACTATTGAGTGTCTAACGATAATATTGAAGGTTTATTCCACCCACATGCCAGAATAATTGTGATTCATTATTAGTTTTAATCATGATTCATTACTAAAGGTTTATTCCACCCAAATGCCACAATAATTGTGATTCATAATTAAAGTTTTAATTGTGATTCATTATTAAAGGTTTATTCCACCCCAATGCCAAAACAATTGTGATTCATATTATCCCAATATCATCAAAATATGCAGATTCACACCCGCATTTCCGGGACCGCAGTTCTAGGCCCCTAGGTTTTATAATATTGGAGGTTTAGTCCACCCATGTACTACTTAATACAATATTTAAGGTACTTTAACTATAATATTGGAGGTTTATTCCACCCAAATGCCAAAATAATTGATTCATATTATCCCAATATCATCAAAATATGCCTAAATTCTTAAAATGGCTCTAAAACATACCAGAATCATTTTACCTTACATTTTGTTTAGAAACATAGGACGTCTTTTTTTTTTTTGAACATCCTTTTTATTGAAATACACAAAAAAAGTTGCAATGTAATTTGCATAAGCACAGCTTGAAATCTGCACAGTAAAGCGAGGGCAGGGGTTCTCAACTGGCCTCACATTGGGACCCACATTTTCCCATGGTCATTACATCGTGACCCACTTTTATAGAATCCAACCAAGCAAATATATTTTTCAATAACAGCCTTTGAAAACACATACGCTCTCTTTTTAAACATACATACACATTTATTTATATGCGCAAAGTGCATTTCAGAGCACTTTAAGAAAATGAGGAACATGAAAACTGCATTAGTGAATAACATGCAATTAAATACCAAAACTGCACAAAATAAATAAGGCCACAAAACTTAATATTTCCCGTCTATGAATCTCTCTGCATTCAGAGCACAAAATGAGGAGGAACATGACAATTGCATGTATAAAAGTGAATAAAATAAAATATCAAAACTGCACAAAATGAATATGGCCACAGAACTAAATATTTAACTTCTATGAATATTTCTGCATTCAGAGCACAAAATGAGGAGGAACATAACTGCATGTATAAAAGTGAATAAAATATCAAAAATGCACAAAATAAATAAGGCCACAAAACTAAATCGTTCCCGTCTATGAATCTCTCTGCATTCAGAGCACAAAATGAGGAGGAACATGACAACTGTATGTATAAAAGTGAATAAAATAAAATATCAAAACTGCACTTTTTTTTAAGCATTTTATTCTATAAAACCTTGTTTAATTTGAACATATTTCCAGTATTTCCAGTGGCTGGAGGAGGGATGGTGGCTGGAGGTGGGATGGTGGCTGGAGGAGGGATTGGAGGAGGAATTGACGCTGTAGGAGGGATGGTGGCTGGAGGAGGGATGGTGGGGAAAAGGGAAGGTTGCCTTGCCTCACAAATACTTTCATGCTTGCAGAAGTCTGCTTTGCGCAAAAGCATTGCCTTGCAGTACATGCAGTGGTAATGCCATTGTGGTCGGCAGTTCAAACCACATCTGTGAATGGTATACCCTGAAATATAAGAACATAAGAAACATAAGAATTATCACATTATCAAGTATTTTACAGTCAAAAACTTTGAAATGTAACTTATCAGTAATCTAAATCTGAATCAAGTATCAGGTCACCACAATCAAATTAGAGTACTGATTGATCTAATGGAACTGATAATTAAATTTGGGCTGTTCTCAATGCACAGAAAAATCAAACTTACATGTTAAAAGACAATGTTTGCAAACTTTACCTGCATGAAAAACTGCCCTGTTGAAATGTGAGTCCAGGTGAGATCTGACCTTGCTCAACTTTGTGGAATGAAACAAAGTCGGCCCACAGAATGGACAGTGGTAGGCTGTGCAGCATGTGCTGCACCTTTTCAAGTCAGGCAAACACTGGCCTTTTTGGATTGTTACATGCATCTTTAAAGGAAAAACAAAAACAGAACATAATTGATAAAACTGGACATTTAGATATCATTTCACAAGCATAACTTTTCTCAGAGTATAATACAGCATAAAAAATCTATCTGTTGTCCTGAATTGAGCTTAATTTTTGCCCTTGAGATTTGCAGCAAAGGTTAACGGCAGAGGTTTTCAAAGTGGTCACCCCCTTGGGGGGGGCTCCAAAAGGTTTCATGGGAGGCTCACTGAATGGAAGTGAAAATAGTATATTACTTATCAAAAAGCGATCACCTAGAATAGCCTGTGTGTGTAATTTGGATAAAGAGATGGTTCAGAGATATGGCGGTTTTGGTGGATTTTACTGTTTTCACACTTTCCCAGAGTCAGAATAAATGCCTTCTGACAGATCTTTTTATGTATTTGATGTAGTCAAGTTATGTAAACAGCAATATCAGATAATCAAATAACAATCACGATCTCATAGGCACCCAGGAACTGCGCAAAACTATGCTGAACAACAAAAGAAACGCAAGTTAATTAAAGATAGACCAGAAAATAAGTATGCACATAAGTATGATAGAAAATCAAATTTATCACTAGCGCATGCACATTTACATTAGTTTCATCAAACATTTTTGTTTTGCGGTCACTTTGACTGAGTAACCATGAGAGGATATTAACTAGCTAACTTGCGTCTCTTTTGTTGCTCAGTACATATAGGCTGACTACTAACTATGAGTGGGCGCCTTTTTCCAAGCTTTGTCTGAGGGGAGCCCCACGGTCAGACTTTGAAAACCCGGGTCTACATAATAATAAACTCTTAAGAATGCATATCATGCATTGTCTGTTTGATTAATATGCTGGCTAGAATTATCACGGTCATCAAGTAAACACACCAAGACGTTAAATGGCGCTACGGTTTTATTCAACACCTGCACAAATTCTTTTGCTATCCTAAACTAACAGATAGCAAGCTGTCACCAATGCATTTAAGTTACTATGACATATACATACTCATTTCAACTAATGAACGTTACCTTTGCTAATTCAAGACCGCAGAATTGACTTTGTACGTTAAACAAACGAACATTAGTACTCACATTTTTGATGTCGTACTCGATCAACTGACTGAGAAGGGTGTCATCTGACTCGCAAGGTGGCGCAAATGTGAAAACCAGAGGGTCCTAGAACTGCGGTCCTGAAAATGCAGTCCTGAAACTGCTGTCTCCGGTTCTGCAGGGACACCCTACTCCTGGGGGGCCAGATCACCCAGGACTCCCGTAGATCTTTCCAGAATAGTCCTAGTCTTTATAAATGCTGCGATTTTGCTCAGTTGGGGAGAGTTTTTTCTTTGCATCAGAGTTAATTAGTGGCATTAGAGTGTTATTATAAGATTGCACAGTGGATTATTTGTAGAAATTTTTGGACCTAATCACTGAAGAATAAATTTCTTTAATTTGTCATTGCTGGTTCTCTTTGTTGTGATTTCCAAGTCATAACATAGGCAACTCCTGAAAAACAAGGATTTGAGTGAACTCATCCATATTCTAAACGTGCCCGAGCTTGGTTGCTTGTGAATATTCAATAACGGATCCGGGTGTGCCATCTAGTGAAAGAATATTGTAACAGCGTGCATAAATCTGCAGCTCCATGTCCATTGGCGGACACATCTGCACAAAAAGGGTTTAAATACCCAAGATTTCGGGAATGTTTTCGCAGAAATTTGGGTCAGAAGCTGTCTCCACACATTGCTGAATAATGCTAACGTTATTTGTTGCCAACGTTATTACTGTGGACGGAAATTTTTACCTTTTTATGAGGGAAACAAACGCGAGTTGGTGAAAATTCTAGAAGGCCAGGAAGTAAACATCCTCTTGTGTATGCGCTTTACCCTGCTTTCAGACTACCGGTTGTTATAAAATAGGGACTGCAATCGGAACGCAGAGCAAACGTTACGACCGCACATCGGACAGAAATTACGTTCGCAGCCAAAACTGGCTTCACGGCATGAAATAGGGCTCAGGATATTTCAAAACGATATCTAGCATGGTAAAATAAAGAATGGGGAACATATTCCTGGCCATACCTTCAGTAGTAGATGTACTGTTCTTTTCACAGTGGCCCTGTTGCTAACGTTACGGGACTGGACAGAACATGTGTAATGTTCGCAACTGGATTAATGTATTGGATTCATTGACTGGGACAATTTTCTGTCCTGATATCGCCCAATTCCAGAATAAAGTCATCTTTTTAGAGAAAAGTAACAAAAGAACAACAACATCCATGCTTTTGTAGGTAAAAAATTTATTCTTTATTCTGTTGACATATTTTATTGAAAATACAGAGAGATGCTACATTTTTATTGGTTCAAAAATAAAAGTTGTCAATTGGTCACACTTTCTGTGGAATCTGCCCTATGCGTAATGCGCAATTGAATCTCACACCCAGTGTACCTAAAATAAAGACAACGGTTGACAAGATGCTAGCTTATGGCTAGTTTATTTTCTCATGAAGTTTTTAAAGCCTCCCCCCACACACACACACACAGAATAATAATACGTGCAAGACTGACATCTTGTCTTCTTCAGTCTCAATCACTTTCTACTTCAAATTCATTGTTCCACTGCCCCACTCAGGCGGGATGAACAAAGATCCGTATAGTTTTCCTATGATCCCCAGAACTCACTCATCGGTCGCACATATTGTAAATGCTGATGTTGTCCATTGAAAATGTTAAAGGCACGTACAACTGCTGCCGACTTAAGTTAAACCTGCTGCCGTTGAGGCACTTATCGTACAGTCAAGTCGAACTGAGGAGGTAACTTAAAATCCTGCCTTTTCAGTGTCCGTGAAAAGATATTCTCTCAATTAATTATATCGTTGGCTGCAATGTTTTCATTGTGAGTAATGTTCTGAGAGACTATAGATGGGCATAGGCTACCAATATGGTGGCAAGGTAACTTCAAAGTTATGATGTCATCAGCTATCCAGTTATTCTATTCATAGTTTTCACATGACGTCACAATTTAAAGTGAAGCCAGAAACGTTAGGACTTTGCTGACCGTTTTTAAATAGGCTTACTATGGCAGGCGCTGCACATATACAAGTGCCTATAACGTAATGTTTCTTAACATATTGTTCTTCTTTAGAGAGGTAATGTATATATCCAGGGGTTGAAACAAATAAAATAGAAAATGACAGAATTGTGAGGCTGCTCTGTGGAATGTCAAATATTACCCGCTATAATGAAACAGTGTTTTGCCCTCCAGGGGTATGCAGCAATCATGTGACTGAAAACTATGAATATAGATCAGTGGCCTATATGTTTTTGAAGTTTAATGAGATAATTGGCTGTTTGATTATTATTTTATATTTATATATTATTATTTTAAATTGATAGTGCACCTGACCACGTACAATGGGTTTATGTTTTTACATTACTACCATTTAATACTCCTAAAATAAAATAAGATGGGCCATGAATATACAGTATTTCCATGCTGGATTTTACAGTTCTCGACTCAGATGTCTGTTTAAATCATTAGCAAAATACTGAGAGAGCACAAGATGCTCCGTTTGTTGAGTTGTGCCCTATCCTTGTGAAGGCTAGGTCTCTCATAGTTAAGTGGAGAGGAGAGTCACACCCATCTCAAAGTCAGGCCCACACCTAATGACAATCTCAGGTGACACGCCTAAAACCAGGGATCAGGGGTCAGCGTGGATTTCAATGGCAGGAAAAACGCATGATCGTAAGTTATGCACCAGCTGATGTAATGTACGACTATGCCCACTTTTCACAGTGTGAAATATTACCATGTAGACTGGGATTCTAGCACTTGATGATGCCGACTTCCTCTCCCGCAGGATATGGGCCATCTTGGAAGTAACTGTCAGAGGTAGTTAAGTCTGTTGTTAAAGTAAAATAGTATCCAGGAGACAGTGAATTCTTTCCAAAAGATACCTCCTTTCATTGGTCTGTTGAGGAAATGTCTCAAAGGCAGTTTTGGTGGTTCATTGCAGTTTTTTTTTTCTAGTTTTAGTTTGTTGCTGAAACCATTAATACATTCTGAGATGATTTGAAAGATTATGAAATTTGTGTCAAAATACTTAAGGAGGCAATGCTGGTGATGGGCAATAAGGAAAAAAGTAATTTGTAATCTGACATTCAGCAAGTAATTCTTTTGAAGAGAGATTTATGTTTCCTAAGTGTTTGACGAAGGGTTTTCTTTGCTGAAGATTTTATGGAACCTCAACCATTTGTTTTGGCATTTTTATTGACTTAAATATAGCTTTGTGTTTGCTATTAGGTGTAAAAGGCCAGTGTAAAGACATTTTAGTGATTAATTTATTTATTGAGAAAGTCATGCCTTCTTGCTGGAAGTCACAGTTACCTTAGACAAAAATTGAACAGAAATATAAGTTACTGGTAAGAGCCTATTATGATCCACTAGTAACCCCGCTGTTGGTAAACAGCAGATTTGAAAAAGAAGAAAATAATTCTGCTCTGTCTTGATGAAATAAGTAAAATTTACACCGCAGCATATACAATATCTGCAGCCAAAACAAATTAGGACTGCCTCTGTTCAGCATCCTGGCTTATAAAAGAGCATGTACAGTGTTAAAGTTCATCACTTTGCCCCATTATATACATATATTACGGACCATTTTTTTTCTGTCACTGTTGGACAAGGTGTTATGATCCAGACAAGGAACCAGATGCAGTCTGCGAACAATTCAGTGACGGGGTTTATTGATAGTAATACAGTAATGACAGAGTGGGACGGAGCACAGTGTAGAAAGAGGGCAGTACATTTCAAATGGGCTAGGGTAAGGGGCATGTCCGCTCCCGGCCAGCGGCGTCTTGGGACAGAACCCAGATGGTGATCACCCTTGCCAGAGCAGAACTTTCAGATGACAGGTTGGTAAGAGTTCAGCAGGTACGCAGTCCCAATCCTGATGACCGTTGTAGGCTTGGGAGGTGTTCCTAATAAAATGGGCTGGGGAACAATCTGGGCATGTAGGTAAACAGGATCGTAGTCCCAATCCTAGAGACTGTAAAATAGGCTTGGGAGCATGGTCCTATTAATAAGACTAGGAAGAGTACTTCCATATTACTATTATTAAAGATTACGATACTCTCAGAAGTCATTAAATCCTAAAACTATGACCAAGGATAATGACTGGTTGGTGAATGGACCAATGAACTGGGGAATGAGCTTCTTCAAGGTCTTCCAGAGTGGGATATCTTTTGTAGTCAGCCATACTTTCTGGCCCACTTAGTGAGCAGGAGCTGGACGGTGACGAAATTTACCTTGCTTCTAGATGGCGGATTTGTGCTTGAGTTGTAATGCATGGGCTGTTCTCCATCCCCGGAGGGTGCAACGGACCAGGACCTGACCAGGGGGAACCACCACTTCTCTCTCCTTAGACTGGAATAAAGGCTGTTGATAACTTGGACAACATTGGAAAGGTGACATGCCTAGACCAGCAATGGATAGTATATTGTAAGCCAGCACCATCCAGGGAAGAAGACAGAACCCCCTGATGGGGTTTCCTTTCCATCAGGCAGCGCAGAGTCTTACCCAGCTCCTGGTTAAGCTTCTTCACCTGGGCGTTGGTCTCTAAGTGAAATCCCCAGGACAGGCAAGGGGTGGTGCCCACCAGGGCACAAAAGGCCTTCCAAAAGCAGCTGGTAAACTGAGGGCCGCAGTTAGAGACTATATCCTGAGATAACCTGTGGACATGAACCACATGGTGCGATAGGAGTTTGGCAGTCTCCTTAGTTAAGTGCATCTTAGCTAATGGCACAATATGGGCTGCCTTCAAGAACTGGTCCATGATGGAGAAGATGACCATGAACCCCTCTGACAAAGGCAACCCAGTGACAAAATCCATGGCAATGCTGGCCTACGGCCAGCTGGGAACCTCTGAGGGCTGGAGCAGATCACAAGGGCGCTGATTACTAGGTTTGGAAGAGGCATATACAGTAGAGGCTGCAACTAACTCCTAGGTATTTTAGCGGATGAAGGGCCACCAGAAGCACCAATGAATGAGTGAAAGGGTCCTCGAGATGCCAAGATGGTATGCCAGCTGAGAAGCATGGGAAAGGGCATTGCTTCTCAATCTCTCGGGAACGAAGAGACGATTGGGTGAAGTGTCCAGTGCTGGGGGACATAACTGCAATGTCTCTTTGACTTTGGACTGCACTTTTAGCTTGGTGGCTGCCAGAAGACATTCTCCCGGAGAACGATTTCAGGAAGATCTTCCAGCACAGGAGAGTACAGTCAAAATAAGGAGTCAGGCTTGGTATTTTTAGAAGACCAAGAAGTTGTTACACCTTGCGAAGAAGAGGGACCAACAAGCTTGCCATGGGTTCAGCATTTTGGCAGTCAAAATGCACTCCAGGTTGCGATTGTCCATCCAGACAAGAAAGGGAAGAATAGATCTCCCATGCCAAAGTCTTCACTCCTCAAAGGCAAGCTTCACTGCCAACAGCTCCTGGTCACCGATGAAGTAATTTCTCTTCGCTGGAGACAACCATCAAAATAAGAGGGCACTTGGAAATATCTTGCCATTGGCTACTTGCTGGGAGAAGACAGCTCCAGCATGACAACTAGGCATCAACTTCAACAATGAATTGGCACTGAGGATCTCAGAGCAAAAGGATGGGAGCGGTGGGGAACAAGTCTTTGAGATGGAGAAAGGTGGAGGTTCCCTGGGGGATCCAGTTGAAGGGAGTCTTGATGGAAGTAAGCACTGTCAAAGGGGTTGCCTCCTCTGTGGAATAACCTCGAATGAACCATCAGTAAAAATTGGCAAACCCAAGAAACCTCTGCTGCTGTTTTTGGTCCTTATGCTTAGGCTAATCCAGCGCAGCCTGCATTTTCTGGCGATCCATCTTCAAGGTGCACTGCATCAGAGTGAAGCCCAAGTAGGAGACAGTGGTGCCACTGAACTCACATTTTTCTGGTTTCAAGTTAAAGGTGATTTCCCAAAAAAATCTTTTAAAAACCAGGCGGACGTGGTTGGCAGTGGCGACTGGTCATTAGGGGCACCAGAAAGGACCGCAGGCAAATTACATTATTAATTCTCAAACATTATCTTATTATCTGCTAAAATGTATAGTCTATAAATTTGGCATTTTCCTAAATTGCATAGAATTTGTTTGGATTTAAGTTCAGGTTTATTGGTCTCTGTTTTGCTGCTTCAGACCAATCTCCTGATCCATGTCTACATGAATGGGGCTAGCCCCCCTTTGTGATGGCTGGTATTTCGAGACGCTAAATGCAGTGGCCGGAACGAAAGGAAGCACAGTAATATGACAAACACAGACAAAACAAAAGAGAGGGGTTCGCGCTTCCAAAGGACATAAATCTCGTCCAAGTAAAAATAAGGAAGCAACGCGAGCTAGACCAAACGAAATAAAGGAAAAATCTTGGAAGCCGATATCAAAAGATTAAGCACCAGGACGGTGCACAGGCAGAGGAAGAGAGAGGAAAAGAGAGAGATAATTTCCCTTACTAACTTACACTGTCCTCTTTGCAACTAATTCCTCACCAACTCTCTAGCTAGAGAACTTACGGGCTATAGTGCAATCGTAACACTGACACTCTAGCAAAGATGGCGAGGCGGAACTTGGGCATAAGTAGAGTCCGGGCGCAGCCCACAATTAATGCCAGCTGGCCAAAGAATCCGATGTGGGCAAAAATATATCATCCCGGACGAGAGTAACAAAGAAAGCTCCCAAACAAATGCTAACCTCCAAAACTATGACACCCTTACGCAATGCAATGTTTACGATACGTGTGAAAATGTAAGTATGCATGCTCAGAGTGTTGGCTGTATTAGTGGAGGTAGCATGAATTTGTTGACACGTGGGGCTGACAGCCCCAAGCCCCACTCAATGAGTGTATATATAACTGGAGAGGCTTCCGCCGCTTCCTTCTAAGGGCACAGTTGAAGAAACAAATATGGCGTCAAGTGCACTGCACTTCTCAATTTCCCATAGACAATAATGGAGAAATTCCTGCTATTTTCTGCCAAACTAAGGGGTCTTACGAAAAGATTTCAACATATTTGTGATCGAAAATCATATAAGAATGAATTTGAATGCGCAATTTTACATGACACTGTTCGAGACGGCGAAAATATAAAAACATCTTAATGGGAAGCACAGCACCAACTAGCCACTTGTCTAGCTGGCGTGTTTGGTAATCGAGTCACTGTAGACAGCTGTGATGGCAAACTTTATCTGTACATTTAGCTAGCTAGATAAACTTTGTTTAGCACAATAAACTCACGTTGCTTACAAAGGGTGATGGCCAGCTAGCTGTCATGCCCATGTAATGTTAGCCAAGTTGCATATCTACATATAGCATTAGCCATAGCGAATGACCTGGCAGAAACGTTCGTGTAACGTTAGTGGTGTTCATTCCGGATGAATTGTACAAATAAAAGCATCCTTATCAGACATCTGCCTATCTAGGGACTATTTAGAGAGCAAGCTGTGAGGTTTTTTTTTTTTTTTTTTTTTTTAACGATAACGCAATCCTAGGTGAGGCAGTCGACCAAACTGGCTAGCTTTCAATGATTGCCAGCGAAGATAGCGTTTCTGCATACTGCTCAGCTGTCTGTTCCGTTCTACATGTTCTTGTAGGCTATTCACCAATACTATGCGAGTGACCAATCAGAGTCAGATGTGAGTCATACTGATCTACCAATGGATTAAACATTGACTAAAACAACCTCTTATAACTTCGTTCTCGTAAAGCGTCAAGCAAAATTGTGCCTTGATTCATTTTTATAATGTAATCCAGTCCTACGCAGGAATGATTTACGATTGTATACCTTTTAGATAACAAAATAATAGCAGGAGTTTTTCCATTATAGTCAATGGGAAATTCAGAAATTCACTTATCCAGACCTGAAGTACATTATTGCCCTACCAAGTTTTTACACTTAAAAACTGCCACTGGTGGTGGGCATAGTCCTTCAGGGTTTTAGAGAAAACCTGGATATTTTCAAAGTAGACATAAACAAACCAAGAGACTATGTCTCCGTGGACATCATTAATGAGATTCTGGAACACAGCGGGGGTGTTAGTGAGCCCAAATGGCATCAACAGATATTCCTTGTGGCCAGAGGGGGTGTTAAATGCTGCCTCACACTCATCCCCTTTCCATATGCGCACAAGTAAGTATTGCACAGGTCCAGCTTGTTAAAGTTATGACATCCCTGGAAGTTGGAGAATGTTGTCTATCAAATGGAAAGGAATTAAGTAAGATAAACATATATGTAACTTGCTTCCTTTTGTCAAAGTTAGGCAGAATTCTTGATAGCAAAGGAGTTAAGCCCCTCATAATCAATGCAGGGACATAGATACCCATCTGTCTTCACCACAAAGAAGAAACCAGCTCTGGCTGGTGACAAAGCAGCTCGAATGATTGCTGATGCCAGGGACTGATATATATGGCCCTCCATAGCCTGGAATTCCTGTGTTGTAGCTGATCCCAAGGGGGTGATGTTTTGGGTAGCAGATTGATCACACAACTGTAGGGTTTATGTGGTGGAAATGAAGTAGCTTGGACTTCAGTGATTGCCTGACAAAGATTGTGATGGATAAAAAGAAGTCCTTTTAGCTCCGGTGGCTCCTCCTGATTGTTAGAGGAGGGAGGTGTAATCGGACTGGAAGGTGAGCGAAGACAGCACAGAGAACAAGAAAAAGTCCACTCCAGGATGTCACCAGATGGCCATGAAGGTTGTGGCGCTCAAGCCAAGGCCTTGCCAACACCACTGGCACATGCAGTGAACTAATCGTGAAGAATGCCTACTCTTTGGAATGGTTACCAGAGGTCAGCATAGGTACCCGCCTGGTTACTTCCTTGATGTCAGGAAGGGCAATCCCTGTGAGGCTGAAGGGGTACTGGCAGTGGCTCAGTTGAGATGTTCAGGCGGCGAATGAGACCAGGATGGATAAAGTTTCCGTCCACCCTGAGTCGACCAATGCCCTAGTGGAGACTTGGTGATCTTGCGTTGTTAAGTGAATAGATAGGAGTGGTTGGGAAGATGAGACGGCAATATCGGACAGCACCTCTCTCACAGATGTTGCTCGAGTCCACCGGACAGGGCATTCACCAATGATGGGGTTAGCGCCACAACCATGTGGTTCTGCTTGATTCAGCACAGCCATTCCGCTCGGGGCAGCTCATCAAGTCGAGCCCAGTTGATGACAATGGTTACCGAGGGAGCCAAGTGGGGTGTGGCTCCAGGTTGACCATTCTGGCATGCACACAGGGCTGGCACATGTAACCTTGCCTGCCGATCCAGCGGCCTCGCTTGCAGCCGGAAATCTATTCTGTTCACCAGGTTGATGAGGCTGTCCGGTTTTGTGGGAAGGACGCAGGTTGCCAGTTCGTCCTGGACTCGCTCCCCCAAGCTGAATAGGTGGGTGTCATAAATTTCCTGTGAGTCCCAGCGCACAGAGATAGCCAGTGTTTGGAAATTGATGGAATATTCCAAGACTTACAGACTGCTTTGGTGCAGCTGGAGCAATTTCCAGGCCGTGGCATGGCTGGAGCGGGACCAGTCAAATACCTCCCTCATTTCCTCGGTAAAGGCAGCATTGATTTGTACTGCAGGATTTTCTGCCTCCCAACAGGTGGCAGCCCAGTCCCTGGCACGTCCAGTGAGACGAATGACGAAAATGTCACCCTGGAGCATTTGGTGGGGAATGAAGAAGGTTGTAACTCAAAAACTATTGAACGCTGGGCCAGGAAACTGCGGTTGATGGTAGAGTGCCATCTTTAGCGTCCAAATGCCGCTAGGTTGGTTCCTAATGGGCAATTGCCTGAGGGAAAGTCTGCTGCAGAGTAAAGCTGACTGCTTGAGTAGCAGCAGCGGAATCCCAGGAAATACTAGTAATTGCCCGATGTTGACTGGAGAGGGCTCCAAAGGACTGGTGTAACTGGTGGAGCTTTTGCCTCCTGCTGACAAACACTACCACCTCACAGCAAGAATGTCATGAGTTCGAATCTGGCCTGGAGCATTTCTGTGTGGAGTTTGCATGTTCTCCCTGTGTTCACATGGGTTTCCTCCGGGTACTCTGGTTTCCTCCCACTATCCAAAGATATGCCTATCGAGCTAATTGGAGCCTGTAAATTGCCAATAGGTGTAAGTAAATGGTGTGTGTGCCCTGTGATGGATTGGTGAGCTGTCCATGGTGTGTCCCTGCCTTTCGCCCATAGTCAGCTAGGATAGGCTCCAGCTCCCCTGCAACCCTAGAGCGGAGGAAGCAGTTAACTTTGCAAAACATGATGCGACTGCCATGAGCATTGTTTTTACTGTGCGCCTGCAAAGCTTGAAGGTATGCAAGAGACCTGCATACCTAAGCAAAATGAGACATTTTTCACAATGATCGAAACCAACAATGGGCCGCAGTAAAATGAGTTGAATGCGTGAAAATAAATCCTAAGGCACTGGAGACGTTCTTCCTTAAAGCAGTGTTCCGTTTTTACGGCCTACTCTTCTCAGTTGTAAATGGGGTGCATGCCTGTAATTCTTTCTGTGTTTCTGTCCAAGAAAAAAATCCTTCATGGGGTCCAGAGCAGGCGAAGAGCTGCTGTAATTTTTAGACAGATGGAAGTTATCAAACAGCATTGAAAATGGAGGGCCATAGCTCAGCTATAACGATGCACGCTGCACAAAAATACAATTCCACACTGTTCTAGAATGGAAAAGGAAGCATTAGCATTGGAACATAATATTCTCACCCTCTGAACACAGCCCAGATCCTGGAGGGTCATTTCTGTGCAGAGGAAATGGAGGGAAATTGAATATGAAGTGATGATTCATAGATCATGTGACCCAGACCAGTCCACATTTAATGCAACAGAGTTGTACTGCTGTAGAGCACAAAGTCAAGTGTAAACGGTGCAGGAATACTCACATGCCAGACCACAACTTGTGATCTCTCTGACTTTCTCTTTACAAATGAAAAATAGTAGACAGCAGGTTTCCATTTAGCCTGGCGTATGAACTAATACGGGTGGCGTGAGTGGGGGTTTGGGGGCGGGTGGTGACAGGATTTGTGGATCCCTCCTTTACTGAGTCTTAAACTCATTCTGGCAGCCTGCACCACAAGGACCCAAAAGTTCATAAACCTCCGATGAGGTCAAAGTTCACAGTGGAAAGTTCACGTTCAGCAACTGCAGCTGAGATCGATGTCACAGATGAGTTCAATGAGCAGGTGCCACAGTTGACCCTATAAGTGTCAACAGGTAATTTTTCATTTTTGTTGGATTCAACGACATCTGTGGTCACTGGTCGTCACAAAATTTCATTTTATGCACTTTTGTCTCGCGTTGAACAAAGCTGTATACCAGCCGAGATTCAACTGCTTTATTTTTCTTGGAAGACAATCCAGCTGAAACCAACCAGCAATGTTGTCTGTCATGCACTGAGCACTGACATGAACAGAGTACTGAGCAGTAATAAATCAAATCAAATTTTAAAGGCGCTGTTTTCATGTGACATCATGTGTTTGCATTGGTCCTCACGCAAATCTTTAGTTCCCCAGCCTGGTGCTCGTTGCCTTCTTTTAATACATTATGAGAATTGTCCCATTAGACTGGACTAGTTTAGAACTGCTTATAAAGAAGAAATTTATAGACACTAATACACCAAATGAGTATTGCTACAAAATGCCATTGGGAGCGTGTTTTCAAAGGATATTATTTTTTATAAGAAAAAATGATAGATTGACAGTTTAACAACTGACCCACTTTCGTAAACTCTAAAATCTACTGGATCAATCCCCTAATTGTACAGTTCTCAGAGTGGTGGTTCATACACTCACACCCTATAATATTTCCGTTGATACTTCACTGGGCCAAAATTTCAATATACTGTAAGAGAGCTCCAAGTTTTGGATGAAGAAGGAAAGAAAACAATGGAAACCGCAATATGGCTCCATAATAAAGAACTGCCCTTCAATTTGCCCACAGTCAGTCTTGTTGATAAAAATCTGGCTCTCTTTCCTGCCATTATAAAAGGAAACAAAAAAAAAAATCAAAAAGAAAGCTCAATTTCCCACCAATGATATTTGTATTGCATTTCAAAGGCTGGTGCTCCGTTGACAATCAGGCATAAGAAACGCCTGGCTATGATAAAAATGAACTCCCACACACAGCCTCTTGATCTGCTGGTAAGTGACAATGTGAAATAATTTTTTTTGAGATCATAATAAGCATATTATATTCTCATTGTTCGCCACCACTGTCGGTTTATTCTTCTTAAATGTCACCAGTTTCTGGCCACAGATTTTGAAGCTCCCCCACAAAAATAATATTGCCCTTCCTTTTAGTAATGCAGACATTCATTCTTTTTTCGTAATCCTCCGCTTGTTTAGCTTGCATCAGTAGATTCATGTGAGAGTCTGCACTTCTAAGGCAAAAAGCACAGACTCACAAATAAAACTCCCAGATTTTCATCTGAAGATTGATTTTTAAGGAGGAATGCCAATACAGAGTTGATGCATCAAGCAAGGATTATTATGCATTGCCATTGACATTTACTATTGAACCCTGTTTGTGTAAACAAAATGCATTCCATGATGCTGAGGAATGCTATTCTGATCTTCATAAATATCCAGTAACAATACATACATGTAAATTACATGTAAACAATACATGTTAACCATTCTGAGGTATGTTTCTCAGATAGAGCTAAAGTATTGTTTTCCCAATGTATTATTAATCTGGAGGAATTCAATGGTAATTGAATGATTATTTGAAATTTTTATCAGGGATCGTTAGTAAAATGTTACTCTCATGCACCAACAAATAGCTTGGAATCATGTAAAAATGAAATAATAATCATAAATATATCTTGCACGATTATATGTTAGTTTTTCTTTGTTAATGTATTATTCTTGCTAGTGAAGGCATAACAGTTTTATATATCGTCACTAGCAGTAATCCAAAAAACACATTCACAGTCTTTTACCCTTCAAGGAAAGGTTTAAGAAACATACAATATAAGAGTGCTTTGTACTGTAAATAAATATGGGAGAAAACTTTCCTTGGATCGAATTAATCATGTTCATACTGAGCTTTTTCCAAGAAAATGTTTAACTTTGCAATCAATGGATAAAAAATTTAAAAGCCTCTCAACAATGTGAAGAAAGCAGTCTTTTAAGGCCAAACAAAACAAAGCAATGATAATATATGAAGGAGCGAGAGTTGAGCAAGTTAAGGTCAGAACAGAAGAATTAAACTTGATTAATATTGCCTTTGCAATTCTCTTGACAAAGGCAGTTTGTTAGGTTTGTGTAGATGACCTCTGGGTCCCAGAGTGACCAATCTTTTGTTTTCACTGCAACCGGATTAGCAGCTTAAGAGTAAAACAACTTTTTAGACCACCAACATTCACTTTGACTTCTTCCCAAGAGAGGACCTCATATTTAGGGATCCCCCAGTAGTTTTGACCTGAAATGTAAATATAGGGTCATTCCATGTCAAATCATCCAGATTTTGAGAAATTTTCTAGGTCACCTCCTCAAAAATTTTTGAAAAAATTCACGAGTAAATATTCACACAAAATAAAAAAATGCCAAATATTAGGCCAGTATCTCAAATAGATTTCAGTTTATGGCCCTTCAAAATTTGAATAATATTTTAAGTTTTTTGGCGAACCCATTTTCAGCCAAATTTGCCAACTTTGCTCCTAATTGATTGCTCATACAAGGCGGCTGCAATTGGGTATGCTAACCATAGTTATCCCCTAGAAACTGAAAATAGCCTTAGCTTATGTGTATCTGATTCCACTTTTGTATGGTAAAGCCTCAAAATCAGCCGAAAACACAAAACGCCCAAAAACAAGACCACATTTTATGACCTGTGACTCAGGAACTAAGTAAGATAAAAGGCTAAAATTCATTTTTTTATGATTTTATGATATATTTCTCTGTAGAAATGCAGTAATCCAAGTGATATCATTTGTAGTAGTTTTTTAATTAAATAATTTCTGAGTAAATTTTTCCGGTTTTGCCCCAAAATACCCTTTTTTGGGGCAAAAAATGACCATGTCAAAAAAAATCAGAATGATTTTCAGCTTACTTTTTTTGTTATGAATTTTTAAAATATGTTCCGAAATTGTGTATTTTTTCGTTGACTAAACGGGTATAGGCCTGCTGCAAGTGCTGTTATCTGCTAAATATAAAACAAAACATTGATCAAAAATATTTTTTGAACATGATACACCATCTAAAAGTACAATACATGACAGAGGTCTTGTCAGAATATTTTGGTATTTGCTAGATTCCACAGATTTATTCCTCAATTTCATTGGTTTCATTGTTTGGGGATGACATCAGTGCCTCAAACTTGCCATGACTTGACTGATCACAGGCTTCTGAAGTAATCCTAAATGAGCCCAAACTTGTATTACTGAATTGCGCAATAATAGTTCACTATAAAAGGAGGCAGACCTACTTGGGGATTATTAGATCATCACGAGCACTGAAATGGAGGGGAGTAATTTACCTTGGTGCAGTATCGGAATCCATTTAGATGATGCATGTCATTCAAGGAAATTTACAAGAAAAACTGGACTATTGGGACTAGATATTTTCTCAAGAGAGGATACTGCCTTAATGCAGTGGCGGTCTGGTGTTCCACAGATTGATTCTGTGTTGTCATCATGAGAAAATGTTTTTAACTCGCTATGAGAAGAATCAAAGGTACTGTGCAGATCCCAGAAACATTCACCACAAAAAAGCAGCAGGCCTATACCCGTTTAGGTCACAAAAATTTTAGAACAATTTAAAAATTCATAACAAAAAAAGTAAGCTGAACATCATTATAATTTTTTTGTCAGACATTGTTCACATTTATAAGATTGCACAGTAAAAATTTCAGAAAGATGAATAACTGGTGACATGGTCATTTTTTGCCCCAAAAAAAGGCATTTTGGGGCAAAACCAGAAAAATTTACTTAGAAATTGTTTCATTAAAAAACTTCTACAAATGATATTACTTGGATTACTGCATTTCTACAGAGAGATATAAAATCATAAAAAATTCATTATAGCCTTTTATCTAACTTAGTTCCTGAGTTACAGGTCATAAAATGTGGTCTAATTTTTGGGCATTTTGTGTTTTCGGCTGATTTTGAGGCTTTACCATACAAAAGTGGATCAAGATGCATAGAATCCAAGGCCATTTTCAGATTCTAGGAAAAGAATATGGTTAGTTTACCCAAATTTCAGCCTTGTATAAGCAATCAATTTGGAGCAATAAGTTGCCAAAGTTGGCTGAAAATGGGTTCGCCAAAAAACTTCAAATTTCAAAGGGCTATAACTTGAAAACTATTTGAGATCCTGGCCTAATATTTGGGATTTTTTCATTTTGTGTGAATATTTACTCATGAATTTTTTAGAAGAATTCTGAGGAGATGACCTGGCACCCCCTGGATGATTTGACGCGGAATGACCCTATACAGATTATGTCAATCAGGGTTATCAAATGACATATTTGATCTACATTACACGTTGGATCAAAGATTGAGAAGTGATTACAATTTTCTGCTCACGTCTGACATGTCATGACCAGGGTTTCCGCTACATGTAATTGATCGTGGCACACCGCCACGGCAAAATAAAAGCCGCCACGCCTATGTAAAATGACTTTACATAGACTCCAAAAATCCTAAGGACAATCAGGTGTCGCCAGTTCTCCTTGTTAAGTTAAAATGAGCGCTAATAATTCTTGACCTGTTGTCAATCATTTTGCTTGATGAACACGTTTTCCAATGAATAAATATTAGCCATCGGCAGTAAAATGCGTTGCTTTCTTCTTAATGCAATGTGTGCAATGATTAGAGAAAAAATATTTTGTTCACTTTGCAAAACGATAAACTACGATGTTAACTTCTGTGTTTGCTGTGAGCACATCCTGCTCTACCTAATTGTATCTTCATGATTGTTTAATTCCAATTCCGGAGTCCGGAGTCATAATCAGTTTTCATATTATATGTGAAATCCACTGTCACGAACGTGAAACTGATAAACCTCCGTGCTCATATACTTCAATTATTACATCGCCTACGTGCTGATTAATGAAAACTGGCTACACCTGATAATGCTGAGTTTTGACCCGACGCTGAAGCCTTCCGCCACAGTTTCAAAAAACCCTGGAGGAAATCCTGATGAAAAAAAATTACAACGATAAACATATTAAAAGAGTACAAATAAGCCTCAATGACAGTCAACCATCAGTACCTGCACTATAACAATGTTTCACAATTGGTAACACAATTAAGGGAAGGCTAATCTAGCCTGAAATGTAGAACACACTGAAACTGTTATGACCAGCATGAATTGACTTGATTGAGAAGAGAAATTCAGTCATTCTTAGACTGCCTTCATGCGTACATGATGGCAAAAAACATTGTGTGCTTAGAAACCTCCCACGGGCACACACAATAGCCAACACAACCACTTTAGCAACAGAGAGTGTAGGGGTGGAAATGCCCTAATTAGTATTAAGCACATGGCTTTTAAATTATTTATTTGTTTTCTCAACAGGTGGACGTACAAAATCGTTTTTGATGCAGAAAGACTAATAGTTGCCCACTTGCCAATATCCACATCCTGCTTTTCTTTGCTTTCGATTAATTTTTCATTTGCGCTGAATTGTTTCCTTTCCCACCGACTAAACAAATACCACTGAGCAGAAAGCTCATGCTTATTCTGGCCCACAGTTCAACCACTCAAAGATAAGTTCAAGCTTTACGGATTTTCGAAGGTCTTAGCCTGACCTGATTCAAATGATTATTTCTCATTTGCTACGTCAAATGCTTTTTTTTTTCCCTTACGCACTGCCTTTGTTTGGAAAGCATGTTGATCTAAGCTGTTGCCTTGCTACACTGTTGATGTTAGCTGTTGTAGGCTGTTATTGCTTAGGTGACAGTGAGCTGGAGGGAAAAGCGGGTTAATCAATTCTGATTGTGTCTGCGTGCATGGCCCTCCCTAAAGAGCGCACAGTAGCGAGACAAGGATACTGTTTTATTGGTTTAGTTTATTGTGGTCCAGCTCTCAAGGAAAAGGGCTGAGGGAGGAAAAAGGCGAGGCGGGGACTGCAGGGGGGAGACAGCTGGCCTGGCCTGTCTTCCTGCAGCCCAGTAAAGATAACTACCCGGCAGGGTGGGCGTGTAAAGGAAACCCCTTTCCTCTCTGCGCGGGAGAGATTGAGTCTCCATCTGCTCCAAGTCCCCAGCCTGAGAACAGAAAAGGTTGGTACACAGGGAAACAGCGCTAATGCTAAATGTCTCTTCTACTCCAGCAGATAAGAGCTCTGTGTGTTTAGCATGCCCATTTGTATGTGCATGCTAGCCCACAGAGATGGAAAGTCCCTGGTGCAGAAAATACAAGTTCTGCTTAGTGTTTTGGCCACATTTGGCCACTTGGCTCAGTGTTTTGGCCACCTTTGGCCACTTGACTGATTTCAGTCATTATTTCTGCCACCTGGTCGATGACCTGGGTTAATACACAAATCCTGGTGACTAGAACAAAATATCAAGGAGGACTTTTACTTTCTGAACCTGGATCTGCAAACCCATGTGGACACACAATCAAGTGAACGTGCACTCAAGCATTCATACACTGGCACATTTGTTTATAAGTACACACGTATGCGCGTATTTGTTTGTACTTCCAGAAGAAAAGAAGGTAATACGTCTTTAGAACTTTGACATTTTTTGGATTGCAGCCTATTTCAGGCAGGGCACGATAAATGAGCACTTCATTTTGTATAAAGAAATCAGATTCAAGTCAGTAAATACCTTTCCAATTAATTTATTACATTTATGAGTCGCCTTGTATCAAACCACTAGTTTTCATGCTAGACCACTTGGACAAACTTGGCAAAATGGCTGCTCTATCCCCATTCAGTCTATCCTCATTCACCTGAGATGCGGTTTTCATAATTATGAAGTTTAGTAACTTCCACACCAAAAATAGGGTTACAGACCACTCGTGCTGATGGCCTTTCATGTGGTCTGTCAGGCTCTGATGTAAGGAGAAGTTTGGCTGAAGAACTTGGTGATATAAGTTCGAATGACTATACCAGACTTTGCTGCAGGGCTCATAAAGGCAAAAAAGTAAACCAGAAAACCTCAGCAGTCCCATTTACATGCACATGAGATTATTGATCATGACAGTGATCGATAGCAAGTGTGACGGGAGAGCCATAATAGCATCTGATCAATTAGATGCTCCACTGAAAGTCCCACTACAATTGTATGGCAGTAACTTAGCCTGACAAGCATCAGTGTTGAGACAATATTTAAAGGATGTTCACCCTATCTTTGGAGCTCTTGGCAAGCTTGCTCATGTAATTCCCCGAGTGTCAGAAGAAAGAGACGCACAGATCGGCTGTGAAAATAAGCAAAGCTCTGTAGATGTTTATATGAATGTCAAGACGAAAATACAAGTTCCCAGACAGTATTAAATGCCAATACATAGTTGTAAGGATCCCGTGAAGCATTCAGTACATCCTCAATATGAGGACAGTTACAAATTTGGCTGGTTTCACACAGTTTTTTAATTGCTCATTCATAAAAAAAAGACTATGCATAAATATAATGTATATAATAATCCATACTCATATATATTATTTATTATGTGATTATATTCAATACGCATGCAGAAAATGCAATTAATAGGATATTTCATTTCACACAGATATTTTCAAGCGATTTTTTTATATTCAGTCGATTGACAATTTAAATAGCATGTCTATTTGTTAATTCACTATAGCTATGATTTTGAGGCAAATTGTTGTTACATATTTGTGGCTAGAAGCATTTACTGGCTGGAAAGGTCTGCCAAATCCCTTGTCCAAATCAAATGCACATGGTTTGAGAGAAAAAAAAAAATGCAGTCATATCAGAGATCAGGAGATGGCCCATCTATTGAAAGGATTAATCCAGGAGGTCCAATAACAATAGTTTTATGGAGCCATTTGTGCACACCCACCAAATTGCATGAACCAATAAAATGCACCCATGCCTGTAAACCACCTGCAGTCATTATCCTCAAAAGCATGTTTGTGTACTTTGGTATTACAGCCAACCGGGGCACCGGCAGTAGCACCTCAGCATGAACTCCTGTCTGTATGTGAACTCTTGCCTTTTCAGCCCTAATCTGGATCTTAGATCATATTGATGGCATGCCCCAAAGAGTATCTGATCACTTTGCAGATCATGCTAACCTGCTGAATCGCTAATTGTCTGTGGTAGTCGCCAGGCAGTCGCGGCAGCCAGTGAGAAAATACCTGAATGTTTTTCCTGTGTTTTTCCTGCCCTTGGCTTTGTTTATATAACATTACGGTTCGGCTTTTTTACCGCCAGCACTGTGAGTGTAATGTTGAACATATAGGAAACAGCTTTGTATGCTAGTTAATGGGAGTGGTTCCACCTATTATTTCACTCAATTAGAAATGAGAGAGTGGAGATGTCTACTTTGCCTAGAATAACAGATATAGTTTATGAGTGTGAGTACATTTCAACAGTATATCACCGAACTATGTAGTTCATAATCTAAAGGTCTATTTACAGTAGCTTGGCATTACTTCCTGCTGATACTAGATCTGATTTCTGCTGCAGTTCATAAGCAAGATGTAATTAAATTGTAATTAATCCTGCAGGCTAAATGTGTATATAAACTCAATGATGTAAAGTAGAACCGGCCCTAATCTTGTGTTTTCTATTATTATTATTATTTAATTATCATTGTTGTTGTTGTTGTTGCTGCTGTTGTTATTGTTATTGTTGTTATTATTATTATTATTAGCCCAGCTCATCATAGAAAATTCACGTGAAGTCAAAAAGGACTGATCAGAGAAATCCATTCACCATCCACTACATTGAAAAAGTGCATTATTTCATGTGAATTGAATTGCTTTTTAAAAATTTAGAAAATGCTACAGAGTCCAAAATAGTTGGCACAGTTCATCATTTATAACTGGGAAACATCATTGTGTCTTTTAATGACACTCATTGGGCTTTTGGGCCCTCGAGACACCAGATGGTCTAGTCTGGCATGTCGAATTTTACCTCATTCCTCCTCAACATCTCAAAGACGAAGGAGATGGTTGTGGATTTTAGGAGGAGGCCTTATCCAATTCCAGTTACCATTCAACATACTGAGGTGGAAACCGAGTCCAGCTGCAGATACCTTGGAGTACAGCTGGACAACAAGCTGGACTGGACCTGCTACATGGAGGCACTGTATAAAAAACTGGCAAAGTTGACTGTAATTTTTGGGTAGACTGTGATCCTCTAACATCTGTAGGCCTCTATGACGTGTACCTTTTATCAGACTGTGGTGGTGGGGGCTCTGTTTTTGGCGTGGTGTGCTTGGGGGAAGGTGCTTGTACAGCAAACAAGAACAATGTCAACACACTGAACAAGAAGGCAAGCTCCTTGTGGGAGCTAAACCACTACGTGCTCTGGAGGTTGTTTGGCGGAGGTCCTTTAGTCATAGGCTCATTCCCTCAAAGTGCAGGACTGAACACAGCAGGAGATCCTTCCTACCAGCTTCCATCAGACAAATAATTGTTGTGGGGTTTTTAAAAATTGTATTTTATTTTATTTTTTAATACTGCATTCTAGGTGTGTCTCCTGTGATGTTTTTTGACTGTGTATGTTGCTGTTGTAACAATGCAATTTCCTGCAAGGACTAATAAAGTTTCTATCTAGCATACAGTTGTGTTAAAAAATAGCAGTGCAACATCAATAACCTGATGAACCACTGTTACTAGTGGCAGTGATATTTCTGTATGGCAAACAATTTACATGTAGATGTAGTACTGTAATAAAAAAAACAACAGACCCAACTGTCATGACATGCACACTGCCTGTTCTGAGCATGGACTGTATATAAATATGGACAGCCGAACAGCTTCTGAAAAGTGAAGCCAAAACGTCTCGATCACCATCCAGTGGCTGGCTGCAGTACAATTTATAAGCCTGCCCCCTCCATGTTAGTGGATGAGTCACAGGCTACACAAAAAAAAAAAAAAAAAATCAATTACATGTCAAATAATTTTTTTCTGAAAATGGTTTCTCCCTTTTTAAGAAGTTCATACCATGCTGATGTATGTTCAAGTGTTCATTTTCCTGCCCATTGCATACTTTTTTTAGGAGAATATCATCTTTATTTAACTGGAGTAGAAACATAGACAGGAGATTTGCGTTCAATGAAATTTTTCAGAGGGCTGGCTATCCGCTACTGTGTGTTTTAAGCCCCTCAGATTCATTTAAAAAAATGACAAAATGAGTTGTTCTGGAGTGAACAATACTAACCGGCCTGACCGATCTTTGCAGTTTTATTCGGTGAGTCAAAATTTTTTTTTTTTATCTAACGTTGAACGGTCAGCCAAGTTAAGTTATTATCTAAGTAACTAGCTACCTTGGCTAACGTTAAACAGCAAGCAGTGTAACATTAACGTGTATTGTGGGGGAAAACGGTGATAGGTAGCCAGTCATACCTGGCATAAAATATATATTTCATTTCAAGAACACCTATGACAATAAGCATTTGAATTAAGTTAACTGTACTCTGTCATAAGATGTCATTGTACTGTACTTGAACTTGATTTAGCTATTTAAATCCGATGGCAGAGTTGTCACTGCCTTGTTTAGCTTGCCTGTTCTGCAGTCATTATCCCCGAATTTAAAGACAAACACAGTCGCTAGTTACTTAGCTGGATAACTATTGCCTTTAAAGCATGAATTCTGCTTATGCAGGGGATGAACATCAGATCCTTGCACATGGCTGGCTAATTCCTTCAGCGTTTCTCGTAACGGATTGAAATCACTGGGGCTTGTTTTTGTGAACCGCGGTAATTTAAATAATTTAGCAAGCTTGTAGCCTAACCCTCAGCAGAAGAGCCTGTAGGTTTGACTGATTCAATTAGAGCCAACAAGCCAATGCCTCGTTTTTCAGCAGATAACACTATAAAAATCTATCCTTATTTTACAAACTTATGAATTGCTGCTAGAACTCCAGGAAAAACAAATCGGATCAAGGAGGTACAGATTATTTGAATGACGAGAATATGACAAAAATGAGACATACCGAGAGCAAATTAAGTCCCTCAATAATTACAATATAGGAGCGACAGGTTTCAGACGAAATTACGGCTGGAATTGATTCATCTAGCTAATCTAGTGGAATTGGCTAGGCAGCTAGCTGGGTTCTCTAAAAAGACTGCTTGGTAAAAGTATGGGGTAAAATACAACAACATTTTGAGTTTGGCCAGGAAGGAGACGGACACATAATGTAAAGGAAGGACTGCAGTAAATGGGGAAAAATAACATCGAAAAGTATGTTACAGCGCGATCAATTTTGTACTAGTAAATTGTACATTAACTCTAGCTGTGTTTGCTATCTAGTTACCTTAATGTTAACTTGCTTGCTGGCTGAATTCAGTTACCATTATCTAGCCTATTAATTTGCACACGGCAAGTAAGGGTTAATTCAGCCGCTGAAGTATATTAATTCAGGTGATGCATTCATTTGACTGAATTTAGAGAGTTAGAGCTGGGATAGGGCGTTGTACGAAGACAAAATGATCAGCTTTATTATTTCAGAAAATTATGGGTAGTTAATTTGAAATTTGGTATCGCTTCTTAGACAGTCTATGTTATGTTAACCACTGCGCAACATAACTTCTACTTTTTCCTTATGATTTTTTTATTATTACTCATGTGATTACAGAAGCTGCCCTCAAATTCAGATCTCAGCCTTACCCAGCGAGGAATTGGAGAATGCTTCAAGCAATTATTTTGTTTTATTGTTGGAGTATACTTCTGAAGTAATTTGTAAATGAAAATAGTTTTCAAAAATGCTGCACTATGCGTTGATAGTAAAATGTGCATTTTATTTGTAAGACAGTAATTTACACTTAAGTTTAACCTCATTTCTGTGTGTTTAATTATGCATTACAAAGCAGTTCATCGAGACAACTTAGGGTTCAGTTTTCCAACAGTGAGTCTAGTCATCTGCCCTAGGGCTAGGCGCACATGAGAAATGCTTTGTTATTCAATGTACTTTTTCCTTTGATGGCAGTAAATAAAACCTCTTATAATGTATAATAAAGGTCTTAACATGTATGTGGAGCCAAAAACTTCACTCTGGAATTCTTTCACATGTACTATGTCTTCTGCTTTGGTAAATCAGAGGCATGCAAATGAGAGTTAAATAAAAATATTTATTTAAACTAAAGCTATACAGAAGCCTTAACTTTTGGGTGGCCGAAAGACAACCCCCTGGCTGCATTCACCATGGGGAAATGCAATTAAGGACGTCCATCAGGTGGAAAGACTGGGGGCAAAGCATATGGTTTGGAGAAGACTGAAGAGGAAAAGAGAGGGAAACGACGGTGAAGGGAGAGGAAAAGCTGTGACAGCAATTATAAGTGTGAGAGCTACCTTAGTGTAAAAATAAATAGGAAGAGCACATCAAGCATCACATACAGCAAAGAAATTACAGCATTTACTGCGGCCATAACTTGTCGAAAATCCAAATCCAGCATCATCCCACTGGATTTGGTCTTTCAGACGCGGCAATATTTCTTAAAAATATAATCTCCCATAGGGGTGAAATTAACTCCTTCATGCAAAAATTGGCGAGGATCTCTATGCTTTATCCAAGGATGATGCAAGAGGTTTCCACCAATAGATAAAACAAAGGTAGCCATCACTGTCAATATAATGCTGGGCTTTGTCAATCTTTGGATGGGAAAACCTCCACCGGCATTGCTAGGTGATGGCAGAGAGGATAATCTTCATCCAGGGAACTGCAGGTGGAGATCTTGCAAGTCCTGCTTGATTCCTGCGACTAGCTTCACATTCTTTATGTTCCTGAGGTCATTCCTGCCACAGTGGATCAGCAGGACATCAGGCACAGCTTTTCCTCTTAGGGGCTGGTAGAAGAAGGGGAGGAGGTTTGTCTCTTTATTATTCAATCAAATAGAATAGATTTGCAACCAAAAAGAGATTTGAGAGCAAAAGAGAATAAGTGACAATCAAAAAAAATTTTTTTGAGAGCAAAACAGTATGATCATTTTGCTTATAAATCAGTCCTCTTTGCTTTCAAGTAAAAAAACTTTTGCTAGAAAATTTGCAATTAAAAATTAAACAATTACCTAGAAACATTAGATCATATCTGTTAGTGTTTTTGTGCGACAGGAAAAAATCTGTTGGGGGGGGGGGGGTGGTAACTAACCCCCCGCCCGGTTGGACGCGGGTTAAAGAGTAAAAAATGGCTTCAGAGTTTGCTTGCTGTCCCAATGAATGCTCAGCACATTTATTGGGTCAACTCAACTTGTTAGTCAACTCAGTGTGCCCTCTGTTTGTACATATGTAGTCAACCGACCAGCTGCTCTGCTCGAAATTGCCAACAGAGGTTGCATTGAGCTGACCAATGACCTGACCAAGAAGGGACTCTCTACGCTCGCCCCACACATGCTCTGCATGCTACTAGTGATAGATTATGGTTAACTGGGTTGCCATGGTATATATTCAATCCAAGTAAATCCTAACCTCCATACTATCAGGCCCAAAACGGTGCATAACTCATATTTTACCAAATGTGTAGTTACTGCACTTCGGCTTTGTAGGGCAGTACTCATTGAGATATATTGAGCCCTCGTGAGGAAAGTGGAGGGGGGTTGCATCGCAAACTTTGCCAACACAGAATGCTTTCCTGGTCCACCAAGTTATGATTGTTATGTTCAATTGCATTGATGAAATGATGTTACTCATATTTTAAAAAATAAAGCATTATTGTTAAGATGTGCAACTTTTAAATACACCTAGCTAACTACGTGGTTAGAAAGGCTTTTCATTTTTATTTAAAATTCGAACTACCGGTCTAACTTGAAGAAAAGTTATAAGTTTGACCAAATACATGCACTTATGAAATTATACTTTCCCAGTGGAAAGTGATTTCGAAAATTCAACAAAAGTCAGCGTTAAAATGCTCTCCACTTGCAAAATAGGGTAAGTTACAGTTAAGAACGTTGACTGCGGCTATATGGTCGAGAAATTACAAAAATCTGTTGCCTGTGTTAGCTAATGTATTTAGCTACCTAGCTAGCTTGTGAAGCAAGATTCAGTGACAAGACAAATGCTGGCGAGTTAAGTGGGACATAAACTGCAAAACAGATGGCAGCGGGGGTCTATTCACCCATAGACCTCATTAACGAGCCTACGAATTGCGACGCTGCCGTTGCCGTTCACTTACGTAAACTGTACTGTCTCTATGCATGAGCTATTACAGGCACTTAATGTTACATTAACAGCGCAGCAGCCAGGCCAGGTTAAAAGTTCAGGGGGAGGTTTGGGTGGGTGTATGGGTGGGATCTTGATACCGCAGCTCGACCCCCGATCACTACTGCGTAGACTCTGGCTCCAAATGTGCAAAATGGCAGCGCCCATAGCTGGGATATTTTGGCTCCATTTTTGATCAATGGGAGGGAATGGAGACACGTCGTCCATCTTTATATACAGTCCATGGTTCTGAGTAATGGACCTTTCCGACCTGTCAATCAAGTGTAGAATAATTATTAGAGATCGACCAATATGGGTTTTTCAGTGGCCAATGCCGATGCCGATATTTAGATAGCAGGGCAGCCGATGGCCGATATATAATGCCGATTCATTTATTTATTTTTTTTTTAATGATAAATTACAGGGTGGTCCTATTAACCCCCAGAACTCCGCTGGGGTGCTGGTGATCCTGACAGCAGTGTTAATATTTTGTCTCAGATCTCTGTCTGGAACCACACAGTGGAACTTAATGGGGAAAACTGTGATCAGAAGCTTACTCTTTTGGCGATCTACGGTGGGCTTCAAGCAATTATATCCTTTCCAAAAGATTTTCAGTCCAGCTGTTAGTGTTGCTGCCCCCCCCCCCCTAGCCAAGGCCTGAGAGACCCAAATTCAAAAATTAACAATCTTGTTCATTGTTGATCTGTGTTTTTAAATTAAATTCTATGAAATTCAATTTCTGTTTTGTTTTTCTTTTGTCTTCATAGTCATATGAATCCATGCACATTGCAGACCAATATAAATGGATATCTTAGCCAGCAACATTTGTTTTAAATTAATTTTATTATTATTATTATTATTATTATTCAGGAAATGGAAAATTACACTAGATTACGCTGTAAATTTCAAAATGGAAATAGTATGTAAGGGAGAGCAGGGTACAGTATGTAAGAAGCAACATCATTCGACTGTATTACTCTAATAATGATATATATTTAACACTAGCCAGTTTTAGTTTAGATTTGCTGTGTGATGGTGCGTTCAGGAGCCACTCGCGAGAGCAGGAATTCCAAAAATCATATGCCTTTATTGAGAGCAGGGTCAGGACCAGAAGACACAAGAATTGCCAAGTCAAATGACCGAAATCCAAAAAGCAAAGTCAACTAGATAGGCTGGGGTCAAAACCAGTAAAGCAATAGTGCGATGGTACATAGACAGCAGACCAAAATCGTAGTCGAAATCCAGAGCAGAGGGTCATACACAGGGCATCCAAAACAGTAAACGTGGTCGTACAGAAAATAGGTCGAAAATCCAAAGAGACAAAAAATAAGAACAGAAGGGCTTAGGCAGAATCAAGGTCGGACGAAACAGTCGTGGGGAAACAATAATCGATTGGCATTCAAGGAGCTCTGCACAAAGGAATATTGATCAACGTTCTGACAAGGGCTGAACAGCAGTGAAGACTCTAAATAGACACAAGGGAAGTCACAGGCTATGCGGGGAACAGGTGAATTGGATAAGAACTAATTTCAGAGGAAGGCACACATGGGGAAGTCCAAAACCATAACAATTGGCAAAAGGCAAGACACGGACGGGATCCACGCAGACAACCTATGACAGATAAACAGCTCCGGTCAAGGAGTTCTAAGTGCACAGGCAATGAGTGCAGGAAAGTAATTAAGCACGTGCGAGAGATCTCGGGGAAACGCAGGGAGAGGCAGAGAAAGCAAAGCAAGAGGCGGAGACTAGAACAGGGCGATTGCTGAGATTGAATTAGTAACAATTAATAGAGGTGCAGCTTTACAAATTAACCGAAGTGTTTATTAGTAAGTTAGTAGACTATGATACACAATATAATTGTTAGTATTATTAGTAATCTAGGAAAGCAAGGCGAAGGAAGTAAACGAGAATTGAAGTAATAATATGAAACACCAGAAACCATTGAAATCACCCAAAGCAGGTAAGCACACAGACTGGGAAGACGGACTGAACCAACTGATCACAAGACGGAGAACAAGTGCAATGAGACCTAGAATGGCAGGAACAGAAAACCGGAATATACAATAACCAAAAAGAATAAAGAAAAGACATAACCATAACATAAGGCATGACATCAAAACACATGACCATGACATGCTGGCATTTAGGGTGAGATAAACATTTACAAGAGACTATGGTGACTGAGGAAATTCTGACAAATGTTTATTATCATGGTGCGTGAATTATATTATAGGGCTCTAAACTATATTGTTTATTTGTTGACAGACTCGGTTACAAGCCAAACCAAGTATTCAAACTCGCATTGCACTGCCAGTGCATTATCATGTATGAAGTCAAAACGGTGACAACAATGTGGTAAAGCGGAGATTTTTTTTTTTTTCGTGAATCCATTGAACACTATTGTGTTGGTGAAGCACGCGCTCTCTCTCTCTCTCTCTCTCTCTCTCTCTCTCACTCACACACACGCACACACACAGAGCGGGCAGAGAGGGAGACACCCTCATGTTATGATAGAAGTTCATTATGTTCGTTCCCAAAAACGTTGGCAAGCTGCTGATAACAACGCAAAGGTAAAGTTCACTTTCAAACTAGTTCATGTAGCGTTAGCCGATTAGCAAATGCAACCGAGACGATAGGAGAGGTTTATCAATCCTGTGGCCTCTGACACTGCTGACAGCAGCTGCTGCTGGCCGTGCCCACTTAAGAATAGTTGTGCCGCTGCTGACGTTAGCTGGCTGTTAATGTTAACGCTACTCTACAGCTAACAGCTAGCGAACATTGCACTGGCATGATCAATCATATACGAGTGCCATTGATGAAGAAAATAATGTTAGGCTGTGTAAAGACAAACTGTAACCAGCTCACCATCACTACAGGCTTCAAAGCTAACTTACACTGCCGTTTCACAACCATCCCAAATGAAGTATCTTTTTATTTTTTTACGACCCTGGCTTGTCGAAAGTTAATTAACATTAGCCTTGGAGTGGCGTCAGTAGTTTTAGAGTTTTAAGCTAGCGTTAGTTTAGCTTGTTGAAGGCTCGCTGCTTCTTTACATTTCTCTTAATAAAAGACTGTAATTGGTCAAATTACACAGACATTCAACACTGTATGTGCTAAGAGTAACAATTACATATACTGAGCTTTGAAAGCAAGGAATTTAATTCTTTCTTACCTTCTCCTCCAGTGGCAGTACGTCGGCTGTAACAAAGGGAAGCCAAAACCTCGCCCTTCAAAGCTTAATGACTTAATGACTTCAAAGCTTAATGCCACACTGACAAGTCTGCCTGCAGATGTGTCTGCACTTTGCAGAATTTTTTTGTTGCAGTCAATTTTAATCGGCCCTGTGAGCAGGCTCGTGCACAGGATTCTAGAAGGGCTGGTGCCCACATTCATAAAAAGGGCACCTTGCCTGCGCATGACCGCATGTATTTTTTTACTTGATTTGAAGAACGTGTAGGCTACTCGTCTACAAGTAGGCTATAATGTATAATATGTGTAGAACTGTGGTTGAACACACCCACATGACAGTAACCCTCCATCCATGTTAACCAGCCCTTACATCACTCTCACCTCCAGAATCTCAGTACCATTCACAAAGATACACATCTTGCCTTCATGACTGCCTCTCTTGCCTCTGCATTTTTTCTCTTACTGCCTCTACAAGGCATAAATGATTCAGCAATAACATGTAAGAACATGCTGATATTGTATGGCTAATATACAAAACTATATGCCAGCTAATTCACATATCATATCATACTGCCAAGCCTGGGAAGACCATCCGTGATCATACAAAAGTCACACATAAGTTTTAGATAGAATGTATAAGAAACGGCTTTATTTTTTATTGGTTCAAGATAGGAATTCCAGCTGTTTAACATACCTTGAAATTACTGAAAAAAAATAAAGGGCTTGAACTAGAATTATATACATTAGAACATTGTTACTTCCCTCTCTTTCTCATTTACTAGCATTTTTGCCTTTCCTCCATTCATATTACCAGCTTTAAACAACTTTCTAAACTGTAATCAAGCCTACATCACGCTTGATAGCTCTATAACATTAGCTACTGCTAGCCTATTTCAAGACTGGTAACATCGTTTGCCAATAGCATGAAATTAGCACTGATAATAAGTCGACAACACCGATATAAAATGGATATTATCAACAGTAACGTTAAGGTTTGTCCACATACCTGAGAGATTATTCTTGAATGATTTAACAGCCGAGTTTGATCAAGCAACTGATTGACAATGCTGCTGCTTTCTATCACAACTGCACTGCAGAATTTGGCACAGTTTTTTGCAGGAGACTGCAGGGACTATACTAACAAGGAGGGACGTAAAGTTATGGCCTAAAAGGCTCGTGCCCATCAGTATCTATCCTGATTTTAGGGTGCCTCAAATCAAACAATTATTAGGGTGCTGGAGGGCATGGGGCCCATAGCAACAGTAACTAAGGGGGACAGAGCATTGAAAGGGGCGTGTTCAAAATAATAGCAGTGTGGAGTTTAATCAAAGAATTCCTTCATTCTGTGAAGAAACAGGTGTCATTAATTGTCCTTTATCAAGGAAGAAGGGACGTAAATGTTTAATACATTGTTATAAAATATACAACCCCAATTCCGAAATAGTTGGGACAAAGTGTAAATTGTGAATAATATCAAAACGCAATGACTTTCAAATCAACCAGCCAGTATTTTATTCACAATTAAACAGAGATAACATAGCAAATGTTGAAACAGAAATTTTACAATTTTATTCACTAAATGAGCTCATTTCAAATTTGATGGCTGCTACAGGTCTCACAAAAGTTGGGACAGGGGCCTGTTTACCATGGTGTAGCATCCCCTCCTCTTTTTAACACAGAGTGGAGGCGTCTGGGCATTAAGGAGACATGTTTTTTGAGTTTAGCCATTGGAATTTGATCCTACTCTTGTTAAATACAGGCTTCCAGCCGCTGGAGAGTTTTGGGTCTCGTTTGAGGGACTTATCCTTTAATTATGCGCTAAATGTTCTCAATCGGTGAAAGATCAGGACTGCAGGTGGGCCAGTTCAGCACCGGGACTCTTCTACTACGAAGCCATGCTGTTGTAATAGCTCCAGTTTGTGGTTTTGCATTGTCCTGCTGAAATACATAAGGCCTTCCCTGGAATAGATGTCATCTGGAGGGGAGCATATATTGCTCTGAAACCTTTATATACCTTTCAGCATTTAAAACATGCAAGTGTCCCACACCATATGCACTAATGCATCCCCATACCATCAGAGATGCTGGCTTTTGAACTGAACGCTGATAACAGGAGGGGTGGTCTTTCTCCTCTTCAGCCCAGAGGACACGACGCCCATGATTTCCAAAAAGAATGTCAAATTTGGACTCGTCTGACCACAGGACACTTTGCCACTTTGCTGCAGTCCATTTTAAATGAGCCTTGGCCCACAGAACAAGGCGGCGCTTCTGGATCATGCTCAACAATGGCTTCCTTTTTGCATGATAGAGTTTTAGGTGGCATCTGTGGATGGCACGGCGGACTGTGTTTACAGACAGTGGTTTCTTGAAGTATTCCTGGGCCCATTTAGTAATGTCAAAGACAGAATCATGCCGATGAGTGATGCAGTGTCGTCTGAGGGTCCGAAGATCACGGGCATCCAGTAAAGGTCTTCGGCCTTGTCCCTTACGCAAAGAGATTTTTCCAGTTTCTCTGAATCTTTTGATGATGTTATGCACTGTCCATGATGAGACCTTCAAAGCCTTTGCAATCTGACGTTGAGGAACATTGTGTTTAAAGTTTTCCACAATTTTTTTACGCAAGCCTTCACAGGTTGGAGAGCCTCTGGCCATCTTTACTTCTGAGAGACTCAGGGTCTTTTCACACATAGTCCCTTTTAAAAGAACCAAACTCAGTCCTCTGAAAGTGGACCAAAAAGAGGACCAACTGAAAATGAACTCAGTTCTTTTTGTGTTCACATTGTGAGTTTATTTCAAAGAGGACCGGGTTCTCTTTCTGGTCCACTTCAGCTCTGATGGGGCCAGTCCTCTTTTTGTTCACACTGTAGTTCCTCTAGAGCTCTCAGACCCCTACTGCACTGTATTCTGGGTAGTTTTTACTTGGAACAAAATGTCTGCTGCCATAACCAGTGCCCTATCCATACCTCCTGCCCAATCGGTTCTGCACACACACAAACTTTCTGCACATGTGCGGTTTAACTCATATTTGCACACTGCCCGATGTGTTCCACAAATGCATAAAACCCTTCACCAGTTGGATTGGCGATTCAAGTGCTGGATAAGCGATAGAAACAGAGGCTGCATCTCAAGTCTTTTAAATTGCATCCTAGTTCCCCTCACTTGGGTCCTATCCTTGCGTCTTAGTCCCTCCCACCGTGGGAGGAGAGAGGACAGATGAAACGAGGACATGTGTTTTAAGCGACATGAGATGTCCTTTCCTTTCTTGCATTATATGAAGCGACGCTAGTTCCTAATGACGGCCTCGGCTGGATCTGCTTGAATATAATCAGCGGGAATTGGCACGCATGTAAACCGTGAATTAATCAAAAATTTAATAATGAAAGTAGGAAATACAGTTCAACTGCCGCGTGCAATATATCACTAAAAACAGCACAGGGTAGCCTAAATTTTAACTGTGGTAGTTTTGTGATTAAAATGTTTTCATAAAATATTTAAGTTCTCTGGTTACTGACTCCACCAAAAATTTTGTTGCGTTGTGCGCGACCCTATTGATAATATAGACATGGATAAATGAATAGCCTATTTTAAACTCAGGGCTTCAGGATATCTGTACCCTCATCAGAAAAAAAATTGACCTGCCCCCATATGAAAAACATTTATTTTCGTAGCATCCACGAATCTCCGTTTCTTATCCATTGTAAGTTGTAAGGGATAACTTGACGTTGTTTTTCAGGTCACAGTGGGGAAAAAAAAAATTTCCGCCGGGTGCCTAAAGAGCAAGAGAGCGGTATGTGGAAAATACACCGTCAATGTGCTGAATGTCTGTTGAGGGACACGTATTATGAAGGAGGGGTTTCATTAATATTTTGGCCCACAGGGTTTACATGAGGGTTCGGTAAAATGAATTATGTATTAATAGGCAAATTCCTGTCAAGGTATCGTCAAACACTTCCATAAGATTTCACGCGATAGTTTCCATATTTTGCCATGACTTGTGCTGGAAGTGATGTACATAGATGATTTTGTGCCAAATGGCAAAACGCCTATTCAAATAAAAAAATCTATACATGGAGGACCATGAAATAAAATGTCCTTGTGTTGCAGTGAATTTATATACTATTATGTTATTAAAGTAAAAATGAAGTTGCTGGCTACATGAAGGACCATGAAATAAAATATAACCTTTCTAAAATATCCTGGTGTTGTTGTGAATTTGTACACCATTTTGTTATTAAGTTAAAAAAAAGTCGCTGGCTGGCGTCAAGTAAAATGTTTACCCAAGTATGATACAAATCGAGCAGGAATTCTATGCACTCGTGCAGCACTAGTATTGCGCATGCAGAGAACTGATCGAGCAGGAGGCAGTCTATGGCAAGCGAAGAACAATACAGTGCAAATAGGCAAAGTGAACCCGGCGCGCTTTGTGTTCACTATACGTAGCTTAAGCGAACCGTATTGTGACTTTTTAGCGAACCGTACTGAGACCATCTCCTGTGGTGGTCTCAGTGCGGTTCGTTTTAAAGGGGTCTGAGTGCGGTTGTTGTGTTCACATATGCACAAAAAATGCTGAGTCATCGATCTGAGTTCGTTTTGAGGGCTGAAAAGGACCAAGTGTGAAAACACCCTCAGCCTCTCTAAGACATCCCTTTTATAGCCAATCATGTTACACACCTGATGCCAGTTAACTTAATTACTTGCTAAATGTTCTTTCAGCTGATTCTCTTCTGTTTAAATTGCTTTTTCAGGCCTTTTTTGCCTGTGTCCCAACTTTTTGGAGACCTGTTACAGCCAGAAAATTTGAAATAAGCTCATTTTGTGGATAAAAATGTAAAATGTCTCAGTTACAACATTTGAAATGTTATCTATGTTCGATTGTAAATAACATATTGGCTCGTGATCTGAAAGTCATGGCATTTGATTTTATTCACAATTTACACTTCATCCCAACTATTTCGGAATTGGGGTTGTATTTCCTTCTGAACTGTGAAGTAAAATGGGCTGTTCCAAACACTGTTCAGAGAAACGATCGTAATTTGATTAAAAAGTTGATTGTAGAGGGGAAAACGTATGAAGAAGTGCAGCAAATTATAGGATGCTCAGCTAAAATGATCTCACATGCTTTAAAATGGCAAAAAAAAAAAAAAAAAAACATGCCGAAAAAAATGAGACATTATGTCAATGTCATAAACATTTATGACTGTTATCATTAAGTGTCATTCTGTTTTCATGATGAGAAGTTGACATTGTTTGGGTTGTCTTGAGTCATCAACGTTTATGAAATTGACATAATGTTTATGACACGTTCATGACTGTGTCATGTAACAGTTATGACAGTGTCATGTCACTCTTATGACGATACCTTCAAGTAAAGTGTTACCGAAACTAGTAGTGTGGAGCTGGATTGTTGGTCCAAACGTCTGACTTTTGAATCCAGTTTTTTAGATGACTGAATGAGTTGCACAAAGACAAAAAATATGGAGTTCAACTTGTGCCATTATCCTAGGCTGTGGCATAATGACTATAGCTGAGGAAACTGATTATTCATCTTTAAATTGTTAGATCAAATGCATATTTTGTATTTGGTCACACTCATTTTCAGTAGCCAAATCAATGTACAGAATAACATCAAACAAGCCCAGCCCTTTGATGAGTTTGCTTAGAATGGGTGAGTACTTATTCCTTTTTTTAAAACTGCAAGTTATACAAGAGCATTCAGTGAACACATACCTCTGCCAAGGCCCAACAGTCCCCCGCAAATCTGGGACACATATGAGTAGGGTTATTATGCACCACCACACGAACAAATGAAAAATTCTTGGATCCAGAATTTGATCCGGATCACTCCCAGAATGAAAACACTTCTAAGTTGGGCCAAGACGCACCTCTGGTAAAAATTTAAAAAAATCTGTCCATAAAGTTTTCCATAATGTTGCTAACACACATACATACTCACTTACCTACAAACCAAAAGTAAAACATAACCTTCTTGGTGGAGTAAACCAGTCTTATGGGGCCTTGTGACAACATGCGCATGCATGAACTTTTAATGTGCATGCTAAGATTTGCAAACTCAAAGATTTACTTGGAGAATCATGAGGATATTTTGAACTTTGTGTTTGAAAGATTTTGAAAGTGTTTTGATGTCCAACTTTTCCCAACTACAATAATAATAATAATAATAATAAAAAATAATTATAATAATAATAAATAGACAACCTTTCAGATTTACTTCAAACTAATCAAGAATGAGGAGATGATTCCAGATGAGACAACTTGGGTGAAGTTCTTTACATTGCTAAAAATGTGCAATTTTAGCATACTTTTAAATAATTCAAAGAGAGATACAATTGGCTCAGGGTACCGGTATCTCAAGTAATTCTGAGTGCGCTTGCTCTACAAAGAGAAGTGGACAAAGCAATCAGGGACTTTTCCTGTGTAAAGGAAAACATTTCCTGTGTAGCTCTTCTACCTTTGTGGATCTGAAAATTTGAGAGAAATTGGTTCAGTTTATATGGAAAAATTGGATTGTCCCACCAAAGTTCCAGAGAAAACTTGAGTTTGGAATAGCCATTTTTCAGATCACGGTTTTGACATTTTTAATCTCTTTGCACAGAAGTCAGATCAGGCTGTCAATGTAATACCCTATTTAAGGTGAGATAGAATCAACAACCATTTTTACCTTGTCTATGTTGAATAACGGTAGTCTACCCGCATTCAAGAACATACGAAAAGCGCTGGACATTCTGAACATCTCCGGTTCGTAGAAATTCCTCTTTTAAAAATGACCGCCAGAAAACGGGCCAATCTGAACAACGGATACATATGATGTCACATGTATCTCACTGCCCCCCCACTCTCATTCCGTTTCCTCCCCTTCAAAATAATTTGTATACACGTCTTTATGCAATTCCATTGCTTCCAATCCCTCAGTAAAGACCAGCATGAGAATTCCAGAGTCATTATCGATTTCCATGTCACTAGTGGGGAAATCCACCGTAATGCACGTGAAATGGATTAAATTATTGCACAAGGACTTAAATTCCTCAATTGAATTTCTTCAGTACGCTTTGATTGAATACTTGCTGACTACGGCACAGGAACGTCAATGCGAGAGACTCACTCCGAATGCATGAGTTTTGGCAGCTCTGAAGTAGCCTATCTAGCTGTCTCCGAGACATTGGGAATGGGAAACGGTTCTATTTTCGTTCTGCTCGAATGGTAGGCTACCCTCAGCCTAAGACCCAAACTTGGAGCCTCTGGGCATATTTATGCATTAGAATTATTATTTATTCTCAATTTAATGGTGCAAAAGGATTATGCTAATGTCAAAATGAGTAGCCCGTGCTATGACGTCGTTAGGACTCTTTGGACAAGAAATGGTTATTACGTTTGAAAAAAAAACAATCAAAAATACTTACCATTCAGAAACGTTTAAATCCAGCCTTTGCTGGACTGTTTCTTCCTCCAATTCAGTGTCCTCATCCGATTCGGGCTCAAACATAAATACATAAAACATAAATACATCAAACATAAAACATCTCTGAATATGCCATTGCTGCATAAAGTTGGTCTGTCCGTGTTCCGAAGCCGGCGAGTGTTTTCCATTTTCCCTACCGTTCTGGGCGAAGTTACATTCTTTTGATTGGCAGCAAAGCCAGCCAATCAGCGTCAAGTGCTTGCATTTCATAATGAGGTTGCCAGTTAAGCCCGAAAGGTCGCCAAATAAGTGCAAAACAACGCGTTCAAAATCCCCCACCCTAACATAGCTTTTTGAGAGAGGTTTTTAGGAAGCTTCTGAGGCATTACAGACCCAACCAAAATTTTGTTGTCAATATATCACATCACAGAACAAGGCTAAATACCCCGTTCAACCATTCTATGTCACTTTTAAGGCTTTATTAGCTCCCGCCGCTCGCGGTGTGGGAGCTATGGTATCGGGCTCCATCCGTGCGTGTGTGCGTGCATGCGTCCTTCAACACATTTTGCTTTAGCTCATCAACAATTTCAGTTACAGGCTCCTAATTTTTACTGGACAGGCATCTCAAAAAACTAAATTTTGCCCTTTCAAAGGCTGACATGCATCTCATAAAGTGACCATGTGCCTTTTTTTTCCAAGGTCACTGGCCTAAAAATATCACCAAAAATTTTGACATTTTGTTTTATTTCATCAACTATTTCAGTTACAGGCTCCTAATTTTTACTGGACATGCATCTCATAAAGGCCTACAAATGACGTGCCTAAAGGTGACTTTGGCCTATTTTTTCCAAGGTCACTGGCCTAAAAATATCACCAAAAATTTTGACATTTTGTTTTATCTCATCAACTATTTCAGTTACAGGCTCCTAATTTTTACTGGACATGCATCTCATAAAGGCCTACAAATGACGTGCCTAAAGATGACCTTGGCCTATTTTTCAAGGTCACTGGCCTAAAAATATCACCAAAAACTTCAACAATTTGCTTTTTTTTTTTTTGGGGGAATTTTTCCTTTATTTGACAGTTGTACAGTGTAGAGAGACAGGAAAGTTGGGGAGAAGAGTGGGGGAAGACATACAGCAAATGACCTGAGCTGGAATCGAGCCCAGGTCGCTGCGCGAAGTACACAGCCATTATGGTACGCGAACTTAGACCGATGAGCCACTGGGGCGCCCCACAATTTGCTTTATCTTATCAACATTTTCTCTTACAGGCTCCTAATTAGCTCCCGCCACCCGAGTGGCACAGGAGCTATGGTATCGGGCTCCATTCGTGCGTGCGTCCATCCGTGCGTGCGTCCGTCAACAAAAACTTCGACATTTTGTTTATCTTAACGGCGGGAGCTTGTGGGGCCGTCAATTCCCATATATTTATTCAAGAGTTGAGCTTCACAGAGAGGAGGAGTTGAACACAACTTCAAGCACCGATGGCCATAAAAGATATTCATTTAACTGTGGACTTACATCAAATAACTATGGGCATAAACAAGTACCAACTGATTTATTCACCATTGTACTAATAAGAAATTTAAAATCAGACAAAGAAACTAATTCCCTTAGTTTCAAATCTTTTTGAAGATTATTCCAGGTGAGGGGAGCAGAGCACTTAAAAGTATTCATTCCCAAATTGGTCCATGTACTTGGGACAGACAATAAAATCACATCCTTAGATCTCAAATGATATCTACAGTCAGATTTCAGAGCAATCAAGGAACAAATATAAGAAGGGAGTTTACCTAAAAGAGCTTTATAAATAAACAAATACCAATGACTGAGCCGACGCATGGTCAAAGATGGCCACCCAGCCCTGGCATAAAGAGTACAATGGTGAGTAAGGGCTTTACTGTTTGTTACAAATCTCAATGCACTGTGATAAATAACTATCTAACTTTTGTAAACAATGTGCAGGTGCATGTATGTATAAAAGGTCACCATAATCAATAACTGATAAAAAAAATAGCAGAAACCAGTTTCTTTCTTGCCTCAAAAGAAAAACAGAACTTATTTCTATAATAAAACCCCAACTTCAATCTCAATTTTTTAACCAGATTTTCAACCTGGGGTTTAAAAGACAGGCTGTCATCAAGCCAGATACCGAGATATTTAAAACTGGTGACAACTTCTAACTTCTTTCCCCCAGCAGTAATAATATCCTCACTGCTTACTGACTTCTGTCTAGAATTTGAGAAGTGCATTACTTTTGTTTTGTCAGCATTTAAAACCAGCTTTAAATGTGACAGTTGAGCCTGTATAATATTAAAAACATTCAGCAATTTGGTAAGGGCCTGTATAATGGTGGAACCAGCACAATAGATCACCGTATCATCTGCATAAAAATGAAAATTCGCGCCTTCTACATTTTGTCCCAAATTATTCACATAAATTGAAAATAACAGAGGACCCAAAACAGACCCCTGGGGTACTCCATTTCTAATATTTAACCAGTTAGAAGTGAGCCCATCAAATTGGATACATTGAGATCTTTCAGAGAAATAGTTTGCAAACCATCCCATAGCCTGGTTGGATATTCCAATATTTGTTAACCTGTGTTTCAGAATAAAATGGTCAACAGTATCAAAAGCTTTGGTCAGGTCAATAAACAGAGCTGCACAACTCTGTTTCTTATCCAATATGCCAATGATGTCATTTACTACTTTCATAGTAGCAGTAATAGTGCCATGTTGCTTCCTGAAGCCAGACTGGTGACTGCTTATTAAGTCATTTTTACATAAAAAATCCTTCAACTGTTCACATACAAGCCGTTCAAGGATTTTGGAAAGAACTGACAATTTAGAGATTGACCTATAGTTATTTAATGAGGTAGCATCTCCCCCTTTTAGCAGAGGGAGAACATAGGCTGATTTCCATATTTTAGGAATCACAGTTGTGCTTATTATGAGATTGAAAATATAAGTGAATGGTTCTGCTATAAAGTCTGCAGCTAATCTTAAGTAAAACAGTTCAAAGTTGTCAGGACATGCAGATTTTTAGTATCTATCCTGGCTAAAGCTTCATGCACTTTGTCAACAGAAAATGGAGTAAAAAAGAAGGGTTGACTTATGTCAGCCTGATCTGACTCACAAACTGCAGCATTTGCAGAAGCAGATTTTGAGAGAGAATCATAGAGTAAACCACAGGACACAAAATGCTCTTTGAAACAGTTTAACATGGTAGGTCTGTCTGAAACAGTGCCATTAGCTGTTGTGATACAAGGTGGCAGCTCATTATGTTTACTCAGAGTAGAAAAGGATTTAATTGCTATCCAGAATTTTCTTGGATTTTTAAAATTTTCAGTAGTAACTGAGAGATAATATTCAAATTTTGTGGTTTTAATTTGTGACGTAAAGTGGTTTCTTAGCCACCTAAAATTGAGCCAATCAATGTCAGATCCTGTCATTCTTGCCTTTGCCCAGGCCTTGTTTCTCTCATGCAAGAGACTGGATAACTCCGTAGTAAACCAGGGGTTATCCCTGCCCTTCACCCTGTATTTACGTAAAGGAGCATGTCTATCAATAATTTCTCTAAAACCATGAGAAAAGTATGCCCTTGTACTTTCAATATCATCAATAAGGAAAATTTTATCCCAGTCAAAGTAAAATAAATCATACAAAAAACCCTGTTCAATAAAGTGTTTTGTATCTCTTTTCATAACAATGCGTGGATTACCTCTCTAAATTTTTGTATTTCTTATAGCTGCTACAACACAATGGTCACTGACATCATTAGTAAACACTCCCACTGCCGAGTATTTAACATTTGTCAAGATCAGGTCTATTACGGATGATTTATTGGGAAAATTAATATTAGGATGAATGGGACAATCCACTAACTGGACAAGATTTAGAGAGTCACGGATATTTTTAAAATTCTCAGATTTGGAGGTTAGCCAGTTCCAATTAAGGTCGCCAAGTAAAACAAGTTCACTGTGTTCAAGCTGGGATTAAAAAAACACGCTAGTGATGATAGGGACTCATTTGTTGCTGCGGAGGGTCTATAACAACCCACAACCATAACGAAAAGTCCCGTGAACACTTCAAGGCTTAAAGCTAAAAATTTGAAATCCTTACAAATCGATTTTGAGACCAATACACGAACACAAAACTTTGACTTGACGTAAATTGCAACACCACCGCCTTTCTTCAGACGATCAGTGCAGTACACATTGTATCCATTTATGGCAATGTCCGAATTGAACGTAGTTCTGTTTAGCCATGTTTCCGACAGCACAATAACATCAGCGTCAGTCGAGGCAGCCCAGACACGAATAAAATCTATTTTAGGTAAAAGACTTACGCTCATTGAGGTGAATAAATCCAAGCCCAGACCTTGACTTAAAATCATCAGGCGTCAAAATCTGACTGCAATTATTCGGAGCAGGGTTTGGCAGCACATTTCTGGATAACAATAGCAGCATAAATATAATACATCTTTTAAGAGGCACACTCGATACAACCTTCCACTTAGCATTATTAATTGGATCTGACAGAGAGTGCTCAAAGCTCAAAAAGCAGTCCTGTAAAATCATTGCGCTGATGGAAATCGCGCTAGACAAATATAATTACCAACACATATAGACTCAGTTAAGAGAGCGAAGTGAAATTGTTCATGAGACATACTTGATCCTCTGCAGGGCACGCTCATCATTGGCAATAGGGAAGTCTCAAGTTCTCTCACCAGTGTGCGCGTTAACTCCTCAAAGTCCAGGACAGACAGAAGGTAGAATAAAACAATAAAAGTTGCCATATTTAACGCCCACATTGCACAGCGAAATGAAAGGAGCATCACTGATCCATGTGGCGATCAATTTACAAATGTTGGACAAAAGCCAACGCGACAAGTCTCACTGGGTCCGCAACACAAAACTGCACAGCCACAGTGAGTGTAGAGTATACACCGCAAAAATGCCAAAATCAGCCAAAGGGCGTAGAATCTGTCCAGCAGAGATAGAGCCTAGTTTGGTTCGCAAACTGCCACCCGTTCATAGACCAGCCATTGCATGGAAGTTGCAGCGCATGGAAATGGTGCTGCACCGCAGCAAATGAGCCAGTCAGGAGGCACAGGAATAGCCGCACAGAAGAGGATGCCAGGTAATCGGGAAAGACTGTTAGGATTTTGCTTTTTTGACCATGCTTGCCTTGTCCTGACCATGCCATTGTTTTGCCCTTATTGGAACCATGCTTTGTATTCTGCCTGTCTTGCTTTGTCCTGCATTCCTTGCCATATTTCATATTCTCTGTTTATATTATCATTCCGGTTCATGTTCATGCCATTGCCATGCATTGCACCTTTGTCTCCCCTGTCTTGTGATCTAGTTGGTTCAGTCCGTCTCCCCAGTCTGTGTGCTTTACTGCTGCAGGTGATTTCAATGGTTTCTGGGTTTTCCAAACATTCCTTCCAATCTCGTTTACTTCCTTCGCCTTATTGTTCTATCATTACTAACAAATACTAACAGTTTATTATTATTAATCTACTAATAGCAACTAACCTTGTACATTATACTAACTTACTAACGAGCACTTAGGTATTGCATAGCTGCACATTACTAATTGACTAACAAGCTCTCAGCACTCGCTCTGCTCTAGTCTCTGCCCCTTGCCTTCACTCAATTTACTTTGCTGCGCTTCAGCAGATTCTCCTCACCTTGTTAATCACTGTCCTGCCTCTCACTCTCTGTGCACTTTAGAACTCCCTAACCATAGCCATTTGTTTGTCATAAGCTGTCTGTGTAATCCCTGTCCGCGTTTTGGCTTTCGCCAATTTCATGTGGTTAGGAACTTCCTCTTGTTCATTCCCTTATTAATTTGTCTGATCCAGCTCACCTGTTCCCTATTATAGCATGACTTCCCATACGTGTATTTAAGCAGTCTGTTCACAGCCAGCCCTTGTCAGAACATTTTCCTTGAGCTATGTTGTTTATGCCTTGTGCTCTTTGTGTCATACTTCTGACTGGAACGTCCCGGATCTTGATTTTGTCTTCGCCTTTGATATACCTGTGCCCGTGTAATGAACCTGCTTTGCCCAACTCTGAGTTTTGTGTTTGCTGCCCTGTTTACAAATTGGATTACGACTACTGGATTCTGATTTTGGATTGTGGACTCTGTACCGTTGCCTACTACCCTGCCGGGGTTTCCACCCCAGAATTAATAAAGAGCAAGTTTGCTGGATCTTTTGGTTCTGGCTTCTGGTTCCTGAACGCACCCTCACAAAGATAGGAACAGGTAGGCTCCAATTGCGGAAAGCTCCTCTTGTGTTATCCAAGCACAGTGAGAGTAAAACTTAACAATTTAAAAAATAAAATAATTTTTGCTGCTTAGATACAGCTTAAAAATTTGCTGCTCAGATGCAGCTTGAAAAAATCCTCCATGCAATAAGCATTAAAACTTTCAATAAACATTAAAACATTTCCACATTTAGACAAGAGAGCATAGACCGTGGAACCGGTAGGGCCCGGGCCCGACCAAAAAAGCAAAAAATAAGGAAAGAAAAAAGAATTAACCAGGGGAAAAAACACCAGGTAAATAAATCATGTAGGCCTGCTGCGTTGTGTACCACCCACAAACCTATCAGAAAGCATTAAATATTTTCCAAAATACATTGGCTGATTGTCTCATGTGATGTGGATGTGACGTGTGATGTGAACTTTCAGTAACTTTGGTCAAGTGCTGCTAACCTCTAGCTTCCTGCTGTCTTTCGGAACAATGAAACGCAGAAAAATAAGGGATTTTTTTTTTTTTTTTTTTTTTTGGAGCAACCTCAGCAAAAGTTGGCAAGGGTACTGGTCTCACTCCAGAAAACAATGAATATATGGGGGACAATTTGGAACAGAGCTCCATAACTTCTGCTGCTCCCGCTAGCAAGTGTGCTGCCACCTTAGTTTCCTCAGTGGGCCACTCTAAAGCCTCTCAGCGTGCCAACATTGAATCTCCCGTCGGCGCTCACAGTAATGTTGCCTCTGCTGCCTTTCCTCAAGCCAACACAGGCTACTCTTCCCACTGCTCTACACACTCAGGTGCGGCTTTGGCCACCCACTCCATGTGCCCCAGCAAAAAGTAGCAGACAGTACTTCAGTTCTTCACGTCTGGCTGAAATCCAATGTTCTAGCGACTGCTGTCTGGATCTGGCCAAGTCTCATCAACCGGACGACCCAGCTGTTCTGTCAGGCACTAAACATGCACAAGGTGGGACTCAGAAAACCCGATCCGTGCAACTGCAGTGGTTTAAAGAATTTCCATGGCTTATCCTGTGTCAGACACGGGCAAAAATGTTTTACACCCTGTGTCGCCTTTGGACAATTAAAGGACTAGATCAGGAATAAGCAAAACTAACGAACATGCTTTCTCTGTCTTTGGTTTCCAAAACTGGAAAAATGCGGTGTGCTCATTTCGGAAACACAAAAGCAGCAAATATCACAAGGAGGCAGTGAATTTTTACAGTGTGCATTTATCACAACAGCCTATTGCCTCCCAGCTTGATGCGCTGCTGAGAGTTCTTTGGCAGCAATTATGAAGCAGTGGCGAGTTTAACATTCATCTTGCATTTTATTGTATGAGACCACTTATGTATTTATCTCCTTGTAGCGGGATTTCTGCAACACTGTAATGACAGGTCTGCTGGCTGCTTGTTTAGGGTTGTTTTTTTTCACTCGTGTTTGTGTGCGCACAAGGTGCATTTATGGACTCATAGCATGGGGGTGGGCCCCACCAAATTTAGACGTGCTCTGCAGTCCATGCAAGAGAGCAAGGACATGAAGCTGACAGGTAGATGTGCTGCCATCTTGGATTTTGCTGCCATCTTGGATTTTGCTGCCATCTTGGATCATGATTTTAGTACAGAATAAGGGCCGCAAACACAAAAAAGTCCTCATGAAAATTTTGCATTGAAATTGTAAAAAAAATACTGAGAATTGAAAAATGGCTGGGCGTTGAAAATAAATTTCCAGGATCAAAACTCCTTGACCACAAGTGTGCTTCATCTGACAGTGATATTCAAAATGATCTACTGTTAATGAGCCAAATAACATAGCTATCCAAGTGGCTCTCCAAGCTCACTGAGCCTTCAAATTTTTGCACTGTCAAATCATAAATGATCACATTTTTAACACAAACCAACTTTTGACTCAGGAAGTTCAAAATGAATTACTTATTTTCTAGTGGAATTTGGGATAAGTTTACCAATATAGGTGCAGATTAAACTCCCTGAGGAAACTGAAGTTAATTCATTAAAAAAAGGTGATAGCAATAAATACTAAGGTATTCTGGAAGGAGAGCAAGTAATGAACAAAGAAATGAAAGATATGTTGAGATAGGAGCACTGAAGTGTGTTTCCAAAGTTGTGCCGTCCAAGTTAGAGTTAATTCAATCAAGGCAGTCTAGTTACTGCAGCACTCTGCACCCTTCTTAAATTGGACAAGATGAGAACAGCAGGAGACGTATAGGAAGAATTGAAGGTTTCATTTGCAAAAACAGTTATGTGCATTTTAATTTATTTTCCTAAATCATCTTTATTAATTGTGCACTCCAGGGAATATCAATCAAATTAGTTTTCAGCTATATCAGTGAGATATCTCAAAATTTTTTACTTTTCCTAAATGATTTTTTTGATTGTGTAGTCAAAGGAATATTTATCAAACTGCTGTTTGTTTATTCATTTTAAGAATGGCCTTTATCTGTTTTTGCAAATGAACTCTTCAATTGAAAAATCATGAACACGAACAGGGCATTGGCACCAAGAGACAGTGTAGCAAAGCTATACATACTATGAAAAGGGGGTAGAGGATTAATAGCAGTTGAATTGGATTGATGTGGTTGTATTCGGCTGAGAACTGTACATACAAAGAAATGAAGAAATCCTGATAACAGCTAAAAACATTAATACTGATACAGAAAACGTTGATTACTACAAGCAAAGACGAAAAGAGAGATTTGCTCAATGAAAAAAACAAAGCATTATATAGCCAACCCCTTAACACAATTGAAGAAATCAGCATCAAAGAATCATGGACATGGTTGGTGAAGACACAACTATAGAAGGAGACAGAGGGCTTAATTATGGCAGCCTCAACCCAATCTCAAAGGACAAATGTTATCAAAGCAAAAATCAATAAAAGTCAAGAGGACTCAAAATTTGGCTGAGTAAATCCAAAGAAGACACAGTCGAATGACACAGTGAATGCCAAAAATTAGGGCAGAAGGAGTATAATAAAAGGTTCGACATAGTGGCTAAAGTTTTGCACTGGGTCAACCTCCATTAAAAGGTATTTCATTATGAAGGAAAATGGTTTGAACATAAACCCACGGCTGTGATGGAAAACGAAAAATTGAAAATCTTGTGGGATTCCACCATCCAGATTGAGCACAAAATTGTTCCGAGAAGACCAGACGTAGTTGTAACAGATAAAGTAGGCAAGAGTTGCCATATAACTAACGTTGCAATCCCAGTGGATGGAAGAATAGAATAGAAGGTAGAAGAAAAAGTTGAAAATATCAGGAAATGGGATGAGAAATTAGGCATTTATAGAACATGATAGCAAAAGTTATTCTGGTTATAATGGGAGGACTTGATAGTGTAGCAAAAAAGACTGGACGAAAATTTGAGAGAGATGGAGGTAACTTCATGAGTAGAACTGTTTCAGAAATCTGCTCTATTGGGAACTGCAAGGATTCTTCAAAAGGTCCTTGCAGCCTTCGGAACTTGTTGAACCCAGCTACAGTCGCCACCACTCTAAGACCTTGCAGCCTCTGGCTCTCAAGCACTTGCCAGCTGATGTCAGTTCAGTAACTGAGTGGTTAAGGCTTTTGAATGGCGATTGGGATTGGGCTAAAAAGATCAAATATACCATAAGGAAGAAAAAGAAAATATTCAGAAGAATGTGGTTTCCATTCATATCTTATTTTTCAACAGTTACTGGGATGAAAAACTGGGATGACTCAGCTATATGATTCTGGGACTCATTGTGTGTAGCAGCTCAGTCTTGATTGTTTGTTCATTTATTTATTTATTCTATTTAAAAAAAAAATTCTTTGTGAACAATAGTAGCCTTTTGGGGTGGGATAGAGGGATGGGATTGGGTGGTGGGATAGTTCAGAAGGGAAAATGGGGAAACAATTGGACATAAAGATAGGGGTTGTCTTTTTTGTTTGCTTTGTAATTTGTATCTTGTTTTTTTTTTTTGCATTATGCTGTGATATGTTATGATATTTCTTCCTGTTGTGTTTAAATTGAAAACTCAATAAAAAGATGTTTAAAAAAAATGTATAGTTACCATGCCCATGGGCCTTCAGTAAGCTGCTTTTTGTTTCTGGTCTGAGGAGAGGCAGATTGTGACCGCTTGCAGCACTTTGGTTGGTGATATACTTCGCAACATAAAGTGCGGCATAGCAGTGCGTATTTTATCTTTGTAGCATATACTCTTGGTCGCCCTCCATAATGACCTGTGTTTCCGTGTGCTTAGCCAGCAGCTTGAGGATGGTGTAGTAACTGGGCAGGAGAGGTGAAGGTGAATATTGTGTTTGTTGACGTAGAGCATTTGTTTTGCCGCATGTCAATCCATGAATAGTTCTTTTATAGACCCCGACTGCCACTACTGTTGTGTTTTGTTGCTGATTTCATTTTGGTTTTTTTTAAGATTTATTTAAGCAGGGGGCCTGACTGAGACCATGTCTCCTTTTCAGCAGGGCCCTGCATTACAAACAATTAAAATAACACAGTTTACAAGGACATTTGTAGTAGCAAAAAATAAATAAATAAATAAATAATACAATGCCATTATTAAAGGGAAAACAATTAAAACAACAACAATTCTCTTCATAAAATGATTTGATCTAAGTTTTAAAATGTCCAAAAGGAATCAGTTCATTCAGTTTCAGTTCAGCTTGCAACTGATTCCAGGTGTATGGGACATTAAAATAAAAAGCTGTCTTACCGAGCTCCGTTCTAACGCGAGGAACATTCAGACACAATGAGTCCTGTGACCGTGTCCCATGGCAACCCACTCGCCGCGTAAGAAGACAAGCTAGATAAAGAGGGATTTTCAATAAAACACATTTATAAACAAATGAAAACCAGTGGGAGTCACGTCTAGCTTTCAATGACCCCCGCCCTACTGACTTGTATAAGACACAATGGTGGGTGCGGAAGTCAAGACCAGAGATAAATATAATAGCAGAATGATAAATAGAATCTAAAGGTTTTAAAACAGAAGTAGATGCATTTCTATAAATCACATCACCATTATCAAGCATGGGGGTTATTACTGAGTGCACAATCTTCTTTTTACTTTCGAAATTGAAACAAGCCCTATATTTGTATAAGAAGCCTATTTTACTCCTTATCTTTTTGGTTAAATTTTCAATATGCAAATGAAAAGTCAGCTTGTCATCCAGCCAAATGCCCAAGTATTTATAATGGGGGACATGCTCAATTTGGCTACCCTGCAGGGTACAAATATGAAAATCAAGGGGGTCCTTTTTTCTAGCTTTGGTGAATACCATGAACTTGGTTTTGTCCTCATTTAAGATGAGCTTCAACTCAATTAGAGATCTTTGAATAGAGTTAAAATCATGCTGCAGATTAGATATGGCCTGCTGAACTGAAGAAACAGTCGAGTAAATGATGGTATCGTCAGCATATAAATGCAGTTTACAATGATCCAAAGATAAGCCAATATTATTAATATAGATAGTGAATAACCAAGGGCCAAGAATTGAACCTTTTGGAACTCCTCTGGTGATTTGAGCACTTTGAGACTGAATGTTTTCAAATGAAATATATTGAGTCCTATCCTCAAGATAGTTTTTAAACCAGTCACAAGCAGATTTTTCAAGGCCAATGTCTGATAATCTTTTGAAAAGAAGGGCATAATCAACAGTATCAAATGCCTTAGACAGGTCAATGAAATGAATGAATTTGTCTCTAGCTTATTTTCGTTGGTATCAATTAGTTTAGTCCTATTTGGTGATTCCCTTGATGTTTGCTCATTTTGTTGCATTCTATTTTAGCCCTACATGGCATTTATTGCTTTCCCCCAAAAGGTTAATGAAAAATTTATATTGTAGTTGTTATTTTGTGTGAATGTTATGAGTTTAAATATGTGTTCCCTGTGTCTGTTGGGTGCTCTATGTGATGTGATGCGCGCAGCCATCAGGACGGCAGAAGGTTTGGAGATGAAGTTTCTCACCTATTTCACACCCCCATAATAATGTAGTCAGTAATTTTATGCAGTTGTTTCATGATATTGCATATTCTGACTTCAAGAAAATGGCATGGCTTAGGACACAGGAGAGAGAAAGAGCCATTGGCATTTTTTTGGGCAGGTCTCAGCTTCGGAGAGGTGGCACGTCGTCTGCACTGTCACCGGTCAAAACAATCAATTAGCCGTGTGTCGGAGAACAAGAAACAAGCACTATCACTGACCGACCCTACCCAGGCTAGCCACAGGTAAGATACCTCTAGCATGCAATGTTAATGGCACTGAGATACCTCACGCACGCATTTTCAATGGCACGAAATATATTATGAAATATTCTGTCTGATTCTGCAGCCAGTGCTGGCAGCAGTGGGTTTCTTGGAAGATATGACTCATGTAATGTCTATTCCTCCATGTTAGAATTTAGAACTCCCATCTTTTAAATAATTCTAGGATGCCACATCCTCATGAACCATCAATATAGATATGTGCTCCAGATCTATTACAATTACAGCATCATTTAGATGCCTTTGTCTAGGGTTACTGCTCTTCTTTACAAATTGCTTAACAGGAAGTAGTTCCAAACTGGGAGATTCTCAGGAGCAAAGTCTTGCAGTTGCAGTCTGCTTACGTGAGAAAGGAAGCCAAGCCCTCTGCACTCTTATCTTGTGGCCACAAATTCAATAAATCCTGGGTATGGGTCGATGAAACTGAGGGAACAAGTTACATCCTCTGCCCATGGAATAACCCAATTGAGGGATTAAGTTATATTTTGTGGCCAAGAATTAAGTAAATCTTTGGAACTAGTTAAATGTCATGGTTACAAATGTAATTTTTTTTCCTTCTCATTGCACTCCTCGGGCTCCATACTCTTCCAATATGCAAAAGGATGGGGCTTATGTTGTTCTATTTTTCTGGACCCACAAAATTCAGGATTAAAATAAATTTTTTTTTGCTACTGCTTACCACATAGGAGTAACGGCCCAAAATGTAAATATGCTCATGTTGTGTTACTGTCTGGCCCAATTGGATTAATTTTTGTTCCCTGAGAAGTGGGTGAGATTAAGAACCTATATGGAAGGTTTGATGTCTCTATCTTTTTTCAGTTTTGGAGATCCAGATACTTTTAACAGAGAAGAAAGGATGAAAAAGGAAGAAAAAACGATTCAACCAAGTGTAATAGGGTTCCAGCACTTTCTGCTTTGACCTCTAAAAATGTATACATTTACAGCAAGAACCTGAGTCACCCTTTGTAATTGGAGCAGTGATAGGTGAATCATCACATAAAAAAAATCATTTACACATGTTGGTTATAAAACAACTAATGTCATAAATTTCTCGATTTTAAAAAGCGCAATGGTGCTCATAGACCATGCATATCTTGAGACTTCTTTTCAATCTCCAGAACACTTTTTCACTTTCATCAGATTCAGACTATAGTCAGACTTTTTCATTCTCTATTGGAGATGTTTTTTTTCCCCTTTCTTTATGTCGCAGCCCTCATGTGAATGCCTTTTGGTGTCTCTTCCTATGCAGCAACTTGCATGTCTATCAGAAATACAGTAGTGTGCAGTGAACATTATACACCACCACTTTTGTCTAAAAGGGGTCCCAATATATTACTTCTCCAAAATTTTTTTGGTGAAAATGTATTGAAAAATACTATTGTAGGCAAGGAGAACAAAAAAAAAACATTCCCACAAGTCTATTGATGTAGAAATGTGGGTAATAAACAAAAACACTGAAAACATCAATTTTTTTAGCAATTAAAAATCATTGCAAATTTTATTAATTTTTTAAATTTATTTATTTATTTTGACTCTTGCATAGCCTGAATGCATGTTTCAAGGCTCATTCCATGATTATTAATGCAAAAAAAATTTTTTAACTAGTTTGAGGTAACATTATTCTGCAAAGTTACCTCTGATGGTCAATTGTTCTCGTATATAAGGTGACTTGAACTTAAGCAGTATCTCAGTGTTAAACAAGATGGCAGGACAGAAGGAGCTAGTTGAGATTGTGCATTGCCGCATTGTGGCCTTACGTGATGCTGAAGATGTTAAATGCTGCCACGACACTGTAAGAAACACCATTGGGCATTCCAAAGAGACTGGTTTGCTGAAAACTAGTGGCAATAGAGGAGCAAAATGGAAGTTAAGAGCCTCTAATGTTTGTTATCTGTGTATAACAAGTAAAAAAAAATCTGCATTTGACAACGCCATGGTGATATTAATAGCACAAGAAGTGAAGAGATGAAAGTATCAAGATCTACTATTTCCAGATGCCTGAGTGAAAATGGTCTGATTGGTCATGTTGCTGCCAAGAACTGGCAACATCAAAAAGAGGCTTGAGTCTGTCAAGAAATTCAAGGATTGGACTCCAATGGACTGAGCAAAAGTCCTTTGGACCAATGAATCAAAATTCAAAATTGTCTCATCCAAACGCAGAATTCATGTGTGCTATAGAGTTGGAGAACGTTTCAAAAATGACTGTTTAACCCCTTCAGTAAAACATGGTAGTCTGGTTCGGGTTGGTTTGGGGTTCAGTCTGCTCGAACAAAGCCGGTGATCTTATTAAAATCAACGGAATCATGGATCAAAAGAAGTATCACAACATCCTTGTGAGGCAAGCATTGCCATCTGGAAAGAAAGTGATTGGTAGGGGATTTTATTTTATACATATAATGACCCTAAACACACTTCTAAGTTGTGCAAGAATGATCTCAGTCAGAATGAATCATCCGGTGACATAAAAGTTATGATTGCCTGCTCAAAGTCAAAACCTCATTCCAATTGAGCAAATCTGTTGTAACATCAAAAGAATCTGTTTGGAATGAACTTCAAACCATACGCAACCGTTTAGTAAGTAAGGAAATAAAAAATTATGTGAAAACTATGCCTGAGAGATTAAATCCAATTTTTAAAGCAAAGGGTGGCCACACTAGATATGAACTTTTTCTCTCAGAAAGACATTATTATTTTTGTTTTAACTATTGTTATCGGTTTACATATTTTCATCTATATGAGCCAATATTACGTGAAATAAATACGCTAATATTACTATTCAAAAAAAGTAGGGGATATTTTATTTTGAGATCAAAATTTTCACATATACAAAGGGATACGAAACCATGTTGTATAGTTCCTTACTGAGGAAGCATTTCCAAAGAAATTCATCACCCAAACACATCAATGACACTCTCACGATCTGCACGGGATGCTATTGATGATCAGGGGGGTTGTGCCACAAATTTGCATGACTCTGAATTGGAAGGTTAGAGCCACTGTAAAGGAAGATTTTGAAGAGAAAGCATCAGATTATCAGTGGTTGAAGTCGTTAATTAAACAGAGACCATCGCCGTCTAACACAGGAGGAGAGGTCACGTGCCCTTGGCATGCTACAGGTTGGCACAAGACAGGTCGTTGTGGCAAGGGCAATGAATGTTTCCCAGTCATCAGCAGATTATGGTCCAGACATCGTGCTACAGGGTCTGTTCAGGATAGACCACGATCCGGTCGACCAAGGGCAACAACTCAGGCTCAGGACAGATTCATCCGCACTATTGTCTTGAGAAATCGTATGGTAACAGCAAATCAGATAAGGTCTCAACTTCAAGGGATACTGGCTTGGTAGTGAGTGGCCAGACCATCAGGAATCGTCTGCACAGATTTCACTTACACACCCGGCGTCCTCGTGTCATTCCCTGTTTGAGGGATCGTCACATTAGGGCCAGACTCAATGGTGTCGTCATCATCAACGCTGGGATAATCGCCGATGGAACAACGTAATGTTCTCAGATGAGTCGAGGTTCACTGTGGACTTCCTTGACAGACGCAGGAGGGTTTGGCGCCAACGTAATGAACGTTTCCATGACGTTAACGTCATTAGACATGATCCGTATGGGGGGTGGATCTGTAATGGTGTGGGGAGGCATCACTGCTGCCGGCAGAACAGACTTGCATGTTGTTGCTGGACGTGTCACAGGGCAGTACTACCGGGACAACATCTTGGCACCCCATGTTGTGCCATTGCACGTCATTATGGCCGCCGTTTCATTTTCCAAGATGACAATGCCAGATGTCATAGGGCCAGGATCGTTACAGATTACCTCCAGCAGCAGAATATCACCACATTACCATGGCCAGCACTCAGTCCGGACCTTTCCCCCATCGAGCATGTCTGGGACATGCTTGGACAGCGGCTACGCCTAACGTCAACAACCTCCTGCCAATGTCCAAGAACTTGCTGCAGCATTGCAACAGGAATGGAATAACGTTCCCCCAAAATGACCTGGGACGTCTCGTTAGGAGTATGCCACGCCCGAATCGAGCTTGTCTAGCCAACCGAGGGGTTTTACCCGCTACTGACTCTGTTTCACAATGGTGGTAAATTTGCTGTGTGACCCTGTGTTTGTGTCGACCCTTATTCTGGAGAATCTGTCCTTTACTGACTGTACACAGGGTTTCGAATAAATTGACAAATGTTTCCTTAATGTTTTTATGTCATTTGTTTCCTTCCTGACCTCATGATCTGCATTTCATGGTACTTGTAAATCCAATATCCCCTACTTTTTTTGAATAGTATATAGTACTTGGTCTCTGATTTGTCTTCATTTTGTTAAAGAAAACATGGCAATTTTACTGAATGTTTAGAACCAGCAATGATATAACAGTAATCATGCACATCCATTAATCTGCAAACCCATTCTAATTAAGAATATTTACTCATTAAACTTACCGCACACCACCTTCCAGCCAGGTGCTGGAGTCGCATTTTCCATAAAACAGATGTGACATATGCGCCACCCATAACAAAGCTCACCATTGTAAATAATAACTTCATCCCATCAACTAAGTTAAAAAACTTGCGATAAATCCACAAAAATACATAATGGATGGTGGTTTTCATATGAAACCCTATCAGTTTGTGCTTAAGTTTACTGAAGAGGAGCTACAGGCAATTATATTTAATAGCCCAGTACAACGAACGAAAAAAAAGCATAGCAGCCATTTTATTTTGTGCACGATGAATGGGTGGCGATGACATCATACTCATGCCGGTTCATGCATGATGAGGGTGATACTGATGCTGCATTCATGTGGTGTCAGGATATTCAGAAAAACGACTTTCCGACTGGGAAAATTCACATGAACGCCCCCTCATGTCGGAAAAACAACTCGTTATCTCGGCGATAATTTTGGTACTCAAGTTGCCAACTTGACTTGTGCTGCATTCATGTGGTGTCGGGATATTCGGAAAAACGACTTTCCGTCTGGGAAAATTCACATGAACGCCCCCTCAAGTCGGAAAAACAACTCGGAATCTCGGCGATAATTTTGGGACACGAGTTGCCGACTTGACTTGATATTGACGTCACATTCACCGAAAAATGGTGGATGAAAACCAGTGTGTAGTTTACTTTTAAGCAAATATGGACATTTTTCTGATTAAAATACTTATGTATGAAATGAATCATATTTCATGGCTCACCTTATCCATTTTGGTTGTTCTTCAGTGTCAAGAAAAACTGGAAACAGCTGTCGGTGTTTTCTTTGAACACTCTGAGCATTAAAATACACGCAGTGTCTATAGATAACGGCAGTTTTTATTGGTGCAGCAGTCGATTTGAAAGGATCAGGATAAGGATTAGGGATTATGGTTAGAGGAAGGGTTAGGTTAGGGGTCAGGGTTAGGTTAGGGCAGGGTTTGAAATGGGGACTTGCGTACCTCTATACATTGAAATGCCTTGGAAAACTGCCGTACCCGTAGCAACTGCCTAAAGTACAACTCAGCTTCTTTGCAACATCCATTTTTTTCCCACATTACGACTTCAAAGCACATGAACACAACGAAGTCGGAAGAACGACTTGCCGACTTGGGAACTCCGACCTTCCGACATCACATGAATGCAGCATTGATATTGACGATATTTTCCGGTAGAGAGCAGAATTCTTAGTTCCATCAATTTCGACAAGTCGTCCAGTTCCTGAAGCAGCAAAGTAGCCCCAAACATCACACTACCACCATCATGTTTAACTTTTGGTATGATGTTCTTTTTATGAAATGCTGTGTTAGTTTTATGCCTGATGTAACGGGACGCACATCTTGCAAAAAAATCAACTTTTGTCTCCTCAGTCCACAGAATATTTTCCCAAAAATCTTGGGGGATCATCACCACTGCTCCAAGTTTTCTCCATTTGTGGATAATGGCTCTCACAGTGATTCTCCGGAGTCCCAAAGCCTTAGAAATGGCTTAGCTACCCTTTCCAGACTGATAGATGTCAATTTCTTTGTTTCTCATCTGTTCTTGAATTTCTTTAGTTTGCGGCATGACATGTTGCTTTTTTAGATCTTTTTGCCTATTTCACTTTGTCAAACAGGTTCTACTGAAGTGATTATTTGATTCAACAGGTCTGGCAGTAATCAGGACTGGGTGTGGCTAGTGAAATTGGACTCAAAAAATGTTGTTAATCACAGTTAATTCATGATTTAACAAGGGCGGGGGGGATTACTTTTTCACATAGGGCCAGGTAGGTTTGGATAGCTTTTTCCCCTTCATAAATGAATCATCATTTAAAAACTGCACTTTGTATTTACTCAGGTTATCTTTGTCTTATATTAAAATTTGTTTGATGATCTGGAACATTTAAGTGTGAAAAATATGCAAAAAAGTAAAAAATCAGAAAGGGGGCAAAAACTTTTTCACGGCACTGTATTTATGAAATTAATCATATTTCATGGCTCACCTGATCATTTTCGGTTGTTCTTCAGTGCCACAAAAAAACTGGAAACAGCTGTCAGTGTTTTCTTTAAACGCTCTGAGCATTAAAATACAACTCAGCTTCTTTGCGACATCCATGTTTTTCCCACATTACGACTTCAAAGCACATGAACACAATGAAGTCGGAAGAACGACTTGCCGACTTGGGAACTCCGACCTTCCATCATCATATGAATGCAGCATGAGACCTAATGGTACACTGCATGAATGAGGCCTAATTGAAATGAAATCTTTAATTACTCCTGACCGGAGTGCGTCTGCTGATCGTATTTGGCACAGTTGCAAACCAAAGTTGAAATTAAGGATGTAGGGTATACTTTTCCTCTAAGTGAATAATCATCACTGCACACTACTGAATGTCTCTTTTGATTGGTTTATGTCTTGCATGTTTGCCTCTCCCTGGTTGGGTCTTGTTTCATGGTTATTCTCTAATGACCATTGGACGGGTATTGAAGCCCTCTGCTTTGCTAGTTGCTGGATTGTAATTAGCTTTTTGTTCTTCGGACCACTCACTATTCCTAGTAGAAACTTTTTGTATTTGTTTATTGCAACGTGCACTTTAATCACAGCTATTCCCAGGAGCTTTCCTCTTTACTTAGTTCATTTGAACAAGCTTGCAAGCCTGATCAGGATCCAGGATTGGGACCGTGCTCAAGTTAACCCAGCTCATAGGAACAAGCTCCCAAGCCTCATCAAGGCCCAGGATTGGGGCTGCGTTCTTGTTAACCCTTCCAAGCCTGTTCCTCTTTTCAGTTTGTTAGGAACAAGCTCCCAATCATATTACAGTCATCAGTATTGGAACCAAATTCTCTCCATCCTCCTGTGGGGCAGGTTGCTATCCCAGATATCACTGGCTTGTGATTAACAGCTCAACTTTGCCCACAACATCTGTACTGAACTGGGTTCCATCCCAATTCACTTCTTTGGGGTTCCGTCCCCAAATTACTGTATAAGCTGTCAATAAACAACATATTGGATCATAATCTGCCTCCACTATTTACTCCTCTGGACCGTAACATTTAGTTTCTTTCACCTTCTACTAATCTTGGTTCAGTTTCAGACAATAGCCTCAAGTTTGAAACAGAAGTATGGAAACAAGTATGACGACCCTGATTCAAATAGGCATTGCTATTCTGTAACAATATAGTTACCAAATAAACCATATAGCACACAATTTAGAATTCTACTTAAAAGGCAAGATATATGGCCTTCTTATCCCCATGTGATTCAAAAATTTCTGGTGGCAGTTATTTTTGGTTATTTTTTTATTTCACAGTCCATTTCCAATATTTTATATTTATTTAGAGGTCTTCCCTGGGGCCACAGATTGACAGGTCAGACAGAAACTGGGTCCGTCCATTACCTTGCCATGTGTGTAAGCCATAGTCTAGTAAATGGATTTAAAACAGGTACACTTCATCTGAAATGAACTGCTGTAGTGTGTGTCAGAACAGACCCACACAGGCAGAATAACTTACTCCAGATGTACCTAAAGCATGGCCTCACCACGAGACCCAGCATGTGGTACAGAAAGCTCTGTAGCTGTAGCCTGGGGTGGAGGCGGGGCAGGGCCAGGCATAGCATGTCCCACTCTTTACAGGTCTTTGATTGTATTACTTGGCTTCCGGCTGAGAACCCAAACCATAAGCGGAGTAGCTTTTACACTCTAGTGTGTTCAAGTTCCTATGTTCACACCCAGTACCTAGTGTCACAGAGTCATGCTGGGTCCAATTCCTGTAAAGAGCTGGTGCTCACAAACTGCGTCTGATTTTTCTGCATGTGCAACGTTTGATGATACGTGCACAGACTGATTGCTACATATATTTGTATTTTTCCCCAGCTGCACTAACTTGAATTTTTCTGCTAGTGCTACACTACACTGGGCAGACAGATGGATATTGAGGGTGCAGTTATATCTCAGGGGGCATTTTCAATGTAAATCAATGTAAGTCAGATTGTCATTTACATGAGGTCGTAAAAGGTGACTTTTGCAATCATTCTGATTCAAACTGGCAATAAGTCTTTTACATCATTGTGGAGGAATTTTGGCCCGCTCTTCTGCCCACATTGGAGGATTTTCGAGCATGAACTGCCTGTTTAAAGTCATGCCAGCATCTAATTGGATTCCACTTCCAGGGCTTACACTGGGCCACTCTAAAACCTTCATTTTATGTCTTTTGAGCCTTTCAGAGGTGGACTTGTGTGCATTCGGATCATTGTCCAGCTGCAAAACCCAGCTTGAGCACTGGATCACAACTGGTGAGCAGACATTCTCCTTCAGGATTTTCTGGTCAAAAGCGGAACTTATTGTTCCATCTATTGTGGCCAGTTGACCACATCCAGAAATAGCATGCAGCCCCATTTCCTAGCTTTTACACCAACATGTTCGACTGTTGACATGTTGTTTTTGTGGAATGCTGTGTTTGCTTTATCCCAGATGTAACGGGACCTGTGTCTTCCAAAATGTCCAACTTTTGACTCATCAGTGCTCAGAATATTATCCCAAAATTCTTTGGGGTCATCCAGCTGTTTTTTTTTAGAAAATGTGAGATGAGCCTTTGAGTTCTTTTTGGTCAGCAGTGGTTTTCGCCTTGCAGCACCACTGTATATGCCATTTTTGACCAATCTCTTCCTTATTGTACCAATCTCTTCCTTATTGTAGAACTGTGTTTTATAAAGTCAAATTCCCCGTTCAGTGGAATTCCTTAACTGAGGTCAAGTGAGGCACCTTAAGTTCTTTGGATGTCAGTCGAGGTTCCTCTGAGATCTCCTGGATGGAATTTTGATCCAAACGATTTTAGAGAGCATAAAAACATCAGCTCCTCATATTTTAGTAAAAACCCAAAATTAATCCGGGAAGGTTCATCATTGTTCCAATCTCCTGTTTTTTGAGCTGCTCCTTTCATCATTGTTCCAAGATAATGGCAGTCACTGCAATTTGCTGGAGGCCCAGAACCTTAGATATGGCTTTGTAACCCTTGCCAGACTGATAGATATCAACTGTTTTACTTTTTTCATTTGCTCTTCAGTCTCATTAGACTGCGGCATCATTAGCTGCTTTTTCCCTGCTTCGCATTGCCAAACAGGTTCCTTTTAAGTGATGTTTTAAATTAAACAAGGCTGGTGTCAGAATGCCGAATACAGCAACCAAGTGCAGATCCCATGGGGCATGTTTAATGAATAGTCAAGACAGGCAATAATCAGGGGGCAGACAGAAGCTGAGGAAGAAGACGGTCCAGGGCCTGGCAGCAGTGATTGGGCATACATGGGGGTAAGGCTTCGATGAGGTTGGAGAGCTGGTCCAAGATCGAAAGCCGAGTTGGCAGGCCAGAGGGATTGAAAGACGAGAATGAATAAGACACAGGAGAAATATTAACACAGACACCAGAACAAATGGGAAGCAGAGTCCCTAATACATTTTTTTGAGCACAGGGGTTAAAGACCTAACGCAAGTGATAACAGTCAAGCGAAGGGAAGATGAAAACAAGGAACTTAAATACATAAACAACTAGAGGTACTCGTAGAGTGCAAACCTCTGCCAAGGCAGCACAATCCAAATCTGCATGAGTGGGAGCAAAGTTGCGTTATCGCGTGTCATAGGATTTCAAGATGGCTGCCTTTGGCGGCCATATTGTTTCACTGATCGCGGTCAACATCAATAGGGTCCATAGTTGATGTAATAGCAATCCAACCACAAAATTTCAGACAAATCTGTGCATGACTTTTTGAGTTATGTGGTTCACAAACAGACAAACAAACAAACAAACAAACAAACAGGGCGAAAACATAACCTCCACCCAACTTCATTGGCGGAGGTAACAAATGACAAAGTAGGTACAGGTATGCGAGAGCACAGGGAGGAAACACAAAGGGAGGAGCAAAGCCATGCAAAATCATTCAATAATAAGAAACAATTGAAAATCGACACTGATGCAAATGGCTAGAATGAAGCTAAACACTAATTACCAGACCATTCAGGAGGTGACAAGCTGGCAGCAATCATGCCTGGGTGTGCCAAGTGAAATTTCAATCAAATAAATTTGTTTAATTAGCAATGCACACCTCAACATTTTTAACCTCTGTAAAGTATAAAAATTATGTATTTTTGAATAGTGCTCACTGGAAGAGGAAAAATTTTTAAGATCCATTGAGCGGTTGCCGAGTAATCAAGATTTATCATCTGTGGCCTTGTTGAAATCAATTAACGGCAAAACAATCGGAACAGTTACTTAGAAATTTACTGAAGTAAAATTCATGAAAATTCACAAAATAGTAGTTTCAAAGACTGGGAATAAGGTGTGCCCACGTGGCACTGTTTATATCCCTGACATCTCCAGCCAATCACTTCTGCAGAATTGCCCGACATGATTGGGACTCAAGCCGTTCCATTTTTAGAACACATAGGGCTCTATCTTTCACACTGCCCTACCCATTGCCACTGCCCGCTACCCGTGAATTACGCATTTAGCAGCTTCCACTATCCCTAAACGGTATCTTGCGGCCACACTACCCGCTATACATTATGCCGACTCCCTTATTTGCGCCTGGAGGCGTGCCCGTGGGCGTGTTTATGCGCTTTCCCTACAATTACTATCTTGACCACACACGTTAGGGAAAGTGTATAGCGGGTCCTCAAACCACCCACTACCCATTTGGGCTTTTACAAGAGCGCGCCCAGGCAGCTCAATGCGCGTCCACTTGGACACATATGGACGTGCGCATGCGGCTCCACTTCCCGAATTCACTCGCCTATAAAAAGCCATCTTGCTTTAGCCTCAGTTGAACCCCTGAGAAAATGGCAGAGATAGTACTAAATCGCCTTGATCGCCAGTTAAATAATAGAAGACGCCCAGAACGCATGTACCGCCAACGCACCAGCTACCTGGGCCTTTCAGGTAAGTCTATATTGTTTGTATTTTGTATCAATCATTTTTTCCGCTTCTATAATAATATATAATTATTATATATAATATATATTAAAGATATATATTATATATAATATTCTAAAATTATAATAATACAATACAAGTATTGTTTCCCACACAACGAGAATGTGTGACAAAACTGCGCCTCTCCCGTCAGGCAGTGACGGAATTATGTCACCTGGTTGCAGATGATGTAGACACCACTGCCAGCTGTCCGTATGCCTTGCCTGTTGCTGTTAGGGTTACTGTGGCACTATTTTCTATGCTAGCGGGTCATTCCAACACCCACTCAGCTCAATTGGAGGCATGACCCAATCTGCCGTAAGCTCGGCTATAACTGCAGTCACTGCCAGCATAGTCCGACATGCCTGTAGGTACACCACTGGCATCCCTGTGACACCCGAGAGACAACGCAGGGTAAAGCGGGATTTTTTGGCAAGATATGGGTTCCCTAGGGTTCTAGGTGCCGTTGACTGCACACATGTTCTGATTCGGGCTCCGGCTCTGAACAGTGGTGCCTATGTGAATCGTAAGGGAACCCATTCCATCAACGTCCAGGTGATTTGCGAGGCATGGGGTTACATCTTGAATGTATCGCAAAATCATCCTGGAGGTAGCCACACGCTTTTATAATGGAACAGTGGGTCATTCCTGCAGTCTTCCAGAGGGACCCCACTCTGGATGGGTGGCTGTTGGGTGACAATGGCTATCCATTAAAGACGTGGTGCATGGTGCCATACATTAAGCTAACAAGTGTGCGTGAGTTCGCTTTCAATAGAAAACACTCACGCGCGCACAAGTTGTCATTGAGCGAACATTTGGCGTGCTCAAAGTGCAGTTCCGCTGCTTGGACAGGTCAGGTGGGGTCTTACAGTATGGTCCTCAGAAAGTAGCATCTTTCTTTGTGGCATGTTGTGTGCTGCACAACATTGCCCTACGCCATGGAATGATGCTGGAGTTTGAGGATAGATTATCACCGGACTATAGAAGGCGGCAAGCTGAAGTGCAGGTGCCGACTCCAAATGTTGATATAGTGCCAGCAGTAGCAGGGGCAATGAGGGACCAGCTGGCAGTGGAGCTGCGACACCGCTAGCAGTGGCGACTGGTCATTAGGGGCAGGTGGGGCACAGCCCCACCTGGTGTCACCAGAAAGGACCGTAGGCAAATTACATAATGAATTCTCAAACATGATCGTCTTATCTGATTAAATGTATTATCTATAAATTTTGCATTTTCCTAAATTGCATGGAATTTGTGTTTGAATTTAAGTTCATGTTTATTGGTCTCTGTTTTGCTGCTTCATACCGATCTCCTGATCCATGTCCGCATGAACGGGGCTAGCCCCCCTTACGCAATGCAATGTTAACGATGCGTGTGAAAATATAAGTACGCATGCTCAGAGTGTTGGCTGTATTAGTGGAGGTAGCACAAATTTGTTGGCATGTGGGGCTGACAGCCCCAAGCCCCACTACTGCGTCATTTCATCAGGCATCATAAAACATACGTGAGATCGCCGCATGAGTGGTGGAGAGGCGTGCCTACTGGGCGACCATGTCAGTACAGGGTTAGAAGTATCAAACAATTTCTACAAATCATTACTAAGCTGAATTTTCGACTGATTTCCAAAGCGTTTGATTTGTTATAAACGTAACACATTTAGCTATGATCCAGGATGCCTTGATACTCTAAAATGCCGGTTTTACTACCAAAATACAACTTCGTATGCACAACAGTCGAGCGCTTAAACTTAAATCTAAACCAAAGATGCCAGATTTTTTGCGCTGCATATGGATGCTGAACGAGATATCAATACCAGATCCAGTGGAATTACCTTTCGCAGGTAAGATTTAACGATAGATTTTGGATGTATTTGTGTATTCTAACATTATGTTGAGAGCTACTGTAACTATTTGTCCACCAGTGAAATGCTAACGTAGCTAATCTAGACTAGCCCTAGTCATGGAAGCTGAGGCTTTATATCAAATAAATCATAATTATAATGTATAGTTATCCGGGTATTTCTCCACACCGCCCAATTTTATTAAAATCCTATCTTTTCTTATGAACGACTAACAAAGAGGATGTGATTGCATTTCAAAGCTGGTTACTAAGGCTGCCAGGTCAGATCCTAACTTTAGTATTAAGTTTACAAGATTGTTGTTGGCCCAGGTATTTTATACCGGTTGGATACAAAGAAATGCTCTTTCTTTTCACAATTTCTCTATCATTTTTGTAATATTAAAAAGGCCTGAATCTACTATCATTTTTAAATGATATTAAAAAGATTTGAAAAAATATGTTGCAGTTCATAGATATTTCTCATATCTATTTCAATATGTTGCAACATTATGACAGTAAGACAACGGTATACTAATGTATAATATCTTATGCTGGATCGAGGCTAGATGGTGATGACAGTGTGTCACGCATATGCAGGATAAGGTTGTTGTCATTATGCTGTCATAGAGTGGATCGATCCTAATAAGGTGTCTGTGAGTGCGGTTTGCTGTGGCACTTAGTGGTGTTGAGCGCTCTACTTTGTTTATGGCCTTGTAGGCTCTGAGCATTGTGGAGCAACGGTGGCAGATGGCTTTTAAACAAACGTCGATCTCTGTATTGGCGAACTCTCACTCACTCGCGTGCGCTCTCTCTCCCTCATCTCCTCCGTGTGTGTGCGTGTGTGCAATAATGTTGACTTTTAACTAAAAGCTTGTAAGGTAAAATGGCAGCAGACAAACTAATTTATCACAAATTGTTGAATAGAAATCACCCCATACCCCTCGTTTACTGTACCACCCCCCACCTCCCCCCAGGCCTGAAAAACATTCTTGCCCCACCAAGTTTTACACTTAAAAATGCCACTGACCGCTAGTCATGTCATCTGCAGCCTGCCTGGTAAGTAATTTGTGCAATCAGTAGGCTACTAATAATGTAATAATACATGTAATTCATATAGCGTTTTATTAAATACTCAAAGTCGCTTTGCAAAAGAAAAAAGTGTAAATGGTTGCAGTCAATGTAGGCATTTATTTGGCTGTGGGTATTTTCTAAAATGGGATTTTGTTCTTTGCTTCATTTCAGATGGGAGAGGGAGTAGGAAGTGCATGGCGAAACACATTTTTTTCTTTTTCTTTTTTTTTTTTGAAGTTTCCATCACAAAAGGGGTAGGCTTTATGTTTTTTTTTTATTGCATACCAAACATAAAACAATATGTCAATGTCAAATAATGATGATGATAATAATAATAATAATAATAATAAAATAATACAATTCATGATTAACTTAACAAAAACAGATCCTACCCTGTCTGGATTTGACCTCATGCACGAGCAATTTAACCGTCTTCGGAGAAACGTGGCGACCTTCCTCTCTCCATCACGGGTTTTGGTTTGAGGATTTGGGATAGCGCAGCCTGCTCCTAAAGGCAATGGCACCTGGCACACTGATTGGTTTAACTGGCGTAACGCCCAAACCACGCCTATGCATAATATAATGGGTAGCGCAGGTGTTTTAGGGATATAGGCAGGTGTGCAAGATAGCAACTTTTGCGGGGGAACGCCTCTTACGCAATGCTAAATCCCTAAATAACGGGTTTAGGGACTCTGGCGTAAGATAGGGCCCATAATGTCTCATCAGAAAGACAAAGCGGGCTGAATCTGGAGGTGTTCCCAACTTCTAACGGCAATCTCTGCTGTTTAAGGGTATATTTTAATAACATAAATATGAGATGATGCAGAAAAACATTATTAACCAACCTGTTTTTGAATGGTAGCTATATCTTGCCTCATTTCCAAAAAATTGGCAGTCAACTTCAACACTTTGTAAAGGTACTCTCCCATGTTAGATTTTTTTTTTCGTTCATGCACCGGAATGAAGGCCAAATCCAGCTCTGATTGGTCAGAAAATCAATATTGCAAGGGGTTTAATTTAGGAACAGGGATACCGCAACCGCGGACGTAAAATTTCTGGCTCGCCGCTATGAATGATCAATGACTGCGTTGTAGTTTTAAATCACCTTTAAATAAGTATACAGGTCATTTCATTACTTTTTACACCAAATTAAAGATAAATTTTTTGGGTGTTTAATGGCATAGATCTGAATTTGATACCTTGTTTTGTTGCGAAGCTATAATGATTTTACTGTTGTGAGTAAGCCTCAAAATAGGCATTCCAATGTTACTAGTGACCCAGCGAGCATTGCTAGTTTAATTGGTTCTTTTAGTAACCAAAAGGGAAAATACTTTTTCAACAGGGCCTGGTGGGATCGCATAGCTTTTTCCCTCGGTACATGAAATCATCAATTCGAAAATGCTTTTTATGTTCACACTGGTTATTTTTGTCTAATATTTCAATTGGTTTCAGTTGGATCTGAAACATGTAAGTACTTCTATATAAAATAGAAGTAATAGGGAATGAAACAAATTCTTTTTCATAGCACTGTAGATATGTTAAACCCATAGGATCTATAAAGCATGGGACTGCCATTTTTTGCCACAGGAATCAGTAACAATCTTGTACACTATCAGTGATCATTTTTAATTTAGTCAGATTCCTGGGTCAGAGGCAGGTCATGGTCTTCAAAAGATTCACATTCATACATCACTACAAAGTTCTCTGGGAGTACAGCTCCATGTAAATAATAGTCTGTTTTGCTTTAAAGCTGATGATAGATAACTGAGGGTTTTATATTAGATCTTTGCCAGAAATTGTTTACCACTTTAGGAAATACAAATAACAAACTGCCAGGGAATGGGTGGTTGGGCAGAAATTGTACTCAATTCTATTATTATTATTATTATTTTTAACTTAATTTGGATTAATACACTCTACATTTGCCATGGAAAAATGCTGGTAACGTTTATTCTCAGAAAAAAAGTGACAAACCAAGTCCTGATGTGAAATCTGCAGAAGAATCTTTTGAACATTTTCCACAATAAACTGTTCTCTTTGTGTTTTGGAAAAAAAAACATCAGTCCTTTTGTATTGAAGGAAAAAATACACGAGAATGTCCACTTAGTTACCATGAAGTCCTGTAGTGCTAGAGATTTCCTGGATGAACTGTGTTTCAAACACAAAATGTGTTTACTTCACCAAGGGAAAGTTTGTGAACTGAGATTTGTGTGCAATGAACTTAACAAGCTGTGAAACTCTTAAAATCACGGCAAAATCACAGTATCATAAAAGAAAGATTTTTCATAACCACCAACTCCACATTGGGGAGTTCAGACCAGGATATTACTGATTTTTTCCATGACAGACATAAAGGGAAATGGGTGTGTGACTGTATGAGTCAAGTCACTCCATTCAGGTTCCTGTATTTTGCTTTGTTAAGATCATGTGTTCGTTGAGATTTCACATTGTCATGGCCATCACAGTCTAGTCACCATCCACCGAAAGCCACGAGATCCTCCAGTCCAGTATTTCAGACGATGCCCCCACTCCAGTGGCAACACACTCCCATACTTTAAATACATATTTATATACATATATATATATATATATATATATATATATATATCTCACTGTACTGTTCCCCTCTTTTTAGTTAGTTTTTGTACTCTCACTTCGCCATTTTGCTAAGCGTCCCATGTCTCTGGGCCCTTGCAGTGTTGAACCTATGGAAAAGACTGAAAGGTCCATCATCATCTTTCATTTCAGGTCATGTGTGACTCACAACCAACTCCATAAAATCCAGGCGTCTGAGTGAAATTGCATTCCACAGCAAAGAAAACTGAGTGCCAGTTAAAACATGCTGGTCAGTGCCATAACTAAGCTCAAAATATCCATTTTAAGATTTCTTTAGCAAGTGACCCATTCCAATGAAAATATGCATTTTTTTTATATACTGAAATGTTAAAGTGAATCAATATAATTGCCCTTTATTCTGCATTCTGAAGGCAAGTAAGGAGGTAGTTCTGAGTTGATTCTTGACTACACTGGTCCTTCAATTAAACCATTTTGAACAAAATGATTTTTTTTATTTTAGGTTTCTGTTTGACATTATCAGTTTGTGAAGAGATGTTTGCTCAAGTCTCTGATTTGATGATGGACTATTAATAAGTTAGCAATTTATAATACAATTTTATATTTATTTTAAAGATACTTCAAATGATACAAAAATATTGATCACAGTGTATTTTCAGGAAGGGATTGGAAATGCTATGAACAAGAATGTTGCAAAAAATTTAGTGGCAATAAATTATATAATCCTTATCTGACAAATAAGAATAAAAAACAAACAAAACAATTCAAATAAAAAAGGATTGTGCCTCTCCATATTTCCCCAATATTTAGGTCTTTGGAAAGTTTTTTATGGGATGCTGGGGCCCATCTTAATACTTGCTATGGCCCCCAGAAACTTCCATGGTAATGCACAAGTTCTGTGTCCACTGGGTTATTCCCATCCTTTATTCAGGTCCATAATTTTAGTCTTTGAATTGAACAGCTTATCCCAGTGCATCCGTGTTTTCAGTCTTGCCTTCGCCAGTATGTTGGTATGCACCGGCACACTTCCTCACTGAAGTAAAATCCAGCTTCGCACTTTCGCCTTCGTACTTCGCACGGTGGTCTGTAGCAACTGAAAAGCACATTAAAAGGGAGACTTTTAGCTTTCTATTCCACATTCAAGGGATAGTCACATACAACATCTCACATTCAAGCAACCCCACCAGAGAGACGTAGGGCCCTGACATTGCTTTTATTTCTACGGCAATACAGGATAACCAAAAAATTCTATTAAATTGTTGAGGTTCTATGCATACAGCAACTGCAAATAATGGGACGAATTACAAACTTTTGTCACAGAGCAAGGTTTTGATTGAACATAATTTGATGAGGAAAACTACACAAACAGCCATGATTTTAAATAATTATACTGTACCATAGAGTATGTCTACCTTATTTCTTCAATGATCAAGATGGACCCTGAACAAAGGAGATATTAAACTTCCAATCAAATGAAATCTTTTCAAGGCATCTGTTGTATGTTACTACTTATTTTGTACAATGAATGAGTAGTTCGTTTAACTTGCCTTCGGCAGTAATGTGATACATTTGTTTGCAGTTTCAAATAAGTATTTTGCCAGGAGAAATTTTTAAGCATATGATCCAGCATGACTTGAGAATATAAAAAAAATCCAAAGCTCGAATTCCAAGCAAACACTTTTTTTCTTAAGAAAAATTAATTTCTACTTTGATTCACTCAGTCTTGGACAGCTATTGCTTTCTTTCAACCAAAATAGGTCAAAAGTGTGACATATTTACATTTACGTTTGTGATTTTGGGTCTCTCAGAGAATATTAGAATGTGCTTGCTCATTGAAAGATAAGGTCCAATATATCCTAGTAATTTCAACATTTTAGGCCCTGCATCTGTCAAATGGTGCATACCAATCCTAATAAAAATTTTTTTTAAAAGTCATGAAAAAATGTTTTCTCAAAAAAAAAACAAAACAAAACAAATGTATTCCATAACTCCCATGATTTAATACTTTTTGCTTCCATTTTCCAAAATAACAGCTCCTAAATTTCTCCTTTAGTGTGTATTGAGGTGAAAGAAGACATGGTAAGGTATCGGAGACCATTCCACCAAGCAGAGTCTGAGATTCTTCACTAGCCTAGGTCCACATTTATGGACTTTCCTCCTTAGCTCATCCCACAAGTTTTCTTCTGGGTGTAGGTCAGTGGAGTTGAATAACCATGACAAAACCTTGATTCAGTGTTCAGTGAACCATTTTTGTGTTGATTTCAATGCATGTCCCAGATGTTTTTCCTGTTGTAAGACCCAATCATGGCCCAATTCAAGCTTTCTGGGAGTGCCACTCAGGATTTTATGTAATATCTGCTGATGCTTGATGGAATCCACGATGGCATGACTTCTCCTGTCACAAGTGGTCCTAGGCCTTGGGAAGAAATACAGCCCCACGACATCAAAGACCACCACATATTTCACAGTGGAGATGGAGTTCTTAACTAAATGGCCATTGAACTGGCCTTTGGTGTGAGAAACCGCGATCGGCCAAGGAAGTAGTTCAAAGACTCAATAAAATCAGACAAGCTGGCTTTTGGGATAGGCACGGTGGATTGAACAGTAAGGGCCGTCGACAGAATCGCGTGGAGAAGGGCACTTTCAGAGTGGGTGGGGGAATTTGAAACCAAGTGCACAAATAGAATCGAGGAGGCTCGCCTCAGAAGGAAAGCTCCAGAGCAGGCAGCTGAATGCGATTTCCGCTGCGACCAATGCAACCGGCCGTGTGCAACTGCAGCTAGCCTCAGCGCTCACCTCCGAGGTCACAGGACATAAACAGACTCTTGACTAGTCTTCGCCGGCTCGGCGTCCATCTTTGTTCTTACGTCAAACTCACAAAGCGCTCTGTTGCGAGTCTCATTTAACCATAGAGCCCAGTTTGACTGGGCGATCAAGTTCCACTTAAAACCATATAGATGCTTGAATTTTGTTTTGAGGATAACAAAGCCTTTTTTCCAGCAAACCTCAAAACATCTTCTAGTTGTGTAGGTGGAATCTGATGGCATAGTTTTCATGACTTTATGAGCCCAAGACTTGATTAACATCTTCAGTCATCCACCTGTGATCCTTGGATATTCCTTTACCACTTGAGCCATCCTACTCATAGAACGTGCAGTCAAAATAAGGTGTCTTTAACAGTATATTATCATAACAGTCTGCATGAGTATATTCTCATTTTTGGTTATTATCCATATTTGTGAAGCTCAACAACTTTCTGTTGTGCCTCATTGCCATATTCTTTTGTCTTAACCATGGTGATGGATGACTAAAGGAAATTGGCGAGTGCATCACCTCACATTTAAACCCTGGGAAACAGGAGGTCGTAAATGATGACCATTTAATTTTTCCTAGTCATTATGGAAAACTTTAATACTACAGACTATCCTGGATCACACCAACCCCTACAGTGATATATTGGTATTTTTTCAGTATAGCAGTCATTATTATGCATTTAGTGGGTGCATACTCAGACTTCACCCTGATCAGTGAGTGCGCACTAAGAGCACACCTAGCTTCAAACGCTGCCTTCCTTTTTATCCCAACTACTTACTGGTAGTGTTTCATGGCCGCAACTTACAGTAATGCTTTGAGTTTTCAACTTTTCCAGTCTTTTGTTGCCCCTGTCCCAGCTTTTTTGGATCGGGTTGCAGGCATCAAATTCAAAATGAGAGAATATTTCCAAAAAAACAATAAAGTTTATCAGTCTGAGCATTAAATATCTTGTCTTTGTATTGTACTCAATTGAATATTGGTCAAAAAGGATTTGCAAATCATTGTATTCTATTTTTATTCACGTTTTAAACAACGTCCCAACTTCATTGGAATTGGGGTTTGTACACAGGGGTCCTACTATATTACTTCTCTATAATTTTTTAGTGAAAATGTATTGAAAAATACTATTGTAAGCAATGAGCAACTCCACGGTGGAGTTTGTGACATGACCTATGGCTAAGTTTCTGATGGGAATGACTGGAAATGCAAAATGCTGAACTTTTTCCAGATGCCAGATTTTATATAGTATTTACTGATAACATTTACCCGCCGGGAGACTATTGAGTAATGAATGTTATCACATAACTGCAGTACTTTTCCTATAGCCCAGCCAGTGACATATTTTTGATATTACCCTTGGGTAATATCACTTTTGCGAAAGTTTCATTGGCTTAGTGTGTGGGGCAAAAAAATTGCTCTGCATTATGTCATGCTGTTAAGATTTAGCCAAACTGAATACCAAGTGTAACGTTGGTTAAATCGTTATGGCTCAGCGCCATTGCAAGTTCGCTAGGTTCCACTCACATAACTAAGTTCACATTGCGTAGCTAGCTGGCTAGTGTGTACGCAGTATGTTTTCATAACCATTATGTAACATTAGTTTGTTAGCAAGCTAGCTACTTAGTTAACTGAATTTACGAACCTTTGCTGGTTCAGCCGCCAATGTCAGTGACTCAGTGACAGACTTTGTCAGCAGAGCGATTAACTTGGCTCAGTGCTAACAAACAATGGGCGCTAACGGAAAATACATTTGTTTTTTATGAAATCGTGCAATTCAGTTATGTGATAAACAGAATTTTATACTCATGGTTGTGTCTTTAGGAAGTTATGAAACTCGATGAGTAAATTTTGGGTTTGTTGCTCGCTAAAGCTTGCAATAAACGCAAAATTTACTCAACTCGTTTCATAACTTTCATATGACACACCCACTCTTGTAAGATCCTCTACTTATGTTTATAACCTACTTTTAGTGAGACAAATAGCAATGTTTGAAGCACTTGCCCCTCCAAATCCACTTGACCCACGTTCAACAAGATCACTCAAAAGTTTGCAGTCACATCATTCATAGAACTGGGAGATAGGGGGAGTTGGATTCACAAGTTGATTGTGTATATGTCACACATGGATGTTCTTTATGCTCAAGAATCGTACAGGAGACCAAGCTGGCTCCAAACGCCCTCAATTTTCATGCAACAGGTTGGATTAACTGGAATTTCTCAAATCACAACTGATTTCCAAGTCAGCTGAAAAACGACAAGATAGTAAAAGACTGGTGAAAGTTACTGGAATAAGCCCATAATCTACCACAGGAAGAGTAAGTTATGCTGGGAGTTCCAGTGATGGACTGGCCATCGGGCACACCGGGACAAATCCCAGTGGGCTGCCCCATAATTGGGGCCAGTCAATTGTTTTCTTTGGCCCGAGTTTCTCTTCACTGGTCCTATTATCCTATCAGCCATCCCTGACGCATGTTTAAATTAAAGTACTGATGAGTAATTACCTCATTTTGCATGAGAACCTCATAGCTCTATAAACCACTTTTGATGGTTGTACTTCACTTTTACAGGTGCTTTTCGGTGATAATCAATTTCTTTGTATCTATTTGCATATTTGCCTTATGCTATAGGAGTATCCGAAAAACTGTTTTCTTGCAAATGAAAAAAAAATGATGTATAGGATTAGGCTATCCACCATTTATTTAAAATGGTTGTTTTTGTGTCCCAAAAGTTTACGAAGGCAGGTTTGCTGGGAAATTTGTTTGACCATTGTCCTTGCTTGTTCCCTGTTGCGTTAACAATCTAGCAATGCTCCTAAATTAGTTCAGAGATCAGACAAAAATGTCAAAAAACAAAGGAGAAAACTTTTTGTTTTCAAAACTACAGCAATTGGTCTCCTCAGTTCCCAAATGCTTACAGAATTTTATCTAAAGAAGAAGTGATGCCTTGCAGCAGTAAACATGCCCCTATCCCAACTTTGTTGAAAAGTGTTGCTGGAATCAAATTCAAAATGAGCATATATTTGTTAAAAAAAATAAATAAATAGAAGTTTTCAGTTTCAACATCTGATATGTTGTCTTTGCACTGTTCTCAATTAAAGATAGAGCTAAAATGATGTGGAAATCAATGCATTCTGTTTTCATTTACTTTCCACGCAGAGCATCCCAACTGGAAATGGGGTTATAGGACTATTTCCTGTTGGAGGCGCATGGAAAACAATGAAGCAGCTAGTGCGTAAAACTGTTAAAAAAAAAAAACTTCAAATAATTGAAGATAGTGATAAAATCGCTGGCCCATGCTAATAAAGTTTATTTGATGTGAATGAGCCCCAAGTGGGCCTCTTCTCTGAGGGGCAGAGCAGAGACAGATATGCACGGGAATGTTGACAAAAAACAGGGCATATCTGGAGGTGTCTGCCTGAACAAGCTGGGCAACTATGCCCCATACATGCTATAAATTATTTGAATCATGTGTTCAGATGATTTCAATGACAGTATTTTGATATTATAAATCCCTCACAACAAAAAATACTTTTTACCTGCAGGTGGACTGTCGAAAGCGCCTCCCTCTTAGAAAGCACTTGTTGGGTGACTCGGTGCACTCACAGATGCACTTGTTTGGGTTGAGTGGTTGGTGCCTCGGACACACCTTGGCACAGGTGCACCGGCAGGCATCTCTGTTGAACTCTTGATTGGGTCCACATGGGATGGGCGGGGCTTTGCACACACACTGGCAAGACTGTTTATCCAGTTCCTGTTTGGGTCCGCAGCCTGTTGCTCGTAGATGCTTCCTGCACACACACTGGCACGTGTCTTCATCAAGCTCTTTATTTGGGCCACAGATGCCATCCTCCAGGGAATCTGGATGGAATGATTAATATTGATTTGTATCAAAATGGCAGAACAGAGGAATGATAGAAGCAATGACAAATCCAAATAATAAATACTGTGAAAAGGTAAAAAGTAAAAAGCTATACTTGGATAATGTACAGGCAACATGGCAATGAAAGAGCTTTACATTTTTTACTCTCCAATGTCTAATTCCTCACAAATCATAGCAGAAGGCAAATCATTTAACAATTTTCAAACCTTTTTGAAAAAGTTATAAATTATGTTATAAAACTAAATTCACTTACTTTTTGCTTAAAACATTTATATGAGGCTGATATAAACTCTTTTGTTTTACTCCAATGGTGCATGGCTTTTTATCTCTCATAAAATATAATGAATTTGGGTGATGATTCTTCATTTTCTTTTTATTTGTCAAACAAAATGTATTATTATTATTCTTCAGAAACTGGGAACATTCAGTTCTAAACCGACAAAAATAGTTTACAACAGAGCCATTAAGTCGTGTGAGTTCAGCTCGAATACATTTTTACCACAATCCAAATATATATATTTCCACACTTTTTTGTAGAAATCTAATTTTGTATTAAAATAAGATTAGGGATGGCGTTGTGGTCAATACGATTTATGATATCAGACATGATGATTGGCTTCTAGTTCCTGAGGGAACACATTATCTTTTTCTGCCATGTTATTTTCTGTCAGTCTTTTTGTCCTGGCCAAGGTCTGAAGAGCTCAGCTATTTCAGTATCTGACAGATTGGAGCACTTAATGGACACTTTCAGGCTTCCTCCAAGAGCTTACGTAAGGGACAGCACACTACTTTGCACATCAGCTTCCAGTTGTTTGACTCTATGATAAACTATTTGAAATAGAACATTCCTCTTACAAATTCCTCACAATACATTTTCCCCAAGTGGCGCAAACAGATGTTTTTCCTTTCCATCTTGGAAAATAATTTAACTCAATTGCTAATTCAGTTACTCTTTTCCACAAGCTATAAAACATAACAGGAATTTGGCTATAGAGTGGAACACAAATTCCTATCATTGCAGTTTTTATGTGTTTTTCTGTGTTTTTCAGAAGCAATTTCAGGTTACGGCAGTGACAAATGTTCACACTGTTGTTGTTTGTAAGGGTATCCCCAGCCTTGTGAGTCAATATGCATAAATCACCAAAGGTATATGGCCTTGAAAAGCAAACTCAGAAGACTGGACTTTTTATGCAACATAAAATGCTGCACTGTTTATTTCATTACACTCATAGGAATTACTATGGTTTCCCCTGGCAACTGTTGAACAAACTCATCACACTACACAACCAGACACTATATTGAGCTTGACCTTTAATTGACTTGAACTATAACTTTACAAGGCAACTGTCTTGTATGGCCTTTTGGACAACTAGTACTGAAGAAAATATGTCTGATTTTGTGATGCACCTAAATCTCCCAGGCATACTATAAGATGGAATCAGTGAGTGTAGTACAGCTCTCTGTTGATTTTAGCTGTGAATTATTATTTTGGTCACAATGGATTAATAAACCAAGTTTCCACAAAACTCAAATACAGATGAGGAGGAGAGCCTACCCTAGATTTCTTTCAGTTAACAATGACTCCTTCTTTCAGTGGTACTGAGAGTTCCACAGTGTGTGTGCGCAAATGTGTGTGTGAAGACAAGCATGAAATATCCACGTCATATCCAGAGTTTATAGGAATAAAGCCAAGATTAGAACAATAGTCAAGCCATCCCTGCCAGAGTCAGCACAGTCCAAGGACTGTCCTCTTTTTCAGTAATGATTCAAATAGGAGCTCGGAGATAAAGGTTATAGTAAATGAAGCAAACATGAGCAAGTTTAGGCTGCCAACTCGAGTCGCCACAACTCAGCTCCCCAGAATGGCACATTTAAACCAGCAAAGCCCACTTATTAACCTTTGATTCCAAAGCACTGCTCCTGCTTACTGCAATGCTGCTCAAAATTACATATCACTTCACATGTATAATGCATATTAGTTTTATGAGAATGAACCTTTGTAACTCTTTCGAGACATAAGGGAATTTTCTACCTTTCCCCTCCAATTAGCACTCAATCCTACCCATCTGCAATGAGGTTTCCAGAGTTTATGCGGAAATGCATAATAAGAACACGTAAATAAAATGTCAAGGGCTGTTGTACCTCTAGTTACCACAATTTTACCAAAGTCAATTCAGCGGATGACTATTTAGATTGATTTCCTGCTTAGGAACCCTGTGCAGGTTAAACATTAATTAAAAATTAAAGTTAGACTAGTAAATCAGACTGTTCACCTCTCCAATTTCTGTTGCTGGGTTGGCTCGCTTGGTTAAAGCACCACATTGTGGAGCAATAGTGACCACCACGTCGCGGGTTCGAACCCTGGTCGCACCAGCCGGTAGTGGTCAGTAGCCTTTTCAGGGCAGCGCACAATTGGCTTTGCACTGCAGGGAAGTAAATTGGGTGGGACTGCCGGGTTGGGATATTGGAATAATTTGTAGCTTTGTTCATTGCTCAAGCACCTCCTGTTGGCCAGCCCGGCACTCATCAGTAAGATTTTAAGCTTACTCATGTTTGGGTGTCCTCCACCCTCATTCTGAACTTGTGAAGTTTAGACCTATGAGCCTAAAGAAGCAGTGGCTGACAGGCTCGTGCTTCGGAGGAGAGCCATGAACTGTCTTCACTCTCTCAAGATGGCAACATGGGGTCACACGAGCAAGCTTGTGTACATAGTTTGCTAATTGGGCATTCCAGATTTGGGTGGGATTGGAGATGCCAGATTTATTAAAAAAAGAAAAAAGAAATAGGCTGAGCTCCGCAACTGAAGATCCGCATTGCTAAGATGTCTTATGCTAATCACGGACAAAAGGCTAATGCTGTATATCCCCTAGTGCAATTGGGTATTTAAAATCTTTTCTGCAGCAGAGCAATAAACTCCAACGGAAGCATCTAAATGATGCCGTAATTGTACCGGGAATACATTAAGTGGGCTTTATAATTACTGGCACCCCTGACTGGCAATGCACAAACAATACTTTTAAAATTCTAAAAAACTATGGTTATAGAAAAACTTTTAATAACAACACGTGAGGAATACAGTACAATATTAATGTTCCAGTGGAACCAACCACAATTACTCACTGATTTAATCAAAAATCAATGTCCACCAAAGCAAGATTCCAAATTAATGGCACCCTTAATGATTATTATAAATAACATCTGCCAAAATTCAAACAGGTTTTAAATTCCATTTATTTAAGTGTTATTCAAGTGTTCAGGAACTATAGTGAGCCATTACATCACTTCTTATTTCACTAGGGTATAAAAATGAGGTAACACACATGCAATATCCCTTCAACATCCAGTGCCATGAATAAAACAAAACACTGTCAGTTCAAAAGAGGCAGATGGTCATAGACCTTCATAAATCTGAAAATGGCTACAAGAAGATTCACAACCGTTTGAATATGCCACTGAGCACTGTCAGGGCAATTACTTAAGGGCTGATCTGGGGATAAATGAAAAATGACACCAGAAACAACTCAGAATTAATCTAAAGAGGTATATGTAATAACCACCAAAAAAGATACAAGTTGGCATTTTTCTGTTTATGCAGTTGCCATGGTAACCGAGCAAGCTCATTAAATATGCAGAAAATTTCTGGCACCAATTCCTCTTTAACTCTATGAAAATTCAGTTTTTCTTTCATCATTTAAAAGCCATTGCTTATCCAAATGCAATGACATAGCCATTCTTTGCTCAATTCATCAGTTTTGTGATTTTGGGGGCATTTTACTCAAATTTTGAAATTATTTTGCGCAGAATCTGACGAATACTCAAAATATTCAAAGTATGTAACAGATAGGCAAAATTTCCCTATGTCATTGCATTTCTAATGAAGTAAAGTACCTGCAGCCAAAATTTCATTGATTTTCAATGAGAAATAAAAAAGTTATGGCTGCCACAAACATGAGAAACATGGAAAAAGTAATACCTTAGGAAATCAATGGAAAATGCATTAGACCGCATTGAAAAGTTGAGTTCAGTTTTTAATCCTTGTAGCAATTAGTGATTATTAAAGGTGGGTTATTATAGAATATTTTTATTCAAAAAAAAATGTTTGGAAAAATAATCAAATTTTGCCCATTTAACCCCAGATCACCCCTTAAAACTTCCAAAGATATGGAACTGTTGAAAACCCCAAGGGTAGAGGATGCCTGCATTTTGCCCCCAGGATACTGAGGAGGATGGCGAGAAAAGCAACAAAATCCCCAATAATCACTGTGAAGGAATTGCAGGCCTTGGTGGCATCTTGGGGTCAACAGGTTTCAAAAAGCACCATCAGGTGCCTTTAGAAGGGTTGCCAGAAGAAAGCTTTTTCTGACCAGAAGACACAGAAGTAAGCGCTTGGAGTTTGGCAAGCGTCATTTAAATTATAACTGGGACAAGGTATGTAGGAGGGAGGTCTGGCTTGTTGTTTTTTATTATGACTTTTATATCGTTTTATGATATCTCAAGCAGAGGCACATTTAGAGTTATTATTTGAATTTTGGAGTTAACTGTAATGGATTAGAACATGTTTTACTGGATTTAGTGCTTTTCATTTTTATGGGCTATTTCATTTATAAATGTATAAAGGTGTTGCTCTAAGTTACTGTCGCTTTTAAGAAAGCGCACGTTGCACATGCATAACAGGGAAGCTGAAATTGGAAATAACGTGGAATCTGACTAGCTGTGGAGCCATACGGTTTTCTTACCGTGTTTATTACGTGTTCATGGTTTGAACATTTCAACTTATAGTTTCTGGCATCATCCAGTAGATTTCCTTTGTGACACTATTAGAATTAAAGTTGTTTGTGTTTTTAAACCTTACAACAGGCTTGGAGTGGATGATTGCTTCGGAAACGAACTGAGAACACGCGTATACCAGGGCTACCAGTTAGTCTGCAGTTGTCACTTACAAGGTGCTTTGGTCAGATGAGGCCAAAATTCCACGTTTTGGTCAGATACAGCATTGGCATGTTTGGCGTCGAAACAGAGATACATACAAGGAGAAGCACCTTATATCCACGGTGAAATATGATGGCTGGTTAGTCATGTTTTGAGGCTGTTTTAATTCAAGAGGTCCAGGGGCTCTGGTTAAGATTAATGGCATTATGAATTCCACCAAGTATCAGGATATTTTGGCTGACAATCTGGTGACCTCCGGCAGAAGGCTGGGACTTGGCTGTACGTGGACTTTCCAACAAGAAAATGATTCGAAGCATACCTCAAGATCCACAGAGAAATGGTTCTGTGACAACAAAATCAACGTTCTGCAATGGCCATTTCAGTTGCCAGACCTCAATCAAATTGAAAACCTGTGGGCTCAGTTGAAGAGGGCAGTTGATAAATGCAAATCCAAGAATGTGAAGGATCTTGAAAGGATCTTCATAGATAAATGGTCCAAAATGCCCACAGGTGTGCCTGAACCTTGTCAAAAATCACAGGAAAAGACTCTGTGCTATTATCCTTGCCAGATGTGGTTGCACGATGTACCAAATGAAAGGTGCCAATTATTATGAAACCTTGATTTTGTTGAAATAAATTTTGTATTAAATGATTGTTCTGATTTTGGTTGTTTCCATCCAAGCTGTGGTCAAGAACTATCCAGGGATCAGAAGCCAGGTAGTGAATTCAAATAGCTGCATCTGCAGGACTGCTCATTCACAGCGTCACCAGGAACTTTGTCCAAGGGAATCATTCCCTGCTCTGGAGACCACTGATGAGCCGGAAGTGGTGGTCCCTGGTAAAAGGCTCAAAAAACCTTTCAAAAGCTTCACTTTTCTTTTGCCCAATAATGAAGGAGAGCTTAAGCTCGGGTATCTCAGAGCTAAGGATGGTCTAACAGAACAATCCAGCAACAAGTGATAGGAACAAAAAACTCATATTGACAGGGCTAATTAGACAGCAAGGCAAGGGAAATACTGGAGCATGAGAGGAGCGTGGGGAGTACTCAGATAATAAATCAATCAAGGAGACCACTGCAAAATTGACAGAATACTGCTGGAACAGAGGAAGATCAATTAAGGATACCAACAGACAGTGACACTGGTCTGTTCTTGAATTTCTGTAGATTGCAGCAACAAGTCCATGTCTCGTGACATTGATCGCAATTATCAATGAAATTTTTTAATTAATTGATATCGTAACTAAGGGAGTAATTACTTTTTCACACTGGAAAAGGTTGGGTTGGATGACTTTTTTCCTTAAATAAAGAAAATCATCATTTACAAACTATTTTTTGTTTACTTGAGTTATCTTTGGCAAATATTAAAATCAGTTTAATGATCTGAAACACTTAACTGTGACATATGTAAAAATAGAAGAAATTAGGAAGGGGGAAATACTTTTTCACGCCACTACAGGCAAGGATTGGCTTGATTTGGCATTTGCAAAAAGAGGTTAAAAAGAGGCCAGCACTTGCAGAATTTGTTGTTATAAATCTAGTTTTACTCATCGAGTGAAGGAAAACTGAGTCAATTCTGCAAGTGCTTTTGGATAAAGTAGGCTATCCCTAGGGAAGCTTACCTTTATAAACGTAGCATATGTTGTTGTAATGCATGAGATGAAGACTGACTGGACCCAAAGTGCTTCACAGTTGTTTCTACTCGCCGGTTGCAGCGAGTTACACTTACATTCAGTTTTGGGAAGTTACCTCCAGATGATTTTACTGGAGCAGATAGCTACTCTGGCCCCTTTTCCCTACACAGGAATGCTCACCAGCTTTATTATCCATGGTCGGGGAAGATGATGGGAACGGTAACAATGGAAATAACAAGAAACACTGTAAAGGTAACTTTACACATTGCACTGAGCGAACACTAAAGGTCACTCACTCTAATCTTTGAGTTGCCTTCAAATGCCAGCTGCTGTATTGGAATCTAGTAATCCAGAGTCAACAACAGAACAAAAACAAGAACACTCAGAGCAAGGGCATAGGTTTAATGTGAGAACATGTATGTGATGTGAGCGCGCATAGCGCGCGAGCTGTAAATTTTTTGTAAATCTGAGTGCAGATATTGCCTTTACTGTAGACAGAGATTATCCGAATGAGTGTTTCTCCGTTTTTTTAATTATGCTATGCAAGGTGCCTCCAAAATTTTCATACAAAGATGCCACATACATAAACTTGCCACAACCTTAACTGACAGCTGCGAACCATCTCAGCGCACTCATGAAAACCGCTCAGATCTAGTAACCTGGACATTGATACCAAGTGAGTGGATATATAACTACGTTAGCAAGCCAGCTCGCAATCCTCTCTATTAAGCATCTTAATATGTGGCAACGCAATTGCAGCCACGATAAACACCTCAAAATGGACCACCGACCTTGATTTGGACAAGCCGCAAACCGAGCGTTAATCGGACTGGATCATATTAGATTTACGATTATGTGTTTCTTTCATTTCCCCCACTGAGCCAAAGTTGGGTGGGACATTTTGACTTTCAAAGGTTATATTTGCTGAATATCATGAGACTAACTTTAATGCTTTCCCTATAATCCCACAAAACAAGTCATAATTATGACCTCACCTGAAGCCCTAATACACCTATATCCTCAACAGCTTGTTCTGTTTCTCTAGCTTGCTGGTGTGGTTCTTGCATATAAAATAATTAATTTATAATGGCACCTTTGCGGGATTTCTTCACTGAAATTCACCTCATAATTTGACATATCCACCTGGCTTATATTTACTACTGCTAGCAACCCGAACCAACATGTGACAGAAACCAGTTTTAGTTCACTAGTTGAAACTAGCGAACATGTTTAATTAACATTCGTTGACATTATTTTCCAGTAAAAACTAACTTAAGGTAGCTAGCAAGTTTTCACTTTAAGTAACTATCTGTCTCTGACTAGTTAGATCACTTATTCAACCAACATTACACTTGACATTCAGTTTGGGGAAATATTAGCAGCATGACTTAACATGGAGCGACTTTTTTTCCTCACGCTCTCAGACAATGAAATTTCCACAAAAGTGATACGTACCTAAGGTAATATCAATGTATGTCATGAGTTGGGCCATGGGAAAAGTGCTATAGTTAGGCGATGAAGAAAAATCTGGAACAAATGCCAAATTACAGTTCTCTTCTACGGGTAAGCCATTGCAAACACGTGTAAACACAGCTGACAATCCAGTTGCGCGTCTCAAGCCCCGCTTTGGACAAAAATGACTATTCATGCCCTCAATAGCGTGGTCAGTTTACTCTTGACTTTTAGCCTTCAGATAGCCCTGCCCTTTCAACCAATCAAATGCTAGAATGCATAAATTGATTGTCTTGGAGACGTAGCCTCCAATTGGGTCTTATATGGCTTTTCTGGAAAGATAATAAGAACGAGTTTGCTGAAATATTGGTAGGGACAATCTGGCTTCCCAAAATATTGGTAGGGACATGTCCCGACCTTCCATATACAAACCTACGCCCTTGACTCAGAGAGCGCAGCACCTCTGCCACGCCAAGACAACTCTGTGAATTAGTTATTTTCGTTGGCTGATGTAGGGTGTTGTTGCATTCCACCGCCAGGTGGCAGCAAAACCCAAAAGCACACTGATTGGAAATCCCGCCCATTGGAAAGACTTCAAATCTCTGTCAACATAGCTGGATTTGAACGTTGGCCTATATCGCGGCTGTACTTTGGCCTAGATATGCCAAAATTTAACCACTTGTTTCTCTTGTGCTACTCTAAGATCCTGCAAAGTTTGGTTAAAATCTATGTGGCCATTTTTGAGATATCCTGCTAACAGACAAACAGACAAAGAGATAAACGCCGGCAAAAACATACACCTCCTTGGCGTAGGTGAAAAATTCAGCTCAGTCTGCCAAGATAATACTTGGAAGAAGGATTAATGAAACAATTGTGGTATAATTCAAGTTTGATCACTAACCTGTCAAGTATTGGACGTGTCCGTATTAAAAATTATCCTTTTATTGGACCCAGCTTTCAAATTGTATGGTTGCATTCTGAGGAGTTTGCATAATAATTACATTTCCCTGTGAAATTAGTTAGCATACTTCATCTGTGAAGAAGTGCACCAGGCTTTGATGTAACCTACTCTTTTCAAATCCATATTGAGCAAATTTTACCTTCCATTCCAGATGCATTTAGCCTCATTCACTCCAAGCAAAACAAATATTGTGTCATTCATAATGGACTTCAGCGTTTAGGCCAGTTCATATTGACTAAAGTGAGCCTACTCATTGGTAATCTTCAGTTATAGGTAGTCTTGAGTTTTAAGTTTTACAATTTTGTAGCCTTACCTACTTGCTATGTTTAAATACCAGGAGCGAATGCTAGTTGCAGCGAAATCGATGCGGAGATAACTATCCTATCTACCCTAGCTATGGTGTGACGCACGTACATCTTGATGAACGTCCTTCTATTACCACTGCAAGGTGTTCTTGTGAGCCTTAACATCCCTTTAAATAAATGGAATAATTCACAAATATTCTATTGACCACTCTTAAATTCTATGCATACCACACATTCCCATGCCAAAACGAGGCTTGACTAGCAAAACTAAGAATGGCCACGTCCCGGTCAGCATTTCACTGTTGTGTCCCACAGTGTACTGGGGATACCAGATTGCACGTTGATCTTATTCACCTCCGCCAAGGAGGAGTATGTTTTTGCCAGCGTTTATCTCTTTGTCTGTCTGTTTGTCTGTTAGCAGGATATCTCAAAAAACGGCCGCATAGATTTTAACCAAACTTTGCAGGATGTTAGAGTAGCATAAGAAGAACAATTGATTAAATTTTGGCTTATCTAGGCCAAAGTGCAGCTGAGATATAGGCCAAAGTTTGAATACAGCTATGCTGGCAGAGATTTGAAGTCTTTCCAATGGGCGGATTTCCAATTGCCGTGCTTTTGGGTTTTGCTGGCACCTGGCGGTGGAATGCAACAATACCCTACATCAGCCAACAAAAATAATTAATGCACAAAGTTGCCTTGGCGTGGCAGAGGTGCTACGCTCTCTGAGTGCTCTTGTTTTTCATTGTTTTCCGAAAGTTTTTCTTCGTAAAGAGAGATTAAGGGCCCGAACTAGGGGTTCTATGATCTAGATACACATCTCCAGTGGCTCTATTTCTCGAGGCATTAGCGGTGGCCTGATAAGGTAACGACTGAGAGCATAAGATGCCGTTTACTGCATAACTGAATTGCACAGTTTAGTAGAAAACCAATGTAGTTTCCGCAAGCGCCAGAATAGCAATGCCATCATTCTGCTAACTTACACTAAGGTCAAGCTATCACTTTCGCGTTTGAACTTGCAATGGTTTGTGTTGATTGCTTTCACGTCATGATTTTGGATATGGGAAAAGGGCTATAGTTACGTGATGAAACAAAATCCGAACAAATGCCAAATCACGATTCGCTTCTATGGGCAAGCCATTGCAAACATCATGTAAACAAAGCTAGCAATCCAGTTGTGCGTCTCAAGCCTCGCTTTGGACAAAAATGAACATTCATGACCCGAATATTAAGAGTGGTCAATGGCACTGTATATGCATTGCGAGCAGCTGCATTGTGGATTATTGATGAAAATGCTACAAGGATTGCTCAATGAGGTTGTAGTTTGCATCTGCTTAGTTGGATTAACTTTAGCGCAGTTTGGAGGAGTTGTGCAGATTAACCTGGTATTAATTTCGTACAATTCAGTTTCAAAAAAGGTTGGGACGCTGTGTAAAATGTAAATGAATACAGAATGCAATGATTTGCTAATTATTTAAACTCTGTACTTGATTGAATTTAGTACAAAAACACCACGTCAGATTTTGAAACTGAGAAATTTTTTTTTTTTTTTTTTTTTTTTTTAAATACATGCTCAGTTTGAATTTGATGCCAGTACCACTTTTCAGAAAAGATGGGACAGGGGCATCTTTATCACTGTCTTGCATCACCTCTTCTTTCAACACTTTGTGAGCATTTGGGAACTGAGGAGACAAACTGCTGTAGTTTTGAAAGCAAAATGTTTTCCAATTCTCACTTGATGCAGGATTTCAGCTGCTCAACATTCCGTGGCCTATTTTGTCATATTTTTTATTTCATAATGTGCCAAATGTTTTCAGTGGGTGACAGATCCAGATTGCAGCCAGGCATCCAGACCTTTTACTACAGAGCAATGCTGTTGTAAGATGCGCAAAATATGGTTTGGCATTGCCTAGCAGAAATAAACAAGGCCTTCCCTGGAAAAAGACATTGTTTGAATGGCAGCATAAGTTGCTCCAAAACCTGTATTTTGTTCAGCATGAATGTTGTCTTCATAGATGTGCAAGTTACCCATGCTATGTGCACTAATGCATCCCCATACCATCACAGATGCTGGCTTTTGAGCTGTACGCTAATAACAAGCTGGATGGTGCCTCTCCTCTTTAGAGCTGAAGGTCATAGCGTGCTTGATTTCAAAAACAAATTTCACATTTTGATTGGTCAGACAACAGGTCAGTTTTCCACTTCATAACTACAGTACATCTTAAATGAGCTGAGCCCCAGTGAGGACAGCAGCCTGTGTACAGTGCCTTGAAAAAGTATTTGCCCCCTTCCTGATTTCTTACTTTTTTGCATATTTTTCGCACTTAAATGTTTCACATCATCAAACAAATTTTCATTTAAGAAAAAGATAACCCGAGTAAATACAAAATGCAGTTTTTAAATGATGATTTCATTTATTAAGGGGGAAAAGCTATCCAAACCTACCTGGCCCTATGTGAAAAAGTAATTGCCCCCCCCTTGTTAAATCATGAATTAACTGTGATTAACCACATTTTTTGAGTCCAGTTTCACGAGCCACACCCAGGCCGGATTACTGCCAGACCTGTTGAATGAAGAAATCACTTCAATAGAACCTGTCTGACAAAGTGAAGTAGGCTAAAAGATCTCAAAAAGCAACATGTCATGCCACAAACTAAAGAAATTCAAGAACAGACGAGAAACAAAGAAATTGACATCTATCAGTCTGGAGAGGGTTGCAAAGCCATTTCTAAGGCTTTGGAACTCCAGCAAATCACGGTGAGAGCCATTATCCACAAATGGAAAAAAAAAGGAACAGTGGTGAACCTTCCCAGGAGTGGCCGGCCGACCAAAATTACTCCAAGAGCACATCAACTACTCATCCAGGAGGTCACTAAAAAACCCAAAACAACATCTGAAGAACTGCAGGCCTCACTTGCCTCAGTTAAGGGGAGGAGAAACCTTTTGGAAAAAAATTGTCATTTTTGGATAGAAATCATTCATACTTGGTGTATTGACAGTATATGACCTGAAATACACAAAATATGAATTTGACCTAATTTGCATAATTAGGTCATGTGATTCAAGATGGCCGCCACCCCAACTTCACCATTATTTCTTTGCCTTATATCTCTGAAGCAAGATATTTGAATCAGGTTTTTTTTATTAGATTTAGTTATGTTTACACCTTCTTCTGAACTAGAATAAAGCATTTACAAATAATACTAGAGATTTAGAGGGGTAAAAGAGGATTTTGGCATTTTTCGCCCCCTCAATATGAAATATAAATCACCATAACTCACAGACCCAAAGTGCTAAACCAAAACTTTTAGTTCAGTAGACCTCTTGATATGTACACAGACTTCTGTCAAAATTTCATGAGAAAAGCTCCACAAATAAGTGAGATATAGTGCCTTAAATGATAGCAATCGGGGCAAAAATCAGGTTTAGAGAAAATCCAGGTTAAAGTCAAAGTACACCTACAAATCATTGTCACAGTCAACCCAGAACATTAAAATGCCCCTGAAGCATAAACTTCTCCCTCCTGCTCCCTCTGATTGTCCTCTTCTTGAGCAGATTGAAGTGATTTGCTCTTTCTTTTGGCTTTTTCAGAGTCTAGGTTGGCCTTCTCTGCCCCCAACGCTTGACGATCCACCTGCTCTTAATTATGAATGATTGAACTTTTAATTAAGACCAAAATTAAAATTTTGATAAAAATTGTGAAAAACCATAATTTTTTGGGTTTCTCCTCCCCTTAAAGTCAGTGTTCATGATTCAACAATAAGACAGAGACTGGACAAAAAATGGCATCCATGGGAGAGTTCCAAGGCGAAAACCCCAAGACTTTTAGGAAAATATTCTGTGGACTGACAAGACATAAGTTGAACTTTTTGGAAGGTGTGCGTCCCATTACATCAGGTCTAAAACTAGCACAGCATTTCATAAAAAGAACATCATACCAAAAGTCAAACATGGTGGTGGTAGTGTGATGGTTTGGAGCTGCTTTGCTGCTTCAGGACCTGGATGACTTGTCATAATTGATGGAACTATGATATCTGCTCTCTACCAGAAAATCCTGAAGGAGAATGTCCAACCCTCAGATTGTGATCTCGAGCTAAAGCGCACTTGGGTTATGCAGCAGGACAATGATCTGAAATACACCAGCAAGTCCACCTCTGAATGGCTTAAAAAAAAACAAAATGAAGATTTTGGAGTATCCTTGTCAAAGTCAGGGCTTAAATCCTATTGAGATGCAGTGGCATGACCTTAAACAGGCCGTTCATGCTCAAAACCCCTCCAATGTGGCTGAATTAAAATAATTCTGCAAGGAAGAGTGGGCTAAAATTCTTCCACAGTGATGTGAAAGACTCATTGCCAGTTATTGCAAACATTTGATTGCAGTTGCTGTCACCGAGGGTGGCACAACCAGTTATTAGGATTTAGGGGGCAATAACTTTTTCACCTAGGGTCAGGTAGGTTTGGATAGATTTTTACCCTTAATAAATGAACTCATCATTTAAAAACTGCATTTTATATTTACTCGGGTTGTCTTTGTCTAATATTAAAATTTTTATGATGATCTGAAACATTTAAGCGTGGCAAATATGCAAAAAAAGAAGAAATCAGGAAGGTGTTGGCTTTTTATTCGAGACACCAAATGCAGTGGCCGGAAAGAAAGGAAGCAGAGCAATAAGTCAAAAACAGGAGAGCGGGGCTCGCGCTTCCAATGGACATATATCTCTTCCATGAGAAAATAAGGAAGCAAGGTGAGCCAGGCAGAACGAACAAAGGAAAGATCTCGGAAACCGAGATCAAAACGATTAAGCACCCAAACGTTGCGCGAACAACGAAAGGGAGAGAGGGAATCAGAGGAAAAAACTCCCTAAGAAACTAACACTTTTCCTTTTTTGCAGCTATTCCTAGCAAACTCTCTAGCTAGAGAACCTACGGGCTACAATGCAAACGTAACTCTGACACTCTAGCAAAGGTGGCGAGGCGGAACTTGGGCTTAAGTAGAGTCCGGGCGCCGCCCACAATTAATGCCAGCTGGCCAAAGAATCCGATGTGGGCAAAACGATATCGTCCCAGACGAGAGCAACAAAGAAAGCTCCCAAACAAACGCCAACCTCCAAAACCATGACAGAACCCCCCCCCCCCCAAGGGACAGCTCCAGAAGTCCCCAGGGAACCCCGTGCATGGAACTCAGGAATGAGCGTGGGATCCAGAATATCCCGGGAAGGGACCCAGCAGCGCTCCTCAGGGCCATATCCCTCCCAGTCCACGAGAAACTGGGCCCCACGACCAACACGCCTCTTGGCCAGAATGCAGCGCACAGTGTAAACCGGCCCCCCCTCAACTATTCGCGGCAGTGGCAGGGGTGTGTCGGCAGGTGCCAGGACGCTAGTGCTAACCGGCTTAATACGAGAGACATGGAACGACGGGTGGATGCGCAAAGATCTAGGGAGCTTTAACTGGATGGTGACCGGATTAATCTTCCGCATTATCTTGAACAGGCCAATATAGTGGGGGGCCAGTTTTTGTGATTCTACCTTCAAGGGGAGGTCCCGGGTAGACAGCCAAACTCTCTGGCCCACCCGAAAAGATGGGGCCAAAGGACGCCTTCTATCGGCGGCGGATTTCTGTTTGAGCCCTGAGTGCAACAGGGATGAATGACCTTGGTCCAAACCGACCGACAACGGCAAATGAAATGGTTGACCGAGGGAACCTCGGAATCACTCTCAGTCTCAGGAAACAGCGGAGGTTGGTAACCCACCTGAGCTTCAAACGGGGAAAAGCCCGTGGAGGAGGTGAGTTATGGGAATACTCGGCCCATGCTAAAAATCGACTCCACAAAGATGGATTATCTGCTGCTAAACATTGAAAAGTGTTCTCCAACAACTGATTAGTACGCTCAGTCTGCCCGTTAGTCTCTGGGTGGAAACCAGAGGAGAGACTCACAGTGGCCCCCAACTGCCTACAAAACGCCCGCCAGAATCTAGCCCTAAACTGAGGACCCCGGTCAGAGACAACATCTTGTGGAAGCCCATGCAGCCGGAAAACATGGTTAACCACAAGAAAGACCATCTCCCGCGCTGAAGGCAGCTTGGGTAGCGCGACAAAATGAGCGACCTTAGTAAAACGGTCAACCACGACCAGGATGACCGTGTTGCCTTCAAACACAGGCAGTCCCGTAATAAAATCCAACGCAATATGCGTCCAAAGGCGCCTGGGGATGGGCAATGGTCGCAGCAGACCAGAGGGAGGGAGATGGGAAGTTTTGTATCTGGAGCAGATGCCACAGGCAGCAACAAATCCCCGAATGTCTCCCATCATAACGGGCCACCAAAAATGTCGGGCCAGGAACTGCTTGGTCCGATGGGCTCCCGGGTGCCCCGCCAAGCCAGAAGAGTGTCCCCACTGGAGAACCTGCGACCTAACCCAAGACGGGACAAACAAACAGCCAGGAGGCTCCCCCCCAAGACCGAGATCGGTCTTCAAAGCCTCCTGAACCACCGCCTCAATCTCCCATTGAATGGGCGCCACAATTTGAGCAGCCGGAATAACTGGCTCCAGAAATATGCGCATGGGTGTAGCTTATTGTCCCAAAGGGGGCGCTGGGACAAAATAGCACCCACCCCAACCTCAGAAGCATCCACCTCCACCACAAATGGGAGGGAGGGATCGGGCAAAACCAGAATGGGCTCTGAGCTAAAACGCTTTTTAAATTTCTTGAAAGGCAGCCTCAGCTGCTGGAGACCAAAAAAACTTATTCTTTCTGGTGAGCTTAATAATGGGAGCAGCAACCGGGCTTCCTATAAAAATTAGCAAAGCCCAAGAAGCATTGGACCTCCTAACACTTTGAGGGGCAGGCCAATTCCTGACCCAGCTTAATTTGTTCAGGTCCATATGGACCGACCCCTTGGAAACAATCCAAGGAACCTCAAAGGCGATTTCAGCCTTGACAAAAAGTTTGGCTTTTAAGGGGAGGAGAAATCCAAAAAAAGGGTTTTTCACAATTTTTATCAAAATTTAAATTTTGGTCTTAATTAAAAGTTCAATCATTCATAATTAAGAGCAGGTGGATGCGTCCCGTGTTAGGGGGGCAGAGAAGGCCAACCTAGACTCAGAAAAAGCCAAAAGAAAGAGCAAATCACTTCAATCTGCTCAAGAAGAGGACAATCAGAGGGAGCAGGAGGAAGAAGTTTATGCTTCAGGGGCATTTTAATGTTCTAAGTTGACTGTTACAATGATTTGTAGGTGTACTTTGACTTTAACCTGGATTTTCTCAAAACCTGATTTTTGCCCTGATTGCTATCATTTTAGGCACTATATCTCACTTATTTGTGGAGCTTTTCTCATGAAATTTTGATAGAAGTCTGTGCACATATCAGGAGTCTACTGAACTAAAAGGTTTGGTTTAGCACTTTGGGTCTGTGAGTTATGGTGATTTATATTTCATATTGAGGGGGCGCTTAAAAATGGCAAAATCCTCTTTTTACCCCACTAAATCTCTAGTATTATGTGTAAATGCTTTATTCTAGTTCAGAAGAAGGTGTAAACATAACTAAATCTAATAAAAAAAAAACCTGATTCAAATATCTTGCTTCAGTCCTGAGATATAAGGCAAAGAAATAATGGTGAAGTTGGGGTGGCGGCCATCTTGAATCACATGGCCTAATTATGCAAATTAGGTCAAATTCATATTTTGAGTATTTCAGGTCATATACTGTCAATACACCAAGTATGAATGATTTCTATCCAAAAATGACAATTTTTTTCCAAAAGGTTTCTCCTCCCCTTAAGGAGGGCCTCAAGCACTTGTCTGACATGTTGTTTATGCTCCGAGAGAGTTGAAGAAAAAATCAGAATATCATCAAGGTAGACAAAGACGAATTTCTCCAACATCTCTCGGAGAACGTTATTGACGAGTGCCTGGAATACAGAGGGGGCATTAACCAATCCGAACGGCATGACCAAATACTCATAGTACCCGTCATGCATATTAAATGCCATTTTCCACTCGTCCCCCTCCCGGATCCGGACCAAATTATAAGCATTGCGGAGGTCTAACTTAGTGAAAAACGACGCCTCCTGCAGACGCTAAAAGGCAGAGTTCATCAGCGGAAGGGGATATCGGTTCTTGACGATGATATTATTGAGACCCCTGCAATCAATACAGGACCTCAAACCGCCATCTTTTTTGCCCGCAAAAAAAAACCTCGCACCCGCAGCAGAGGTAGACGGCCGAATGAACTCGTTAGCTAGAGCCTCCTGGATATACTCTCGCATGGCTTTCCCCTCAGGCCCTGACAGCGAGTATAATGAACCCCTCGGGAGAGTGGTACCAGGGTAGAGATTAATCTCGCAATCATACGCGCGGTGCGGAGGTAAAGTCGAGGCCCTTTGCTTGCTAAAAACCTCGGCGAGGTCAGCATAATCATTGGGAACATTAGACGGTAAACCAAAGTTCACGGTGGCCCCCAAATCCTCACCCTGTTCAGAACCTGACGTCTCAGTGACTGATTCAGAATCAAAAAAATCCTCTAAAAGGTAATCATCCTCTGGCTGTCGCCAATCAAATTGAGGATCCCATTCCAACCCCTCCTCTGCCCCTTTTTCTAGTTTAGGAGGGTAAGGTGAGACAACCTCCTCACACTCGCTCCAGGCATCAGTCTGCCCCATAGCTTGATGTCTTGGAAAACAAGTCACATTCTCCCTACAATGGGACCTACAGTTGGTACCCCAGTGGACGATAGGATTATTCTGTTTTCCCCAAGTGATGCAAGGCCTATGCTCCCGTAGCCAAGAATGCCCTAAAACAATGGGAAAAGCAGGGGAACTGATAGTAAAAAACCAAACCTCCTCAGAATAACCACCAAAAGAAATGAACATATTTAGCGGTTCAGAAACGTCGATTATAAATCCCGTTCCCAGCGGGCGATCGTCCAAAGTTCTGACAGAGCGGGGCTGTGAAAGAGGACAGGTAGGAACGGAGTGCCTCCTAGCCCACTCAACATCCATAAAACAATTCACGGCACCCGAATCCACAAACGCTTCAATAATAACTCTCTTGCTCCCCACAGTCAGTTCAACAGGGATTAGTGTTCGGAAGGAAATCTGATTTCTCGTTTCCCTGAAGCTTCGGGCAACGTGGACAGGTATGACCCGGTTTATTACAATTAAAGCAGATTATTCTTCTGCGAGCAGGTTTGTGAGTCCGACTCTCAAACGAGCCATCTACCTGCATGGCCTCAACTGGAGTGGAATTTTCAGTGGGTGGAATAGGAACCGCACACTTGCAACTAAAATCCTTTGCCCCGTTGCCCACAAGCGGCAATCTGTTTTGTTTCTCCCTGTTACGTTCGCGGATGCGATTGTCAATTCGCACCACAGTGCGAACCAAGGAATCAAAAGTCGAACAGGGCTCCAATGTAGCCAACGCGTCGTTTACCTCCTCAGTGAGGGCATGACTAAACACAGTCATAAGAGGAGCTTCTGGCCAGCCTGTCTCTGTCGCCAGGGAGCAAAATAAAATTGAAAACTCCGCTACACTTTCAGGTCCCTGTCTCAGATGCATCAAACGCGTAGCCACATCCTGACCACACACATCCTGATCAAATACTGACACCATTTCCTTAACAAGATCCTCCACAGAATTCACGACCGGTGAATTAGATCTGATAAGTGGGCCGACCCAAGTGAATGCTGCATCAGTCAGCAGGGATAAAATAAATGCAACCCGGGAATCCTCATTAATAAACCATGAAGGCTGAGCCTTAAAAAATATCTCACATTGGGCGATGAAATCTTTACATTTTCCGGCCTCGCCGCTATATCTTTGGGACAAATTTGGTTCTCGGGGAAGGTGTATGGATGGTGCTTGTGCAACATTTTGTGAAACTTGTGTAGACAGAGATCTAATACTCTCGGTCAAACTTAACAGAACGTTCTCTTGTGTCTGCAAAGAATTCTCCTGAAGGCGGAGTCTCTCAGCCAACTCAGCCTGCTGGCTGCCAAGGCTGGAAAGCCCTTCGCCGAAGCCAGAAAGCATAGCTTGCTGGCTGGTAACAACGTTTTCAATCGCGGCCACAGCTGAAGTCTCCATGTTGGCTAGAGTGTACTGTGATGGCTGGTTATTCGAGACGCCAAATGCAGTAGCCGGAAAGAAAGGAAGCACAGCAATAAGTCAAACACAGAAACCAGACAGAACAGGAGAGCGGGGCTCACACTTCCAATGGACATATATCTCTTCCGTGAGAAAATAAGGAAGCAAGGCGAGCCAGGCAGAACGAACAAAGGTCTCGGAAACCGAGATCAAAACGATTAAGCACCCAAACGGTGCATGAAAAACGAAAGGGAGAGAGGGAATCAGAGGAAAAAGCTCCCTAAGAAACTAACACTTTTCCTTTTTTGCAGCTAATTCCTAACAAACTCTCTAGCTAGAGAACTTTCGGGCTACAGTGCAAACGTAACACTGACCCTCTAGCAAAGGTGGCGAGGCGGAACTTGGGCTTAAGTAGAGTCCGGGCGCCGCCCACAATTAATGCCAGCTGGCCAAAGAATCTGATGTGGGCAAAACGATATCGTCCCGGACGAGAGTAACAAAGAAAGCTTTCAAACAAACGCCAACCTCCAAAACCATGACAGAAGGGGGAAAATACTTTTTCACAGCACTGTATATACGGTTTTATCTTTACATGGTTGATTTTTAACTTGCATTCATGGATGCAGCAATGAAGCATGTTTACTGACAACGGTGTTCAGAAGTGCTCCTGATCCCAAGTAGTGATTTCCACACAGAATCCTGTCTGTTTTTTTAAGGCAGTGCTGCCTGAGGGCTTGAAGATCACGGCCATTCAATATCGTTTTTCAGCCTTGTCCCTTGAGTGCAGAGATTCCTCTAAATTCACAGAAACTTTTTTTTGATATTATATACTGTTGATGATGAAATCTTCTTATTCTTTTCAATTTTATATTTACCCATGCAAGCCCTCGCCATCTTTACTGCTCAGAGACTGGGCTCCTCTGGGAAGCCCTTTTCATACCCAATCATGTTACTGACCAGTTGCCAATTTACCTAATTCGTTGTGAGAGGTTCCACTCTGTGTATTTTTAGCATCATACACCTTTTGCAATCTTTTGTTGCCCTTGTCCGAACCTTTTTGATATCTTGAAAACTCTGAACACTACAGCATCCACAAGCCATAAAGTGAAACGGGCAAAATACACCATGAAATTGTGCTTTATTCGGCCAATTCTGTTGCATAAATCGACAGGTGTCATGACCTGACCACATGCCAACACAAAATATCCAGGGAATCGCTTGAAGTTTGTGGCCTGTAGAGCATCCACAAGAAAATCTCCAGTTAAATATAGGGTTTAGTTTATTTGCATGTCATTGAATTCTGTTATTATTTACATTTTATTCATAATAATGACAATAATTACATTTTAATTTCAAAGTTCTACAAGGTGGCAGCATTAGTGTAAAAACATATGAGCATTAGCATGAAAAAATAAGGAAACAAGTAGAGCAACCGACAAGAGGTTACTTAAAAGTTATAAGCTCCGCTTGAAAAGTAGTGTTTTAAGTCCTTTTTAAAGCTCACATCAGTCTGCGTTGCCATCAGATTGTCAGGGAGGGCATTCCACAGATGAGGGGCAGTAAAACGGAAGGCCCAATCATTGCCATGGATGCCATGGATGCACTGGTGAGTGAGGAGGGAACCCTTGCACTTAATCCTGATGGAGATAGGAAACCAGTGAAGTGAATGGAGAATGGGTATGGTGTGTTCATACATTCGCACTCTCATCAGGATCCAAGCAGCACTGTTCTGTACATACTGGAGTCTCTAGAGGCTCTTGCTAGGGCTCCCGATGAGAAGTGCATTCTCAGTAGTCTCGTCTAGAGGAGACAAGGGCATGGACAATCTTCTCAGCTTCAGATAGGAGAGTGTTGGAAGGAGTTTGGCAATGTTTCTGAGATGATGAAAGGAGCTCTTGCAGAGGTGTTCAACATGAGCTCAAATGTTAGTTGAGGGTCAGATCTTACACCTAGGTTTGTGATTGATGATTTCACATGGTGTTCCAAAAAATAGGGTTGTATGTTCTCAGCAAAGTGAATGCACCTTGCAGATGTGACAGACCACACTATGGAGGTGTTGGCAAACACGTAAGAAGTTCATTTGGTGGTATATTCTTTGCACAGTTAATGTACCTTGCAGGAGAACAACCACACTGCAGCAGAGGTGGTCTATACATGAAAGGTTTGCTAAACAGTGTGTCCTCTCCAAAGTCTATGTACCTTGTAGGACAATGACCACACAGCGGCGGTTCTGGCGGCCTGCACATGAACGGTTCGTTAGATAGTACATCTTCCGCAATATCAATGCAACTTGGAGGAGAATGGTGTCACCATGGCGATACTGACCCCACACAGGCAGTTCACTTGATGGTAACTAGATAGTATATTCTCTGCAAGGTCAGTGTACTTGTAGGCAAATGCCTTCACCATGGTCCCACCTCCAGCCCAGCATCCGCCTGTAGGCTGTAAGTGTAGGTCCTATGGGATGCAAGATCCCTTAGTCAGATGGTGATGGGGCTGGATGGTGTTGATACAGTATATGGCTTTCTCTCTGCATAGTTGAGTCTTAATTTTCATTTGATGATGAACTGTGTACACGGACACAGGTCCTCTGAAGTATTTAAAGCCTATGTGGTTACATCTAGTATAGAAGCATGTTGGTTCTTAATGCACTGCCGTCTAAGAGCTGAAAGGTCAAACGCATTTAGTATAGGTATTTTGCCTTTTCTCTTATGTATGCTCCTGTTTCTCTGCATTCTCAGCATTTTTTCACTATAATACAAACTGTTGATATTTATGACTACTTGTTTGTCTATTTGACTGTTTTTTCATGCAGCTTTTGCAAAGTGGCAAACCTCAAACCATCTTGCTAGAAAACAACTGCGCCTTCTGTGACTTCATTTTCTGATTAAATCACCAGTTCACCATTCAACAGCTTGCCTGTGGAATGTGCCAAACAGGTATTTTTCAAAAGATTCAACATTTTCCACTTACTCCATTCCCCTCTCACAACAGTTTTGAAACATGTTGCAAGCATCAAATTTGGAATTTGAGAATATTGACAAAAATCAAGACAGTTCCTAAGGTGAAACTTAATTTTTTTTTAAATCAAGACAGTTCCTAAGGTGAAACGTAATATTTTTTTTCTTTTTGTTGTTTTCAACTTAATGTAGATAAAAGAAAATTTAAAAAGCACTGAAGTTTTTATTCACCTTTCACATACAGTCCCAATTAGTGTTGAATTGAGTTTCTATAGTAAAACCTTTAATTACGTGACACATTTTTCCATCTCTCGACACCTTCTGGTGAAATAAGAAACAGGTTTTGGTTCAGTTCAGCAGGGTTCTCATAAGCTGTACATACACAGCTTAATATTTTGGGAAAATACCAAATATCACCTTGCTCCACCTCATGAATGACACCCCCAATGACGCCATTTAATTTACATTCATGATAACCTCATCTGAAATAGACCTCCATCATCAAGAATCATCTCTCTGCCCCATTGCACCGGCTGTGAATCACCAATTAGGCCTTGCGACTGGTGGACAATCAAAATAGACATACAGTATCAGTATGCATATCACAAGCACAAGCAGAAAAATTGGGCCTTAAATATCTTGCCGTTCCACTGCTGTAAATTTAATACAGGCCAGAGACAATTTAAACCATCACTGTTTTCTTTTTTACCTGCATTTGCATTGTCCCAACTTTTTTGTAAATATTCATAACCCTTGCATGCTATTCTCATGGTCAGCCATATTTGACACACAAAAAATGGGGAAATTCTAACTAACTCCTTATACAGAAGGCATTAGCCTCCTTTTCACAGTCTACCCAAATCTATTTCAGCAACGTCAAGAAATGGCGCAGCGATGCCAGTTAGAGCTCCAAGGGTAATGATATATCCGAGACATGCATAATTATGCAGTGCCACGTAGTGTGCACTGCATAATGTGAGGATACAACCAAACTTGCTACTACGCTGGACTGTAAGCTCTGGTGATCCAAATTTAAATCTCATGATTCAATGATGGAAAGCTTGCATTATCCCCTATTAGATAAACAATCAAAACAGCTGTTTGCTGGAAAGAATGTTTTAACACAGATGAAAACGATCACTTAGAGGCGCAGAGTAATCTTTAAGAGGATAACCTTGTTAGCACTTGATATCTGCATGCCGGAAAATGATGGTAAGATTTGCTATATGTATTCCCTATTTTACCTCTTGTTGACAGAAGGATGAAATGTTATGAATACACAAGACTTTCTCATTCTTTTTTGAGAGAGCAGTGTTTTTCATCGCTATATTGCCTATACTTCCCGGCTCACTTTAGTCAAACATGTCAGGCTAGTTGCAGAAAAAGCTTGGATGGAGAAGTTTCACAATTGCTATAACTCAGCGACAATGATGGGCCTTTAAAATCTGTAAGTTTTTCAGAATAGTTGTTGTACACCATCTACTAATGAATAATTGCATATAGAGAGTGTATCTTTTGCTTATGATTAGTATATGACAGACTTAATGCCTCAGTTAACTTGTGATCCAGATTTAGGCTTAGAGTGTTCAAACTTCGGACTAAGCGGTTAATGATTTCTCTCTGTAGGAACACTGTTTTTTGACAATTCCAGGTTTAAAAAAATCTGGCACTTACCAGATCTGGAGCGTTGTGATGGGACAGCACTGTCATGCAGCTGCACACACCTGCATATGTGATTATTCCACGTGTGATTCTTTGGGCATGTTTTATTCACGGCATTACACCTGCAAGACAAATTAAGACTTTATTTGGAGATTGCAGAGGAAGTGCATGTGTCAGAGAAGTTCGTAAGTATTTGGACAGTGACACAATTTTATGGCGCTGCAATTCTTCTATGGTTTGCTCCACATGGATGTTAAAACACAACTGTCAGTATTTTAATTTGAGGGAATCGGCATATGGAATGAACTCTGCAAAAATTTGCAACCCACAAAAAGTGTGTCACTGTCTAAACACTTGCAAACAGCACCGTATCTGCAGCCCCAACATGCATTTTAGCCCTAAGAACATGCTAAAACACCACAAAGACATGCAAAGAACACAGAATTTCAATGGTTAATGTTCTCCACATCTCTCTGCAGAACTCAGTCAGATTGGGCCTTTACAGTCTGTGAAAGTTATCAAAGGCCATTCTCATGGCTGATCCCCGCTGAATCTGTCAGCAAGGACTAAAATATTAGAATGAGATGGAGACTGTGACTTCTCTCAAGCATTATCAATCTGAAAGACCCTTTATATTCCTCCTGAAGCTGTCGAAACTGAATAAACCTTTCCAACCAGGCATATTTTGCAAAACTCCAGCAAGCTGGCCAGCAAAGTCTTGTAGACTTCAAGGCAGAGTAGACACAGAGACACTTATCTTTAACGGCACAAATTTGGACATCCCTAAATAGCTAACATTATTTTGCATGTGGTGTGGTATTTCAACAAGAGAACTTTTCTAACCCACAGCGCACTTATGTGAAAGAAAAACTATTTTAGCAATGTATGCCTAGCAAGATTGAACAGATTGAGCATGGACAGCCTTAGAGTCTTGGATATGTGGCATTAAGTGACCTCGCGGAGTTCTTGAGCTGTGCTGCTCCCTGATTGTTAATTAGTATCCAGACTCAGCAGTGAATCACTGGAAAAAGTCTGATCGTTGTTCTGCTGAACTCCTCCTTGTTTACAACTTCTGCACTGTTAGGTGACAACGTGAAATTCTTGGTTTTTCTTATTTCATCTTAGGCATGCTGTTCCCATTAGTGTGCTGAGGATAATTCTGTGTCTGATCTGTTACTGCACAGGGGTCATGTTTTCTATTTTTCATGTTTTTGATTTACCAAGCCTTCATTTTATTCTTCCTGTTTCTTTTTATTTTCTTTTTTCCTAAATATATTCTATTTTCTAACCGCCATTTCCAGAATTGAGTGGCTTGGCACATTTCAGTGGAGTGGCTTTTGGCTTTCGGTTCAGTCTCAAAATTCACTAATTCCCCGAAAGTTATGGTAACAGACAGGCGTAACTCTCAAGTCAATAAAGATGATTCTGTCGGAGTACAGTCAAGTTAATGTTTCTGACAGTAATTGAGAGATTTGCCTTTTAGCATGTAATGCAGATGGGAAAAAAGCAACTGAGGTATAACTGCTACAGATGCTGACAGAATATGTCGGAGAACAGCTCTAAAATCCATATGCCCAGATTCAATCCCCAGTTGATCTGCATTTAACACTCCCTTCTCACTCCCCTAAATGCATTTTGCTTCCCACCACACCCCACCCCCAACCCCGATGGTAGGCAGAGCCAGTGATCCAGGGGTACCTTGTTGAGCCACCTGAAAATGTGCCTCAATTTAAGCCCTCTCTCTCAAACCCAATCCAGAGAAAAAAACCTGTCAGAGATGAACAACCAATGTTTTGGGATACTTTAAAAAAAAAAAAGGAACGCTTTCCCCCCACAAAGAAAGGGTCTACCTGTTCTGTTTATGATTTATGAAGACCTCTTTTTCCACCCGTTTGATTTAAGTGGCTTATGGCAGCAGTGGTGATGACTTCACCCCAAAGACTACTACTCGGTGTCAACAGTGGGATAATGGGTCCGGATCAAATCTCAAGCAGGCCTCGCTGCTGGCTTGGACAGTGTCTGCTATCTCCAGTATACAGCGTACACCCAGAGGTATGCAGCGGAAGTCATGGGTTAGATTACCCCCATCACCGCTAACAGTTCCCCAGAGTGGGGTGTTGGGGAGTCACATGACCCAGATCACCTTATCAAAGCCAGACATCCTGCAGACCTCTGGGTTTACATTGGCTTCCCCCCCTCAGCATCTTTCTGGCAGCCTGCTCCAAAGGGTTATGATCTTGAATGTCTTCAAATGCAGAGCTTTGGTGATGTATGACACGGTTACTGCATTCCGTTTAGGAAGGTTATTTCATGAAGACTGAACGTAGAAGGAAAAATGCTGGCCCAAACAATGATGGGGAGGGTTTCTGGTTCCTTCCAAACAATGAATCACTCTGGAAGCACAAGCTTTCTCAATGCAACAATTGTAAGGGAGAGTCAGAAACTGGAAAACATCTGAGTGTTGATGCCTCAAAAGAGGGGCAAACATTTTTTTTCTTCATTTTTTTCTGAAGAGAGAAATACATAAGACCTAATGTGAATTGCCAAGGCAGAAAGTAAATAAATTAAGTTTAAAATGTAGATCTTCCTCTATTACAAAATGTTATCATTGAAAGACATGATTAAAATTATTCTTGTGTTGTTCGCGGAGTAAATATAAAAGATACTAAATCAGGTTCGACCTGTTCTGACTAAAAATACCGAGAAATTTTCAATAATGACTCAGTGGCAAACCCCAGCTTTGCAGAACTTTTCAATGTGTTTCCAATTATCATGTCCTGTACGGCCTAAAAAGACTACATTCCTGTTCTGTTCACCACAGTTCATGTCCAGCAAAGTGTGCGAAAGACTCGTTACCTGATGACCAATGTGCACTGACACCTTGTATAATAAAAACCAGCTGCGGCTGTTTTGACTGGCAAGCTGTCCATATGATAATGTCTAAAAAGATAGTCCTCATAATGTGTTTTTCATTTTCATGTACTCATGAGATGGCAAATACTGTGATTTACAGTTCTGCACACTGTAAGTTGAAAAAACAATGTGAAAATAGTTTATGATTCATGGAATCGGAACAGAATGCAAGTTCAGAATTCAGTGGAAATGAGGAAAATTCTACAATGTCTGAGGTGGGGTGGGCTCCTTACTCATATAAAAGGTCATGCACTTACAAAACACGTGGTTGTCTGTACTCCGATGAAGTAAATACGATAATTTTAGCACATCTGCTCATACGTTTCCCACAAGATCTAAAATGTTGGCTTAGGTCAATGAACAATAATTCTCTTTGAGATTCCAGAGATAAATTGTTTGGGAAACACAATAAAGCCCTCTGTTCAATTCAGTGGAGGCCGGTGAGCCGTAAATGGAAAAGGCACACAAGTCTTTTTGAACTAATGATTGTTTTCAATCATTCATTTAAATTAACATTACTTGAACTCCTTAAACACTCAACACTATCATGTGTGGCCAGTTCTCATCAAGGTCAGATGTTGGATGGATCCTCCTTAAACAGGGAGCCTTTTTCCTCTCCTCTTCGCTTTTCCTTGACCTCGAAAGAGAATGTCACACAGGTCAAGGGAGAGTTGCAGGGATATTTTCCCTTCCTTTTTTTATGTCATTAGCTTGACAGCGATTGATAATGACATGAGAAAACTGCAACGAATGACATATGGGAGATTTGATAATAAAATAATTCTTATCGAGTTTTTTACTCATGCGCACTATTCAGTGCATGTGAAAAATTATTTAACAGAAATTTGAGTTTTCCACTAACAACTAAGCATCAGCTGAGCGTGGCTGAGCAGTGGAATTTCTCATCGTCTTGTTGCCAATGGAAGGCAAAAAACAAGGCAAATGTTAACCCGTTTGGCCTTCCATAGTTCCCCATAATGAAAACTCATGTACGCCTGTCTCAATGGGATGTTTGAAGCGAGGGTAAATTGATCACATGGCTGGACACTCGAAGCATACACTTGTTGTTTCATAGACTTTTCCATGTGTCTTGCATTTTCTGAATACTAAATCAAAATTGCTCATTCTGTCAACACAGCTGCAAAGAACAGTGGTCCATAATCTATGATTCCTTTCTTCCATGGACTGTCCTGTGTTTTACCACTGAGGGAAGCAAGGAAGAAGCAAATTGCCTCATTTCCTTCATGAGATAGACAACTTGGTGAGTCCTTCTCATGGCTACCAACCAACCTATTTGTGGTTCATATCCATTGTGACAGAAGGCTCCTTGCTCTTTAAAGAATTCAGATGTACCAAATAAATAAAATGCATTTCACAAAATGCAAAAATTGCATTGCAATGAATGTTATTCAATTGAGAATAATTGCCACTAATCTTTTTTTTCTTTCTTCCTGTAAGCCTAAATTGCAGGAGGTGCTAAATGCAAACAAATAAGTTAACAGAGTTAACTTTATCTTTTTTTCTGAAATTGAGCTTCAGTGTTGGTTCAGTCAGGCTGGTCACCAGCCTGTTTCCGTCCAATTGTTCTTAACTTTAGCCTTTCCCACCCAACTGACAAACTTTTATGACCAAGGCAGTGTTCATTCATTTCTCTGGCTCTGCTCCCTCTACACCACTCCAACTCGGGTTTACTAAGAAATCTGCTTCTCATCTCTAAACAGTGTGACAATTTCTTTTGGTTTTCGTGAAGTCAATTGCTCCCAAGGTAATCCTTTGTCCATTATGGGGCAGATAGAGGCTTTTTATACTTCTTCTCCTAATTGAAGCTAATCTGGCCCACCTGCCTCGAAGGTTTATTTTTTCACTCACTCGGGGGCAATTTATCATAATATTCACAAATAAAATATCTAGGTTCCTCTTTCCTCTACGTATTGCAATTAGCCGGAGGTTAATTTGGCTGACGCAGATATAAATTGATTTTATGCCTGTGCACTCTTTTCCGGATTACTAAAAGCTGAGGTTGGACTGCCTGAAGGACCTGGTATTCATTAAATGCCTGTTTAAGATGATCTGTCTCATCAACAGCAAACCGCGGATTCTGAGCTCACATCGGAAAAGTATTGCTAGGGTCTTTTGATCGTGGTTAATATGCTCCTTTGAGAAACCTCCAGTGCACTCAGTTAATAGACTTGTTCATACAGTTTATTCTGAGTTTTAAAACTTTATAGAAGCTTTCGCTAGACAGCTAGGCCTCGTGAATCTTGCCTCTTAAACGTGGCTATTCAAAATGGATTCCCTGCCTGTGTATAGCCTAATCAAATGCTAGGCAATAGGTGTGCATGAGATCTGTCGTTACACCTCAAGAAGTAAGGGGCAGTGTGCATCATATTCATGAAACAAGCTTTGCTACTTCTTTCCTAGAATCAGCCTCACCTCCTTATGCCATCTCTTACGCTCTAAGCTAGTGCCATCTTTATCAGAGTATGCTGTCAAGCAGGCAACTCATCCTGATACCCTGCCAGTCTCCGCTACATTTTCCTAACCTCATTTTGTTTGCTTAAATTACTCCGTGTTTTCTTGATTTTAACTTGTTTATATTTTATGTGTCTACTCTGCAGGGCCTATATTGTCGTCTGCTCCAACGTCTGTATGCTTCATTTATGACAATCACCTCTGCCTGCTTTGAAATATCTTAAACTATCTGGCAGTAATGTCAATCACTTTAGTTCAGCTAACGCAGTAAATACAGGAGTATTGCCACCCTGACACTTGCAGGATTTTTGGCCACGCAATGCGTCGTGGCAAGGCGTGCCATTTCAGCTGTACGCAGCAGAGCCTTGTTTCCGCCCTGTTCGCGCACTGTACATGCATAAGTTATGCATTGTCTATGCAGTATGCAGCCAAAAATTTGAACCATGCGCGAACAATGCGTGAACACTTTGTGAGAAGATCCTGCCATGTGCAAACTATGCGTGAGCTGGGCGTGCCATGATCATGTGAACAACTCGTGACAACGCCCTAACACGGCACGCATTGACACGCACCGTCGGCAGTGTTCACGCCGAGTTCGCGTGGTGTTCACGCATGGTTTACGCAAGTGGCACGCACATGGCACGAACATTGCATGCCGAATTTTTGAACATTTCAAAATTCTCTCTACGACATGGCATGCACCCCTGCACCCTTCACACACTCCTCATGCTCGTTCCCGAAGACTTTAATCATTGCCACTACGCATTGCGTGGCATTGTGGGAACAAAAATCGTGCAAGTGTCAGGGTGGCATATGCCATTTCTGACCCAAAAGGCCCATAAATGTTAGCCAAAGGTTTTCGGGCCCTGCCTACGTGGTTTTGTTTTGGGGGTATGTTCTGCACTTGAGTTACATGCAATCTCACTCAGTTCAGGGGAGCATGAATGCCCACATAGAATATTTCCTTTGCATCAAGTCACTCTAATAGTATCTTGCCAGATGTTCCTCTGTTTGCATTCAACACGCCTGCTGATTTATCCGAAACCAAGAAGAGGATGTCACACGTGAATTCAAAAGAAGTACAACATGCTTGTTTCCACACAGTCTGATATCTCACGTAGTATATTTCCCTCTGTATCAAGCCACTTAAGGAGTGTCTTGCCATATGTTCCTCCGTCTGAATTCAGCAGGCTGCGGAAGCTCCCTACACCTAGAGAAGGTCACGCATGCTTGCGCGAATTCAAAGGAAATGCGACATGCGTGTCACCACACATAGTCTCAAATCTCATAGTATATTTCCTTTTTAGCAAGCCACTTCAGGAGTGTCTTGCTGGATGTTTTGTTGTCTGTATTCAGTAAGCCATACACACTTCTGGAACTCAAAGGAAATGCAACATGCTAGCTGCGGCAAATTAATTCATTTCATTCCATTACATTCATACTTTGATTTTACTAGAGGTGACTCTGCTTGCCTGCTACCTTCGGGAGTGCAGGTTTGGAGGTTTGCGATTACAGGGACTGTCTGTGTCATGCTGGCTAAGATTGTTCCAGGGCATCACTCGAGCAGAGTCTCAAATGCAGGTTGTCTTGCAATAAATAGTTACTGTAAATCTGGCATAAGTGTCCTGACTGAAATTGAACTTTAGTGTTAGTTCAGTCAGGCATGGGAGTCAGGCTGGTCACAAGCCTGTTTCTGTCCAATCGCCCTTAACTTTAGCTCTTTCCACCCAATTGGCAAGCTTTTATAACGAAGGCAGCATTAATTAATTTCTCTGGCTCCACGATCTCTGTACCGCGCCGACTCGGGTTTACAAAGAAGGGACATGTCCTCTTTTCCTATCATTCCAGCCCACTTTCGTAAGCTTGCCCAAAGTTCTTCCATTTTGAGTTAGAATGAGCAATACATGTTGAAAGATCATATTTTGACTTTTTTCGTCTCTTACAAAGTGTTGATAAAGAATGACCGACGGTGAAAGACATCCCTTTTTAGTAGATCTCATGGCAATTGAAACTCTCCAAAAAAACCTCATTAGAATTATCCCATTTTCTTACCTATTATTGCAATAACATATCCAAAACTCATATGGCAATATCTACACATAATAAACAATGAAAAATAGGCAAAAGTATCACATTTTATTACATGACTTCTGACCTAGATACAGTCAACAGCAGCCTACATTACTATCAGAAGTCAATTCATCATGCACTTTCAAAGTTAAAAACATCAACCTTGCTCTCTTGTAGGATCCTATTGCTTGAAATAACATTTTAGATATGATAAGTATGTACAATAGTGTTGTCCCGATACCAAAAATTTTGTTTCGATACCGGTACCAAAATGAATTTCGATACTATTCGATACTTTTTGATACTACTCGATACTTTTCCAAATAAAGGTGAAATACAAAAAATGTCATTATTTTTCTTCATTTTAACACAAACTCTTATAAAACCGCCGAACTTCATTGAATGTGTATGGATAATAGACGCTTCCAGCGCAAAAATGCTTTCTGTGGACACGGGCCCTAACACAGCCAGTGTTACTCAGACAGCCTGAGTTACTGCTGTGTTTCAGCGCTAGAATGTAGGCTAACGTTATATATTTGGCTTTTCTAAAGGATATTTTTTATGAGCATAACAGGGGACTGAATTAGTCAACTAATCACCTGTCGGTCTTTAAACTCTTTGAACTGGTCTGGATGCCTGTCTTTCAAATGTTTCGCCATGTTGGAAGTGTTGCCACCCTTGATGAGACAGGGTTTGAAACATCTCTTGCAGATAGGAGTCTGTGTTGTGGGGTTCCCCCTTTTCGTTGGCCTTGAAACCAAAATATTTCCATATGGCACTAAGGGTGCCCTCCTTGTCCACAAGTTGCGGCGTTTCTGTCGCTGCCGCAGCTGCCATTCTCTCTCTAATACCACTGGCCTACTCCAAAGACAATAAAGGAAGGAAGACTCCTCACCGTCAGTGTCAGTCACGTGGGTGCCCCGCCTCTTTAGGTAGACTTACGGTGGGTCCTGAATGAATTGATTCCAATGGGGAGAAGTGAACATGAGCACAGATTATCACCTATTATTTTGCCCCATTGTCACAGAATTAAATATTGGACTTATTTTTCACAGGCCACATATCTTCCAAATATTCTGTCGCTGCAATGGCATTTTGAGACCAACAGATCAGGAGAAAATTAACTTTGTTCGAGACGTGTGTCTCTTTCAGCAGCGGTCACGTAACATCTGGCAATACAGAAATATAGTATGGACTGCGGGAAACTAAGAATTAAAATTTTAAACGGAAATAATGCTTGTGTTTATATGTTCAGCAATACTGTTGTTGTCATCGATGTTTCATTGTTTTTAAAGGGGAAAACAAATATATTTGATCGCTATGATTTTGTACTGGTTTGATATCAGATATTAAACAAGCAGGGGAAAGCAGCAAAATAAGGCACAAAAATTAAATGTGAAGCGTATCTTGCGTTGGCCATCCTCGTGAAAAATGCAAACTCTGTACAGCGATAGGTTGCGATAATAAGAACAAGCTATCTATCTTTCCTTTTCCGAAGGACGTAGACAGGTAAGGAATAAATTAGCAACTGTCGTGTTACAAACCAGCTTCATAGGCTTAAACCAGCTGATGCAATGCCCTTCAAGCTTTAGCCCAGAGGTCGCCGAATATTAACCGAATATTTTCTGTCATTACCGGATTTTTTTTAACAATGACGGAACATTTTGAAGGCCGTCCGTCATTTTGACAGACTGTAATTCACACCCCCGTCCAATTGGTGGTAGGTGTCCAATTGTCTCGAGCATTGTCTTTGATCTGTATGATCCTGTATTCCTCATATTTTTGTAATATGATCATTTGCTCTTCATTTGTAAAATATGCTGCTCTGCTGCCGGTAGACGATTGGTCATATGCTACAAACGCCATCTCTGTTATGTGAACATGCAGATATCTAGGTTGGGAAAGCCCCGGTTGACATAGCCTAACGAGTTGATAAGCAGCTTCATGGGACCGCTTATAGCGAGACTGCGTTTGTTAGGCTTAGCAATAACTGAAAGCATTGTTCATTTGCACACTGTTACTGTGTAGGGGGAGAAATCATTTGTTAAAGTTCATACAGCAGTAAGTTCGAAAATCCACGCAGACAGTGCTGTATTTAACACAGTGCGCAATGTGTGTCTACATGAATCACTGTCGGCATCAGCCCAGAGATGCCAAGTCTCACGCATTCGGCATGGCATTCACGTTCCTGTGCCGTAGTCAGCTATTATTCAATCAAAGCACATTGAAGAAATTCACTCGCGGAATTTAAGTCATTGTTCATTAAGTTAATCAGTTTCACGTGCATTACGTTGGATTTCCCCACTAGTGACACGGAAATCAATTATGACTCGGGAATTCTCATGCTTGTCTTTACTGAGGGATTGAAAGCAATAGAACTGCATAAAGACATTTCAAATGGTCTTTCATTTAAACGATCATGAAACACATGCATTGTTTCCAATCCCTGAGTAAAAAGAAGCACGAGAAGTCCGGACTCATAATCACTCTCCATCTTACTTGTGGTGAGGTCCACTGAAACTGAAACTTCAATGCACAAGGAATTTAGTTCCACGTGAGAATCTCATTAATGAGCGTTCCCTGTATAATTGCGGACTACGGTGAATACACCTAAAAAATGCGTGAGACCTACGCCGAATGCGTGAGACTTGGAATCTCTGATCAGCTAATGCCTAATCTATAAATTATTCTGTTCATTTTATTAAAAATAAAACGATTATCATTTTATAAAATAAAATTACAATGACGGATAATAATTATGATGGATTTTTATGCCCCTGTCCGTCATAATGACGGACAATCAGAAAGTGTAACGCGACCTCATGCTTTAGCCTATGCCAATTAGTAATTACAGTAAAATACTTCACGTAATTTGAGTATTATTTAATTTAGCCTTTATTATACCGGGGAATCCCACTGAAATAAAAAAATACAGACCTGGCCAAACATTATCCTGTTTAAAACCTAACAACCACTCCAAGGGCTCTAAATTCGTAGACCAGGCGCAGGCGTGGTGCAGGCGCGGCGAATCGGGGGTGCGCCGCGCCAACGGGGTGTGTCCAGGCGTATGTTGCAATTTCGTGCCCGGCGTAGCCTGGCGCAAGTACTCCTCTGTCCCGCCTCTGTCCCTCCTGCCGGCGCAAGTGGCAAAGAAGGCGTGTTTGGGTATAACACAGCCGAGTCAAATCTTCACCAATCAAATGAGCTCCTCTCCTCACCTTTAATGTGTTGGAATATAGAAGCCTCTGTCCTATATCTGCATGATGCGTTAATGTTGCATTTTACTTTGCTGCTTCAGGCATGTTTTCTGCACCGCTTTACGCCTATATTAAGCATTACGAATATGAGTTAGCTGGCTAGCTAGGGCATTCTCGAATTATTACCATTAGCGTACTTGAATGGAATTTCAAAACGAAACTACGTCAGATCATTCAAACTTATGAAGTTGGAATGAATTACGACGGTTGCTCATTTATTTCTTCTGCCTGCATCATTGGGAAGAGAAACGATGGATAGCGTGTTCCTATTATTACACCCTGTTGCTGCTTAAAATTTTGGGATTAACATGCATGGACAACAATGCAAGACACGTTACACATTAATTTTCAATATGTGATCTTAACTCAGTACGAGATCATAGCAATCAGGCTGTATTCCTTTCCCCCACTAAAAACGATAAAACCTAAGTGACAATAAATAGTAGCCTAGTATTAAGCCGCTTGCACACTGGACGTGAAACGAATTTTTCTCGCGACAGATTGCGTTGAACGCAGTGTCTACGTGTCCGAAAGTCTGACAGGGTTTTAATATATCTCCGTGTCCGACAGTCGATTATTGTTTTTAATTTCTTCAAATCTACTGAATGTTTTAGATATTAAAGGTGAATGTTTTGGTAAGAGGGCTCAGCTCTTCAAGATGAGTACCGAGAATTTCAATCAATGTTGCTGTTTAAGCTCTGCTCAGTAAAGTGAGTCGACATTGGCGCGGGACAATGTACAATGCCTGTCGGACATTAAATGCAAAATACTCCGTGTCTGACAGCCAAAAAAAAAGAGGATGATTAGAACAGATTGATAATGAAAAAAAGAATAAAAAGAAACATTTTAACAACAAACAGAACATCCAATGAACACTGCGATTTATTTATTTGCGGGCCATCTTTTTTGGATGCTCTGTTTGTTGGTGATTTATTTTTATTCTTTATTTCGTTTCAAATCTGTTCTCATACTAATACTTTTTGCTGGCTGCCGTACATGGAGTATTTTGCATTTCGCCTCGGACAGTCTTGATCGTGCATGCGATAATTTATTCACACTGTCAATGGTCATGGAATTGATTTGCTCACTGACTACAAGCACTATTTTATCTCTGGTGTGGAAATAAAGCGTGAATCTGTTCGATCCATCTGACTAATTTTCAAAAGAGAGACCGAATAAAGACTGTTGTATATCTTCAACGAAAGAAAACACACGAATACAAAGACCAAGAAAAGTCGATAGCTATCAATTTGCATTTTGTGAAGGTCGAACACAAATATGGACAAGTTTGCACGTCTAGTAATTCCTGGAATTCTCGAAAAATTAGAACTTTTATGACTTTCGGACACGGAGATATATTAAAACCCTGTCCGACTTTCGCGTCTTTGCATTGACTTTGACTGTAATCAGTCGTGGGAAAAATTCGTTTCGCGTCCAGTGTGCAAGCGGCTTTACTGAGCACAGAACACAAGCATTATATATAGGCAGTTTGCGGTTGGCTGAGAAAGATGTGAAGTCCTTAGTTTGCAACACAGATTCAGCTGCGTTGATTAAGCCAGGTGGAGTTTCCATTACGCGTGTCAACTGCCTTTAATCTGACATCAGGACAATCGATATAGATACTATAATTTATGTCCTGATTCAGATAGTTACATTAAATAGTGGTTGCTGTAATTATTTATTGCATTAAAATGTGCCTGACATTCTGGAAACCTGCCTGTGAGGTTTCGGTGACGTGTGCGCACTATGCGCCGGTCAGCCAAATTACCACTGCACAGAAAGTAAACCAGGTTGGAGCTGGCGAGCTTTCTGCGCAACTTCAGCGAAGACTTTTTCTACGAAATTGTCACTGCGTCTTGATGAATATGTGACACTTCCCCCTACTACGCCGCCACACCCATCTCGGCGCACGTCCGTCTACCAAATTGCCAAAGTGGCTGCGCACGGTGTTGCACCGCACGAAATTACCACTGCGCGGGCTGCACCGGACGAAATTACCACTGCGTGGGCTGCGCCACGCTACGCCACGCTGCGCCACCCTGCGCTGCGCCAAGAAATTAGAGCCCCAAGAGTGAACGCTAGCAAGCCAAAATCAAATTTTTAAGCTCATGTGAAATAACATTTGCGAACGCCGTTGCTGGCCAGCTAACTCATTCATAATGATGAGTACAGCCATTAGCTGCGTTGTAAAATGCCTGATGTAGCAAAGTTAAAGGAAATATGCACGCAACATGCAGATATAATATAGATACTTATTTATCCCAACGTTTAATTGCTCGCCCACTTAGCTACCAGTTCTGACAAGATGCAACGGATAACCCGGTCAGCATTCATTCAGCAAATACAACGCGCGCAACACTTCTGCGACCGCGCCCACTGAGGAGACAGGAAGTGTGACCAATTTCTTAACATGGGGGTCTATGGGGGATAAGCCTTGCTAAACTGTCTTTGCTTACTCTCAGCGCTGTCTCCCACTTCCGTGTGCCTCGGCTCATATTACAACGCATCGATTGCGGCAATGTCACACAGCAGCAGAGATGAGTCAAGCAGGCATTCTCATTAAAGAATAAGTACGTGTACTGTTTTTTTCCCAAATGTAGTATAGTATCTTTTTGAATGCTTTGATACCGCGGTACTTATTATGTACCGGTATACCGTACAACACTTATGTACAACATATATCAAAGATTAGAATCCTGGAGGAGGGCTAGTTAATGTATTGGGGCTAGAATACAGGAGTAAGAAATCTTGATTAAAAAAAAAAAGTACAGTATATACCATTCTTTGATGTCTTTATTATTATATCTGACAATTCTTTGAATAAACAAGAAATGATATATTTATCTTCATAAAAATCTATTACTCTTCTATTCTACTAAAACTTCATTTTTTGGGCCATTTTCATCATTTTCTCTTCAGTTTGTGACTTTACTCACACAAAAGCTAAATCATAGGCCTACCAAAAACATGTTTTTTAAATTACAAACCAGCACTACACAGTGTTGCTCAAGAGCTGGAGCCATCAAACACCAAGAATAACCTTTCACCCTGACACCAAGCATTACATTTTACTCTGACACCAAGCATTAGGTCTGAGAGCACACTGATAATCTACTTCTATGTCAAAAATCATGGTTAAAGGATTAATGGTTTTTGAGTTATCAAGCTCACAAGAAAACTGAAGACAGACTCAGATACACATGAACATTTTCACATATACAAGCCCAGATGCACTGTTATGCAGGGAATTTTTTTTTAAAGGAGAAGTACCGTTTTTACAGTTTTGACATTATTGTGGCATAAAATACAATCATTTACTCACCCACATAACTCTCCTGTCAGTAGAAGTCCTTCGGAAGATATTTAGATCCAAAGAGAGCCGCGTATATCCGTATAATGGGAGTGAACGGGGCACCGAGAGCGCAGCCTCAAATGCCGCATTATCTGTTGCGAAACTCATTCATTTCACCAATATTTTGTTATAATTCGCTAGTGTTGATACCCTTTTGAGTCCGGGGTTGCCTGTTATCGTCATCCGGCGTCTGTAGCTTGACCTACTAACCTCTGAACTGGACGTTGTCATCTCAGGTGCCGCGCACAGGCGAAAGTCTTCCGTAGTGAAGTGAGCACTGCAAACCCGAAGATCCGCACGCCTCAATGCTTCCACTTGAGTATTCGAGTCTATTTTCAGCGCAACGAGCCAGAGCTTTAGCAATTCCAAATTGCGTAAAGGTAGCCTATGGAAGCTAAACGGTGTCCAACTGGTCATTTTGTTGCAACAACTTGGAAAAACGCAAACACGAACCATGTTTTACCAGTACGTAAAGCAGCCGACCGTCGCTGAGCTAATGAGCCGTTCTGCGCCTGTGCGCGGCACCTGAGATGACAACGTCCAGTTCAGAGGTTAGTAGGTCAAGCTACAGACGCCGGATGACGATAACAGGCAACCCTGGACTCAAAAGGGTAACAACACTAGCAAATCATAACAAAATATTGGTGAAATGAATGAGTTTTGTGACAGATAATGCGGTATTAGAGGCTGCGCTCTTGGTGCCCTGTTCACTCCCATTATACGGATATATGCGGCTCTCTTTGGATCTAAATATCTTCCGAAGGACTTCTAGTAACACGGATGTTATATGGGTGAGTAAATGATGTGTTTTTATGCCACAAATAATGTCAAAACTGTAAAAACGGTACTTCTCCTTTAACCACGAATAGATAATATTCCAACATATATACAGATGAGAAACCGAAAGTGGGCTGAAATGATAGGAAAACAGGACATGTCCTTTGCTCCTCATCCCCCCCCACCTCCCCAGCCTCCTCCTTAAAAATTATCATTGCTCATCTCAAGCAGCATTTCTTCATATTGTGTTCAATAACTTATACGTTAACGAGAGGCTCTGCCAGAGGCTTTGTGATCTCAGGGACTGTCTGATTCATGCTTGCTCATATTGTTCTAGAGCAGCACTCAAGCAGAGTCACCACTAAACTCAAATGCAGGTTGTCCAACAATAAATGGTTAAATCTAATTTAAGTGTCCTGACTGAACTGAATAAAACATTTTTTCCGAATAGAGTTTACTATTTAATCGCTCCAACATTACATTAACAAAAAAGCAGCATGTTTACCTGCAAATGGGTAATTCTAATCAGAGCCGGCTTGGGACATAAGTGAACTAAGCGGCTGCTTTGTGCTCCTGTAGCCACTAGGGGGTCCCAAAAAATGCTTAAAATGTCCTGGAAAAGGTTTTTTTTTTTTTGGTAATGTTATGCCAATGGCATTGCTAATCATAAAAAATGTATTTGCTGGTTAGAAATATTATACTTCTGATTTCAATAAATTCCTGCTGCTGCTGTTGGAGCTGAGGTCACAACGTCTCCTTCATGTTCACCATGCTCATGCCATGTCATGCACAATGTCAATGGACGTCATCTGTAACAAAAGTCACGGACTGAACCTTGTAAGAATGGCTGATTGAAGTAAGTTTATGACCATAGTAAAAATTGTCACTGCCTTTTGAAAAAGCTTAAAAAGTAACAATATTGCAAAAAAGGACATACCTCTTCGGAACAGAGGAAAAAAAGAAAGAAAACAGGTGATGAGAAACAGCAAGACAAAGTATTTTTCTGTCTGCATGACTACAGTATCCATATTACCATAAATGTTCACACGTAGCTGCCAGATAGCTCACTCAGTTAAGGCACCGCATTGCGAAGCAGAGGTGACTATGACGGCGTGGGTTTGAGCCCGGTCGTACCAACCGGCAGTGGTCGGCAGCTTTTTCAGAGTAGCGCACTATTGGCCATTGCGCTACAGGGCTGCAAATTGGGAAGGGTCTGCCAGGGAGGGAAATATTAAATGGTTGCTTGCTTCGTTCGTTGCTTAAGGGCCTCCTGTTGGCCAGCCGGGCGCTCATCAGGAAGATTCTAAGCTTGTTCATGTTCGGGTACCCTCCGTCCTCGTTCTGAACTTGTGAGGATTCAACCAATGAGTGTGTAAGAAGCAGTGGGCTGACAGGGAACTGTCTTCACTCTCCTGAGTTGGCAGCAAGGGGTCGCATATGAGCAAGTCTTGTACATAGTTCCCTAATTGGGAATTCCAGATTCAGGTGGGATTGGAGATGCCAAATATAAAATTTTTTTTAAATGTTCACACGTGCACAGTGGCACCTGCAGAAAATATTCAGGGGGGGCAGATGGGGCCAGAGAATATCTTGGGGTGGCACACTAAGGCGGATACATAAGGATTTTCCCAGTACACAAATTAATACAAAGTAAAAATGCTACTTTATAGCATAATAAACTGTGCACAGTTTTGGCTTATCATATGAATATTGGATTATGATATTCACATGAGATCAGTTTAGGAACCTATCAAATAACGTTTGGAATGCATCACCACCAATCAGGCTATAAGTCGCTTAAACATAAACATTAGCTAACAAAATATTTCATTAATGTTTAGCACATTATATTTCATATTTTTAGAAGAATCTTCTTTCAAACATACCCTTTCAAATGTCAAGATTATAGACAAAAATTTGGAAAATTTTAGGTCTATCCAAATTCTGTAGGATAAAATTAGCCTAATTTGGTTGCAAAAAAATGTCTTACCTAAAGTCTTGATGCAATTCCCAAATGCCTCACATCACACTTCAAACTCCATTTATTACGTATAGGTCTTAATTGTTCAGTCAATGAATTATATGATTGTTAATCAGGTGAACTGGGCAATCGAGTGGTAAAGTGTGAGGTTTTTTCCCTATACAACGAAAACATCATGTGAGAAATAGAAGGCTTTCCTGGAATCAAGGTAGGAGGACAGAATATAAACAACCTCAGATACACACTCATAGCTGCCATAGAAAATCACCAGCAAAGTCTAATGTGCATCATCAATGACGAAGTTAAAAGCTGGGTCTGAGTCTCAGTCTCATGAAAACTGTGACAATGGTTATATCAAAGAAAACTGAAACACCAGAATGCAACATTACGTAGAACAACACACTGTTCACCCAAGTTCATAGCTTCAAATACCTAGGAACAAGCATTACATCGGATGGAAGATCCCTATCAGAAATCAAGATACGAGTAGGTCAGGCCAGGACAGCTTTTATAGAACTGTCCAACATACCAAAAAACCAATGCCTATCTTTCAAGATCAGGAAAAGAGTTCTGGTGTCATGGTTATGGTTTTGGTTCATGTTTATGTTCATGTTTATGTTCAAGTTCATGGTTTATGATTTTGTCTTTTATTTATTCCTTTTGGTTATTGTTATTCTCTGGTTTTAGTTCAGTCCATTCTTCAGTTCCATTGCACTTGTCTCCCCTGTCTTGTGATCTAGTTGGTTCAGTCCATCTTCCCGGTCTGTGTGCTCACATGCTTCGGGTGATTTCAATGATTTCTGGTGTTTAATAATATTCCTTCAATCCTTGTTTACTTCCTTCGCCTTACTGTTCTGATTACTAACAAGACTAACATTTGTATTTTGTATCATAGTCTACTAACCCAACTAATCCATGTTTATATTACTAACTTACTAACGAGCACTTTAGTTAAATCTGTAAAGTTGCACCGCTACAAATTAGTACTAATTCCCTCTCAGCAATCGCCCTGTTCTAGTCTCCGCCTCTTGCTCAGCTGTACCTGTCTCCCCCTGCGCTTCTGCGAGATCTCTCGCACGTGCCTAATTACTTTCCTGCACTCATTATCTGTGCACTTAGAACTCCTTGACCGGAGCTGTTTAAATGTCACAGGCTGTTTGCGTGATTCCCGTCCGTGTCTTGGCTTTCGCCAATTTTCGTGGTTAGGATTTCCCTCATGTGTTCCTCCCATTGTAATTAGTCTAATCCAGCTCACCTGTTCCCTGCATAGCATGTGACTTCCCTCCTGTCTATTTAAGAGTCCTCACTGCTGTTCTGACTTTGTCAGAACGTTGATCAATATTTCTTTGTGCAGAGCCTTTCGTATGCCATTGATTATTGTTTCTCTTCGACTGTTTCGTCCGACCAAGATTCTTGCCATAGCCCTTTTTTGTATTGTTTTGACTTCCTGGATTTCAACCTATTTTTGTATGACCACGATTCCTGTGTTTGGACGCCCTGTGTATGACCCACTGCTTTGTTTGTCGACTACGACTTTTTGCCTACCGTCTACGTACCTTTGTTCATCTGTTTTCCTGGTGCTGACCCCTGCCTGTCTAATCGACTCTGTTTTTGGATTTCGTTTTGTGGCTTGGCAGTTCTTGTGTTTTTTGGCATTGACCCGGATCTCATTAAAGGCATACATTTTTTTTGGATTTCCATCTCTTGCGTGTGGTTCCTGAACGCACAGTCACATCTGGACTACTGTATCAAACCAGTCATCACCAATTGAAGTGAATCCTGGAACATCAACCAGCAAGCACTTAATACCATATTCTGCTGAAATTTGGTTCATACAAAGGATGAAAAGGATGTCATACACAGAGAGTGACAAATGAAGAAGTCCTAGAAAGAGCAGGAGTGAAGAGAAATCTAATGAATTACGTCCGACAAGCAAAATTCTTTGGTCATATTATGAATAGTCAAAGAATGGGAAAACTTGGTGACAACTGGAAAAATTGAAGAAAAGAGACAGGTGGAAAGATGGAGAAACCGCGGGACAGCCCCACCACCTGGCTTCATAAAGATGAGTTGTGTGCAGGACTGCTACAGCTAAAGATGTACGATCGCCGATGCCAGTAAGCATGGCACACAATGATGCAGAGTGACGTTATACATCACAAGCTACTTCATGACATTAGCACAGTCACTTGATAGCTGGAGACCATGAAGCATACGCAAGTTTTTTTTTCTTTTCATTTTGGCACTTGGCTAACATCTGAAGTTACCATCTGAAAAGCATAAAAGGAATATAATGTACAAACAAGCCATCCCCATAATTATTTTAATTGTAGTCATATGATTGTCATAGTCAGTAGATTGAACTAACAATGCTAGCTGACTGAACACTCCAGGTGCCGTCGAGGTAGATGTGTTCAGTCGCAATCCATCGAAAAGTGTTTTATGGGCAAAATCGCCTTCCAAATGAACATACAGTAGGTAATTTTTCATTTCTGATGGATATTTGATACTTTATTTTCCAAAACTAAAATAAAAATTTGGATTTTAGTCACAAAGCAGATGTAAATACTTATTTTAGTCATTTACATCCTTGAATTCCCTTTCAATACAGACTATGTCGCAAGCGCCCTCAAGGTGAATATTTTGCCCCGCAGGGTGAGCAAACCATTTTAAAAACATTCAACTTTGTGATTTTAACAAATATGATTTTGTATATAATACACCAGTAAAAATGTAAACAGTGCAAGTTAATTATTTTGTGTTTCCTTTATTTCATGGCTGAAAACTGTTTTGCGGTTTTTGACAATTTTTATTCATAAAATATATAAAAAATTTTAATGCACACGATAGCTAACTTTACTGTCCAGCTAAACTTGTAACGGCCACTGAGACGGAGAAACCTTCCAGTGGTTCCGGTGCCCAAATTGTGCTGGCCGTAGGCTTAAGCATGCATTGCTATACACTTTTATGTTGAGCTGAACTGTACATAATTCCATGCATCTTTATTTCATAAATCACGCTCTTCTTTTTTTCTGGAAACCAAGTGTGTTCCCACAGAATAGATGGCATGGAGGACACTGAAAACGGAGTCAAATCTCTGGCCCAGCTCCACTAACACACCTGAAGTCCTTTCCAGTATAAATTACCAAAGTTTTCCAAGCATTTTCCGTATCAAATTACACTCTGAGAAAATCAGTAAGCTTCAAATAAGGTTGCTGAACAAACGTGTTTTATGGTCGTTCAAAATACTTTATTTCATCTTAATTACATAAACATGATACAAAAGAGGTTTGTCTTCTTATCATTCGTTTGAATTTTGCTGACCACGTGTCAATTACTTTTGACTGTAAAAACCAGTCCCATTCAAAGTTCCAATACCATTTGGCAAACTGTAGAAGCATGAGTTTGTTTTTCGATAACAACAGAGTTTTGTTTCTGGCAATTTTCCAAAACATATGGTAGCTGTGTAGGTGATGTCTGTACAAACATCTCGTAGTTGTGTAGATGGTAATTTCAGACACTTAATGAACCCAAGACATAATACATATATGCAATTTTTCAGCTGTGATCTTTTTCCCAATCACTTGAGCCATCATCCTCACAAAAGCATTCAAAATTGGTACATCCCCTTTTCTATGTAGAGTTTTAACTTATGCTATACAGTGCCGTGAAAAAGTATTCGCCCCCTTCCTGATTTCTTACCTATTTCCGTATTTTTTACACTTAAATGTTTCAGATCATCAAACAAATTTTAATATAAGACAAAGATAACCCAAGTAAATACAAAATGCAGTTTTAAATGATGATTTCATTTATTAAGGGGAAAAAGCTATCCAAACTTCCTGGCCCTATGTGAAAAAGTAATTCCCCCCCCGCTTAAATCATGAATTCATTGGGCTCTAAATTCGTAGATCAGGCGCAGGCGCGGCGAATGGGGGCGCGCCAACAGGCATATGTTGCAATTTCGTGCCCGGCGTAGCCTGGTGCAAGTACTCCTCTGTCCCAGCTCGGTCCCTCCTGCCGGCGCAAGTGGCAAAGAGGGAGGAGAGAAGGCGTGTTTGGGTATAACACAGCCGAAATAAATCTTCACCAATCAAATGAGCTCCTCTCCTCACCTTTAATGTGTTGGAATATAGAAGCCTCTGTCCTATATCTGCATGATGCGTTAATGTTGCATTTTACTTTGCTGCTTCAGGCATGTTTTCTGCACCGCTTACGTCTATATTAAGCATTACGAATATGAGTTAGCTGGCTAGCTAGGGCACTCGTGAATTATTACCATTAGCGAACTTAAATGGAATTTCAAACGAAACTACGTCAGATCATTCAAACTTATGAAGTTGGAATGAAATACGACGGTTGCTCATTTATTTCTTCTGCCTGCATCATTGGGAAGAGAAACGATGGATAGCGTGTTCCTATTATTACACCCTGTTGCTGCTTAAAATTTTGGGATTAACATGCATGGACAACAATGCAAGATACGTTACACATTTATTTTCAAGATGTGATCTTAACTCAGTACGAGATCATAGCAATCAGGCTGTATTCCTTTCCCCGACTAAAAACGATAAAACCTAAGTGACAATAATAGTAGCCTAGTATTAAGCCGCTTGCACACTGGACGCGAAACGAATTTTTCGCACGACAGATTGTGTTGAACGCAGTGTCGACGTGTCCGAAAGTCTGACAGGGTTTTAATATATCTCCGTGTCCGACAGTCGGATGGTTTCGACATTGGCGCGGGACAATGTAAATGCCTGTCGGACATTAAATGCAAAATACTCCGTGTCTGACAGCCAAAAAAAAAGGACGATTAGAACAGATTGATAACGAAATAAAGAATAAAAAGAAACATTTTAACAACAAACAGAACATCCAATGAACACAGCGATTTATTTATTTGCGGGCCATCTTTTTTGGATGCTCTGTTTGTTGGTGATATATTTTTATTCTTTATTTCGTTATAAATCTGTTCTCATACCAATACTTTTACTTTTTGCTGGCTGCCGGACATGAAGTATTTTGTATTTCGCCTCGGACAGTCTTGATCGTGCATGCGATAATTGATTCACACTGTCAATGGTCAAGGAATTGATTTGCTCACTGACTACAAGCACTATTTTATCTCTGGTGTGGAAATAAAGCGTGAATCTGTTCGATCCATCTGACTAATTTTCAAAAGAGAGACCGAATAAAGACTGTTGTCTATCTTCAACGGAAGAAAACACACGAATACAAAGACCAAGAAAAGTCGATAGCTATCGATTTGCATTTTGTGAAAGTCGAACACAAACATGGCCAAGTTTGCACGTCTAATAATTCCTGGAATACTTGAAAAATTAGAACTTTTATGACTTTCGGACACGGAGATATATTAAAACCCTGTCCGACTTTCACGTCTTTGCATTGACTTTGACTGTAATCAGTCGTGCGAAAAATTCGTTTCGCATCCAGTGTGCAAGCGGCTTCACTGAGCATAGAACGCAAGCATTATATAGGCAGTTTGTGGTTGGCTGAGAAAGATGTGAAGTCGTTAGTTTGCATCACAGATTCAGCTGCGTTGATTAAGCCAGGGGGAGTTTCCATCACGCGTGCCAACCGCCTTTAATCTGACATCAGGACAATCAATATAGATACTATAATTTATGTCCTGATTCAGATAGTTACATTAAATAGTGGTTGCTGTAATTATTTATTGCATTGAAATGTGCCTGACATTCTGAAAACCTGCCTCGCGAGGTTTCGTGACGTGTCGCACTGTGTGCCGGTCAGCCAAATTACCACAGCACAGAAAGTAAACCAGGTTGGAGCTGGCGAGCTTTCTGCGCAACTTCAGCGAAGACTTTTTCTCCGAAATTGTCACTGCGTCTTAATGAATATGTGACACCTCCCCGTACTACGCCGCCACACCCATCTCGGTGCACATCCGTGTACCAAATTGCCAAAGTGGCTGCGCACGGTGTTGCACCGCACGAAATTACCACTCGCGCTGGCTGCACCGGATTTAAATTACCACTCGTGGGCTGCACCACGCTACGCCACGCTGCGCCACCCTGCGCTGCGCCAAGAAATTAGAGCCTATTGTGATTAACCACATTTTTTGAGTCCAATTTCACTAGCCACACCCAGGCCTGATTCCTGCCAGACCTGTTGAACAAGAAATCACTTCAATAGAACCTGTTTCACAAAGTTAAGTAGGCTAAAAGATCTCAAAAAGCAACACATCATGCCACGATCTTAAAAAATTCAAGAACAGATGAGAAACAAAGTAATTGACATCTGTCAGTCTGGCAAGGGTTACAAAGCCATTTCTATGGCTTTGGGACTCCAGCAAACCATGCTGAGAGCCATTATCCACAAATGGAGAAAACTTGGAATAGTGGTGAACCTTCCCAGGAGTGGCCGGCCTACCAAAATTACTCCAAGACCGCATCGACAACTCATCCAGGAGGTCACAAAAGAACCCAGAACAACATCTACAGAACTGCAGGCCTCACTTGCCTCAATTAAAGTCAGTGTTCATGATTCAACAATAAGAAAGAGACTGGGCAAAAATGGCATCCATGGGAGAGTTCCAAGGTGAAAACCACTGCTAACCAAAAAGAACACAAAGGCTCGTTGCATGTTTGCCAAAAAACATCTTGATGATCCCCAAGACTTTTGGAAAAATATTCTGTGGACTGACGAGACAAAAGTTGAACTTTATGGAAAGTGCGTGTTCCGTTACATCTGCCGTAAAACTAACACAGCATTTCATAAAAAGAACATCATACCAAAAGTCAAACATGGTGGTATTAGTGTGATGGTTTGGGGCTGCTTTGCTGCTTCAGGACCTGGACGACTTGAAGTAATTGATGGAACTATGAATTCTGCTCTCCACTGGAAAATCCAGAAGGAGAATGTCCAACCATCAGTTCATGACCTCAAGCTCAAGCACACTTGGGTTATGCAGCAGGACAATGATCCGAAACACACTAGCAAGTCCACCTCTGAATGGCTTAAAAAAAACAAAATGAAGATTTTGGAGTGGGCTAGACTTAAATCTGCTTGAAATGCAGTGGCATGACCTTTAACAGGCTGTTCATGCTCAAAAACCCTCCAATGTGGCCGAATTAAAACAATTCTGCAAAGCAGAGTGGGCTAAAATTCTTCCACAGCGATGTGAAAGACTCCTTGCCGGTTATCGCAAATGTTTGATTGCAGTTGTTGTCGCTGAAGGTGGCAAAACCAGTTATTAGGATTTAGGGGGCAATTACTTTTTCCCCAGGTAGGTTTGGATAGCTTTTTCCCCTGAATAAATGAAATCATCATTTAAAAACTGCATTTTATATTTACTCGGGTTGTCTTTGTCTAATTTTAACATTTGTTTGATGATCTGAAACATTTAAGTGTGACAAATAGGCAAAAAAATAAGAAATCAGGAAGGGGGCAAATACTTTTTCACGGCACTGTATGTCTTAAACTTCTTATTTATTGCCCTGAAAGACAACATGGGCATAACTATTTTAAACCAATATTTCTACATTTGTGAAGCTCAACCCACTGCCCATACTCATTTCACATAATCAACAGGCGTGCGTACACATCATCATAGAGCAGCTTACTTAGAAAAAAAAAACATCCATAATTTTCCTGTGCTCTTATTGCCTTTCTCTGTGCTTCATGCCTAATATTTACCCTCCAATACCCAAGAAACCGCTAGGTACAGGAGATGCATCCTGCTCCCCATTAGATAGGATACAGCATGCAGGTGCATACACTGTAGTACTGAGAGCAGTTCTATTCAGCGCTAAACCAAAATGTTGTGTATTCATTTGAAATATTAATCAACCTAGTGGAAGAAAGGAAGTCCAAAACTCTCCATCTTCAAAGTGATGTGAACATCTATGCCATCAAAGTTAACATTTAAAACTGGTGGGAACAGTGTTAAACAGGCTCCAAATGACATGCAAGCAAGCACAAATGCGCGAGACTTCTCAAAGGGCTACAGGAATCATCATTAGAATAATGACTGCTACTTTCATGAAAGTAAAATCCAGAAACAGAATGGTCTGGTTGTACATAGGAGCAGTAATTTAAGCTTTGGTTAACTGAAGTTCTCTTTTAGCCACCATTGAATATTTTGTTTGATGAAAGACATTGTTAATGCAATCAAGTATTGCAGAACAATAGTATCACATTCACATCACAAGCACAACTTACATGGAACATGCCCCAGAACTTTATTAAAGGCTCAAAGCTGATAAAAAGTATGAAAAAGAAAACAAAAAGAAGCCATTTGGACGGTAACCAATGAACAATGAGCCAACATTTGCGTTATTTAGACACTCAAGCCAGCACACTACAATGGTTTGCATTTTAAAAATGCTGAGCAGACAATCTCAAGACATTCATATTTCAGATATCATATTTCAGATATCACAGCAAACAGATTTCTTCAGTTAGTGCTGCATTCTCAGATTGAAGACAACACATAACATCCAAAATGTTTTGCTTCACTTACATTATTTGCTGTTATATTGTTACTAACAGCTTGTGGCTCCTAGCTCTTGATTGATGCAACTGCTCCAGGTTTGAGAAGCAGCTGAGATGCATATCCAGCGTCAAATTATCTTTTATTGACAAAGCTGTCCTCGGTGAAATGCTGAGCACAAACAGTTAATGTTCCGCTGTTTGCCGCCAGCAAACAAAAAAGCTACCCACTGATTTCTGGCGGTATCGTCTTTTGGAAGAGAAAATAGTTGCATTTTTTTTGCATCCCAAAAAAACCACGTACGAACAGCTTTGGGAGACATACTGATAAATCTACACGTTAAATGATTTGGGCTCGTTAGTGTCTGATAGAATAAATTCCAGGATGGGCAGGTCCAGCACCATGATTCGCTCTGGCCAGGTCTGTCCTGATTGGACGCAACAACCTGACGTCAGGTTTTGCCCAGATCTCGTGAAGATCTCAGGACGAGCTGTTCAGAGAGGAAATCACGTTCAGGAAATCACATTCTCAGATTACGGCAAAACCCCTGTATCATACGTTTAGAAACTTTGCAGAGGTTGAGTATGGAAATCCAACCTTATAACGTTACTTGTATGTATTAAAAGAAGGATCAGCATTATAGGGGACCTTTAAAGTCTATTTCTATGACTCACTTTATACACAACCGCGTCTTATTTTGAGTCACAAGCCATAGTTTAAGAGATGTTAGTTTACGAAGACAAGCAATAAAGGCCTTTCATTCCTCATTTTTCTAACTGTCCGTTGGTGCACTGCGATCCAGTAATGGACAGTGGTTATAATTTCTCCACCATGGTCTGATTAGCAGAACGGCACAAACAAAGATATTGTTAGCCACATGTGGCAGTCAGTGTCCATGGGGCATTCCACTGTGTCTTAAGCCAAGCTGCAAAGGTGACGTAACTTCACTGTACACAAACACACTGTCCAGAAAGAGTACTTAAAACACAGAATCCTTGCAATCTTCAGCCAGAGTACAAGCACAATTCTTGTATGCTCACAAAAAACATATTGTGCTTTTTCCAATCATTTTTAATGGAAAAAAAACTGAACATTATCTTGAAGCTCAAAAATGAGGCTCAATTGCTCCGTCATTCTGATGAAACATTAAACCAAAGTCCTGACCCACTGTGGTCATCAAAAAGCCCACATCACTTTTGAAAAAAAGAGTTACCCTGTGTTCTGGTAAAATTCCAAATCTGGCTCTTTCAACCAGCTGCCTAATCATCCCACAGTTTAATCAGCCATGCACATTTGTCTTCTCACTCCTCACCTCAGCTTATGTGTGGCGAGCATTCTGCCGTAAAATGGCTGCTATGCATTACCCTGGTGGGTGCTTCACATTGGTAGTGGTGAAGTGAGATTCTTTCGCATGACTAAGCAGTGCTTTGAGAACACATGACAAAGCAACACATTCTAATCCCAACTCAGCATATCCTGATGCTACCCAACCAAGTGTCAATATAGAAAATAGGCTTTTGGCGTCCTGATTTGACAATTAGAGTTAGGGTTCAGGTCAGGGTGTGGGGTTAAAGGGTAGGGTTTGCCAAGAGCCTCTATTTTTGTCATGTATCCAGGTTTGGTTAGGCAGCATCACTATACGATGAGTCGGAATGAGAATGGGCTCGACAAAGCATTCATTCATTCAGTCAGTCATTCATTCATTCATTCTGAGCAATTGCAATGCAGTCTGGCTCTAAATAGATGGCAAGAAGGAAAGCCTGATAAAATCCATGCCAGAATTTCAGAATTTCATGTGTCATATCCTGGAACAACTCAGTTGAAGTTAATTTTATCAATATTCCTAGTTCATTGCAAATGCAACACAAAACACATACTACAGGACACATCCATTTATAAAATTCATGCCGAGGAACTTCTGCTCCAAATTAGACATCTCACAATCATTTAATTGCACTGACATTTTTTTTCATAGTCATACGTCAAAGCCATCCTTTTCCTTGCAAAAAACTGTTACTAGACAACCCTCCAGACTAACTTTTGGACCTAGGAGCGCATGCGCTCCCAACCTGAAAAAGTTGGGCGCGCAGGCCAAAATTTAAGCACGCAGGCCGAAACTGTGGTCACGCAAAGTACCAAGATACTTTTCTGAATATTTACAAGCACAAATAAAGATACCTGAACAGACTATCAGTTGTTGCTGCATTTATTTAGGAAACATTATCAGAAAGCACTTTGTGAACTGAAAAATAGATATTGATGTTCACAAGAATGTTTGAAAAAAGTATAAATGCAGTTATCATTTTTGAGAGTTATCATACAAGTCTAAATGTATGTACAAGTCTCCATTTCCCCAATGGACAACTTTTCATCAAACCCTCCCCTGTACATAAACTGAATCATTCACAGAAAAATTATGGCCAAATTTGGATGAGCACCCCCCTAAAACCAACATATGGGGATAAATCAATGAATAACTCCCAATTATCGCAGTGCTAGTTCCAAAATTTATAACTGTTATTGTTGCTGCCATCCCAAGGAACAATTTGACACCAAACATGGCTTAATTGCTTAGAAAATATGAGAGCCCGGAGGAATTGAAGCCGTAAAAAGCATAATTTGGCTACATTTTTTTATCACAAATTGAAAGTTCAACATTAAAATTAATATAGTTCCCAAAGTGATCCACCCTAAATATTTGGTAAAAAGTAGGTGCAGTAGGCCCATGCCAAGTTCGTTTGCACTAAGTTTCAAGAAATTCTTTCACCGGTAACAATGTAGTAGGACGGCTTATTATAATAATTAATATTATTATTTACGTTTTTTTTTTATCTCGCTATTTGGATTTTGCACATTTCGAAGGGTAATGAAAACGCACACAGAGAGTGAGGACGACGTGCGACGTTATTAGCCCCAAAAAAACAGTCTGCTTTGTGACTGTACACTGTTCGTGACACAGACTCATATTTGAGGCATTGCGCTGATAAGCCTATGGTTGTCGCTGGAGCACATTGGGCAGGCATCACCAGTTAGTTTTTGAATCAGTTTTGAACATTTGCTGCAATCGACAAAATACTATTCCTCTGACACCTGGCCAATTATCGGAAGCCCAAAGAAAACAGACTATAAATCTATAAGAACCGCAGCTTTTCTCATCTTTATCGTACTCCAATGAAAATAAATAATCTTACACTCGGACCAACCAGTCACTGATTTCATACATACTGCATGAATAATCCAGTGGCGTAGCCAGTAGGTGTGCCAAGACACGTCCCTTTATGACAGCAATTAGTCCTGGCTAGTTCTCAATCATTTTCCTTTATTGACGCGTTTTCCAATTATCGTAATTATCGTAAATCATGGGAAAAATTCAGTATAGTTGCGGAACAAGAATAGAGAATTGGGTTGCACAAAACATCCGTTTAAAACAATTATTAGTCCTGACCTGTTCTCAGTCATTTTCATAACAGAAGGTTCACTCCGAGAGCACTCCACACTTAACAGGTGCTGCTTGTTCTCCCCGATTAGGTAAGACGACAATGATTCATCTGGACGCGTATTTGCTGTATTTAAATTAAAGTTATTCAAAATTGCATACCTGTCGACTCTCACGCAAATAGCTGGAGCCGCACGCTTTTTATAGCCTATTGAACTGCCAAGTGGCACTTTTTTTTTTTATCAACCCACACAATACCGAGAGTGAAAGTCCGCGTTTCATTGGAACACGGACCAGTTCAATCAACGCGAAGCATTGGCCTATTAATAAGTAAATCATTTTGCTGCACTGAATTTAGCCCATGATTTCATTGTTGTCAGATCGCATATGGAGAGAAACCGTGTCTTCAGTTGCCAATTACGATAACTGGAAAATAATAATCAATAAAGGAAAATGATTGAGAACTAGCCAGGACTAATTGCTGTCATAAAGGGACGTGTCTTGGCACACCCGCTGGCTACGCCACTGGAATAATCATGTACATGCGGAACTTCAGATCAGAGTGGAAGTGCGCATTCAACCTAATCCATCAGGATAGAAGGTTAGCGATTGATATTGAAACGCTAAATAAAACCATTCACCACTGGATGCAAGCACCCATAGCTGGTAAAACAAGACTCAAAACTGTGTCACGAACAGTCTACGGTCATGAAGCAGACTGTGTTTTTGGGCTAATAACGTCGGACATCGTTCTCACTCTCCAGGTGCGTTTCCATTACCCTTAGAAATGCACAAAATCTAAATAGCGAAATAAAAAACCGCTAATGAAAACACTTTCTGATATCATGACATTTGCTCTCCGATCTGCAGTATTAGTCACTGAAGCCAAGGCCTAATACGTAGACTATTGGACTTCTGCAGCAGACCAGCTAGTGTAGGCTACTTGTAATTTCGCGTAGTGTGGAGCATTTACATCGTTATTGTCGGACAAGGTTTTATAAATTTGCCGCGCACAACTCAGCTGACAGTGCCAAGGTCGAATGGTTTGCCATTCTCATCGATGCATGAATACAGCCGAGCTGTGATTGGCTGATGGCACCAGCTGATCTTGATTGGCTGATGTACGCAATGGTACCAACCGACCTGCAGAAAAAAAATTTGCGGCCGGCGGCTGATAATTAGAGAGTGAATCGCTGCCCAGAACAGGCGCACAGTGCATGAAGTGTTGGTCGCGCAGTGCGCAACCGATGTGAGAATGTAAGTCGCAAAACGTAAATCTTGGTCGTAAAGCGCTGCTAGATTGTTGTGATCGAGAAATAATCCTGTTCGGAAAAGTGCCATCATACTCACTGATCTCCCAAAACATGCTATGCGCTTCTGGTATACTGAGGAGAATAAAAATAGCACCTGCTCATCGATGTGACAGAGATGCAGTGATTATAAATAGTCGCACACAGACAAACAGACACACAACTACAAATACAGAGGACCTGCACAATTTTAGGGAGTCCAAATGATCCCACATGAAATATTCACTTAAACTCTTTCTCAGGTGGTTAAATGAGATAGGGGAATCGAATTTCCCTTGCGCTGAAGCTTCAGGTTTTTCACAGTATCTTTCAATGGGAAAATGCTTTACATCTGTAACAGTGACTGACTACACAGGCTAGTGACATCATAATGCAATTACTCCAAAAATCAGGCTGAACAGAGGGCAGCAATTCTTGTGGCCTGTGTTACTTTCCCGCAGTAATGCACAGGCACAACTCAAGTGCTTAAAATGCTTTCCAGGAAAAAGTATGTTCTTCCTAACGGCAAGGTTTGGATAAATAGAGCTGCACGGCTTAAAAATCTTAAAATAATGAACCTTCCAGCACTTACTCAGGTATTGCTCGTCTTATGATGGAGTGCACCTGTCGATACACATCTGGCTTTGAAAGGCACCGGCACGAGGTATGGTTGGCAAAGCTCACAGTGACGGGCTTTGTTCCCTGTGTAACTGGTATGGTGATTTCAAAGAGCTGCAATGAATAACAAGAAAATAGATCCTCAACACAGAATAAAATGATATCCCTTCTCCCCTAGCATAGCAAAGCTTGTGTGTCACCCAACCAGGTGGCCAACCCAAACAAACAGACATGAATTTTTCTCCACTCAAATTTGTCAAAATGAGCTATTTAGAATCATTAGTGTGCAGATGGTTTTGAAAAAAAAAACAAAAACAAAAAAAACAACACAGATAAGACTGGCTGAGAACAAAGGCTGCAAAATTCTATGCCAATAAACAACAAACTTAAAACTGCAGAGTGCATAAACTTTATATCAACTCAGAACCCAAGCATGAAGAGATAAAAAATATTAAGGGTCCAGTGCACTGAAAAATTTATTTCCCCATCCCGCTTTTATTTTTGCTTATTTGTTGCAATTAAATGTTTCAGACCATCCAACTAATTATATCCCCGAAATACGAGTTTTGGGGATATCATGGTTTCGCCCCACCCGCCGCCTTGTCTGCAGATTTTAGCTGTTAGCGTGATAACTCACAAAATACTTTACATTGGCTTCTCATTTTTAGCGTATGGGTAGATATGGTAGAGAGGATGAACTGATTAGATTTTGGGCAAGTATGCACTCCTAGGTTTGCCGCCAGGTGGCGCTATATATTGAAAAAATCAGTTTTTTAACCATACAGTATCTCTGGAACAATTACTTACACAGACCTCAAATTTGCCTCATATTGTACGTCTAGTAAAGGGGAATCTAATAAAGAGGGCTTCGAGGATTGGGGAATTTCGGGGATATACCCTTTGCTGTCGGCCACTGACAGCGTAGGCCTAGTTTTAATATAATAAAACACAGGAGTGAAATGCTGCTTTTAAACGGTCATTTCATTCATTGAAGGTAAAGACTTATTCTAAACCTATATCACCCATGTGAAAGCAACAACTGCAATCAAACTGCAAAGACGTCTTTACATCGCTGCAAAGAAATTTTGGCCAACTCTTCTATGCAGAATTGTTTAAATTCAGCCACACATGAGGGTTTTCAAGCATGAAGTGCCTGTTTAGGGGCATGACACAGCATCTCAATCAAATTCAAGTCAGGACTTTGACAAATCAGTCCAAACCCTTAATTTAGTTTATTTTTAGCCATTCAGAGGTGTTCTTGCTTATGTGCTTTGGATAATTGTTCTGCTGCAAAAGCAAACTGCATTCCAGCTTTAGGACACAAACTGGCTGCCAGACATTCCACTTCAGGATTTTCTGGTAGCGAGCAGAATTCATGATTCCATCAAGTTGTCAATGGCAAGTTGCCTACGTCCTGAAGCAGCAAAGCAGCCCCAGATAATCACACTACCACCACTGTGTTTGACTGGTTATCTTTGTCTAATTTTGAAATTAGTTTGATAATCTCAAACATTTAGATGTGGCACATAAGCACAAATGGAAGAAATCTGAAAGGAGGCAAATACATTTTCATAGCACTGTAAAGGCACAAAAACACTGTGCCATTTTAATACAGGAATAGCGGTGCGCTGTACATCCTTAAACTTGGGTCCAGTAATAAGCCACCTAATTAATCGACTCTGCCACACATACTGCTGTTAAATTACAATTTAAGGCATTAAAATCGGATGTCTTCCAATTTAAAGGATAATCCCCTGGCTGAGGTCTCGATTAACTTTTTGACTGGGGTCAAAATTTGGCCATCCTCCCTCCTCACCCTGAAGTAACTCACCGTCTTGCTGATGTAGGAGGCGCTGATGTTTCTGCACTGAAGCTCTTCACTATTGCAGCAGCCTCCACATCTGTAGACAGACACGCAGGGTGGTTTATAGAAGACGTTTGTAGCTGCCCCAAACTCTTTCCCCACATCTAAACACACTTCCCGAGGCATGCACAGGGTCTTTCTCCACTCTGACTCAATACCTGTTGAATGCATGGCAAGAGACCAGACAGGAAGGGGAAACGCATTAAAATGACAGTTATCAAAATAAGGAATCATTCAAGTGCTCAGTTGTGCATTAATCAAATAATGCTACACTCATGACAAATGGTACATTTAAAGCTACGGCTTATTCAAACTCAAATGAGCTCTCTTCATGAATCCAGAAAAGGATATTGATGTTAAATTTTTTTTTTTTTTTATCCAAGAAATTGTAAATGCTTTTACTAAACAAACGCCAGACATCTATAAAACCCAACCCAATGATCACTTGCAAGGACAGAAAGTGACATACTTTTGAGAATTGCAAAGTCGAAATATGCTGCAGCAAACAGTGGGGCCTCCTCGGACCGTGGCTCTGCAGAAAATCGCTCTCTGCTAGCGAATCGCGATCCCCACTTTGAACGACACTTCAGCATAGTCCAAGAGTTTGGGTAGACAATTTTCATAAGTTCATCTACACTTGCTGCAGAACGTAACTGTTGCTCTATGTCAATCTCTGTGTGTTCCTGTTAAAGAAAAGAAACATGCAGCATTAGCATTGAAAATTTGCAATAGCAGGACACTTTCACATTTCAGAGTTCCTATTTAATGTACATCATGTTATGAAATGCAGGAGGTACTGCAGATTAAGGTAAAACAATGCAAATTAATTTACATTTACTTCAAAAGTCTTCCATTTGAATTTATGCAAGCTTATGTCTCAAAATATTTATTTATATGCACCATGACGATTGAAAAAAAAAAAAAGTTTTCCTTTGTTAATTACTTTGGAATCAGCTAGAATTAAATTATGCCCTATACTTTCTGGTCTCCATTCAAGTTCCTAGATTACTGAAACGCATGGTATCCTTTTTTTGAGATAACACTGTGAATTGCCAGGGGACACCGGAAAAAGAAACAAACACCCAGTGGCACCAACACAGCTTCCTGTACTGTTTTCTCTCTCAATCCTCCCTCGCCTACTGGCGATTAAAAAAAATTGCTTATTCAGTAAGCTGAGGTGGGACCGTCCATAGAATGAGCTAACATGAAACAAAGTCTGGACTCTTGTGTGCTGGTCCTCAGGGATAGAGATACAAGAAAGTGTGAAAACAAGAGCACTGTCTACAAAGAGCGGGTGGGGGTCAGCCATTGGTGCAAATGAAAAGCAATACTCCTGTCTGGAAAATTCCAGGAAACATGCCCAGTTGCCTTGATGACTGATGACCCCCTCCGATAAAAACTCCTGGGATTTTTCTCTCGGGTGTCAAACAGATGCTAAAATTTATTGTTCTAGCTTACCCAGGCAATCCATCATTGTTTAAAACAAATGAATGACCTCCTATTCTATAAGTCTGAGGTGTAACAGATCATCAAATAATCAAAAATGATCATACACTTTGGATGTAACCCTGCTCTCAGCTAAAGAAAGAGAGATTTACCATTTGATGAATTAAAACATGGAAGGGTATGCACTAGTCCCAGGGGACAAAAAGGGAATGCATGGTATGAGAATTGCTCGGTGAGGGGCCTATCCATTGATTCTTAGTGCAGTGAGTTGCTGTACAGGTTTGATAAAATTACAGCGCAATTTGCTGCCCCATGAAATAAAGCAAAAAGCAGTCAATGTCACACCCCAGGAGGAAGGGTTCCAGGCAGCAGGACATATCCGCCAACTCTCTGAACAGCCATGATCAGTCTGATGGGCACCAACAATCTGCTTCAATAAAGACAGTTGGACCAGTCTTCCAGCATAGTGAAAGTACTCACAAAATGGTTGATTTCAGAATGGAAAAATGTGTAAATGTGTTTCTTAGCAAGGCCATGATGTCATATGCCATCTCAACAGATGTATGTTGTTATAACTACATTTGTATATGGTAAATGGTAAATGGACTGAATTTTACTGCAACTATGTCCCATACTAAGACTTCTGTCATACCCAAAATCTTTTCAGCACACATCAGCTTAAGTCTTCATGCATTCTGGAACCGACATCTGCAAAGCATTTTTATTATACGGCAAATGAATTCAGAAATTGGGCTCTAGTTTTTTGCCTTTGCCGATAGAAACTCATGTTACATATGGTAACTTCATGGGAATGAATCCAAGCCATCGGAGCTGATCATAAATAAACGCATATTGTTCATAGTTTTTTTTTCCCCTTCTTAATTTTCACTTTTGTTGGTCACTCTATAAATAATGCCCACAAATGGTGAATGGGTCTAATGGGAAAGGGAGAGTGAAGAGCCATTTTTACATGTGAATATTTCTTCATGCGGGGGGAGAGATAAATAATTAACTTCAGTCTTGACTCTGTTTTAATGCCATGAGTACTGTTTTGTATACAGTTTAAATGGCCCACATCTTTTCATATAGGATGTGTTCCTGATGAACTGACCTCTTTCCCCCCAAAACAAGAAGATCTGTTTCCTCTTGAGAGAAACGTTCCTAACGGAGCGAAACAAACTGAGGTGTCAGTTGTTCACCTGGCATGATGATATTTCCTGTTCACTACGGTGTTACACACTGGTTTTAAAGAGAATGACCAGCTGATGTAAGTGGCCTTAACGGAACCAAACCCCCACCACACCAGAGGTAATTAATTTGTCTCTGACAAACCTTTTTGACAATAGTGCCACAGTTGTGCTCTTGCCTCGTGCCAAAAATGACCACAATTGAATTAGACTGGCCCAGTTTTGATCAGTGATACCATCAAAACTTTGCCGATTGTAACTCGGTCATCTAATTAGGGCCCATAATATCCCAACTCACATGCCTTGGCTCTCACTCAAAGATCTGCAACCATGATGATATGCCAAGTACCAGTGGCAGCTCGTGAAGTGGCAACAGGGGAAGCTCAGACAATCCCTTAAAATTAGTGATTGGTCATGACCTGTTTTCAATCATTCATTTAAATTACCATTACAGAAACTCCAAAAACTCTCAGCATTATCAGGTGTGGCCAGTTTTCGTTTATAATGCATACCTGTCACCTCTCACGCATTTGATGAGAGTTAAAGTGGCATACGTTCCTCTGCTGTAGTCAGCGATTATTCAATCAACGCGTATGTAAGAGATTCTCACGCGAATTGAAGTCCTTTTGCATGGAGGGGTTGGAAGCAATGGAATTGCATAAAGACATTTGAAATTATCTTATTTAATTTAAATGATCATGAAACCAATGCATTTGCTTCCAACCCCTGTGTAAAGAATAGCGTGAAAAGTCTGGAGTCGTAATCGGTATGCGTTATAAATGAAAACTGGCCACATCTGATAATGTTGAGAGTTTTCAGAGTTTCTGTAATGGTAATTTAAATGAATGATTGAAAACAGGTAATGACCAATCATTAATTTTAAGGGATTGTTTGAGCTTCTCCTGTTGCTAGTTCACGAGCCGCCACTGCCAAGTACCATTATCGAATATTTTGGTGTAAATTCTGAAAGGCCACAGAGTCAAGCTTGCTTAACATAGAGGGGCTGCTTTTCCCTGCTGGACAGTCAGCTGAGTGCACATCACTGTAATCTGACTTTGCTGTCAGATGTTTGCTTGGCTGGTAATATGCTGGCTTACTTAAGCTCGCCATCCTGAGAAGGTGCTCTCAGCTTGCTCGCTCAATAACCCTTCTCCATCCCAGCTCGACGCATCTATTGCATCCTTTAATCCTGCTCTCATCTAAATTACTGTTCTATAACAATGTCTCTTTCTTTTGATGATATTTTTGCTGTTGGCTCTGTTCTATGGAGGGGGGGTTAGTCGCAGTTCCCTGCTTTCGATTCCACGCTTGGATGGGCAGGGATCTCTCAGAACAAAGCCTTGTCGCCAAACCCAGTGTATCCATGTATGCCTATATGCTTTCAATAAATTTTATTTTTCACAAAGTGATCCTATCAGAATTTATTTTATTGCTCTACTTTAAGTGTCAGTGGGAAAATTAACCATTCAGAAATAAATTAGAAATGTTAAAGTATTGACTCATATCCTCAAATAACGCCCATCGACAATGCAATCATTTACATTGGATTTCACAAGCAGGCTTTAAGACAAGCTTAACTGACAAGCTGACCACTGTAGATCATGACAACATTCAATTGATTGCCTCATTAGCTAAGAAGAAAGGTGAAACTGACCATCTTTGCCAAGCTCTCCCAGAGAGTCTTGAGGTATCCAAATGTTCTTGTCTATAAGTCCAATATTTTTTAATTGACGCTTTTAAATGGAAGAAGAGACCACTCTTTGACGGAAGTTAACATTTCTTCCCATAGAATTGGCTTTATTTGCTTATGAAACATGAATACGACGGAACAGACACAGAAACGCTATTGTGTTGAGTTGCTTCCATGTCTTTGTTTATAATGTTTGCTGAGATAACATCCATTGGCAGTTTCCTACCAGGAACAATAGAAACTGCAATGCATAAACATGTTCACACATTGCTTGCCCCACTGGCGTTTGGGAACACGGACCTTTTTCATTGTTTTAACACAATCTTCTATTTTCTGGGGTCCTTGAATCAGTAAATCACCAGCAGAAATAAAAAAAAAAGTCATGTCACATCCTCTGCGCTAATAAATCCAAAATATCCACTGTTGTTATTTTTGGACTTGCAAGGGAGCCCTGCTAAGTGCTGAGAAAAGGGCAAACTCCAGCTGTAATAAATAGCAGCTTTATGTCTCATTTCATGATTAATTTGAAAGCAAAAAAAAAAAGAGCTTTAGCATTAAGGCAGGTTCGCGCCAAAATCAGGCCGAGTCATAAGTCTCTTTCGGTCTGATCGTTCATGACTTATATCTCACATAATTGGCGAGCTTTTATTATCAAGGCAGTGTTCATTCGTCTGTCCTCAAACTTGGATATAATTTATGGTAGGGACAGTGGAGATGCTGTATGTCCCCACCACTTCTCTGATTATCAAAAATTGTTTGATTGTCTAAAATTGTCAAATATTTTGATATTAATTCACCTCAAATTTATGATGTATTGCATTCATTTTATGCACTAGGCTTCAAAGCACTCAATGGAGCGGGTAAAAAAAAAAAAAAGAACTTCTTTTGGTCCACAATTTTAAACAGTCAGCTTTGAGTGCACTTTGGATGGCCTCCTCTTGTCACAGCCATAATGAGTCAGTGCTGGGCCCCAATGGGGTATGGTCAAAGCCGGCTCTACACATAACAATGAGACATAGCTTAAAGCAATGTCAGTTGCAAATAAAAGCGGTGAAAGCAAGTTTTTAACCAACTGCAACAGCAAAATGCACTGCACAGTTGACACCTAAATGAAATTATGTGGTATTAAACAGGAGTAATTACCAAGGTAATTAGACGAGGCTTCTTAAAAAAAATCTGGCATCAGAGCACCATCACAGATGAAAACATAATCAGTGATGGCACACCAACACAGATAAAAACAACAGGTGACAGTACAACCTCTTGTACCTCAGTACAACCTTTGGACTGAAACTTATTCTACCATTAAAGGATTGATTACCTGGTATTTACACCTGTTAAAAATAAATGATTTGGGTCTAAAACATAATGTTTTGTGGCAATTTGCAAAAATTACGCAACATTCACATTTATTTTGCCCTTTTTATCAAGCCCATCTTGCTCTCACAAGAAAATTTCGAGATTTTGCCTCAGCCGGAAGATAGAGGCATGGCTGGGCGGAGGGGGTGGTGCGAGGGAAGAGGGTGGGAGGAGGGCGAGTGGCTTGAAAACACCGCCATAGCAGTGTGTGCATAGTAACACGTGTGACCTCACCATGGCTGAATCTAGCAACCAGGCTGCAAGATGTACTAGCCTAAAAACGGGAAATATATATGTCACATGCAAGTTAGTATATCTAAGTTCTACGGTCATATAATCAAGAGTAAAAAGCTGTGTTTGGACAATATAAAAAGACAACAATATATAGCAATCCATCAACAAATTAACACAATGTGCATGATTAATGCTGGCCTAAATTAACCTACCTAGGTAATGTTAGCTTTTTGCTTGCAGAAATTTAGCATATGTTTGGAGCATTCTTTCGCCTGCATACCGACCAACATCATAGCAGAGGGTTTTTGGCATCTATAGATTCCTTAGGTTGTCTAGTTTCGTATGATGTGTGTATCTTCACTACAGCTGAAATTGAGCCCACTACAGCCTTGGAAATGTGGCATGTCGGGCAAACCCTTGGGCTGCAAGGGTAACGTTAACGTATTGGGTATAATGCCAAGTTTCTTTTGAACTACACCATACTCCATGCAATAGCTGACGGTAATGTAATGATAACATCGAAGTTGGGGGAACAACGTTGTTAGCTAATGCCAAAGTTGACATTTATAGACAATGTAACAAAAAAAAGTGGCTAACTCACCGTATGCATCGCACTTGTCGGGTTCCGTAGTGTTGGAACAACACCTTTCTCGAGGTGAGAAGCCAGCATTGTACTGGCCTAAGATGGAGAAACAGTCCAATGTGAAATACTGAGCACTCACAAATAGGTTTGAGGCAGGGGCCGCAGGAACAATGTCAGAAAAATAAATTCAATCCACTTGTTCCTCTGCGATTCATCACCTGATGGAATGTTAAAAATGTTTTTATGTGGATTTTGGCAGCCAACAACAGGGCATTTGTGTGCGCTTGAACCAGTAGCTCTCGTCTTCTCAGACATTTTTCTTCGGTGTGTTTGCAGAAAACAGTGGGCACAGTTTGCTACGCCCTAGCCACACCTCGACTCCTCCCCGTTCAGGTACACGTCATCCGTATGCCCAACCTTAAATCCCCATTTTCCATGTCTTAGGAGTTGATGAGGAAAAAAAGGAAGTAAGGGAGCTGCTTTGACTCCAAAAATCTCAGATTTTGTTAGAGTGAAGGATGACTAATGTATACATGCAATAACTAGGAAAAATGTGTTTTCCAGGTAATCAATCCTTTAACCTCTTAAACCCGAATGCCCCCAGTACTGAGGGCAGTCATTACGCATCAAAAATACAGCACATTTCCTAATCGCAACATCGTCATGCAGCTTATCCACTTTACGCAAAGAAGCTCGGCAAAAAGCTCATGTCTACCATTTTTACCTCAACCGAACACAATTCAAGCACCAAGCAAGTAAACAACCATGTAGAAAAACATAGGATAAAATCATATCAGTGCTGAGTCACCAGCATTTCTACTGAATTATTGCTATGCATACAAATGATAGCTCAAATGAAAAAGGAAAGTCCATAGAAACCAACGATATTAGCCTTGTCATTTTAAACCAATGCCAAACTCAAACAACAGCAGGCATACACTTAACAGTCTACAGAGATGAGCAAAAAATGTTCTTACGTTTGATATTTTGTAATAAAAAACTGTTTGAGGGTAAATATATGCTTGCTATTGTTAGCCCAATGTGTCTGTGTTCTAACGAAACTAGATCGCCAGTCTCCAAGCATGTTTTTTTGCGGGGCATTGCTTCAAAGATCTCAGCTCCTTAGCATTCAGCTTGCTTGCATTGTATTTTCCTCTCTGTGATGGGCTTGTGATGCTGTCAGTAAGACTTTGCCAGTAGCCATTTGATTCTTTGGGTTCTGATGTTTCCAACAAGCTCTAAACCACCTTAATCGTACAAACCTAGCCTGAGCTAGAGCCTTGCATTCCCAGTACGTCAAACTGAGTCCATGGTCCATTTGCATGTACTTGAAATGCGCGATAATATAAACGCTTAACTGGTTTGTCTGTGGTATTTTCCATATAATTATCCGCAAAATATTCAACAGTCCTTTTCAAAGTCGATTTCTGACAGAATCTTTGTGCCATTCCGCGTGAATACTGAGAGCACAACGTGTTTTCTTCCCTCATTCTTTATACTGGTAATTTGACTTGTAACTCACAGTCAGCTGATGTAGCCTTGTGTTTAGCCCTGTCCCTCACCATGAGCGCTGGCTGCTGCTGTCCTGCTGTCCCGATCCGGTCCTGATGTAGTTCTGCACCATCCTCGACTTGCCAATTCCTGGAGCTACCGATGCCACTGTTCAGATGGACTTAAATGGAACTCTTTTGCCATTTATTCTATTTTACTCTATTTTGTTATTAATTAGCTAGCCCGCAGAGGATGGGCTTCCCCACTATAGTCGGGTTCCTCCTGAGATTTCTTCCCACTGGGGAGTTTTTTCTCACCACTGTTTGAGGATTTTTCTCCCTACTGGGAGTTTTTTGCCTCATTTGCTATAGTGGGGAATAGGCTGGGCATTGCCCTTTCATTTATTTAATCTCTCACTGTAAAGCGTCTTTGTGACAGTCTCTGTGAAAAGCGCTATACAAATAAATTGAATTGAATTGAAATTGAATTTAGGGTGCAATTCAGCATCTTAGGCTACCAAGATTCAAATCCCAGACTCAGTATGTATTACTAAGGCAATAATAGCATTTTTCTTATATAACTATCTGGGGTTTTTGTTCTTTTTGCTTTTTTTTTTTTTACCATTTTTTTTACCTTGCCTTTGTATTTATAATTTTATTTATTAGCTTTTTTTTTTTTTTAATAAATCTGCTCAAACTTCATCTTCTTTGTATGTATTATCTTTGAGTGGGAAATTATTTAAAAAATCTAAAAATTAAAAAGTGGTTGTATTAGGATGGAATGTATGCCTGTAGTGACATATAAGTGAAATTAAATGAGTTTTACAGTTTGGTATCTGAGAAATGTGAAATGGCAAACAGTGTCAGCTTGGAGAGGTCATCTAGACATTCCCAAACTAAAACCTCTCTAATTTTGCTCTGATTTACTAGGTTAGAAGAATCTTTGGCACAGATAATTGTGAGATTCTGTGCTGTAATTTTTTAGGGGTTTCAAACTGCAACTGAATAATTATAGGACAGATAAAAGTAAAACTTTGTTTGGTGCAAAAAAGATGTTTCATTTATGCAGTGTTCCATCCTTATTTACTCTGCCTCAGTGTCATATACACTGATTTTTGTACCATGACAAAAATCCCAAAATGTTACCATTATTATGATACCAAGATTATTCAAATCGACCAATTTGTTGCAGAGATATAGTCATTTCATTTTGGGCATGTCATTTTATTTTATAGATTCACATTCTTGCTGATTTCCCTTCACCCAGAAGAGGAGGTCATGGATGCTAGAAAGAATTCAAAGGAAATGTGACATGCCTGTCATTCAGAGGTGTAAAGTCCGGGTTCAGAAAGTAAAAATCCTCCACAGAACTTTATTCCAACCACCTGGATTTACTTCGGACAGGAGAAAGAGCCAATATAAGTGATCAGCTCATTCTGTGGGAGGGAGAAAAACTTGGCAGGACTTTTACTTTCTGATCCCTGGATTTTACACCTCTGCTGTTATAACATGTAGTTTCATACGTCATAAAGCATATTTCCTTTTTATCAAGTTACTCTAATAGTGTCTTGCCAGTTATTCTTCTATTTGAATTCAGCATTCCTGTTTATTTTCCTTTATTTGAATTCAGCATGTCTGTTGATGTCACTGCTCCTAGGGGAGGTCATATATGCTTGTATAAATTCAAAGGAAATGCAACATGCTTGTCACGACATATAGCTTCATACCTCACCAGGGTTTTTCCTGCATAGAGAATTTGGTGGCGCCTAATTTCTTACAGCCACCAGCTCCCAACACGATTTTCTGTATCGCATGCTAATTTGCGTGCGCGAAAGAAAAAAAAGAAAACGCAGAATTTGCGCAATATTAGTGCCGTGCTCCCGTGGTCAAAAAAAAGAAAAAAAAAAGCATGTGCAGCCCTCCGTTGCGCTAAACAAAATAAGAATTATGTAATCCCCCCCGCTGAAGAAAAAATGAGAAGCTTCTACCCCCCCCCCCCGCGCTCAACAACGAAAAAGCAAAATGAGAAGTATTTACCCCCCCGCTCAAAATGAACAACCACCTCCCCCCTGCTCAACATTTTGAGCGTGCGCAGGAGCCTATGACCGAGTACCACCACCAGCTCATTTTGAGCCAGTTAAAACCCTGCTCACACGCTCACACGGCATATTTTCTTGGCATCAAGTCACTCTATCACTGTCTTGTCAGATGTTGCTCTGTCTGCATTCAGCAAGCCTGCTAATCTCCGTGTTCAGATGAGAAAGTCATGCATCTTTAAGTGAATTCAAAGGACATGGGTCATGCTTGTTGCCACACAGTCTCATATCTCACTCTGCACATTCCCTTTGTAACAAGGCACTTTAGCAGTGTCTTACTGGATTTCTCCCTGTTTCTATTAAATACACCTGCTGATCTCCTTGTGTTCAGATGGAAGGGTCTTGCCCACTTGCTTGAATTCAAAATAAATAGAACATGGCTGTTACCACACATAGTCTCATATCTTACATAGCATATTCCCTTTGTTTCAAGCCACTTTAACTGTGTCTTGCCTGATGTTCCTTTATCTGTATTCAGCATGCTGCCGATCTCCTTGCACTCAGAGGAGGTCATGCGTGATTGTGTGAATTCAAAGGAGATGCAACATGCTTGTCGCCATAATTTCATATCTACATAGCATATTTCCTATGTATCAAGTCACTAGTTTCTCGCAAAATGTTCCACTGTCTGCATTCAGCATATCTGCTGATCTCCCTTCATCCAGAGGAGAGGGTCAAGAATGTTTGCGTGCATTCAAAGGACACAAGACATGCTTGCCTGTAAGGGTTTGGTCCTTACAGCCCCTCCCCTTTCTCATTCTTTCACCTCCACCTTAATGGGCCACAGGCTGAGCCCATTAGGGTGGAGGTTTTAGCAGAGTATGTAGGGTGGCTGCATTTTCCTCTCTCCGGTTGTTTGCTGCTCCCTGTTATTTTTAAACCTGCTGTTTTTGGATTTTGTTTTAATTAAATTCTTTTTTTTTTTTTTACTCCGGTCTTGGCATTTGAGTTTCTCCTTTTTTCTTGGCCCATGGTCTAAGTGCCCGCTGGATTGCTTTTGGCATCCGACGGGAATAATACCATGACACTTGTCATCATACATGGTTTTATTTGTCACATAGCATATTTCCTTTGTATCAAGTCTCTCTAATAGTGTCTGGCCAGATGTTTCTCTGTCCACATTCAGCATCTGATCCCACTGCTTTCAGAGGAGGTCACACATGCTTGCATAAACTTGAGGGAAATGCAACAAATGCTGTTTGCTACACAATTCCATTTTACTCCATTCATATTTAGATTTTCTTAGCAGATGCACTTGCTTGTTTGCTGCCTTCAGGAGTACAAGTCAGGGGGTTTGTGGTCTCAGGGACTATCTGTAGCTGTGTTTCCATCCACCTATTTTAATGCGCATTTTGATTTTGCACTTAAAAAGAACCTGAGTGGAAACGGCCAAAATGCGCATCAACTCGAAATATCGCATCAATTTTTTTGTGCAAGGAGGGGGTGGATAATTTTCCGAATCAATAAAAATAAATGCGTTTTAGTGCAGGGGAAACGGGTTAGCGAACAAGTTATGCAAATAAATGATGCCGTTTAGTATCTACATCATTTTTGCTTGCCTACGTTGGCAAGCTAGCTTGCTAGTTTGCTACCTCACAACATTGGTGTGCTAGCTATAACGTCAGAGTTCGTTATCACTTTAGCTAGCTAGCTAGAGGTTAATACAGTAGAAGCGAACTGTAACCTTACACTACTGTGCTAGCTGTAACATTAGAGACTTCGTAACCACTAGCTTAAGTGATTACTTTCATTCGTTTTCGCCACCAGCTTTCCCATTTGTTTTCCATTTCGTTCATCGCGCTTACTGACGTCATAGCATGCGCCATCTTCTTCTGCAGAAGAAATGGCAATTGTAGCGCCACCTAACGGCACCTACGGCTTATCCCGTGAAACAAAAGAGCATAACAGAAGTGGATGGAAACGTGCACAAATGCACTTTTTCTTATGTTGCATTAACGAAAATTCGCTAAAGATTTGCAATACAAGTGGGATGGAAACACAGCTACTGTCATGCTTGCTCAGATTGTTTTTGGGCATCACTTGAGCAGAGTCAACACCAAACACAAATGCATGCTGCTCTGTAATAAATGGTTACATCTGATGTAAGTGTCCTGCCTAAAATGGAGCTTTAGCATTAGTTCAGTCAGGCCCAGTCACAAGCCTCTTTCTGTCAAATCATTTTTGACTTCAGTATCTCCAACCTTATTAGCAAGCTTACATAACTACGGCAATATTCATTCATCTATCATGCGCCATGCCCTCTACCCCGTTCCTGCTCTGGCCTACTGTAGATCTCTATCTCATCTGCCCCTACTCCCCAGCCTTCTGCTTCATAAATAGACTTGTTCATTGCAATCAGCATCTGTGAATATTGTGTTCAATAATTTAAATGTCCTGAATCTCAGGCTCAGCTGGGCGGTTTGTGATCTCTTGGACTGTCCATGTCATACTAGCTCAGATTGTTCCAGAGCATCACTTGTGCAGATTCACCACCAATCCAAATGCACGTCGTTCTGTAATAAATGGTTAAATCTGATGTAAGTGTCCTGCCTAAAATGAAGCTTTAGCATGAGTTCAGACAGGCACGGAAGTCAGGCCTAGTCACAAGCCCCTTTCTGTCAAATCATTTTTGACTTCAGCGTTTCCAACCTTATTGGCAAGCTTACATAACTGCATGTCGTTCAGTAATAAATGGTTAAATCTATCTTACGTGTCCAGCCTGAATTATAATAATTGCAAATGGAAATTATCACAATGACAAACAACAATACGGAACAGAATTAATGCCTGCACTGGGCATTGGAGCCATACAGTTTTGCATTAGCCTTTGAATTGTGTGTGATTTTTGTATCATTATACTAATAAATGCTATGGAAAGACTGCTATAAGCAGGCTAAGGTTTATTATTTTCCTGATGCAATAATTACTCAGTCGTGGGTGAGGGGCTCCATTATGATCTTTAAAAAAATAACTATGCAGGGGCGCCCCGGTGGCACATCGGCCAAGTGCGCGCACCATAAAGGCTATGTCCTTCCCGCGGCGACCTGGGTTCGATTCCGGCTGGGGGCTGTGAGAACTGAACCATGAGGCGACAGAGACTGATTTGTGTTGCATTTCCCATGTGCGCAGCAATCTATAAGGTAGCCAGAACCTTAACTAGACCAAAGTCTCCCTTCGATACTCCTGCTAATACAATTTACTTCAATGCCGAGGCTTAGATTCCAGAGGCAGGGGGCCAGTGCAGGGGCAGCCCCAGGTTACATGCATAAATGCTTTGATGGTCCATAAAATTTTTCCTTTTTTGAATGTTAACCCCAATCTGTTCTGTATCTGGACACTCCACATGGCTAGTGCTTCCTCTTAGGGTTCAAGGGTCAGGAGGCTCAGCTCAAGCGAAAGATTATGGAATTTTCAGATGTCCATGGAAACAGCTCTTCGCCAATAGGTATTCCTTCTCTGTTGACACTTTCTGCCATAGTCCACAACATGTTTAGTAACTGCATCCACAGTCCGCACCTTGGTTCTCTCATAATCCACATCCTGCATTGTACCTGCAATCCTCAGTCCATGCCTAGGTGGTATCAGGATCCACACCCTGTGCAGAAGCCATTAACCACAGTCCACACCTGACTGCTATGATTATCCACATAGTGTAGAATACCTACAATCCACAGTCTGCACCTGGGTCCTATCATAACCCACAGCTCTGCTCTCATGTAATTCAACTAGGGGTCTCATCTTCCTTCTGCACAATGTTATCTGCATAAGATAATCGTGTTCGAGGGAGCTGCTGTATGCATCAACTTACGTGATTACAGGGAAGCACGTGCCAGATGTTTACAAACATGGAGGCTGAATAGTTGGCTTTGGAGTGTGCTGTAGTTTGCAGCGACAAAAAAAAAGAAAAGAAAAAAAAGACCACAAGAATTTGGGTGAGCATATGTTTGGGTATTTTTATGTTACTACACTACAGCTAGCCTCAACAAATAAGTGTTTACTGTGGCTGTGCAACACCAACAGCTGTTGAACTCGAAGCAGTACATTAAAATTGTACTGAATAATGTTGAAAACAAAAATGAATGTGAATCCCATGTCTTTTTGTATAAATAAAGTCAGCATTGCTCTAGTACAAAAGAAAAAAATACAGCAAATACAGCATTGGTTCGCAAATATGTTGCTGGTCACTTGTCTCTGTTCTCTTGCATACACACCCAAAAGCAGATAATGGGTATTTACCTCGCAAATATCAACAAGAGGCCTGTTGGCCTAGAGAGCTCCGCTGAGCATGACTGAAATGTCCATGTCATAACTTAATTTCAGAAATCCTTGAAAACTATTGCAATATTAACACATATGACACATTAATGAAAGACTGAAAAAATGAGCATAAACACAGATTTTCTAAGTCCAAAATGCTGGATTTCTCAAAAACCGGGACATAGAATTTTCTCATTTTTGCAAGGGACATTCAGAATATCATAAGAAAGGCTCACAACAAATAAGACAAAAAGTTATCGGACAGTTTTTGAGATATTCAGATTTGAAGTGAGACGTTGATGCCGGACAGACGGACGGACGGACAGACAGATGCCGGACGACTCGGCATTAGAAAAGCTCCGCTGACTGTGACTGTCATCACAGCAAACTAAAAAGGTTAGAAATTATCCTAGAGAAAAGCTCGATAGGGTTAAGAGTTGATTTGTGAATTGCTTAGATAACCAGATATTCAGCGCCAGACATTGTTGCCGAGCAAAGCCCAGATCTAGATTTCTCCTCTGATTGTCAGGAGGGGAAAATTGGGGGTAAATCAGCAATAATCTCCTGTAATCTATGCCCAGCTTCATAATGCACAACAGAGAGAAGAGTGAAGGCAATCCTTATCAATGGCATTTGGTTTTTCTATGCAAATAGTCAGCAAGCTACAATGTGTTTTTTAAGATAGACTTATCAACTTTGTTATTCAAGGTGAGCTTACTGAGATATTTTAAGAAGGGGAAAGAGAGAGAAGGAGAAGTGGAAACAGCGCTAGAAAACTGCAGAGGAGGAGAGGGACAGAGGCAGCATGAATGGGACATCATCAGAAGAAAGACTGAGATACAGGTGCGCTCAAAAGTTTGCATACCCTTGAAGACTTTTGAGAAGTGTTGCAATTTATTTTGAAAATATGACTCATCATGCAAAAAACTTGTCTTTTATTTAAAGGGAAACTTCATTCATTTCATTGATTTACAAACTTTCATTAGTGTGTGATGCTCCACTTCATATATTATTTCCCGTTTTCAGGCAAATCGAACGACATGGGGTTGAGAAAATAGTGTTTATTTTTTAGGAGAAAAAAAAGTTTCCATAGGCGCAGCCATTCTGACCAGTCATATGATCAGAAGTAGCTTATATGACATCATCTGTGCACTTCACTGCCGATGGCAAGAGAATTATGTTGCTTTCTTGTTATTAATGTGTCGAAATACCGTGGGCAGTGCCCTATTGCGTAGCAAGTACTTTCGTGTCTCAGATGTGAACAACCCCTGAATTATCATTTGCACAAAATCCCATCGAAGGCATCAAGACGAAGCAAGTGGCTTGCAAAATATTGCTGATGTTCTGAAAATTTTCTAAAAATGCTACCTTAATGCAGGGCGATCGTAACGTCTTCGTTTTTGCCTTAATATTGCCATACGTATCAGCCTACAGAAGCAACTTTGTTATTTGTTAGCTTATTATAACATATGCAAATGTTATAACGAGTTGGATAAGTTTGATTTAAAGACATCATGCCGTATGCTGAACGCCACTATCGTCTAATTTTGCCATTTTCAGGAAAAGTCAGTATATAAATGCAATTATTTGCCGATAAGTTGAAAAGCGCACTGAAAAAAAAACTGTATTTTCAAGATTTTTTAATGATAGACTTAGCGCCATTAAAAATGCAACAGTGAGTTATGTACTGTATTTGCGGCAAATTGAAGAATCGATTGATTTTTATTGCTTTTCCTGTGAGGCACAAGTGGAAATAAAGAAAAGCGCATGGTATTGTAATCCTGACGCGCGCCACGTGAACGCGCCAAGCACTTCAGTAATAACAAACTTTGAGCTGTACAGTGACACTTGCCTTGTTCTTTTGGGTATGGTCAATAGCCTACACAAAGCCAACAAAAAAAATGAAAAATTCAACTGCATCAAGAAAATGGAACGGCTTGTGACAGAGAAGGGGGAAAAAGAGCCATTGGCATGTTACGGGCAGGTCTCAGCCACCGAGAGGTGGTGCATCATTTGCACTGTCACCGTTCAACAGTCAGTCGGCTGTCTATCCGAGAATGGAACACAGGCACTGTCACTGACCAACCCTGCTTAGGGCAGCCACGAGCGACTATGGTAGCTCAAGAGCGCCACATCTGGTTATAGCCTGTATGTGACAGATTCTGGACAACAACTCAGACAAACTAAACTGTCAACACTATCAGGAGTACTATCAGGATCCCCACCCTATATACTTACACCCTGCGATTCATTTTTTAGCCTGCACTCAGCTGCTGTCACAACACACAGTTTGTTCCTGTGATCCACAATCCATACATGGGTGCTGTTGCGATCCACAGTGTTTTCCAGTGATCCATAGTCCTTCTTGGTGCCATTATTATTCACATTATGTACCTGTGATGCATAGCACATGCTATCCCAATCTCAGTAATTAAACCATGTGGCAGCATGATGTAAAGTCTTTTCAGTTTTCTGGCCTGCTGTCCTCTTCTAAGTTGTAATACTATATATACCTGAGCACTAAGACGGGTAAGCACAATATTAAAATATGACATTATATTACAACATCTACTTATGAAATAATGCATTTCAGCATACGAATTTGTACACATAGGTTCCTCAGCCAATCACCTTTTAGTACTGACTAGTAATGACTCCCAATGGCCTATAAAGATCAGTCACTACAGGTCTTAAAGCCTCACAGTACAATATATGTGGTTTCGACTATTCAGTTCCCCATGTGCAAAGCACTATTTTCTTCTTAGGTTTTTCCATCATATTTTAATGATTGTATTTAGTGCTGACAAATATATTTCATCTGGGTAGTCCTGCATCCAAAAACATCAAATAGCTTCAACAGATTTTCGACAGAAATACAAGCTTTTTCCCTGACAATGAGTTGTAACCATCTACAACGTACATCAAAACACTTAAGCTGGTCCAAATTCTGATACAGTATTTCATGTTAATTTTATTTTTGAAATGTCAGATTTCAGAACATCAGAGCGACTATCCATCAACCAGATAAAATGTTAAAACACATGACTTTCTCACCACAAAAGTTTCACAATTCAAAGCCATCAAAAGATTTAAGATAAAATTGTCTTTGTGTTTGGAATATAACTTTGAATGAAAATCAAAAGCCAGGCAAAACTAAAACATGGAACAATGAAACTTGCATAAAATAATTCAAAACAAAACAAAAGATTGTGCAGGTGAGAGTAAGAACAAAGACTCAGATGCTGCAGGACTTTAATTTGAGTTAAGTCTGTACTCTATTCACAGCTGACAGGCACAAGCAATACACCATCAGGTTGTTACAGTTGACATTGACAACTGAGATAAAAGAATGGATGGGCAGGTTTAAGTTCAATGGATGACTGAGCAGACTATTTCAAGCCAGGTTCTTCACATCTGTTGTTCAAGGATCAGCATTGGCAGTCATTTATTGTTACCTTGGAACCACCTCTGGTTACAATAAGTGCACCGCCAAGATATAAACTACATCCTGTTTCATGTGAAAAATGACAGTTAAAAAAATACTAGAAAGGATGGACCCATATCTGGCGAATTGGACAAACATTAAATCTGGGAATTTTGCACAACCAGGTCATCTTAGTTGAATCTTGCTATGGGTACTTCTTCCTCAACTTTGAACAACAATTTCAATTAAGAAACAATTCTTTTGCTGTTTCCCGCACGGCACCATGCGTTGGTGGAAATGAACCCCCCCGCAATTTATCACAATATTGCCTCAAACAGAAATAATAAAATGAATGCTTACATTTAAAAACAATAAAAAAGCAAGCATAAAACAATACTTGCACATGGTTAAATTCACACTGAACTGCAAACATTAAAAAAGAGGCAATCATGTTCATATCAGTCGAATATAGATACAGTACTAAAAATCATATCAATATAACTGCACGATGTCTAAAGAAATAACATGCAATTTAACATCACCAGTGAATCTAGTTTCTGCCAACCGGCTCCCATGCAATAGCTACAGCAAAAGTGAACTCTAGAATGCAAAAGCAAGCAAGTAACTCTTCGCAACGACGCACCGTGCGTGAACATAAAACTCAAGAGCTAGTTAATGGGAGTTTTTAGAGTTTCTGGTTTTAATGCCACTTTCTGGCCTTGTGCATTTCAAGAGAAGGCTAAATTTTCTGTAGAAACTTTGTGTGCTTGCATCTGCTGGAAAAGTTTAAAAGGGTGAATTTGAAGCTGCTTAAAGTTCACATGCTGAGGTTTCAGATATTGTTACAAATTTTCCAGGTGATAACTTTTCACGTGTATACACTAATTACTAACAAAAACTGCAGGGAAAAAGGCCCCATTTTCCAAATGTAGCCTTTGCTAGAGTGAAATGTAGCTCTACTGAGATGTTTTTAGGTGATTGCCAAGGGGTACAGCATGATTGCTAGGGTTTACCGGGTGGTCAGCAGGATGCTTGTGGGTGGCTGCTAGAGTGTTTACAGGGTGGTTGCTAAGGTGTACAGATGTTCACCACCGAAACAGGGTTGGTAGTTCAAGGAACTCCCACTTTTTTTCATGGGCTTTTTCTCACATTTTTATGAGATACATAGTATAATGTATCTGTTCCCTTCTTTTTTCTTGGCATATGCAATGCCATACGATGGTTCTGACTCCCTCAAATGCTTCTTCCACAAGTTTTTATGTGTAGACTGAAACCAGAAAAGACTTGTTTGTTCACAGTGATCAATGTGACTGCTATGTTCATTATGTTTTTTATTTATCAATAAAAATATATATTTTATGCTGAATACAGTTTTAGTGCCTTAATTCTGACAGCCCAAGTTGTTGTCAGCAGTTTGGCTTACCAATCACAAAACAGGAAAGATGCATTTGAAATCATTAAAATAGGCACGCTTGCAATCACCCAGCTGGCAGCCCTGTTTCTACATGACACATTCAATTTACCATACGCATAAAAGTTTTTGCTGCTGGGAAAACCTTTTCACATACATTCATTGTATAACTATTTTAATGATTTAAAAAAATATGAATTTGTCTACTATACACTGGTACAAATGTAAGCGACGCAAGTTCATTATTTCATATGTCAAACATTTAGCGGCCAAAAAATGTTTGGCATTTTGCAGCAACTTTAATACACAAAAATATTTAGACACGCAATAGTGTACTTTACTGTCCTGTAAAAGTAGCAGCCGCCTCTCGAGACTGAGAAACCTTCCAGTGATTCTAGTGGCCAGTAAGGAACTAATCGCGGGATAGAGCCTGCATTTAAGGGCGCGCGCAGTACAGTTTTATGAATTAATGAGATTTCATCTCCATCAGCCAAATCACATGTAAACTGTCAAGATCACCAGTTCCAAATACAACCCCAATTCCGAAATAGTTGGGACGAAGTGTAAATTGTGAATAAAATCAAAATGCAATGACTTTCAGATCACGAGCCAATATGTTATTTACAATAGAACTTAGATAACATTTCAAATGTTGAAACTCAGACATTTTACATTTTTATCCACAAAATGAGCTTATTTCAAATTTTCTGGCTGCAACAGGTCTCAAAAAAGTTGGGGCACAGGAAAAAAAGGGCTGAAAAAGCTATTTATATATAAGAGAATCAGCTGAAAGAACATTTAGCAAGTAATTAAGTTAACTGGCATCAGGTATGTAACATGATTGCCTATAAAAGGGATGTCTTAGAGAGGCTGAGTCTCTCAGAAGTAAAGATGGCCAGAGGCTCTCCAACCTGTGAAGGCTTGTGTAAATAAATTGTGGAATACTTTAAAAACAATGTTCCTCAATGTCAAATTGCAAAGGCTTTGAAGATCTCATCATCGACAGTACATAACATCATCAAAAGATTCAGAGAAACTGGAAAAATCTCTGTGCGTAGGGGACACGGCCGAAGACCTTTACTGGATGCCCGTGATCTTAGGGCCCTCAGACGCCACTGCATCACTCACCGGCATTATTCGGTCATTGACATTACTAAATGGGCCCAGGAATACTTCAAGAAACCACTGTCTGTAAACACAGTCCGCCGTGCCATCCACAGATGCCACCTAAAAACTCCATCATGCAAAAAAAGGAAGCCATTGTTGAGCATGATCCAGAAGCGCCGCCATGTTCTGTGGGCCAAGGCTCATTTAAAATGGACTGTAGCAAAGTGGCGAAGTGTCCTGTGGTCAGACGAGTCCAAATTTGACATTCTTGTTGGAAATCATGGGCGTCGTGTCCTCTGGGCTGCAGAGGAGAAAGACCACCCCTCCTTTCATCAGCGTTCAGTTGAAAAGCCAGCATCTCTGATGGTATGGGGATGCATTAGTGCATATGGTGTGGGACACTTGCATGTTTTAAAAAGCACCATAATGCTGAAAGGTATATAAAGGTTTTAGAGCAACATATGCTCCCCTCCCGATGACATCTATTCCAGGGAAGGCCTTGTGTATTTCTGCAGGACAATGCAAAACCACATACTGCAGCTATTACAACAGCATGGCTTCGTAGTAGAAGAGTCTGTGTGCTGAACTGGCCGGCCTGCAGTCCTGATCTTTCACCGATTGAGGACATTTGGCGCATAATTAAATGAAAAGTCCAACAAAGGAGACCCAAAGCCCTCCAACAGCTGGAAGCCTGTATTAAACAAGATTGGGATCAAATTCCAATGGCAAAACTCAAGAAACTTGTCTCCTCAATGCCCAGATGCCTCCATTCTGTGTGAAAAAGAAGAAGGGATGCTACACCATGGTAAACAGTCCCCTGTCCCAACTTTTTTGAGACTTGTAGCAGCCATCAAATTTGAAATGAGCTCATTTTGTGGATAAAATTGTAAAATTTCTCATTTTCGACATTTGCTATGTTATCTCTGTTCTATTGTGAAGAAAATACTGGCTGGTGTTATTTGATAGTCAGTGCGTTTTGATTTTATTCACAATTTACACTTCGTCCCAACTATTTCGGAATTGGGGTTGTAGGTACAACAATGGTTTGACATCAAGGCTCCGACCCTGACACACCATGCAGACTACTGAGCTTGAGGAAAAAAGAGCAGAGAGTATCAAACAAATTGATAAGGTGATCCTCTGTTTTTTGTGTCTGTTTTGTTCAGATGAAATTTTCTAGATATCTCTAGCAGCTGATTTCACTACCAGCTGATCTGCCATCGAAACAGGTAACCTACCTCATGATTTGAAACCAGCCACTTGCAACTTGACCAGCTGAGTCACTGGCGACATCATCAGTCAGCTTGAGTCAAGCTTTCCAGAGTTTTTCGAGAACATTCTGAAACGATTTTCTAACTCACTGCTCAAAAGTTATGAGTTATACTGCTTCAAAAATGGCATGGCCAGAGAGAGGAGAGAAATCCTAACATTTTAATGATCAATATATTTGTTTTGACTTTTGGGGGTCCAAAAAAATTTTTTTTTTTTTTTTGTCAAATAGCCGGTCAGAGATCGCAAACAGTCCCCTACCAAAGGATGGATTTGTGGACAGATAGATGGACTGACAGACCATTTTGCTGGAGTAATGAACGGACACTGCCTAAATTAACACCTAGCAGGTAGGCTGGGGCACTAAAAATCAATTTTGAAAAGCCACTCCAAGTAGTTTGAGAGATACTGTCCAGAAATGGAACTAAGGTCAAGGTCACAAGTCAAAGGTCACATGAAATGTTCTGTAGAGGTTGTAGGACAATTTCAGTACTAGCAGTGGGTTCCGTGACCTAAACTTAGTAGGTATTGAATGTGCTACATTAAAAGATCTGATGATTTATCATAAAGTTTAAAAGATACAGGAAGAGGTCAAGGTCATAAGAAAAAAGCTCAAAGGTCACAGGTCAACAAAACATTCAAAAGCCACAACTAGAAGATAACTATAACCTAAAAACAGCAATAACAGCCAACAGTATCAGAGATATACTTCAGAAGAGAAAGGCAGTGATAAAGATCATCGCTGAAAGCCAAAGTTCAAAGGTCACAAAAAACGTAAACGATAAGAGGCTTTGGTAAAAGTCACAAAGTCAGAGTACAATAGTCAGGTTGCGGCATACAGTTTCAGAGTAGTGGATTTTGACAGATGGACAGGGGCATGCACGCATGCACAGACTGACACAGTCTAAATCAGCAGTCCCCTGACCTACCCTTCGGATGGCGGGGGAATAAAAAAAAGAGCAGAATCCATTACAGTGAATGCGCTTTTCAGAGTGCGTGATGTCATAGTCCTTCCTGACCGCACTCATGGAGTCCCATTATATCTTTTGAAATCTCCATAAAACTTAAACTGTGACTTCTCAAAAACTGGAAAAGGAATAATTTTTTTCATAGCAACAAACTGTAACGTGCAGAACCATTTAGAGTTTGACCAAAGTTTTTGGTTGAAAGTATGAAGACTTCAAATGGGCTTCTAATTTACAGCCATTGTAAAAAAAAAAAAAAATTAAAATACCTTGAAAAGTATAAAAGATGCAATACTGTGCAAATGTTTAAGGCACCCTAGATTTAAATTTAAATTTTGTCATCGATGTTCATTCTTTGTTTTCCACATTAATGTTTCTTTAGATAAAAAGGACATTTGAGACACCAAATGTTAATTTTAAAAAATCCTTTAAAAAAATGTTTGTATTTCACAAAAGACAGTTGAATCAGATGATATGGCCTTGACAGAGCACTGATCTCAACATCATCAATGCTGCCTGAGATTACTCAGATAGACAGACACAAGTGAAACTGTGAGTCTACTGGGGAACTGTGGCAACTTCTCCAATATGCTTGGAACAAGCAAAAGCCAATTATCACATGAAAATGCAAGGCAGAGTTCCTAATTTTTAGGCAAAGGGTAGTCAACCCACATTTTGATTTGATTTCATGTTTAACAGTTCTCTTTATAGTAAATAACCATTCAAAAACATTTCTTCATGATTTTTGGAGGCATCTTTGCCTCATAGAATTGTTTTAAATGGGTCTGAAACCTATGCACAGTATTGTAAAAAAAAAAAAAATGAAAGTACAAAAAAATTAAGCCAAACATTGGAACAGTCGAATGAAGCTTCCACACAAAAGTATGAAAGATTAAAACATTTTGGAGAATCAGCAGACTCAGGTGAAAAATTGCTGAAAACTGTTGGATTTTATCGGGTCAAAATTAACCTTAAAAATTAATTTTAAAATCTATTAAAAACAACATCAAAATCTGTTATGAAGCAGCCAAATCCTGAAGACGCTGAACATTTTAAAAGTTAAGATGGCTTAAACAATGTGGACTCAGCAAAATTTAGGCAGAAGAAAAAGAATAATAGTAACTACACAATGCTGTTTCTGAAGAAATTGTGGAGTGAATCCTGGCTTTTCAAAGGCTAATGCTCCACAGGATTTGCTTGAATTCAAAAAGAATTGAATTTAGTTGAAGAATTTAATTGAATTCAAAAGTTGGCTTATGCCCAGCCTGTATGTGGGAAGTGTTGAAAGGTGGGAAAGAGATGAAGGATGCAAAAGATAGTCTGCTAGCTGAACTAAACTGCTACAGAGGGTTGGTCAGGTGTTTTTAGGCAGTTGGCAAGGTGTTTCAAGCTGGTTGCTATGGTGTTTCGTAATGGTTGCTGGGGTATTAGTGGGTGGCCACTATGGTGCTTCTGGGTGATAGCTAGTATCTAAAAGATGGTTGCTGAGGTGTTTTTGGGTGTTTGCTTGAGTGTTTCTCAGTGATTGCCAGGGTTTTTCTTGTAGGTTGCTTGGTTGTTTCGCAATGGTTTCTTGGGAATATAACCCCGGCAACAATTGTGGAATCACCACACATAGAGGATGTTAATCCAGATTTTTTACTTCATAGTCAATAAACAAATCGCAGATATGACACAAAACAATTTTTGTTGATTAGATTAACATTCATGCTTCATGAAAGACACCTCAACCAAATTTGATTAAATTGTTTTAATTAATGGCGCATTTGTTCATAATCAAGTAGGGGAAAAAATATGGAATCACTCAATGTTGCAGAGAATATTATGGAATCATCTTGTAATTAGCATTTCTAAAAGAAATATTATAATTGAATTGTTATGATCAAACCACATAGGAGGCTTTTCGAACGTGAACTGCCCATTTAAGGTATTACTACAGCATGTCAATCTGATTCATGTCAGGACCACTTGTCAACCTTCATTACGCTTCTTTTTATTCATTCAGAGGTCAACTTGCTTGTGTTTTGAATCATTGTCCTGCTGCATAACACAACTGCACTTTAGCTTTAGGTCACAAACTAATGGCTGCACATTCTCCTTTGCGATTTTCTAGGGTAGAGTGCAAAATTCTTGGTTTCATCAATTATGGCAAGTCACCCAGGCCCTGAAGCAGCAAAGCAGCCCAAGACCATCCCAGAATCACCACCATACAGTATTTGGCTGTTAGAATGATGTACTCACCGTGAAATGCTGTGTTAGCTTTACACCAAATATAACAGAAACCATGTCTTCCAACAACTTCTACTTGTTACTCATCAGTCCTCAGAATATTATCTCAAAAGTCTTGAGAGTCGTCAAGGTGTTTTCTTGGAAAGCATGAGTTGAGACTTATTGTTCTTTTTAATCATCTGTGGTTAACACCTTGCAGCTCTCTCATGGATTCTGTCTTTGCTCAGTCTCTTTTTTGTTGTGGAATCGTGAACACTGGTCTTAACTGAGGCAACTGAACCTGCAGTTCTTTAGATGTTGGTCTGGGTTCTTTTGTGACCTCCAGGATGGCAGCTCGATGCCCTATTGCAGTGGTTCCCAAACTCAGTCCTGGGGACCCACTGTGTCTGCTGGTTTTTGTTCCAACCACAACTCCAATCTTAAAATATTAATGAGTTGCTAATTGTTCTAGATTGCAATTTTTTTCGCTTTTATACTGATTATTTACCCTTTTTAGACCACATGTCAGAAATAGCCATGATGAAAGAAAGTTTCAAACAGTTTGATATATTGGAAATGACTTTTCTCACAAATAAAAAACTGGAAATTTGCAATTGATGACATTAACTATGAACTGGCTTCAATTGATAAAATTCAGGACACATAGTCACTAAAAACTAACTATTAATGGGCTATTAAGAGGACAAAGCATTTTATAATGAGTCAAACCTGTTAAATGTTACTTGTTTGGTTTCAGATAAATATTTGAACATGTGCTTTCAGAACCCTAATCAGCAGCTGACTGATTGATACTGAAACTTGCATTTGATCACAGAAAACTTATTGGGACCTTGGTCTTGTCCTTGTTAGCATGCTTGCTTGGAACATTAAAATAAAGAAAATGAACGTTGGGCTTTGAAACATCATGGAATGCATTGCCATTTCTGTTATAATGTGATTTAAGGGGTAAAATTTTCCTCTAATTTGAAAAGCAACTAATTAAAAAATTAATAGCTTCTTAAAATTCTGGTATGGTAATTGTGGTTGGAAAAAAACCAAACAACAGTGGGTCCCCAGGGCTGAACTTTCAAGAACCACTGCCCTATTGGAGGAATTTTAGGAGGCAGTCCACTCAAGGGACAGTTCACCCTAGTCCCTCTTTTTTGATTATTTGTAGATAATGGCCACCATGTTTTGTTCAGTTTTTGCAAGTGCCTTATAAATGGCTTTTTAACCCCTTCCAGACTGGTAGATGCCTACAATTTTTACCTTTTATCTAATTATACATTTCTTTAGCTTGAGGCGTGATGTGCTACTTCCTGCCTATTCACATTGCCAAACAGGTTCCAATTAAAGCTGCAGTAACTTTTATCAAAATAACTTTTTTCATATTAACTGGAACTGTCACTCTATACTGACAGTAGTTCATGAGACAGGTGCAGTACCGCTCAAGAGTTTGGGATCACTTGGAAATTTTCTTGTTTTCCATGGAAACACACATGAAATTAGTCTGAATAGGAAATATAGCAAATGAACAGAACATGCTGACATTGTCTGAGTTAGAAATAATGATTTTAATGGAAAATGATGAATATGTACTTCAAACTTTGCTTTCATCAAAAAAAAAAACCACCTTCACTGTTGATACTGAAACTGGTGTTTGACGGAACTATTTAGCACAGCTGCTAGTTGACAACCTGTGAGGCTGCAGTTTGTCTTAAACTACACACTCTCAGATATTTGTCTTCTTGCACAGTTGTGCATCTTCTGGGACCTCCCACTCTGTCCTTTTTAGTGCCAGTTTGTGCTGCTCTCTGAAGGAGTTTTTGACAGCATGGTAAGAGAGTTTAAGTTTTCAATTTCTCCTATTGAATAGCCTTCTTTTCTAAGCACAACAATAGACTGACGGGTCTCTAAAGGAAGTTCTTTCTTACTGACCATTTTGAGCCTGTAAACAAACAAACAACTGCTGATGCTTCAGGTACTAAACCAACCTCAAGAATGCCATGCTCCCTTTTGCACTCCCTTATTAGTTCAACGGTTTTCAGCTGTGCAACACATTTGCAGAAGGGTTTTCTAATAATAAATTAGCCTTATAAAATGTTTAACTTGGATTAGCAGCTATACCAGGAGATTGATCCAGAGGACTGACAGTTGCTGATAATAGGCCTCTATGCAAAAATGTAGATTATTCTTTGAAAATCATCTGATTAATTTTTAAAGTTTGTGAAATGGATAAAAATGTTTGTGAAATGCATGAAAATGTACTTTTCTTTGGAAAACAAAGATATTTGCAAGTGATCCCAAACTTTTGAGCGGTAGTGCAATCTGTTGAAAAAAAAATCATCAGGTATATTTGGCTCCTCCCAGTGCTTCTAAATGTACTGGCAAGAATCCACTGCGCCCAAGCAAATTAACCAATCAGAGCCAGGGGGAGTTTCTGATGCAGCATCAATCACTTTTCATGCACATACTGTTCAGCTCCCTTCCTCCGCGCATGCCCTCTATCTTGGTCATTTGCGCCTGGTTCCTGGCAGAGATTAAAATTGCAAATGATAACAATTTATGAGTTTCACATGTTCAAAAGTCATAATACCCTTTTGGCTATTGGTGTGGTCTGACAGTAAATTTCGATCCCTGTATGGCGGACCCAGACAGTGAAAATTTAGAAACATTGAAATCTCTTCATTTTCACTTCCAGTTCCTCCATTGTCAACAACTGCATAAATGATATGCTTGTAGAAAAAAAGACCACAGACACCAACAGAAAGGCAGTCAACCAAGAAGGAGGTGGAGTTTGTTTGTAATGATTGCCCCCCACATAAATTGGTTTATCGATTTATTACCCCACAGCCCTTTATGAGCTGATAAGGTATTGTTATACCCTGTGGCTTCTGGGTGGGCTGGTGGGCAGGCGGTGGTTCCATAATTTGTCTGCGCCATATCTCCATAAGTGTTCGGCACAGGAGCTTCTTTGGAACGCAGGTTCTTTGTGAGGGATAGGTGGGCAACGTAAGGGTCATTAGTGAATTTGACCTTTGACCTTGGCACAATAAATTTAAACTTAAAAATTTTGTCTGGGCCATATTTCCAAAAGTATTGACCACAGCAGCTTAAATTTTGGTTTGCTGATTCCTTGTGAGGGGTTGGTGTCCAACGTAAGGGTCATTAGAGGATTTGACTTTTGACCTTAACACTATTTATTAATTATTAGTTAAGAGCTGTGGGGTTCTCTTGGCACTCAGCATCGGCTTCTTTTTAAGGAGAATCTGTAGCCAGCTAGCTAGGTTCGTGTTTCCATTTTTGGTTACTATTTAAATTGAACTCCAAGTGTAATGTCAGTATCATTTGCATGACTTGGTTGTCAGCGTAGCTAGCTAGCTAGCTAAGTGCCAATGTCAAAACTACTTTGCTAGTTAGCTAGCATGCGCACATTACCTTTCCATTATCATGAAGTAGTGTATTAGCAAGGTACCTATTTAGCTACCTAAACTGACTATGAATTAAGAAACTATTGCTGTTTTAGCGAGAGCCACTGTACGAGACACATTGATGGATACTGATAGAATGGGAGACTGTTTTCATGGAATTCAGTTTGGAGAATAGACATTAACACTAAATGGAAAGTAGGCAAACCGTTGCTATACTGAATGGCTATTTCTTTACATATTATTTGCGCCATGATTTCGGACCCAATGATAGTGCACTTTGGCACTTCAATAATGATGGAATAATTGATCTTGTTTATCTAACACTTGTTATTACCTCCAGCCCAACGAAGTTGGAGCACGGAGATTATGTTTTCATCTCCGTTTGTTTGTTTGTTTGTTGGTTTGTTTGCGAACAGTATAACTCAAAAGCTTGGGGGTGTATTTGGATGAAACTTGGTGGAAGGATGAAGTATGGGTCAAGGACAAACTGATTAACTTCTGGTGCATGAATATCAAAGGGCAAGGTCAAGGTGGCCCTTTTTAGTAGTGACCCTGGGTTTATGTGTAGCCAGTATAGCATTAGGACCCTGGGGTAAGCAGGAGAGGATAAAGAGGGTGTGAGTTACTGGCGATCTGCTTGCATTCTATGAGTGGATCGGGAGAGTAACAGCTCACGTTTGTGCAAGTGCCCTAATAGGCGTGTGTGGCTTTTAAGTTTTCGGTAGGTTTTTACTCATTTTTGAAATGTAATTGAATGCTACTGTGACTTTTTTTTATCAATTGTAAAATGCTAATTGATGGAATTCGGGGATATTTTGTTACTTGCGTATTTTCCACTCTACACAGTTCCTGGGTTTCTGCAGCCCATTTGTCAACTCGTCAGAAGACGAAAATAAATCTGAACTGACGAATAAAAAGCCGCTGACAAGCGTCACTGTGACGAACGCCATTTTTGACCCAAGTCCCCCATAATTTTGACTAAAGCAGAACTTTTCTTGAAAAATCTTTAAGTGCGCAAATATTCACGCCTATAAACATTATTTTTCAGCCTTAGGTGCACATTTCACATGCAGCTCAAATGCTATTTCAGGCGCGCAAATGTGCACTTTTCATAAAATGTTCAGGTGCAATTAATGATGCGCATAATTCATCTAAACTAATACAAGCAACATATAGCTAGTGATATTTTAATATGTAAAGCTAACATGGGTAACACCTCCTTTCATTCCTTCATTATACCCTTCTTATATAGGCAAGCAAATGTGCTTGTAATTGTAGCTTAAGATCTGCCCGGGTTACAGTTAATATTTCAGACACAGGCATATTTTAATTGCTCACTTTGACGTGGCCTTGGAACATAATTTTGAAGACAAAAGTTAGGCAGCATTTTGTTTAAATCACTGATAATCTAAAAACTGGAATGAACACACAAGCGAAATCTGCCCAGAGAAATTGGATGAGATTTGGTGGAAGGAGGAGCTAAGGGCCCAGCTCAAATTGATTAACATAAACATAGTAGGATCACATGTCAAAGTGATGGTGGATGATTCAAGTTTGGCCAATACTGATAGCGCTATTGGCGGAGGTATGCGCTCGACTGAGTGCTTTCTAGGTGAATGTGCAATAAAAGCAACTTTTCATTACATCAAGTTATTTTGTTCTTAAACTATTGTTGGGTCAGAGATCACACCAAGAATAATAAATACAAAGTCCTTTTCGTGTACTATACAGATACTAGCCATGGATTTTTCTTCACGTGAGAGACTGATTTCCAAATGTACAGTAGTTAAACTTTTCTAGTGACTGCAAGTCGCACTTCTTTGTAAATGTTACCACCATCCTTGCTTAGCCTGCCAACATTACATTTCCCTACTCATTGTGCAGGTTGAAAGCTAGCTACTGTTATGACTTGAAAATCACAACAAAGAAAACCAGCAATGACAACTTAAACAAATTTATTCCTCACTGATAAAAAAAAACTTCTACAAATAATCCACTATTCAATCCTCTAATAACACTATAATGCCACTATGTAACTCTGTTGCCAAAACAAAAACTCTGCTCCAACTGACCAAAATCACAGCATTTATATATACTAGCAACATTCTGGAAAAATCAACAGGATTCCTGGGTAATCCCGCCCCCTCCAGGCAGATGCCAAAAGCTTCTAGAAAGCACTAGTCTATTACAAAGAAGTGATATTACATCAGATCATGTTTTGCTACACACACCACCAGAGGGTGCTAATAAACAAAAACAAAACAAAAACAGCATGTAACAAATCTCCATTTACAAATGATACACAGTGCTTTACATAAAATACTCATACATAACACCTCCCTTCTTTAAGAAAAGAAATGTTTGCTAAAAGCTTTCTTTTGTTAATATTAATGCAGTTTTATAATCAGTATAAACTTGAACTTGACACAAAAGTATCATTGATCATTATAACAATCATATACATAACAACCAGTGCAATTTTCCAATCAAATAGAAAAGTAAAATTACATTTTTCACAATCAAATAAAGAAATAAAATTACATGCGTGAAAGTAACATTATCATTTCCCCTGATGTGAGAAATATCCAAATCATACTCTTGCAAAAGTAAACTCCATCTCAGTAATCTTTGATTCTTGTTTTTGATCTTATGCAAGAATGTGAGGGGATTGTGATCACTGAAGACCTTGATGGAAGTAGCTGAACAAGTCAAATAGACTTCAAAATGTTGTAAAGCCAAAACAAGTACCAAACATTCTTTTTCAATTGTTGAATAGTTTTTCTGATGTTTATCAAACTTTTTGGAAAAGTAACAAACAGGATGATCCACTCCAACAGTGTCTTCTTGCAGTAAAACTGCGCCAGCACCAACATCACTGGCATCAACAGCCAACTTGAACTCCTTTTTGAAATTAGGAGATAAGAGAACTGGTGCATTTTTGAGGATAGCTTTCAGTTAGTCAAATGAATTTTGACATTTTTCATCCCAAACAAATTTTGCATTTTTCTTCAGTAAATTTGTCAAAGGTTCAGAAATGATAGAGAATTTTTTACAGAATTTTCTGTAGTAGCCAGCCATCCCTAGAAATCTCATTAGTTGTCTTTTAGTTGTAGGCTCAGGAAATTCAGTGATAACTTTTTCTTTTGCATCAAGTGGTTTGACTTGACCCTGTCCTACAACATGACCTAAGTAAACAACTGTAGCTTTACAAAAGTCACTTTTAACAAGGTTGATAGTCAGCTTGGCATCACTCACTCTCTGGAAGAAGTTTCTGATGTAGATGAGGTGCTCTTGGAAGCTGTCGCTGGTGATGATAATGTCATCAATATAGGCCTCACATCCTGGTAGTCCAGCAATCACACTGTTTACCTGACGTTGGAAGGTGGCTGGAGAATTTTTCATTCCAAAGGGCATCACTTTGTACTGGTACAATCCATCTGGTGTGACGAAGGCAGAGATCTCCTTTGCTCTGTCTGTTAGAGGGATCTGCCAGAAGCCCTTGAGGAGATCAAATTTGGTGACATACTTTGACTGTCCAACTTTGTCAATGCAGTCATCAATCCTGGGAATAGAATATGAGTCCGTTTTTTGATAGAGCTTAAACTTTCCTGTAGTCCGTCACCATTCTATATGTTCCATTGGGTTTCGGAACTAGGATGCATGGAGAACTCCAGTCACTGTTACTTGGTTCAACAAAGTCATTTTCAAGCATGTATTTGACTTCTTGTTTAAGGTATTTCTGCTTCTCTGGATTCATTCTGTAAGGATGCTGTTTTACAGGCTTAGCATCATCTTGTAGGATGACATCATGGTAAACCATATCAGTCCTTGATGGAACGTCAGGGAATATGTGACAAAATTCAAATATGAGCTGCTTTAGCTGTTGTTGTTGAAAAGGATCCAGGTGGGACAACTTGTTGTCAATATTTTGAAGAATGTCTGAATTTTCAAGTTTGGCTGGACCAGGTTCATTATCCAAGGGGCAGTCAGAACCTTCTTCAGAATTTTCCAGTTCAATTGTATTTACCACATTGACTGGCTTTTGCTGAGTGTCTCTGTCAATGTATTCTTTCAGCATGTTGATGTGACACATTTGTTTTTGTTTCCTCCTTCCAGGGGTTAAAATTACGTAATTTAGATCACTGACCTTTTTGAGGACACTGTAAGGGCCGAAATATCGGTCTCTTAGAGGGTTTCCAGGGATTGGTAAAAGTGCAAGGACTTTGTCACCAGCTTTGAAACTTCTGTCTTGGGAATGAAGGTCATATCTGGCTTTCATTTTGCTCTGAGCCTCTTTGAGATTAGACTTAGCAAAGTAACAAGCCTTAGAGAGATGATTACGGAAGTCAGAGACATACTGAAGCAAGTTCATTGGGACATCATCTTCGGCCAACAACTTTTCCTTTAGAAGCTTCAGAGGTCCACGGAATGTTTGCCCAAAAACAAGCTCAAAAGGACTGAACCCAAGAGACTCCTGAAAAGCTTCACAGGCAGCAAACAGAAGAAGATGGACACCTTCATCCCAGTCTTTCTCTGTGTCAAGGCAGTAGGTCCTCATTATGTTCTTCAGGGTTTGATGGAACCTCTCCAAAGCACCTTGACTCTCAGGATAGTAAGCTGATGACCGGTATTGTTTAATACCAAGCTCATGCATGACTTATTGAAATATGCCAGACATGAAATTTGACCCTTGATCAGACTGAATAGACTTAGGAAGACCAACAAAGCAGAAAAACTTGGTAAGAGCCTTGATGATAGTCTTCGCCTTGATATTACGAAGTGGAATTGCCTCAGGAAACCGGGTGGCGGCACACATGATAGTCAGTAGGTACTCACAACCAGATCTAGTCTTCGGCAATGGTCCAACACAGTCAATGATGACCCGACTGAAAGGTTCTTCAAAAGCGGGAATGGGCTTAAGTTGAGCCTTTGGAATATTCTGGTTTGGATTCCCAACCATTTGACAAGTATGACAGGATTTGCAGTACTCCTGTACATCGGACCTCATGGAAGGCCAGAAGAAATGATTCCTGACACGTTGAAGGGTCTTCTTAATACCCAAATGACCTGACATAGGATTGTCATGGGCCAGACTAAGAGTTTCTTGACGATAAGACTTTGGAAGAATAATTTGATGGGTGATCATCCACTCTTCATCTGCAGAAACATCAGGTGGACACCACTTTCTCATAAGCACACCATTTTTGTTGTAAAAACAGACAGGAACTTGAGTAGCCTCTTGTTCACTTGCAGCCTGTGGTAGAAGATGCGCTAGATCACAAGCTTGTTGTTGCTCCTGAATAAGTTGTTTCCGAGTCAGAATGTCATTAGAATGACCTGACAAGGACAAGTCTGAAGATTTCCCAGACATCTCAGGACTGGAAGGCTCCTGATGAAAAGACTGCCCAATGAAGGTGTCAGCCAGATTGAAGTCCAGGTCAGCATCATCTTGAATAGCCTTTTTGGCCATAGAACGAGTAACTGCACATGAAGGATAGAGGATGAACATTATGGAGAGGCACACTTGTAAAACCACATTCTACTCCTTGAATAAGGACATTAGCCTCAGCAGATGTTTTGTCCGAAAAAGGCAGAATATCTGCAAGAATAAGAGATTGGAAAGACCCAGTATCCCTTAGAATTCAAACAGGAGCAGATGAGGAAAAATCATGTGAAAGTGTGACAAAACCATCGGTGATGAATGGCTCAAAACCCTCCATAACAGAATCAGACACAGAAGGTAGAAGATCAGGTGAACTGACCTTTGATACAAGAGATTCTCTCCTAGTGAAAGCAGTTGGCTTGGTTTCTTCTCGTGGTTGTTTTTTCTTGAGAGCATAACACTCAGAAATAAGGTGACCTTGCTTTTTGCAGCATTGGCAAGACACAGAAGGTAAAGAATCAAAGGATTGCTTCTCACTGGAAGGTTTCCTCTCAGAAGTGGCCTTAGAATCATTAGAAGTGTTATTAGAAGAAGCCTTGGACTGAGACTTGCTTTGAAATTTAGAAAAAGTGGATTTTTGGACAAAAGAAGACTTATGAGTCAATGCATAACTATCAGCTAGGGTGGAAACATCTTGCAAAGTAATTGCTTGTTTCTCCTCAAGGAAAATCTTGATATCAGGCTGGATACACCTTTTGAATTCCTCAACCAGAATAAGTTGCCTCATTCTGTCAAAATCTTTCTCAACTTTCATGGAATTACACCACTGATCAAACAACTGTTCCTTCAACCTGCCAAATTCAACATGAGTTTGACTGGCTTCCTTTAAGAAAATTCCTAAATTTTTGCCTGGAAGCCTTTGGGGGACCAATTCATAAACCTTCAGAATGGCAGATTTGACAAAATCATAATCAGAACACTGTTTGATAGATAACTGGTTATAGATTTTCCTAGCTTTACCAGTAATAACACTCTGTAACATCATTGTCCAATGCTCTTTTGGCCATTTCAAATTTTCAGCAATTTTTTCAAAATGGGTAAAGTATTGGTCTACATCATTTTCTAGGAAGGGAGGAACAAGTCTGATGTGTTCATCCACATCAAAATGATCAGAAAGTCCAAAAGATTTTGTAACAGTACCTGCTTCTATTTTCTTCATTTCCAATTCGTACTGCATCCTTTTTTCTTCTAGTTCTTTCTCCAATCTCCTTTCTTCCAGTTCTCCCTCCTTCTCCAACCTTCTTTCTTCCCTCTCCTTCTCCAACGTTCTTCCAGTTCTCTCTCCCTCTCCAACTTCTCTCTTCCAGTTCTTTCAGGTGTAGCTGAAATTCAAGTCTTTGCAGCTCTGTTACAGGCACCTCCACATCTTTAATCAATTCTGCTGCTTCTTCCCCAAAGATATCTTCATCGATTAAATATTGCACCAAAATGTTGAATATTTCTTGTTTCTTCATTGATGATTTCACATCAGATAATCCAAGGGTTGAGGCTAGTTGCAGCAAGTCCTTCTTCTTTGCCAGCAAAATTGATTCCTGGGTTGGAGTTCTCAAAAAATTTTCAACATCAAAAGTCATGACTGCTGGTTTTTCAAATAGTCACAAGATTTCAAATAATCTTTTAATCTTTGGTGAATCCAATCGTTGATCCAATGAATGGTTTATCTCAGTGGAACCTCCAATTTGTTTTGACTTGAAAATCATAGCAAAGAAAACCAGCAATGACAACTTAAACAAATTTATTCTTCACTGATAAAAAAAAAACTTCTTCAAATAATCCACTGTTCAATCCTCCAATAACGCTCTAATGTCACTATGTAACTCTGTTGCCAAAACTCAAAAACTCCTACTGACCAAAATCACAGCATTTAGATATACAAGCAACATTCTGGAAAGATCTACAGGATTCCTGGGTAATCCCGCCCACTCCAGGCAGAAGATGCCAGAAGCTTCTAGAAAGCACTAGTCTATTACAAAGAAGTGATATTACATCAGATCATGTTTTGCTACAGACACACCACCAGAGGGTGCTGATAAACAAAATAAATAGCTGACCAGCAAGGCAGCAAAAACAGCATGTAACAAATCTCCATTTACAAATGATATACAGTGCTTTCGATAAAATACTCATACATAACACTACTTATTCTGTCATCTGAATTTAGAGATTTGCCAGTAGCCAGGGGTTTATGTTATTGTCGCTCTCCATTGATGCACAGGACTGGTGGCTTTTTTTTTTGCTGGCCAATCACAATAGAGCTCAATTCAAACAGAGGACGCCCACTCAGAACAGCCTGTTTTTCAGAGGGTAAGTAATGGCAGGAATCAAATCGCTTCTAAATCACAGATTTTTGTGTTATCTATTTATTTACTGCTAAACTGTTTCTAAACTGCCAAGAATCCAAGAATACTATAACTTGGAAAAAAACAACACATAAGGCACCCCTTAAAAAAACACTTAGACATTGCCTTTAATGCAGGACGAGGCCCTCTCTTGATCTGTTTCTGATTAAGAATCAAATGATTAATTTCCTGAATATTACATTCTAGTATGTTCCAAATATTGATGTTAATGAGCAGTTCTCTGTGCCCAGAACCAGAGTGGGCGGGGAAAATGGCCTCCTGAGAGGGTTGTTACTTAGCCGATGTCCAGTACTAGCTAGCTAGTTAACACATTGACAATGGATAAGAAGCTAGCTAGCAACATCATACAAATCTACATTAAAAATCTGAGTCAGCTAACCTCCTTTAAAATAAGGTGAAGAGAGTCTATGGGTGAATAGACACCCCCACCCACCCACTATCATGGGTTTTAATGCTAGTTCTAACTAGCTAGCTGCCCAGCTAACGAGGGTGACCCTACTGAATCTCTTTTTACTTACCAGTACATTAGTTTGGTGGCTGGCAAGCTATCAGCTTTTGGGTCATTTATCCAAGCAATGAAAATTGATTGTAGAATGCCCTTTGCTCTGAATTTAATATTGATAAAAACAGTAGCTACTTTACGCTATGTTCACAGTATAGAGCTTTTTACCACCAATTTCCATTGCTGCCTACATGACCTTTTATGAAATGTTGCTAAACTAGCTTGCTTGCCATAACTTTCCATGGTACCGTTGCTGCAAACAGTACATGATGCTATGTTCAGAGCAAAGACCATTTTACAATTAATTTTCGTCGGTCTTACAAATCACTATGGGTTATAATCAGTTGTACTGGGACCTAGCAACTTATGCACATGTAATGTTAACATCATTTTTCTTCTCCATGGTTGCTCTCCAGCTCTGGACAATTCCAAGAAGTGAATCAACAGGCAATGACCTTTTCTAAGAGAAACTGTCAATCAAAGCTGTCATGAGTTTACACCCCCTTTTTACAGTATTAAATAACTAAATAAAACAAAACTTTTCTGAAAAAAATGAGCAATTGAACATATATCAGCATGGTAAGAATTACTTAAAATTAAAAAAACAACCTTCGGCAAAAACTTACTGACGCGTACTTAATTATTTTAGAGGGCCATGTCTCATCCACTAACAAGGAGGGGTAGGACTTTTAATTTGTACAGCAGCCAGCCACTAGATGGGCATCAAGATGCTTCAGCCTCACTTTTGGGGAGGGGCTAGGTCCCTCTTTATATACTGTACAGTCAATGGTCCCGGCCTAACATAATGGGCTCTAAATTCGTTGACCAGGCGCAGGCAAGGCGAATGAGGGGAGCGCCGCGCCAACGGGGTGCATCCAGGCGTATTTTGCAATTTCGTGCCAGGCGCAAGTACTCCTCTGTCCCGCCTCTGTCCCTCCTGCTGGCGCAAGTAGCAAAGAGGGAGGAGAGAAGGTGTGAGTGGGTTTAACACAGCCGAGTCAAATCTTCACAAATCAAGTGAGCTCCTCTCCTCACCCTTAAAATGTTGGAATAAAGAAGCCTCTGTCCTATATCTACATGATGCGTTAATGTTGCGTTTTACTTTGCTGCTTCAGGCATGTTTTCTGCACCGCTTACATCTATATTAAGCATTACGAATATGAGTTAGCTGGCTAGCTAGGCCATTCGCGAATTATTACCATTAGCGAACTTGAATGAAATTTCAAAATGAAACTACGTCAGATCATTCAAACTTATGAAGTTGGAATGAAATACGATGGTTGCTCATTTATTTCTTCTGCCTGCATCATTGGGGAGAGAAACAATGGATAGTGTGTTCCTATTATTACACCCTGTTGCTGCTTAAAATTTTGGGATTAACATGCATGGACAACAGTGCAAGATACGTTACACATTTATTTTCAATATGTGATCTTAACTCAATACGAGATCATAGCAATCAATCTGTATTCCTTTCCCCCACTAAAACCGATAAAACCTAAGTGTCAATAATAGTATTAAGCCGCTTGCACACTGGGCCTTGAAAACAAATTTTTTTTTCATACGACAGATTACATTCAAAGTCAATGTGTCTTTGCATTGACTTTGAATTAAATAAGTTGTGCGAAAAATTTGTCTCGCGTCCGGTGTGAAAGCAGCTGAAGGACACATACCCACATAGCCTACACATGCACTCACGTGTCCACATGCACACACATCTCTCTCTCTCTCTCTCTCCCTGCTGATACGACACATGCAGTACGGCCTCTCTCTGTCTCAAGTCCTGTAATGTCTCCTGCGTGAGGTCAAAGTGACATCCATGGCGTACAGCTATGTTGTGTAGCACGCAACATGCCACAGAGAAAGCACTGACACTCTAAGGGCTGCCAGGTCGAGTTTCCATTACGCGTGCCAACCGCCTTTCATCTGACATCAGGACAATCGATATAGATACTATAACTTATGTGCTGATTCAGATAGTTACATTAAATAGTGGTTGCTGTAATTATTTATTGCATTGAAATGTGCCTGACATTCTGGAAACCTGCCTGTGAGGTTTCGGTGATGTGTGGGCACTGTGCGCCGGTCAGCCACATTACCACTGCAGAGAAAGTAAACCAAGTTGGAGCTGGCGAGCTTTCTGCACACTTTCGGCGGAGCCTTTTGCCACCAAATTGTCACTGCGTCATGATGAATATGTGACACCTCCCCTACTACACCGCCACACCCATCTCGGCGCACGTCTGTCTACCTAATTGCCAACGTGGCTGCGCACGGTGTAGCACCGCACGAAATTACCACTGCGCGGGCTGCACCGGAAAAAATTACCACTGCGTGGGCTGTGCCACCCTGCGCTGTGACAAGAAATTAGAGCCCAATAAGTTTAAGAATGCCAAATTACTTGCTTTAATGAATAATATTTGTTTTTAAAATGAAAAACAGTCAAAGATCACTTCCATGAGGCTGTTCACTGAATATGAATTATTTTTACCAGCCCACAGGTTTTTCAAAATTGTAATGCAACTGGCTCTGTGGTGCTATTGATCATTTCAGACCCAACCAAAATAGGAAAATTGTTAAAATCCAAATAATTGCAATTTTGGTGGGATAATATTTACTTTTATTCTACACCTTTCACAAAGCCCTATTGTTGCGTTTTTTTAATCTTTATTAAAAAACACTCATGTATCTATCATCTTTGAAATTTGTGTGCATAAAATGTTAAATTTTACTCTTCAAATAGACCCTTTTGATTTGGCTCTAAATCTAAAGTTGCTTTCTCTGTCGTAGGTTGACTAAAATACTACACCAAAAAAAAAAAAAAAATAAAATAAACTGTTACTTGAAGCATTTATAAATTCAAGTGTAGCCAAGTCGATTTTCTTTCGCCTCGGTACAGTCGGGATGGGTGAAGGAAGAAACTCAGGCAGAGGAATGCACTTTACCCCGTTTAATTCTGGACAAACTGGACAAAATGTACAGACAGAAAAGTTTGATGTGCAGAGCGATCTGTGCATAAATCGTCATCTTCTCGTTTTTGCAAAGCAAAATGTGATCTGTCGTAGTATTACAGTTCAAATTATTTTGCACGAATACTAATCAGACCGGTAATATACTGTACGAAGGGACAAATGATCGTATAGATTTAAACTTATAGTCGCAAGAATAATATCAGGGAAGAGCATTTCTTATTTTCATACACCAACCGTAACAAAAGTAAAAATAACATTTCCAAATAAACACATTTCCGGCGCGTAATTTCTGCAAGCATGGCATTAGCCAGATAGCTAGGCTATATCCACATGGCAAGTATTATCCATTCATTTCTGTGCCACATACCTGGACAAAATGTACGGACAGAAAAGTTTGATGTGCAGCGCGATCTGTGCATAAATCGTCATCTTCTGTGATATGAAATAAAAATATATTTTAAACCGTCGGCATTCATGACGCGAAACAGCAAATATTCGTGCATAGAATCCATTATCTCATATACAGCTAACTGTAGCTAGCTAAGTGAAGCACGGCGTATTTGCAAACCCTCAAAGTATTAACTTTACTTCCTCTGCACAATACGTTAAATGCACAGCTAAAATACATTCTACGTCAATTACTTATTATAATTCCTAAACAGTTTGACCGTAAAACAAAATATAAAACATGCAAATATAATCTTTTCGTGAGTGTTCGCCAGACCGTACCTCGTTTTTGCAAAGCAAAATGTGATCTGACGCGAGACAGAAAAGAATGCAACTTAAGTAGCTGCACAAACCGTTCTGCACATACTGCCAGCAGAGGGCGCTGAATAACCACTCTTGCATACAAATACACCAGATTTAAAGGAAACTTAAAGGAACACGTTTTAACAACACACTTTAACTAGTATAATATTTTGGGGAAATGCATACACAAGTAGTGTTATTTATAACTCTGTTACACAAGCACATTTTTTCCTTGTCGTTTTACCATTGCCCAATTAGTAGCAGGTACTTGAAGTCACCCATAATAATAGGCTCACCTCACCTACATTTATTATTTTACACATGTCCAACATTTTCACAAAAACATTTCAGATTAGGACTTCTGCACATCCTACATCTCCCCTCACTGCCTGCTGCACCAAGTGACTCTCACTGCTCCTTTCCTTTAACTCCTTCAACCCCACAGCCCTCTACAGAGGGCTGACCAACATATTCCCTTCAACCCCAAATTCCTGTAGGGAAAATTCAAACAATCTGACTAATTGATTTGAACATATCAGGTTACATTTAATGGGATTCCAGAGATAACAGTAAGATACAATGTCCAGATAATGACCAGCCCTCTACAGAGGGCTGTGGGGTTGAAGGGTATAGTGATGCTAGAATATCTAGGGTTGAAAGACTTAATAAGATGTTGTCAGTGTTCTCACTAGTGTTCTCACCCCACCAGCTTCCATCTGGGCCTCCTGCATGTACCCAGTCTTTTCACTTAATAACCTCGTCAGTCGTCAGTGGCCACACTGTGTGTTTAACTGTCTTACTTGCAGTAGATTATCCATGTCGGTCACTTCATAGTCATTGTGGTACTTCTCATCTTTTTAAACATTTGGTCATAAAATACCTTGCACTTCCCTACTCATCTTCTCTGTCTTTTCTCCTGTCTTTTCTATGTGCATGATTTTTTTTGACAGCAAGCCATTTTGACCACTTACAGTCAGAAGAGGAGAGCAGATGTTAGCCAATAGAACTTTTAAATTTACATGGTTTAATAGGCCAAACCATTTTGACTGGAGGCAAAGTTAAGAAAAAACTCCCACACACAGTCTTCTCACTTGCAATTAATTTATTAGTCGACGTTTCGGTCAACTGACCTTCCTCAAGACAACAATTAAATTAATTGTAAAATAAATTGCATGTGAGAAGACTGTGTGCAGGAGTTTTTTCTTTACTTTCGTCCACAGTTGGCCTTACTCCTGCACACCTGTCTGCTTACCGGTGTGCAAAATTTTTGTTTCTTCTAGCTACTCTGGACTGGAGGGAAGGTAAAAGTATTTTTGACCACAAGGAAAATTAGGAAAATTTAAAAAAAACACAAGCATCATATGCGATGCAAATTCTACATTTTTTCACATCAAAAAAGCCAATTTTGACAAACTATTCCGCCAGATTTTTAAGCGGTCAGAGGGCCCAATTCTGGGCCGACCCGACCCAGGGCCCAGGATAACTGAGCCGGTTGTCCTCCCCTTTCGGCAGGCCTGCTGTCAAGTGTCATTGTGGTATTCTTATTCTAAGTCGCACATCATCCATTTCTCTTCATGTCTGAACGGGGAATGAAAACCTCTGTGAGAGCACGAGTGCTTGTTCAACCAAAGCTGGGAGAAAGAATGTACTTGTAAAACAGCTGGCCGTGTTTCCGGCGCTTTAAATTAGCATAATTTTGCAAATAAATAAATAAATAAATAAAACATAAGGAACTCAACATCCAAATAAAATAAACATATCAAATGTAAGCCTAAATGAAGATGAAATGAAGACTATGGAAACGGATAATTACTCATAGTCAAGTGTTGCCCCCTGTTTGATTTCTTGTTGGGCTGAACAGTTTTCAATCATGTAAGCATGCGCAGTACACACAATACAACTGCTTTAAGTAACCGCAATCCAGAGAGACTAAACAAGCTGGCATTGTCCCTGGAGGATGTCATTATCTCCGAGCTCCATAGCACTGACACCCAGCTCCCCAGCCTCTCTTATTTGATCTCCCACGAGAATAACTAACTAAGACACAATCATACATACAGTGTATGTATGTGACTGGTTTTCAACCTGACTGGTTCCCTAATGCATTCACACATCGTGCTGACCACACGCTGTGATATTCTTGCATGCAAAAGGAAATCAGTTAGCTTAGAAACCAGTTGAGACATAACACTGGGATTCTGCATCCTTCTCGCTCTCTTTTTTTTTTTTTTTTGCTACTATAGCAAGGCCAGTTGATAAATGAAACTCTTGATGAAGCCAGTTAGAAGAGGAGCAAAAAAATCTTTCCCATGGATGAAAGCCTTGAGTGCTGTTATTTACTCTTCTCTCAATGAAGAAATACAATCTATAGTTCAAATAAAACTGATGCTAAAGCAACGTCTTAAGGAGCTGCCATTGTTATTTTTGAATGAACAGTCCCTTTTTCCATCGTCACGCCAAAACCATGCCTCAAAAGGCGCTGATTGGTCTGAACCACTATGGATAAGTTAGAGCCTGCCACGATGGACTCTTGCGTGATCATGCGATCTTGCAAATCCTGCTGTCTTGCAAAGTAAGGCCAAACTTAGAGTAGTTAAAAATTCAGCTGCAAGATTGCTCACCAAGACAAATCAAAGAGCACATATTACTCCAATTTTACCATCTTCAAATTGGCTGCCAATTCATTTTAGAACCGATTTTAAAATTTTTATGCCAACTAAACACTTCATTGTCTGGCCCCAGAATATATCAGAGAGCTTTTCATTCCTTATGGATCTAATGGATTGCTCTGGTCCTCAGAACAAACATCACCAGCTGTTTCAGAGTTTAAAGTTGAAAACAAAGGGGAATCTAGCTCTTTCAGCTAAAAAAAAAAAAACAAAAAAACAAAACAGCACGTGTTCTGACTTCAGCACACCACACAAAAATGTGTTTTTCAGCACCAAGGCATAAAAGCCAAAAAAGTTAGCCTTATTCTGAACTCTAAAACGCTGTAGGCATGTCCGCGAAAGCTGCTGAAACTGCGTCCAGCCACAAGGGGCAGCCTGCATCAGCACTGTCTCAAGTACACCACGACCAGAGAAATAGTGTACCATCCAACAATTTATTGGAAAGCTAACTTACAGCCATTACATATTTGAGTCACTGGAGCCAGAATCTAGTTCAAAGCAAGAGGATACTGAACTACCCGACAATCAACCTCAATCCTTTTAGCCTGCAACGCAATCATTATATTCTTCCATTAATGCAAGTAAGAAGTACTAACAACCAAGTCAAATTAAAGGTGCAGTCAGCGATGTGGGAGAAAACGAGTAGAGAGGTTGTTGATATTTTATTTGAAGTGTAAACGAATACAGACCCACCCCTCCCTTCATACTCCGCCCCGGCGTCCACCCCCGAAGTTCATGAACGCGCACTGCCATGTAAACGGCAGTAGAAACTGCATAGCTGACCAATATGGCGGAGGCCGGACCCTCCAATGCTCGAGGGTAAGTTGGCGAGGGGAAGCCGTATTTATTGCTTTGAAAGTACATGTGACGAGTTTTAGTAGTATTATAGCAAAGGTGATAATAAGCCTGTCATATAAAGAACTGCTAAAGCATGCTTGCCAGCGCAATGCCTCAAATAGGAGTCTGTATCCATGAACAGACTACGGTCAGGAATGCATTTAAAAATCGTTCTGGCTAATTCCAAGCTGAAAAAGTGGAAAATGGATTTGGAATTTTTCCCGGTACAAGTTATCGATTCGCGAGCTCCACACAAGCAACGCTTAGACCGTTTGCGTGTTTCTGCTATGAGCTCATTTAGTAGCTTGCTGTCGGAATTGTTTCGTTTTGGAAGAAATGGTTATCAAGAGCTTATAGCAAAATTTCTTCCAGAACAGTGGGTATATAACAGTACAGCTACAACTGCATGCATGCAAAGCGAGACACTACAAGCAAAACAATAAGCTGAGATGAAGGCGGTTCATTTCATTCTATCTAGTCGCGCATATGTTTGGCCTTTGATTGCGCAATTCCCCGTCGATTCCTTACATAAGATGTCAGACATTCACAAGAACTTGTAGCCACAAGTTCAATTTGCGAAGCTACGGTTAGCTGACCCATCAGACAACTGTACCCACAACTCGACTGCTATTATAAATAGATAACATCACAACAACGGTACATTTTGGCAGATTAGACAATATGATGAATGCCTGACGGCTGTTACTGTTGTGTGAAGCACCGCAAAGCTAATGTTGCTCACCTGTCCAGCAGAAAGACGGCAACCTCCGCGTCCGTTTTCAGACCCTTCAATTCACGGAGTTCCCTCCACTGTTGGAAAGCCACACCAATGTTGACCCGGGTCTTCGCCCTTTCATGGTTGTAGCCCTTCTTTATTAATTTATGTTCCTCCGACCGTTTTCTCTTGGGCTATTTTTCAGCCATCGCAAATGCTGCAATGCCGTGTTTCTCTCTCTACTCTAACTGCGCACACTACGCGACCTGCTACTCCCCCCCGTGTCTGACCTGTGCACGAGTATGAACCCGCCCCTGGGCATGGAGGGATGGACCCATGTTCTGGTGGCTTGGTCCGAGCCACAGATTTACCTGCTTAAATTCAGAGCCCAGGCTGTGTATTGAAACTGGATTTTTTTTCCAGCATGTTCTCAGAAGTGACAGCTTGCAGATAGTGAGGAGAAATATGGTGATTTTGACAAAAAGTGCGTGGATTATTATCGCTAACTATACCTTTAAGTCAGGCTATCAATGAATGACAGATCCAGAACAAAACATAATTTCTCTTGTTACCAGATAGTTGTATCTGTCAGTACAGTGTTTCTCGTGTTATTATTCTGTCTGTGGTGGTGGATGACCGAAGTGTCTCGGGGAGTTAGCCAGTGAAAACCCCAGCTGTTAACTGAACGGTCCATCTCCTGAGCTTCTGTGGGGAGGCAGAGGGACTGCGGGGTGCACTAGTCCAGAAACGACAAGCATAATGTCACTTCAAGCAAAGTCAGATTCTGTGAAAGTATTCTTTTAATTCTTTAATTCTCCTCATTTGTTCTGATGAACAATAATTTCATCAAATACAGATATATGGATATTTTTCAAGCTAAACCTTCAACAATCGAATTTACTGGAGACAAAACTTTATTTCTGGACCATGGATACTATACACCAGTTGAATGTAAAAAAAGATTCAATAAAATTAGTTAAGAACTGCAAACATTTTAGTGCATTTTTTATCCAAAAAAAAAACAAAAAACAGCAGCACTCCTGTTTACTAGTTAGTTTGTATTTTATACAGGTCAGTATAGCCCAGTGCTAGAAGGCAATAGGTTAAAGTACCGTAGCAACAGGCCAAGGCTGTCAATGCAGCTACGTCTACGCGGCAAAAAAATTTAAAATCACTTTAATACACAATTAGTGGTGGACTACCTACTTAGCTAGCTGCTATTATAATTAAGAAAAAAAAAATTATATAGAGCTGACATTACTGCCACAGAGGATGCCAGATGTAGGCAGTAGGGAAGGATTATGGCCGGGTGGGGAGACAGTCGGTTTGGCTGCATTACCGATAACAGTACCAATGACAGTTCCAAATGAACTGTTAAACAGTCAAGTTAACCTCTTTTTGCAGAAGCCAAACATGGGTATTTATGCGTTACCCTATTTAATGCTTTATAATTCAAGATTTAAGCTTCATAAAGAGGGGGAATATGGATGAACTGAGACAAGACACTTGAAGCATTTAGAATTCCATCGTATTTCCGTTTATTTTCATGATTTTTGTAGAGAAAAGGGGCTGCAAACATAAAAATCTTTGTGAAAATTCAGCATTGAAATTATATTAAAAAAAAAAATACTGAGGATTGAAAAATGGCTGGGGACTAAAACAATACATTCCTGGGATCATAAACTCCTGGACCAAAAGTATTCTTCATTTGAGCATGAAATCTTATTTGGCTTTGAAAGAGGAAGCCAAATAAGACAGCTCTCCAGGTGGCTTTCCAAACACTCACAGCCCTCAAAATGGCGCACTGTCAAATCATAAAATAATCATATTTTTAACACAAATAAACTTGATTTATGACACTTAATATGAATTAATGATTTTCTGATTGACCTTAGCATGACTTTATCAATATTGGCGCAGCTGGACATCAATGGTCACCAGTAACCTCTCTAAACCAAAAACATACCCGTTCTCCATGATAAAGTTCAGTTTCGTCCATTTTTCTACAAAACCGCATCAGCAAGCACACATACTCATTAAAGGAACTGCTTATTTTACAGTCAGAATGTTCACTCTGACGGAAAGCTTGCTTTTTACAATTCAGATAATCCAAGCGAAATGCAAGCTTGTAACAATGCTTTTCACACCTCATACGGAGCAAGTATAACTGACTAACACAGTAGTATCTACAATATTCTGTTGAATGCGGTATAAATTCTAAAACAGATCGCCACATTAAGCAAAATGACAACACATGCTGTATTGGAAGCAAAGGCTATCGACTACTCTAGTTACCCAATGTGACAAACTAGCTCCGTGATCATGGTGGTAAACCGAAAATAAGAAATAGCTTGCTAAAAGTAAGATAGAGCTACACCATACAAGGACAGTTTTACTCACACTTCAAGAGAAAAAACTCTCCATCCATTGAATTGCTCCTCCAGATAATAAATACTGTCAGCCCTCCAGTCTGTTTCACTCAGAATAACTGCCATTTTCCATCTCAGAATCACATTTCCATCCCTCAAATATTAGCTCAGCACTCCAGACTTGATTCTAAAAGTTTTTCTCCCCACGCAATATGTCGTTCCCAGCTGCGCAAAGTTGAGAGAATACAACCGAACTGTGATAACACAAGTGTTTTAAATACGTTTCTGTGAGTCCGATCAATGTCTTTCAGTTTCTGAGGAAAGTTCATACTGTCTGGAATTGGATAAAAATCATGTCAATCAATCAGTAAGTACCGGGAGAGTTTCACCTGGGAATTATAGTTGTGATGTTACGCAGATACCATTGAAACACCATTGAAGTGTTTGTATTTCCGTGAGGACTTGTATGAGGCTCCAAAAGACAGCTGCATTCTTCGATAGACGAATCTACATGTAAATCCAAAGTAAGAAATTACATGTTTTTATGTTGTAATATGTGATGACTATAATTGATAGTAGAATGACACTCTCAATACCATGGCGAATTTTTGCTTCAGAAAACTGATTTTTTAAAACTACTTAATTGGGATACCATTGGCTCACTATAGCTGAAGTAGTTGTTATGAGGGACAATGATATTTTCTGTCACAAGAGATCATTTTTTAAACTGCTAGATAGATAATATGGGCAAACATATTGTCCAGTTTGCACATCAGACTTAGCTGAGGAGTTTAATTCATGCAACTCCTGGAAAACAGGGATGGAACATAACTCGTCCATACTCTAAACCGTATTCAAGCTCAGCTTGCTAGTGAATGTTCAATAACTGATCCGGGTGTGCTATCTAGTGATAGAATAGTGTAACTGCATGCAATAATAGAGCAGCTCCATGTCTGCAGGTGTCTCCATCTGCACAAAAGGGTTAAACAGCGGAGGCCTTAAAAACCAATGTAAATCTTCCTCTGAACTCCAAACTCCCCTCCAGTCTCACCCACAAACATAAAACAGCGCACATCAGGCACAAGAAATTGAGCAAAGCAGCAAGCACTTGAGCTCACAATGCGCAATGTTGCAATGCTTGGTCAGTGTAACTGAACTAGAGCACATAGAATTGCAAGGTATTCATATTTACCGCAGCCTAGAGTTTGCTAGCCAGCTACATCTTCTGCAGCTTCCCCCAAATCCATCTTCACTGGACGTCAGAATTTGCAAAACAACCCAGTTGTCCTATTTAAATTCTTGAAAATTCATGACCCCTTAAATCATGTTACATTCTGTTACCATCCAGACAAGGAACCAAACACAGATTCAGGGTACAATCCACAACAGTCTTTAATAACAGGAATATGGCAATAGACGAGGGAAGGACCGTAGCCCAGAGCAGTAATGGGTCTGACCAACTAAACCTGGTAATGATTAGTGAGGGCCCCCAGGCCAGTGGCTGTCCCATGGTAGAGGCTAGGTGGCGAATCCTCATTGCAAAAGCAAGCTTGCTTGACAGTTAAAAGGCTTTAGCAGTAACGCAATCCTGAAGACCGATGAAGGCATGGGAGTTGTCACTAATAAACTGACTAAGAGGAACAGACAGGAACAATGGATCAACAAGAAAGCAGTCTCAACCCCTGATGACTGATATAAAGGCTTGAGAGCTTGTTCCTATTCATTAGACTCTTAAGAGTAGTTACGTTTTTCTTCATCATTAATTTACCAATTCACTGGGAAGCTTTGTGGCATATATAGCATGACAATCCAGCAACCATACTGAAATCAAAATGAACTTATATAGATAACAAATTCACAAAAGGGGCATGGTATACAAATGATAACCCCTGGGAGCAAGGGAGGAAACAGGCCTGGCGCTAGAACAGGGAATCGGGGGGGCACAGACATGTCCCTTTATGACAATTAGGATAGTCCTGGCTAGTTCTCAATTATTTTCCTTTATTGACGCGTTTTCCAATGATCATAATTGGCAACTGAAGACACGGTTTCTCTCCATGTGCGATCTAACAGCGATGAAATCATGGGGTAAATTCAGTAGAACTGAGAATTGGGGTGTACAAAACATCCGTTTTAAACAATTATTAGTCCTGACCTGTTCTCAGTCATTTTCATGATTAACAAAAGGTTCACTCCGAGAGCACTCCACACTTAACAGGTGTTGCTTGTTCTCCCCGATTAGGTAGGACGACAATCATTCATCTGGACGCGTAATTGCTGAATTTAAATCAACGTTATTCAAAATTGCATACCTGCGCAAATAGGCTATAAAAAGCATGCGGCTCAAGCTATTTCACTGCCGAGTGCCACTTTTTTTCACTCAGTGCCGAGAGTAATTTTGAATTGTGATGGTGTCTGATGGTGGGAGACAAGACCGAAGCACCTCTTCAACATTGCACTCCGTCTGGAGCTTGGTGGCTGCCAGATGACACTGATCTGGGGGGATGGTTTCAGGGGATTTGTTTGGTAAATAAAATTAGAGACAGGACAAGGAGTCAGGTTTACTATTCTTTCATCTAAGACAATAGGTCAGGACGAGGGTAAATCTGGTGAAGAATAAGGATCCGTGGCCTTGCCCAGGGTTCAGTCTCTTAACAGCGGAGAGGGACTCCAGGATGCGGTGGTCTGTTCGAATGAGTAAGGGAAGGCCAGACCCCTCCAACCATTGCCTTCATTTTCAAATACTAACTCCATTGCCACCAACTCACAGTCAGCGATGGAACAGCTTCTCTATGCAGCAGACAGCCGTTGAGAGAAGAAGGCAAATAAGTGGATTTTGCCTTCAGCTGCCCACAGGGTAAGAACCATTCCAGTGCCCACATCCAAGGGGTCTACTTCCACAATGAATTGGTACTGGGGATCAGGGACCATGAGGCATGAGGATGGAAGTGTTAGTAAATAGCTCTTTAAGCTGCTGGAAGGCGGAGGCTGTTTGAATCATCCAGCTGAAGGTGGTTTTTGAGGACATGAGGGCTATTAGGGGGACTACCACCGTGGAGTATACCCAAGCAAATTCGAGGATTATCTACAGTTGTTTCCAGTCTGCAGGGTCTGGCCAGTCCTGAACAGCCTATTTATTTTGGCGGTCCATTTCTAAGGCACCTTGCAACAAATTGAAGTCCAGGAATGAGACGGTGCTGAAAAGGAATTCGCACTTTTCAGGTTTGAAATAGTGGTGATTATCCAGCAGCCTCTGAATGGCTAAGCAGACGTGAAGGGTTGGAGAAAAAACCAGGATATCATCAAGGTAGATGTAGATGAAGTGGGAGAGTGTTGTGGGGATTTTAAATTGTACTCCTGAAAGAAAATGCTCAGAGACAAAAGAGTAATAATAGTAATAGTCTTTACTACGTGCGCACGTAGGGTCCAAGTTACATTAGAAGATCAAAGACAAAGGAATCTCTCCTTTGCTTTGGATATATGTAAAAGCAGAACGTCATGATGTACACCCTCTGAGTCAGCTGCGTGCGTGCGCATCCCAGGTAAGTATAGCTCCAGTAATCCTAAAAAGTTTCTCCCCCCCGCAGAAATTTACGTTTCCTTGGGTCTTATCTAGAACACTCCAGGCTTCAGAAGGAACACACGGTTTCAGTAAACATACTTCATGACGCTTCTACATAGGAACAAGCTAGATTATAAAAGTTGCAATCACGCATGGCCTAGGTCACCTAGGCCACTCGAGAACAAGCAAGGATAAACACTTAATAACCAAATAAGCAATAATAAGGAATTTATGACTGAATTCCACCAACAGACCATGTCTTGGAGCACATCATTAATGAGGTTCAGGAACACAGGAGGGGCATTGGCAAGCCTGAATGGAATCACCAGATATTCCTTGTGGCTGTGGAGGTGTTAAACGCGGTCTTCGTCTCATGTCCTTCCCATGCGTGCATTAGATGATAGGCATTGCGCAGGTCCAGCTAGGTAAAATAGCGGTAGCCTTAGAGGTTAGAAAATACTCAGTCCATCAGAGGAAAAAGGAAACGGTTCTTGAGTGTAATAGAGTTGAGCCCATGGCAATCTATGCAGGGACACAGAGAGCCATCCTTTTTTGCCACAAAGAAGAAGCCAGCTCTGGCTGGTAACAAATAAGCTGGGATGATTCCAGAAGCTAGGGACTGGTTTATGTACTCTGCCATATCTTAGGATTCCTGCACCATTACAGAGTATAGCAGACCCCTAGGGGCTCACATTCCCGGAAGTAGACCAATGGCTCAGTCATAGGGTCTGTGAGGCAGAAGCAACTTGGCACACGCTTCACTGAATGCTTAGTGGAGGTTGCGGTCAATGGTTGGGACTTCTTTCAGGTCTGGTGGCTTCCCCTGATGGTTGAGAGGAAAGAGTTGACAAAGAGCTAAATGAAGACAGGACTGTGAACAGAATGAACTGCACTCCAAGATCGAATCAGAGGACCAGTCCACACCAGGATTGTGGCATTCCACCTAAGGCATTCCCAAAACCTCCAACCTATGCAGTGACTCTATGATTATAAAATGCAAGCTTTTTGGAATGATTACCAGGGGTCAGCATGGGCACCAGCTGAGACTTTTTGCTGATATCAAGGAGGGCAATCCCCATGAAGCCCTGGGAGCACATTGGCACTGGCAGAGTTTCAGTCAGAATCTTAAGTCAGTGAACCAGACCGGAATGGATAAAATTCCTTTCTGCCCTTGAGTCGATTAGTGCCTTAATGGAAGTTAGGTGTCCCTGACAGGTCAGATAAATGGGAAGGAGTGGCCTAGTAGACAAAGCAACAGCTCTGGATAACATCTCTCTTCCAGAAGTAGGATGATGTCATTGGATAGGGCATTCAACAAAAGCATGGTTAGTGTTTTCGCAACACAGGCAAAGACTCAGCTGGGTGCATTGCGGTCATTCTGCTGGGGGTAGCTTATGCAACCGGGCTCGGTCGACTGCCATAGGTTCCAATGCAGCCAGGTGGGGGTTGCCTCAAAGCAGAGTGCCTTGGCACATAGGCAGGTCTGGGGGGAGGATGCAGATTGACAGCTCATTCAGGACCTGAACCGACAGACTAAACAAGAAGGTGTTGTCGAGAGCCCTGGGATCTCAGCATGGGGACAACTAGTGTTTGGAAATTGATGAGCGTACTCCAAAACAGACAGGCTGCTTTGGTGCGGCTGGAGAAGACTCCGGGCGGCAGCATGATTGGACTGTGACTGGTGAAATACCCTCCCGATCTCCTCAGCAAAAGCAGTGAGGGTTTGAACTGCAGGGTCCCCTGCCTTATCTGGAGAGGCAATGATGATGAATACCACTCTGGACCGTTCGATGGCGAATGAAGATGGATTTGGCTTGAAGGCTGTTGAACACTGAGCCAGGAAACTTTGGCAGGTGGATGGGATGCTATTGTGTGGGTTCAAACACAACTAGATGTTGTTCCTATAGGATGACTGCCTGAGGGAGAGTCTGCTGCAGGACAGAACTGGTTGCTTGCGCGGCAGAGGCAGAATGATAGCCACAAGTGTCACTGAATCAGAGATGTCAGAGACAGCCACAAGTTGATTGGGGATCGTGCCAATGGATTGGAGTAGTTGGCGGATATCTGCCTCTTGCTAACTAATCAGAACCCCTTGGCACTTCAAAGCATCAATCGGGCTAGGCAAATCTGCTGGCTCCATTACTGGACTGGATTGTACTGTTAGGATCCAGACAAGGAATCAAATGCAGATTCGGGTACAATACTCAAGTCTTTATTAACAGGAAAATGGTAATATAATAGAAGAGGGAAGGGCTGTAGCCCAGAACAGAAAAGGGTCAGTGCAACTAAGCTGGTAATGATTGGAGGGCGGGGACGTCTCCGTCCCCAGGTCAGTGGTCGTCCCAGGGCAGAAGCCAGGTGGTGAATCTATCTCACGGAAGCAGACTGCTTGCCAGTAGAGCTGAAGAGTTTAGAAGGAACACAGTCCAAATCCTGGAAACTGCTGAAGGCTTAGGGGGTGTTCCTAATTCAACTAAACTAACTCAGCAGAACAGATATCAAATCTGAATGATCAAAAAGAATGCAGTTCCAGTCCTAGAGACTGATATAAAGGCTTGAGAGCCTGTTCCTATTAATAAGACTCTAGGAGTAATTACTTCTTTCTTTATCAATAATTTACTGATAGCACATGGAAGGAGAGCTTAGCTCAATACTAGAGGACGCAAACTGAGTGGGATGCTTTGTAGGATATAAAGTATGACAATCAAGCAACCATACTGAAATCAAAATGAACTTATATAGACAAAATATTCACAAAAGAGGAGTGGCATGCAAATTATAACACCAGGGAGCAAGTAAGGAAATGAGACAATCAATTTACAGAGACAAAACCACAGAAACACATCCAGGCTGCTGGAACAGAGGAGGAACCAATTAAAGACACGCGAGTGTTGCAGGGTTTCCCGCAGCACTTTATAGTTAGGGCGGCCGCCTAGACAACAAATGCCCCCCGCCTTGACTACGTCCCCCCCCAAAAAAAAAAAAAAAAAAAAAAATTCTGCTGCATCCACGCATGCAGACAGTAAAATAAGGCCGCATCGCGATGAGGCCGAATAGCGGCCAGCATCTGTTAGTTAAATATGTTACTGCGCCATCTATCACCTGTTGCTACGCCAACATTATTTTTTTGTATCGAAAAGAAGCTAATTATCCGGATATACAATAACCTGCCGTCGTCGTGGGAAGGACATGTGGAGGTAAGATTCATCTAAACTAAACATTTGAATAGTGTCTCATATCAACTGCTTGCCCACATATTCTGTTTCATTAAGAAAGGCTATATGCAATTCTTTCAGTTTCTTATCAAGGCTACCAATGTATTTGTGCGTGGCTTTCTGCTATGTTTGACAATGGCACATGGTTTTCTCTAGTGTACAGTAATGGATGGGAAAAACAGTCAAAAATATCAGGGTACTTTATTCAAAGAAGCCGGTGTTCTGTCAAATTTTGCTACCTATCAAAATATGCTACCTCGCGGTTCTGTGCTTGCGCAAACCTAAAATCTTGGGCTCCATTTCTTCGCTCACATCTCAAGTATCTTCAAATATCATAAATATATGTCTTTTTTCGGTGCGCCTTTCCACCTGTAAGCGTACACATATTTGCATGTACACGCTGGGTTTTCCTGAAAACGCAGAGATTGGATGATAATGGCATGCGGCATATATCTTTAAACAAACTTACCCAACTCATTATAACATCTGGTTATGTCATAATAAGCTAACAAATAACAAAGTTACTACTGTAAACTGATTCATACTGCAATATTTAGGCGAAAACAAAGACTTTACGATCGCCTTGCATTACGGTAGCATTTTTTGACAAGGCAGCACAAATTGTCAGAACACCGGCCTACTTCAGCATCTGCACCGCCTCCTCCTCCACCACCCCCCACCACCTCCACAGCCACAGCCCCAGTCCTCTAAACATCGAGGTAGTGGGTGGAACCCAGAGTGGGCTGTGGACCCGAAATATTCAGGTTGGCTATATCACACAGAACATGGTGAGTGTAGCATTAATCTTTTCTCAAGATCTTGTAATTACGAGGTAAGGTGTAAATTTTTTTTTAATCCTGTGAATGCAATGCGCTTCCGTACATAATACTGTTCTCCTCTCCCCAAACATAACCACAACCGCAAAGCATTTGGGGAATTGAAGTCAAAACAGATAACAAATACATTTTCTGTTCTTACATTAATTTTTGTTTAACCCTTTGGGACAGTTGTGCGCATTTTACGTGCTTTTCATTCTTCTTCTTTTTTTTTGACAATTTTGTCTGTGTTCATGCATGTAGCATGAATTTTGGTAAGATTGTGTGTTTTTATTTGATCTTGTTATTTCCAGCTCAGCTCTTACAGTAAGGCTAAAATACACTGTGTACAAGCAATAATAAAGTTACAAGACTGTTGACTTTGTCACTTTATTATTGCACTTTAACTGCTTTGTTTATTTATAAAGAGTAAATAAACGCTGTTGCCCCCCTGTCACCACCTTGACTAACAGACTTTCTGCGGGAAACCCTGTGTTGTGACTAAATTCTTGAGATTTTGTCACAATCAAATTTATGCAAGACCCCTGAACAGTGTTTTGGCAAAGTTTAGCTGCAATTGGAGTAATGTTGTACCCTGCAACCCCAGACAGTGAGACAGACAGAGGGCACTGCCAATAATGGTCGTGGGACATTCATTGCACCTAATTCCTCAAGGGTCCTGAAATACATTCGCAGTAGGCACGTGGTTTATCACTAATGTATTTGCATATAGCTAACATCTACTTGTGGCAGACTACTGTGGTTCAATAAGGTAATTTAGTGCATTTCCATACTTTTCCACCAATTTGTCGCAGCTAATGCAGCATTTCTTGTGAGCTCCAAGCCAAAACATTTTCCTGGCCATCACCACCTCACAAAACACTTCCCCCTCACAATACTGCATTTCATTAAGTGGATTAACTAATCCTGACCTCTTGCAGCTGGACTGTTGAGCTTTGGTCCTGAAAGCCTGCAATAATAGGTCTTTGTGCCACAAACTCTCTCAGATCCAATAAGAGAGCCTAAGCGAAGAGCCCTTTCCAATCACTTATTTTTCTACAACCTTGTTGCCTTTCTCTAGGTTATTTTCTTGTTCTAAACTCCATCTATCACAGAATGCATTGGAAAGGAAGCAAGAAAAGGATGGGAAGGTGGAGGAATTAAGAAAAAATCTATCAGCTAAGTGGAATTATTTTGCCATCTTGAAAATAAACTGATGCAAATCAAAAGCATTTTTTGCAGATGGTCAGATCTGGACAACAGGTAGATTTTTTTTCTAGGTCGTGTATTGCGAAAAATACTTCTGCAATATGCGTATGTTTCCTTGCACAGGGAATTTATTGAAGCCCTTGGCTGCCTTCAAGGTTCTTCAAGGAGCGTAAAATGTTCAAGATGGCAGACATTGATCAATTTCCAGGTCAGTCAAGAAACACAAACCAAATGAAATGTAGTACTTTTCAGGCATGGAAGCAAACAGATGCTAATCAAAGGGACCCTACTCAAAGCGGTGACCTGTTCCAAGAAGCCAGGTTTGATGTTATTCCAGGTATGAAGACATCTTCACTGATGCCATCTAATTAAACTGCAATGGCATTCCTGACTCACGTTTTATTGAATTGTGCAAATAAATATATATTTGGGCCATTCTTTGAGAAGTGAACCAAAATGTCACACACGTGACCAGATGTCATCACATAAAGAAATACTTAAAAAATTTATTCCTTGCTATTTTCCATACCCCAAAACTATGAACATTCTAGATTTTTTAAAGTCAAATAGACTTATAAAAAACCTGCTTCTGTGTGAAGTCACACACGTGACCAGTCGTATTTGACCTTTGACCTTAAGTAGTTCAGGTTAATGTCAAAAATTAATTTTTTTCTTGATATACTTGCATAAGTAGTACTCCTATATAAGGTCTACAATCATGAACCTCCAATGCTTTTGTAATTGGAGGAAATTTTTTTCTACTATTTGTTGCATTTTTGGTCAAACATGTGACTAAGAATGGCCCATTTGGACATTTTTTTTCTGCAATACTCATGCAACACATGCTACTCATTTTATAGTTTGCTGGCAAAATGCTTTCTGTTCAACAATCACAACAGACATCTGTGGGGCTGCTTCAATTATGTGCGACTTTCAAAACACAAAATACCTTTGCTGGTCCAGGGAAAGCAATACACAGTGATGTGCAGTCTGCAAAAAGTAATTTTCCCCCTCTGACTTCATCTTAATTCACAAACCATTCATATCCAAAACCATGCTGAATTAAAGCAATGAAATGCCTCAGGATACCACTCACATTCCAAATGATTAACAAAATCTATTTGAATAGTCAAGTTGTTTTAATACAGCAGCATTTAACCCAGAGCATTATCTTGAATACTAAAATACACACATCACTGTGTCTCCCATCACTGACAAATTCTCTTTCAATTCACATATGTCGGCAGTTTGTACAAATTATGCGGCAAAACAAAAGCGTGGCTGTAAAATATAAAACTACCTCACAACGACGTGTGCACCACCTACTCGCACTGGCCCTGTCTGCACACAATTACCCTTATTCTTCCATTTTGTTTCACCATCTTTAAAATATGCTTTGGTCTTTTCCGGATCAGTTTTTTTTTTTTTTTTTACAGTGCTCAGCAAAGGACCTCCTGGCAATGATCTAAAAAGCAATACAAGTCAGAACAGTTCTTCCATTTTATTCAACTTCATGGCAGTGAAGGGGAAATGATCTCAAGGCCTTCCACTAGGTGGGCAAAGAAGCACACACGAGCATACGCACCCTCAGATATGGCTATAATATTAACTTGACTCATTGCATTAATTAAAGGGTAAATTAAATCATGTTTGCGCTGAGTTACTTATTACTCTTGTGTTTAAACGGATGCAGGAGTACTGAATCATCATAAATTTTAGAGTGGTAGAGTAAACAAAGCTAGCAAAATTGCAAGGTGAGTTCCAGATGGGAACTAGGGCAGGAATTATGAGTTTATATACACTAATTTGACGTTTGTAAAAGCTACTTTAAGGACAGTAAGTCAGCAGGATACAGCATACTGACAATTAAGGCATTATTTTCAGGGAACATATTCAGCAGTCAATTATCTCTAAAAACTACAGGTCATTGTTCGTTTTATCTGGAAGTATCTCTATTCAGTCATGAGTCAGACATTTCAGGTTTAATGCAATTGTGGTATACTAAATCCATAGTTCCATCCATCCATTATCAATACTGGTTCTTCCTCACTAGGGTCAAGGGGGAGCTGGAGCTTATCGCAGCCGACTACGGGAGAAAGGCAGGGACACAACCTGGACAGCTTTACAATCCACTGCAGGGCACACATAGCATTCACTCTCTCACTGGTACCTATGGACAAGCTTGTCTTTGGACTGTGGGAGGAAATTGGTGTGCCGGGAGGAAACCTGTGCAAACATGTGGAAAACATGCAAACTCCACGCAGACAGGCCCCAGGCCAGATTTGAACCTGCGACCTTCTTGTTGTGAGGTGGCAGTGCAGCCCACTGCCCCACTGTACCACCCTGGATCCACAGTTCTTGTAGTAAATTTGGAAAATCATAGCAAATCCTCATACCAAACATCATCAGAGGACATTGCATTTATTATACAGTATATTCTGCCGACCACACAGTGTGTGTCCGTGTGTGTTGTGTGTACGTGTGTGCATGCGTGTGTGTGTGTGGGCTTATATAGCTATACTTATGTGGACCAGCTCTTGAGAAACCACAATGTTGCGAGGACATTTGGGGCAGTGAGGGCATTTTGGGTGGTCCTCAATGAGGATTACAGAGGATGAGGCTAATTAGTTACAGTTAGGGTTAGGTTAAGGTCAGGATTTGAGTTAGACATAATGTGGTTATGGTCAGGGCTTGAGAAAGGCAATACAGAATGCATGTAAGTCACTGCACTTTCCTCAGAAGTATAGCTTTACAAACGTGTGTGTGTGTGTGTGTGTGTGTGTATGTGAGAGTAGTAAGGCATGACCCCTCTTCCTAAAGAAAAATCATAGCATGGCTTACAATGGCTTAGGGGTTAGTGAAGCACCTCTGAAGAGTTTATAAACTGAGAAGTTTTTGTGGAAAGACCACCCGCCTCTTCCATTTGTTTGCTAAATGCCTTTATCACTGCAGCTTACAAAGAAGTTAATTAACAGCTGCCTATGCACCATCAAAGATGAAAGGCAGCTTTTCTTGTCTAAGGAACAGTACCATTATAATAGTAGGCTGCAGAATTTTTTTAATGAGTTCACTATTAATCCATTGTAAAATGGCAGAGCCATCAAGAAGTGAATCTTGCTCTTATGGCCTTCAAGTGTTCCTGCCAAAGTCACAATCTGAAGTCTCACGTCTGATAAATCACTTGTTAAAATCAGACAGCTACAAAAAATGTGAAACATTTACTCTTTTAGTGCCAAGTGACAAGTGCTATCTAATGTCATTGTTCAAATAGAATCTGAAGAAAACAATGGTATGCAGACACATCATATTTAACATTCATGAGGCAACACTATGTGAAGGTTACCTTATGTGAATGATGGACCTAACAAAGAAGACAATCTTGCACCACAAAAGTTTCTACTTAATGCTGTGGCCACATATTTGACAAAAGGGCAGTTAGCTCTCAATTTCTCTCAGACAAAAAAAAACCCTTTTGTTCAACTAGAAGCACTCGGAGAGCATAAACCTCCGTCAAGCCTATCCCACAATGGTGAAGAATCCTTTAAAAAATTCCTGAATCCGGATTGTGATCTGGATCACCACCAAAATTTAATGGATTGTTCCTTGTACCATCCCCGACTCCTCCAGAAAATTTCATCGAAATCCTTTCATAACCTTTTGAGTAATCCTGCTAACAAACAGACAGACAAACAAACAAACCAACACCAACCAAAACATAACCTCCTTGGCAGAGGTAACAAAGCTCACTTTCTTTGAGTTTTCTTTCTACAAGTTGCCTGACATTTTCAAGGAGAGGATGGAGGGATGGGGGCAGGTCAAGACAAGACATGTATTTAGATTATCCAAACCTATTTGTATGATAATGGGGTTTTTTTTTGATCTATTGCCAACTGTTACATGATGTGGTTCATGTAAGCATTGTGTCTTGACCCAGCAATTTTAACAGTTGCTCTCCAGTGCTAAAGTCTGAACAAAGGATGAGCCCCATCTGCATTTATAAAACCTCCAAAGTCACTGACACAAAGCGTTTATGATCTCAATAAAAGGCAAACAGAGTTATTTCTAAAAATATCAGAGGTTTTGTCTCATTTTGTAATCCTTAATCCTTAATTCAAATTCATTATGACGTGCGTTCTCGGTGACAGCATACACACAATATGCAGAAAAAAATCATATTCAGGATTTTATGACATAAGCTCTTGCACCAGCTAGGAAAATGTAGAAACCAATAGACAGCTCATCTGTTGCATAAAAATGCAAGATTAGCAGGGGTTTTAACACTGTCACTGTTTACTGTTATTCCAACACAGTTATTCAGATGGCGCTTGCAGAACTAATGTCAACAAGTGTGTTGTTCATGTACATAGCTTCCAGTTCAAGTAATTCTTGGAACTTGAAGGGAACAACAGTATTAGGGAAAAGACCATTTGTTTTGATGAACTGCAAGATCGTACATCTCAACATTCCAGGAATGCTTCAGTCAACAAAAGGATGAGAACATGCTTCCAGGAATCAGCAAAGGTAGTGGCTAGAAGGTTTGCACAACATGTTTTGTGTTGGTCTAATTAATTTTTGTAGAAATGGTTATCTTTTTAATAGCTGGTTCTGTTCAGTAAATATATTACTAACTTAGGGCTGGATTTGGCTGGAACCAGCAGTCCTCTTGACCCCTCTGCTGCAATGTTGCTCTCGATGGTTCACGACATGGGAGGCTATCCCAGCATATGTGGAAGCCCAATCTGGTGAGGGGGAGTGGTGGGGTGAGATCTAATTCTCCAATGCACATTCCTTGTTCATTGAAAATCTGAAGGTTCATCCTCTTTGTTAGAAATGGAAATTTGACACACAGAAGCCCAAATTAGAGGGGACATTACTGGTATTGTCAGTACGACAGTTTCAAAACATCAGGTAGAGAAGATAAAAATGTACTTTCCCCACAGGAAAGAAAGGGGGATGTTGATACTACATACCTCCCAAGTTTGAAGGACCAAAATGCTGATCCATAACGACAGCGTTTCATTTCATGGAGCGGGGAGGCGGGTAGGAAACGATTGACTTCCTTATCTTTTTATTGACTGGGTGGTGGAATTTGCATTTCATTTCGTTGATTCATAACACATTATTACACGTGGGTGGAAAATAACACGTAAATCCTGCAATGTGCAAATTGCGGGTTTTTTCATTTGCTTGCGGGTCTGCAGGTTTTGCTATTCAAATGCGGGTCGGACCAGCCAGATGCGGGTCACTTGGGAGCTATATACTAGGAAAAAAAGTCCCCTGTAGTCACTTTGAAAGAACTGCAGGCCATAGTGGAATCCTAGGGTGCAGGGTTTCAAAAATCAGGGGCCACCTCCGTAACCACCAGCTCTTTCGAAGGATTTCAATGAAAGAGCCTTTTCTGACCCCCAAGACACAGAATTTGCCAAAGGTCATGAAAGTTATGACTGGGCCACGTTGCTGTGGGGAAATGAGTCCAAAATTAAGCGTTTTGGCCAGTTACTGCGTAGGAATGATCGCCATGAGATACATGAGAAAATGCACCTATACCACAATGAAAAATGGTGCTGGATCGATGGCTGTGGTTACATTGGTCCTTTCAATGCAAATTTTGTCATCTGATCATCCCAGGATGCATTTACTGTCAAATTTGTACGCTCTGAGAGCTGATCTTGCTCACTTTGAGATCTGATCAGCCAGGGCACGTTGAAGTGGCCTGGTTCACATTGAATTCGGATCTCAGTGAGTTGTGGACAGCATGTGGGCACAATCCAGACAATTCACCAAACGTAGCCTTGTGTCATCTTCCCGCAACACGGATATTCCTCTCCCAAGCCCATTAAGCAAAGGGAAGACAGTCAAAGATGAAGGAAAACTGGGTCAGGAGTACAGGTGTGACCCACTGTCTTCTAGCACTACAGTCCAACACAACTGTGCAAGCTGCAACTGACAGCAGTAACAAAAATAAAGCAATATTTGAGAAAATTGCTGACGTTCCAGAACTAAAGAAAACCATAGCTGCGTTAATCTTTCATCTCTGCTGTTCTCCCATCAAAGTGAATTTTGTACCAGCCATGCCACCATTACAAAATAAACAATATTTTAAGAAAACAAGAAGGCTCTTTCTTGCACCATGAGCAATTTACAATGCACCTATTGTATGGTAATATATGCGTGCAGAAAAATATCCAATTATTATCTAATCAGGCAGGTAGCATTGAAGTGTTAAGTGTGGACAAGGGTCATTCTGTCATGGTTGGGTGAAGGGACCCACTCGCACAGGCTGGTACAAACAAAATGATGCTTAATAAATATACTTAAAAACAGACAGGGGAGCAGCAGCAACACACATGGAGCTAAAAAATGCCAGAATGCAGCTGCACTACCAATTTGTCAGTGCAGCTGTTAAATACCCCAAACTTCACCTCCACTTCAACGAGCAACAGGTGTGGCTCGTTGAAGTGGAGGCGAAGACAGCAGGAGGGGGAGGGACTGCAGGGCAGAACCATCACAGTACCCTCCCCCCAAGGCATGCCTCCTGGCGAGCCAGGAAACGGCACCCCGGAACACATGGCGCCAGCCGGACCCCGGAACACACAGCCGGACCCCGAACGCATGCCGCCAGCCAGACCCCGAACGTATGGCACCAGCCAGACCCCGAACGCATGGCGCCACCGGACCTGGAACACTGGAGCACACCTCCGCCGGACCCGGAACACAACGGAGGAACACCTCCGCCGGACCCGGAACACTGCTCCCCTACAAACCTACAAAAAGAACACTGCTGCTGCTCCCCTCACAACCAGCCTGGCTGGGTCCCAAGCAGGTAGCTGCATTCTGTCATGGTTGGGTGAAGGGACCCACTCGCACAGGCTGGTACAAACAAAAAGATGTTTAATAAATATACTTAAAAACAGAGAGGGGAGCAGCAGCAACACACACACGGAGCTAAAAACGCCAGAATGCAGCTCTTAAATACTCCAAACTTAACCTCCACTTCAACGAGCAACAGGTGTGGCTCATTGAGGTGGAGGCAAAGACAGCAGGAGGGGGAGGGACTGCAGGGCAGAACCATCACACATTCCAGCTCAAATCAACCAGTGGCTCCCATGTCACCCCTTCAGATTCTTCTGAAAAAATTCACAGGCGCTCCTCTACCATTTTTATGCAGGAACCCAAAATATTAGCTCTGTATCTCAAATAGTTTTGAAGTTACAGCCCCGGGAAATTTAAATTTTTTCCATTTTACCAAACTTGCCTCTCGGTGCAACTTCAAGCAAGAATATCTCCAAGTGTTTCCAATGTACAGCCTTGAAATCAAGTGTCTTGAGCTAACTTTTTATGTAGCTTATTAAAATTCTGTCAGATTTGCTGCAGCTTGTACCCTTTTCTTCTCACAAGGCTCTAAAAATGGCCAAAAATCAAAAAGGTTAAAAATCACTGCCTCCTTTGAGCTCTAATAACTCAAAGGGTATGCTAGATAAAGCAATGAAATTTTTTGCTGTAATTTTTGACATATTGGGCCACATCTAGAGGACAACCGCATCTATCAATTGATAACATCATATTTTCATAATATCATCTTTAGTTATATAGGAATTCATGGTAAAAATATGGTTTTGTTACATAACTGGCCACGTGCCCAAATAAGGATGTGAAAATAAGCAATTTTTAGAAAATTTCGAACTCAACCAAAATTTAAAAAATTGTTCTGTCTCTACCAATGTATTGATAAATGTGGTATATATCAAAATATATGTTTTTGAGTATGAGAAATCCAATTCTGCATTTAGAAAATCAAAATTACTGAATATTACGATGATACAATGGGAATTAAACGAAGAAACACTCTCTCGGTGATGGTTCCGATGTGATGTCTAGGTACGTGACCACCCAATGTAGAGATGTGGTAGGATAGTAAACTGTGCATATTGCATTTCAACAGTGCTAGAAGATGTAGTATGGCTTATCTGGGGTTGACCAGTGAATTAGAAATACGATTACACTTTGCCAATATATAGGGTCGATTCTGTGTTTTACAAACTGTGAAAAAACTGATTGACTTGTGTGTTGTTTGAGTCGGGAAACGACTTGCTGTACAGCTTCGATTAGTTCCTCTTTTAGTCCTCACATTTGCAGGCACACAACTGTGTACACTTCAGGGTGAAGCAATAGCATTTGCATCGTCCTTGGCATTCAGTCTTGCAGCCGCATTTTGTCAAATGCTCACAAGTCTGAGCAATGGGTGGAAGGGTTGTCTAGAGAACTTGCCAGACCTCACCATCTTTTTGCCAGCCCCAGTTGGCAGGGCTTTCAGTTTGCATTTTGCACACTGTTGCCTGGCCCCGTATGCAGGCAGCTTGGAAGGCAGACCATTTCACATGCTGAACGAGGGATGCGCTTGTTGGTGGAATAGCATCATAAGACCTTTGCCACCTTTGCTACCACCTCCATCATCAAATCTGGATGGGTCTAACCTGATGGGCAACAGGTTGATTGCCTGAAATTGTGGTATGTTTTTGGCTATCATGGAATAGCCGTCAGAACTACACTCATAACGGGTAGGGGGAGACTTCAACTCCTCTTTCGTATCTGTCTGACAGAGGCAACACTTCCTCCAGTCAGTTTTAGTAGCGTAACTCAATGGATTATTGGCAGACATCTTGTGTTATACGGTTAAAGGCCGAGGAGCTATCCTTTCACCAGCCAACCGTACAAAACATCAAAGCACATTGAAATATGGGATGCAACTAGGTTCAAGCATCTGGTGCCCTACACCTAGCTCAATCGTTCATCCAGTGCCAGTTAAGTCCCATGCCATCTGTACATCATCCAGGTAACTGAAGCCCCGTTACCCTTGGCTCGGCTTTCCCGCGCTGGTACATCCTGCCAATTCAGGTGTGGCTATCTAACTACAATACTACAACTAACTTAAACTTCTAGTTGAGATATATACAGGGGCTTATTAGATAGCATTTGGGACACTAAAGTATACTACAAACTACATTGAGTACACCACTACAACAGTTAGTAAACTACAGCTCTTTGAAAATTTAGGGTTATTGCCGGCTGCTCCTACCTGTGATAGCAGGCCTTTTGTACCTGTACCGAATAACTCCGGTTGTTTTTCCTTGCGTCCTTTTTCTGAAGAGGAAGTGCTTGAAGAACTTTTTAGCATTGACCCTAAGCAATCCACTGGGGCGGATAAATTGGACCCAAGCCTCTTATTGCTGGCTTCACCTTTGATTGCTATTATCCTGACACACATTTTTAACTTAACCCTGTTGACCGATTCGATTCCTGTCTTCTGGAAAACGGCTTTTGTTCTTCCCTTACATAAAGGTGGTTCTTCAGATGTTCTGAATAACTATCGACCAATTTCAAAGCTGCCGTGCTTGGCTAAGGTTTTAGAGACTAAATCAATAATCAAGTTAGAGCATTTTTATCAGACCATGCTATCTTGAATGTGTTTCAGTCAGGCTTCAGACCAGGTCATAGTACTGTATTAGCTGCAGCCAGGGTATTAAATGATATTATTTCTGCCTTGGACAATAAGCAAGACTGTGCTGCCCTTTTTTATTGACCTATCAAAAGGCGTTTGATACAGTTGACCATTTTAAACTCATAGAGCGGCTAAGTGCAATTGGGTTTGATATTAAATCTCTGAATTGGTTTAAAGATTATCTATCTGGTAGGTGTCAAGCTGTTGTGGCGATGGCTATCAATCCAACTTTATCTTAGCAAGGGGTTCCACAGGGATCAATTTTGGGGCCCTTGCTGTTTGCACTTTTATTAATGAGTTCGGTTGCTAATTTTCTCAATAGTAAAATCCACCTCCATGCAGATGATACAGTCATCTACTCAGCTGCCCCTTCTGCTGATTTGGCTCTTAAAAATTTGCAGTCAGATTTCCAAATCTTCCAGAAGGATCTTTTAGACCTTAAACTAATTTTAAACTCTGAAAAAACTAAATTCATGCTATTCTCTCATAAACCAGCTGCTAGGTTCCATAATGGTAGCATCACGACAGTAAATGGAATCCAAATCGAAAGAGTTCCTTACTACAAATACCTTGGCATTTGGGTGGATGACAATCTTAATTTTAAGAAGCATACTGATGAGCTGGTCAAGAATTTGAAGCCAAAATTGGCTATGCTGTACAGGAATAAAGCCTGCTTTCCGAGGAGTTGCAGAAGACAGATTGTTCAAGCAACTATTCTCTCTAGAATAGATTATGGTGATGTAATTTATATGCACGCTGCACCCTCCTTGCTGAAGTCACTTGACGCAGTGTACCATGCTGCATTAAGGTTCATAACTGGAGATGGCTTCCGAACACATCACTGTACACTTTATTTTAACGCTGGTTGGTCTTCACTGGCCATGAGAAGGGAGCAACATTGTTGCCTTTTTTATATACAAGGCATTGTTGGGTAAACTGCCTGGATATCTGACCAGTTTGCTTAACGTGCGAAGGGGGGAATACGGTCTCGCCTCTTGACTTTTTGGTTTTAGATGTCCCAAGAGTGCGTACTGAACTGGGTGAAACTGCTTTTATGTATTATGCTCCTCAGAAGTGGAATAGGATTCAACAGTTTTTAAAGTTGGAAAGTCTTATTTCAATTGATTGTTTTAAATGTCTTTTATTGGCTGCTACAAAGCAGGAATGTACATGTGTAATGTAGTCATTGTTTTTATTCATTGTACTTGGTGTTTTCTGTTTTTTGCTACTGGGCTCCGTTGCAAAAGAGAGCTTGCTCTCAATCAGACTCCCAGTATAAATAAATAAAATAAATAAATAAATAATAAACTACAGCTAGTACACTACAAGCCAACACTGAACCCCATGCTGAGTCTCACAGCAGTGATGCCACCAGTGTGCCCTCACTCTTATAAAATAATACAAACCAATAGAGCTTGACCACAGCATTTCAATGAATGATCATGGATGTTGCCCTTCAACTTAATGCAATATCTGTGATTGGACAGCTTCCGAAAACGCTAATTTTGAGTCATGTAATAGCCGCCATCTTGAAAACTGGCGGCGATATTGGAATTCACTTGACACCACTGAGTTCTTCCAGTCAGAATACATTCATTTTGATGTTTGGATCATTAACACATTTCTGTTTATTCAAGTTCTACTTCGAAAACCATTTTTTTGCATTTGACGAGGCGGCCACCTTGAAAACTGGCGGCCATCTTTGATTTCAGCTGGATAACGTACTTTTCTTAAAAAGAACATCCTGGACATCATTTGTGCCAAATTTGGTGCTTGTATCACCAAGTGAAAGATTCTTATGGAATATTGACTTAATCTGCCCCACTATTAACCCCTTTGAGCAGAAGCCAAATCTGTCTAATTATGTGTTACCTTATTTAAGGCTTTATAATTCAAGATTGCAGCTTCACAGAGAGGAAGGGAATCGCTCAACTGAGTCAAGACATTTGAAGCATTTAGAATTGAATATTATTAGGGGCCGGGCAGCCCAAGCTGCCAGGACCCTATTGTTATCCTGCATGTTCTTCTTTCTTCTTTCTTCTTCTTCCGAGGAAATCCTACTTCCCATGCGCGAAAAATCACCAAACTTTGCATAAAGGTTCAGTCCCATGCCAGATTGCCTCAACTGCAAAAACAGGCCAATAGTCCTGATGGTGGCGCTACAGCAAGCCTCTAAGGTTCAAATCAACCAAATCAACCATATGTGCTACAGATCTGCAACTTTCATCAAAATGTAGCCCCAATACTGAAGAAACTTTTGTACATTTAAACCTTTTGCAAATTAGGAAGTCCATCACTGTTTTTTTCAAAAACTGTAAAACTTATTAAACCCATCTCCTCCCACAATTTTTGTTCAATTGACACCAAACTTGCAGCAGAGCACCTTCTGTCCTACACAAATGATCCACACATATTTTTGATTTATCAAAAATTGAGCCAACAGTGCATCAAAACGTTTGACTATAAACGGTATTGTAAACATATACTTGCCAAATACATTTTCAATGTTCATTAAAAAAAATGACAAAATTTTGGAGTCACGGTGGATGATGTTTGGAAATAATCAGAATTTTACCTCAAAAACTGAATTTTTTACGGCATTTTGAATTTCACTCTCGTGAACAATTGGAGTCAATGCAAAAATGGCATTTTTAAACATCAGTTTTTCACCTATGGAGCCAATAAATCATTGTTAAAAACAAATGAGCAACATCTCCATGCTGTCTTGATGCAATTTGTGTATTTTCGGATTTTTGTCTTAATAACTGAATTTTTGACAGCCGTTGGAAATCTGCCTTTACACGCTGTCATTACAGCTGTAGAATTCCTATAATGAGCAGGGCTGCCAACTCTCACGCATTCAGCGTGAGATTTAGTGCTTCATTCACGTTCCAGTGCCGTAGTCAGCAATTATTCAATCAATGCAATGCGTATGTTTCACGATCGTTCAAATTGTTTAAATGAAATAAGGCAATTTGAAACGTTTTTTTGCAATTCCGTTGCTTTCAACCCCTGAGTTAAAAAAAGCGCGAGAAGTCAGGAGACATAATTGATTTCCCTGTTACTAGAGGTGAAATCCACCACGCATGTGAAACTGATGACCCTCCATGCACAAGGTCTTCAATTCCACCTGAGAATCTCTTACAAACGCGCTGATTGAATAATTGCCGACAAACAGCACGGGAACCTGAATGTGCCACTTAAACTCAGGCCGAATGCGTGAAAGTTGGCAACCTTGAATGAGCTAGAAGAAGTTTTGAACATATATACCGCAGAGTTGTCTCTTGCTAATTAGCTCAAAGAGATACAGCATAGTCTCTTGTGCCAGAAATTGTGAATTCAAGCCTCAACTGATGTAAAATGCACATTAGAATGCCCCCTTTTTTTCATCTTCCTACACTCTGCTTGTTGCTCAGAATTGCCTAATTTCATTTTATTTTCATGATTTTGGTAGAGAAAAAGGGCTGCAAACATAAAAAATCTTCAAGAAAATTCAACATTGAAATTGTAAAAAAAAAAAATAAGACTGAGAATTGAAAAATGGCTGGGGGTTAAAACTATACATTTCTGGGATCACAACATCCTTGATCACAAGTACAATTCAGCTAAGCATTAAATTCCAGATTACCGACTCTCTAAGAGCCAAATAAGACAACTCTCCAGGTGGCTCCCCAAAATCTAACTTTTGACGCATGAAATTAAAAATGAATTTATGATTTTTCTGGTTGAATTTAGCATGATTTTATCAATATAGGTGCAACTGGACATCAATGGTCACCAGTAACCTCTCCAAAGACAAAACATGCCTTTTCTCCATGAAAAAGTTTAGAATTTTGTCCATTTTTCTTCAGAGTCCCACAATCTAGCACACATACTCTTTAAAGCAACTGCTGATATTACGGTCAGATCATTCATCCTGCAATGAAAAGCTAACTTCTGAGCTCGCGACCTAACATAAACACTTTACACACTAGGGTTTTTCCTGGCTCAGAATGAGCTGGTGGTGGTACTCGGTCATAGGCTCCTGCCCACACTTGAGCGGGGGGGTGGGGGTAGTAGGAGGTGTTGATGCTTTCTATTTGGTTGAGCGAGGGGGGGGGGGGGAATGCTTCTCATTTAGTTGAGCGGGGGTAGATGCTTTTAATTTTCTTGAGCTGGGGGGGATTACATACTTCTTATTTTGTTTAGCGGGAGGGAGGGCTGCACATGCTTTTTTTTTTTTCCACGGGAGCATGGCGCATGGCACCAATATTGCGCAAATTCTGCTTTTTTTTTTTTGCACACAAATGCGATACAGAAAATTGCATTGGGAGCTGGTGGCAGTAAGAAATTAGGCGGTGGCGGCCGCCACCAAATTCTCAATGCAGGAAAAACCCTGCTTATAAGGAACAAGTATAACTCTTCAACTCAGTAACATCTGAAATATACCTTATAACAACAGAACGGACATTCCACTATCAGGAAAAATCAAAAATGCCACCACATGCAGTAGTTATTATCAGCAAAGACTAACGGTTACTCTTGCTAACCAAAGTGGCAAACAAGCTCTGTGATCATCATGGCTATGGTAAACCGAGAATAAAAAACAGCTAGCCAGCTCAGCATAAGTAAGAAATATAAAATTGCACTTACTTATAAAATGAAAAAAAAACCTTTGTTCATTGAATCCCTCCTCCAGAAACAGAGATGTATCGCATAGAAGGAACCCTCCAGTCCTGTTTCATTTAAAGCTCAAAAATGCAACTGGTTTTGTGATTTTTTCAGTCACAAGAGATCACTTTTTTGAACTGCTGGATAGATACTATGGGCAAGTATATTGAGCAGCTTGCACACCAGGCTTAGCTGAGGAGTTTAATTCATGCAACTCATGAAAGATAGGGATGGGACTGAACTTGTCCATATTCTAAACCGTGTTCGAGCTTGGCTTACTAGTGAATATTCAATAACTGATCTGGGTGTGTCATCTAGTGATAGAATAGTTTAACTGCGTTCATAAATAGAGCAGCTCCATGTCCGCTGGCATCTACATCGGCACAGAGGGGTTAAGGATTATTGTAAATAACATCAACCAAAATTAAACCAAGTATTAAATTCCACTTATTTAAGTTTTATCTTAGTGTTTGGGAACTGTATTGAGCCATTAAATCACTTCCACTTTCACTAGGGTAAAAAAATGAGGTATAATGCACATGCAATATCCCTTTGTCTTCCAACATCATGAAGACAGAAAACAAGTGCCAGTTCAAAAGAGGCAGATGATTATAGACCTTCATAAATCTGGTAATGGCTACAAGAAGATTCACAAATGGTTTAATATGCCCCTGAGTGCTGTCAGGGCAATTTTTTTAAAAATTCCAAAGATACGGAACTGTTGAAAACCTCAATGGAAGATGACGCAACTCTATTTTGCCCCACAGGATACTGAGAAGGATGGCGAAAGAAGCAACAAAATCCCCAAGAATCATTGTGAAGGAATCACAGGCCTTGGTGGCATCTTGGGGTCACCAGGTCTCAAAAATCACCATCAGACGCCACCTCCACAAAAACAGGCTATTTGGAAGGGCAGCCAGAAGAAAGCCTTTTCTGACCAAAAGACACAGAAGCAAGTGCTTCCAAACGTCATTTAAATTATGACAACAACAAGGTGCTTTGGTCAGAAGAGACCAAAATTGCACGTTTCAGTCAGAAACAGCATCAGCATGTTTGGCGTCAAAAAAAGAGAGATGCATAAAAGGAAAAGCATCTTATACTCACGGTGAAATATGACGGTGAGGCTGTTTTAATTCAAGAAATCCAGGGGTTCTGGAGAAGATTAATGGCATAATGAATTCAACCAACAATCAGGATATTTTGGCTGACAATCTGGTTGCCTCCACCTGAAGGCTGGGGCGTGGTCAAAGGTGGACTTTCCAACAAGACAACGTCCAAAAGCATACCTCAAGATCCACACAGAAATGGTTCTGTGACAACATAATCAACATTCTGTAATGGCCATTTCAGTCACCAAACCTCAATCCAATTGAAAACTTGTGGGCTGAGCGGAAGAGAGCAGTTGATAAACTCAAACCCAAGAATGTGAAGGATCTTGAAAGGATCTTCTCAGAGGGATGGTCCAAAGCCCCCCCAAATGTGTGCCTTAACATTGCCAGAAATTACAAGAGAAGACTCTCTTCTTCAAGCTGGAGGTGGTAGCACTAAGTACTAAAAGAAGGGTGCCAATTATACTCAGATTTTGATTTTGTTGAAATTTATTTTGTATTAAATGATTATGATTTTTGGTTGTTTATATCGATACATTAATAAAGTTAAGTATTTTGCACATGTTGGTATATTCCATTTCCCTATAATTATACTGTTAATTCTTTCTTTTTTTGTACTGTTTGTGCATTGCCAGTCAGGGGTGTCAGTATGTATGTTTGTTATGTATGTATACATGTGTATAAGTAACGTATTGCACATGCATAGGAATGTTAATCCGTCACTGATGCCAGCTAGGCTAACCACATAAACTGAAACATAAATTAGTTCGCTGCACATGCTTACACTGTGTAATGATCAAATGTGCAGGGAACTTCCGAGATTCCAGAATGATAACAGGAGCAACATCCTCATTACAGTGACGGTAATACAAGCCATATCGCAAGTATCCCCTCAAAATAATGAATACAAAAGACAACTTACGTTTCACTCACGCATACTTTGTAGAAAAGAAACTAACAATGGGAGGGAAAATAAAATGGAACATAAACAAATCTCCCATTGCAAGACAAACAACACAGAAAGGTAGGAGGAGCGCCCAGTCTAACAGCTTAAAATGAGAGGGAATTTAGTACAACATAACTTAAGTTATGATCATTCCATATCACCGTCACACTCGTGCCTGCCAAACCATTCCTCAGCTTCCCGTTGGCTAGACTTTTTCAAGGGATGGAAAGATGGCGACTGTCAGTTTTTTGGGGTTTTTTTTTTCAGTTTGAGTGCATTCTCATTATCTGAAGCGTTGATTTTGTATGAAATCTTTCTAACAATATAACCATGCAAAACATTAAGCATCTTATTTTCATACTGTCTGCACTGCATTGCCAGTCAAAGTAAGTGTAGAAATTTCTGCTTTCTGTTATTTTGTGGATTTTCCATACTATCCCATCTTTTCAAGAGTCACCCACATGGAAGGAACCTATATAAACGCATAGGTTTTAATACAGGGCCAGATATAGGTTTCACATATATGCGACATACATAAAATTGGCCGTTTTCATATATTATAGGTACATATAGGTACATATATGTACCTATATGCACTTATATGTACATATATGTACCTGTAATATCTGAAAACGGCCAATTAAAAGTTCTGCCTTTTTTTTTTATTTGGCATTTCCAATCCCACCCGAATGTGGGATATCCAACAGGGGAACTGCAAGTCTCACTGCGCACACACGGAAGTGAAGTACGCGCAGTGCATAACGAGAAGAGTTGTATGTCTCCATCATGCCTTCGGTAAGTACAACCATTGCGGAACCCGATGATTCTCGGCTTATTTTGAACCAGAAGATGTACCTGGCGCGGTTTTCGCTCGCCCTTCGAAGCAGCCATTGTCACAGAATTGAAGAGATTACTGTAACGTCGAAACGCAAATTTAAGTGGCAAGAAGTAGGACCTGGTACAGAGGTAAGGTAGCTACGTGGTAATAACAAGTAACAGAGGCAGCCTTGTTATTGATGACACACCGGGTTGCTAGGACATGCTCTGCATATGCATTTGCGATATTGAACATCCCCCCCCAAAATACACTATTTTGTGTACACTATTAAAATCGTTATGGCAAATAAAAATCCAAGACACGAAGAGGTTGGATATGGAGCTCTTTCGCTCAGATCGTTGGGGATATAACTCCGAACATTATTATTTGACATAATTTGGATCTATTGAGTTATTTATCGATTCGCGTCAGCACATTTTTCCCTTTCCCTCCCCAGTCATTGTCACGGTTGATATTCCCGATCAGACAACAAATATTCAGGCGGACGTAAAAGGGTATTTCATTCTTTGTAAAACGATATTTGGTTTACCCAGTCAGTGTTTTCTTATACGATGTGAAATTTTGAAAAAGCCTTTGCGATGACGGTGGGTGAAAAAAAAAAACTCAAGAGCGGCTGTCGATTATCCATTCATGAAGTTATATCCTCGAAAAATGCTTTCTATAGGTAGTTTCACCGCAACGTATATAATTTCATAAAATTGAAACGCCAAAAAGTCGATATGCACTGTCAGCGATTGCCCTGCACCGCTACTGTCAACTCATTGTGTTCGTATGGATAGCAGCACTGACATTGTAAAACAACGCTTTTACTTACTGTGTGAATCGGCGACATATGAGGCTGTTGTTGGGCATTCTTCTCTCAGGATTTTTCACCTTGGTAGTTTTTAAGAACTGGGTTTGACTGGAAAAATCGTCGATGTGTTTACCATACGTTTTCCTCCAGCCTCAAAACGGCTGCTGCAGACTCGGAGTGCTGAAGTGGGCTTGAACTTGCTGAATTCTGTTATTTCTAGCCCGTCCGGAATTGTTTATCCACTTATTTCTAAGCTTAGCGTCTTTGGGGAAAAACGTAGAACCTGAAATGTCGATCCCTGACCTGACGGTTGTAGCATCCAAGCTCGCAACAAGTAATGACCGAGGCTTTCTTTCGTATTGAAGCGTATCTGTCAGTCACTCGCTGACATACAGTCCCTATAATACATTGCGCGGATAAAATTCTAGTATGGCTGCTTTGCAGTTCCCCTATTAGGAAATTATGCACAAGTTCTTAGTCTTATTAGCATGTGCGACCCCCTGTAGACAAGTCAGAAGCGTGTACACAGCCCACGATTCTAGGCAATTCCTGCTATATATTAACTAGTCTGCGCTTCGCAAGCTCAGAACGAGAGCAGGGGTTAGTCGAATGTAAGTAAGGTCAGAATCTCATATATGAGCGCCCGTCTAGCCAACAGGACATGCCTGAGGGAAGTCTAATCTACATAACCCTTCCCAGCAGGCCCTTCGCAATTTGCATCCCTGTAGCACATTGGCCAATTTCACGCTACTTCTGAAAAGAGCTTCCGACTGTTGCTGGTTGATACAAGGCGGAGATTAAAACCTATATTTTTATATAGGTTCTTTCCCTGTGGGAATTTAAGAATCCTTGTTATTTCATCCCTGTAGGAAAAAGTCTGGGACCATTAGTTGCTATACAAGCATCTCAAATAAAAGACAAGTGTCTGTTCATTAAAACTGTGAACAGAAATATAGACTTTGTCTTCAAATTCATTAACCACAGTGAAATGCTCAAATAGATGTAGGGATGAAAATGATTTTTGAAAGGCAAGGCATGTTTACTTGAATGTATGTTCTTCTGTGTAGTTTTATTTTGTTATTTTTGTTTTATTTTGCTACATTTAGACTAAGGACCTCTGAGCCTTATTCATCTAGAAACTGCATTACAGACAAGATAGAAAACATTGCATTTGGTGGATGTAACAGTGTAGTGCATAACCTTTCAGTGGATGTCTATGAGCTGTAATGATGTGAATCCAATTTTATCTAATGTGGTGAATCTGGCAGTGACTTAAACTTGAAAAAATGCTTAATTGATTAAATGAACATAATCAAACCATTTTGTTTTTATACATTTCCTTCTCTTCCACAATACACAACTCAATCTTCATAGAATGGAAATAAGTATGGTCAAGAAAGAAATGATGACCTTGTTATTGTCAATGTTTCAGGGAAAAAATGTAACAAATAGTATTAGATATTTGTGTTGATATCATAGCTTTTTGTCTCCTCTCACTTGCCATAGTTAATAATGACTGGTTTACACATAACATGCCGTTGTCACATGTCAACGTGTATTTAGGATCAAATGTGATGCCAATTTCACATGTTCGCATGCAGTTAGGGATGTCACGGTACCAAAAATTCAGCAGTCTGTGCCAATACCAGTAAGATTACACGATTCTCGATGCCAATTCGATACCACGGTAAAAAAGGAAGGGAGGATTTTCAAAGATCCCATTTACTTAAACATGAACATCTTTATTAGAAAATTTACAAAATATTAAAATGTAATTTCTATGAACAGACATACAGAACATAACAGAATACAGTACATTCACTTCAGAGTACTTAAGATTCATACTTTCCTGAGGTGTCATTTGTAATGGCTACTTTAACCCTGTCTTCACCAGCTCAAGTTTTTTTTTTTCAAAGTAACATGTAATTTTGGTGTACATATGCAAGAAGATAATATACAAGTGCAACCATATCACATACATGTAGGCTGACTAATCTGTGCAGTGAATAAGCACAACTCAGCAAACTCAGACAGTATTAAGCTTTTAACATCTTCATTTCTAACATTTCTTTAGGCTTAGAACTAGTGCCGCACGATTAATCTAATCACAATTGCAATCGCAATTTCAAACTGTGCAATAGCATAACCGCAAAAAAGGCTGCGATTTAATCTAAACAAACGTGCGTGCCAGTGAACATTACTACCTCTCCTTTAATTGTATGGAGTCTGTTGACATTACGCCCACAAGCTCCTGGGCTTTGTCCGAATTGTCAAAAATTGCGTCCTATACACTAATTCCAAACCACTTTTCTTTAACCAATGTGGAAAATGTCTGAAGATAAAGGAAAGGTGTAAAAGGGAATTCCCACCATTTAGGAAGACGACCGCGCTAATTGGAAAATCGGAATGCACTTAAAGCAGGCAACGTGATAGAGTCCCCTGCCCATCACACACGTTTCTTTACGCAATGAATAGTCGCCGCTTTAAATACTGCTGCTGCGCTGAATTGTGGAATGGCGTGATCTCCTTTCTTTTCGAAAAGGATGCTTCGTGTACCCTATGTTAAAGGACGTAAATTAGGAAGCACTGAGACTCCTTTCCTCAACATTTAAAGAATTCGAAGGCACTTATCAATGGTTGCCACGTAATATTTTCCGGATCATTTTTTAGGAGTTAGGAACATTCATTGGCAAAAAAACAGACGCAGCTCTGGCCTGTGAGCATGTATGGTCACGTGACTACTTGCTACAGTTTGCAGGTTCGCAGTGACCAACATGAACGCCAAAGAAAAGGTCTACTTTTTCGTGACCTCTTTCTGAATGCAAGTTCAACTGGAACACTCTGAAGTGTATACTGCCCCCATTAGTTCTGGAATAGTCACAGCACCTAAACTTACTGTGCCTCGGTACTTATGGTGCCTCAAAATAATAGGCATCATCGGTGTTTTTTCATTTAAGAATCGAATGGTATCGCAAGTATTGGTTCTTGTGACATCCCTACATGCAATTAATAAGTTATTGCGTGAAATTCTTGTTATTTCTGTAAGGGACTTTGAACTAATATGCAGATATTACCGTGAGAATAAAAGTATGAGCTAGGCATCATGTATGACAGTTGCAAAAGTGAGATATGAGCTATACAATAGGTATGACAAACAGAACCTGCCACTGGGTATATGAGCTATATAGGAGACCTATATGCCCTCTATAAGCACATATATGTACCTGAATTTGGCCTATATGCCGCATATATGCTGCATATATGCGGCATATAGGTTGCATATATGCACATATATGTTCATATAGATTCTTTCCATGTGGGCACAGTTGTATTTTTGCTGCTCTTCCGGTGATAATGTCAATAATTGTGGAGCCAACTTGATATGATATGATGATAGGTTCATTGAGTTCACCAGACTGCCTCAATCACTTGTCTTATCGGGTGCCCAGAGTCATGATTTCTTGAGCAGAAATGGGTTCCAAACAATGCACCTCTCAGAAGAATAGCTGCAAATGGTGATTCACTATCCTCCTGGTCTCCTGTCACATCAGGAGTTCCACAAGGATCAATTTTAGGTTCTTTAATGTTTCTGCTGTACATCAATGACATGCCAGACTGCGCAAGTCCTGAGACACAGGTTGCTTTGTTCACGGATGATTCAAAATGCATAAGAGAAATCCGAAGTGTGCTAGGCTGTTCACAATTGCAGTGGGACCTTGAAAACATCTTAGATTAGAGCCGCAAATAGGACATGAGATTCAACGCCGCCAAATGTAAACTTTTGAGCGTCACTAGGAAGCAATCCCCCGTTCTTCACCAGTACATAATGAATGGAAATATAATTGAAAAATTTGACTGCATGCGCGATCTCGGAGTTGTGGTATCGTCAAACTTATCGTGGGACGCACATGTAAATATATTGGTCAGCAAAGCAAACCGTATGCTAGAACTGATTCAAAGAACTTGTGGTCACACATGTTCAATTCAAACAAAACGAAAACTGTATACTTCACTCATAAGACCACTTTTGGAATACTCTACCCAATCTTGGGCTGTATCATCAAAAAAATCTCTCATTCACATTGAAGGTGTGCAAAGGAGAGCGACCAAGTATATTCTTGGTTACAATGATTGTGATGGAAGCGATTATAAAGCCCGTCTAATGAAGCTCAAACTATTACCCCTTGGCTATAGGCCTGACATAATGGATTGTGTACTTTTGTGCAAATGTCTGAGGGGTGAATATGACATTGCCTATAAGCACTTTGTCTCACTTCAAACAGATGATACATTTTTAATGAAAATTCCTAAATTTAAGACAGAAACTTTCCGATATTCATATTTTAACAAAAAATATTTTACCTGTGGAACGCCACTCATCTCTATCAACCTTCTGACACCACAGCTGCTTTTAAATCCAAGTTATTTAATTACTATTCAGGAAAGTTTTACAATAATTTTTCTCCCAGTAACTCTTGTACATGGGTTGGCAAGTGTCATTGTGCACGCTGCCGTATAATATAATTCAATTCTTGGCCACTTTTTACTCTGTACTCACTAATGTACTTGTTCAGCTCTAATTGCCTTTATGTTTTTGCAACTTTCTGTATACACTTCTGCTTTTAAGTGTCTTTATGTTTTTGCAACTTTCTGTATATGTTTCTGGAGGATCACTGACTATAGGTGCCTTGCCACCTGTGTGATCTCATCCTGACTGTTGTTGTCAAAGTTTAAAAAATAAATAATAAATAAAACTATGATCTGAAGAAATGCTGTATTCTCTTGGAAGCCATCATGGATGCAAACTTTAGCGCACTGGTATTATCGCATGATGACCTAAGGTGAATAATATAAAGATTCCTGTGTCAGTCACTCCAATGGATATTTACATTCTGTAAGTTTGAAATTCAGGAACATCTGTCATTGTTGAAGAGATGGAGAAAAATGCATGAGTGAGGCTGTTTCTACCTTCGTGCAGCCTTTGAAAACACCCTTATTCCCAATACGCTGAATAATCCCACTGTTGAATTTTTCACATAAAAACTGCAGCCACATATTACCCAAACAATATTATTTTCTTTCTCTCAGATGATCAGGGGAATAGAATCAATCCCAGTTGAATTTTTAAATGCCACACACTTCATCAGGCTACCCCTGTCGCTGATGTTTTTCTTTTGTTTTACAATCACATGGTTACGCTACCTAAAGCTCCCACGGGGATCCTTCAAAAAAGAAATAAAAGTGTTTGGCCAGGGAGCAATTCAAGCTTGGAAAAAAATTATGTCTTCTCTGCACCAAATTGCATCTAAGATACTTGGGGGGCAGTAAACTTCACATTAGATCACAAATTTGAAAGCAGTGCTCGTGGCTGCTAAGGTTCTTTTCTTGACTTTGGCTCCAAGCCTGATGCAACCAACTTATTGTCGCATGAGTTAAAGGTCACATTGACATTTTCCCTCAAAATTATTGGCATTTTTATTTAACAGCATGCATTACAAGGCCAACAATGTGTGGATACTCCTCGCACTGAGGTTATTTTTCAAGCTTCATATTCGTTTTATCAATTCAACTGAAGAAAAATCCTGGTGACACTCTAGATGATTGTACATTTCCAAGAAAAATTCCCAGCCACCAACCAGTGCATGATTCCAGCAGAGGACGTACTGCCCTAAGTTCATCACTCAGTACTGTAAGACACAAAGGCCAGACGCCAAGTGCCCACAGAAAATGAAAAAATGAGGAAAACATGCAAGATTTTGATAAAAAATTGACATCTTGCATGTTTTCTTCATGGTAAAGTTAATTTTCTGTGGGTACTTGGCAGCTGGCCTTTATGTCTTACAGTACTGAGTGATTAACTTAGGGCAGTGCTTCCTCTGCTGGAGTCTTGTAATCATTGATGGCTGGGAATTTTTCCTTTCTGTCATGAACAAGGCACTGCCAGCCAGTACACAATAGCATGAGTCATACTACTTGAGGTGAAATTTTATTAACAAGTATAGCAGTTTCATCCATGGAACCAACTGCTTGTTTGTTCTCTCCTTTTAGTTCTCCTTCTGTCTCGGTCCTTCATCTTTCTCTGAGTCCACTATATGTCCTACATTTCTTTCTCTCCTGTCTCTCTCTCTCCATACCTCACTCTTCTTCAATGTCAAAGTTTGATAAGAACCTTTCCTGTTTCAGCATAAATTTGACCTTATGCTCAAATTGAGGCTCATGCACTGTACATAGAGATCCATGTAGAGTCTTACCAAAGCTGTTTTGGCAGAAATAGAAGAAAGTTCCTGCGGGAATATTCTAATAAATAGTTCAAACCCTTCCTCGAAGAGTGGAGGTAATTATAGCTGCAAAGCGGGGACCAACTCCATGATTTTGGAATGAGATGTTGGAAAAGCCATGGAGTGTATAAAAGTACTTTCTTTACAATCAAATAATTTGTTTATCTGCATCAATTGAAGACCATTTAAAAACCCCTTTGCGCAGAAGCCAAATCTGGCTATTTATGTGTTACCTTATTAAAGGCTTTATAATTCAAGATTGCAGCTTAACAGACAGGAATGGAATGGCTCGACTGAGTCAGGACACTTGAAATATTTAGAATTCCATCATATTTCAGTTTATTTTCATGATTTTGGTAGAGAAAAAGGGCTGCAAACACAAAAAATCTTCATGAAAATTCAGCATTGAAATTGTAAAAAAAAATAATACCAAGAATTGAAAAATTGCTAGGTCTTAAAACTATACATCTCTGGGATCATGAACTCCTTGACCACAAGTCATCTGACAATTGAATTCTAGATCACCTCCTCTCTAGGACCCAAATTAGACAGCTATCCAGGTGGCTTCCCAAACTCTAACATCCCCCAAAATGGTGCACTGTGAAATCATAAAATAATCATATGAAGAGTTTGTTTCCAAAACGCACTATATCCATTTTACTCATTACTGAACACTAACCTTAACTGAAGACTTCAAGCCGGTTTTGGATGTCTTTTTTCCTTTGAAATTGCGTCATTTTCCATTGCGCAACCATGACCGACATCAGGAGAATACAACCCACCTTACTTTTCTGCAGAGGTTTGTATACCATTCTTATTGTCCAATGAATGTCGTATTGTCCAATCAACTCTCTGGAATTGGATAAGAAACTAGTCAATCAAAACATTATTACCGCAGAAGTTTCACGTAGGCATGACCAATAAGTGTGCATTACGCAGATGAGCCTTAGTGAATAATTGAGTGATCGGCTATCAACATGAGTACTTACAAGAATATAAGGGAGTGCTGAATTCGTTGATGGGGGAGTCTATGCGTAAATCCGTGGAAGGGAACTACGCGTTTTTCATATGTGATGACTATAATTGATAGTAGAATGGCATAGTATCAATACCGTGTCAAATTTTTGCTTCAGAAAACTGACTTTTCTTTACTACTAATTAGGATACCATCGGCTCACTGTTGCTGAAGTGGTTGCTACAGAGGACAACGATTTTTTCTGAATCAAGAAATCTTTTTTTTAACTGCTGGATAGATACTATGGGCAAGTATATACGACAATTTACCATAATTTCTCAGCAGTAATAGCGTTTTTCCGGGTGGCAAAAGCCGTAGAGTTCTTAGCGAAACGTTAGTCAAAAATTAGTTTGCTTGCACTACATTAAAAAAAGACTGCAAGCTTTCAGTGTGTTACAGCTGTTACTTTTGCCATTACATTGACACATTTAACTTTATCTTGTACTGTGTCAATTGGAAAGCATATCGATGGAGCCAATTCAATACAGTGACAGCTAGTTCTAAGCCATCAGCTGTGTAGCCAGTTGTGGGTGCTTCTTTACAGCTGGACAAACGCTAGCTAGCATAAGCACTGCCATTTCTCACGGACTCCCATATTTGTGAGTTCAAACTTGAGAAGTTGAGAACGGGAGTAGAATCTTCCAAGAACGCAAGGACACAGTAAGCTGAATCTGCAGTTTGAGACAGTTGCGTTCTTGTCTACTTAACAGTTCAGCGCGAGAATTTATTTGTTCACCTTTATCACCACTACTTTAATATTGTTAAATATTGTTAAAAATAAACAGCTATGTGCTTTTTCCTCGGCGGATGCTGTTGTCGCTGTCACCAGTGAATGCTGTCACCAGAGCTCTGCAGTCACATTAGCTGCAAAAGCCATAGGGCAAAAGCAGGCTACACTTGCCGCCGATAGGCATTGCAAGCTCGGCTCATAACAGTACTTTGTTCGTAGTTGGTTACTAACGCAGGTGGGTGGCTGGTAGATACATCGTATATCACCACAGATGTGTTTTCTGGTTACAAGACCTATGTTTTCAGATTTAATAGTCAACGTTTCTCGTCTCGTTTTACAAAATATCAAGTCATAAACCCCAAACTTATTCATTTAAGACAGACTTTCCTGGCTGGATCTCTTCAGGTCAGTGGGAAGCCGCTCGCGTTCTGCCACCCGGAAGTATCTTGGCCCATATTCTTTGCAAACATTCTGAAATGCCATATTGAGCAGTTTGCACATCAGGCTTAGCTGAGGAGTTTAATTCAGGCAACTTCTGAAAAAAAAAGGAATGGAGTGAACTCATCCATATTCTAAACCGTGTTCAAGCTCGGATTGCTTGTGAATATTCAATATCTGATCCAGGTGTGCCATCTAGTGATAGAATACGGTAACTGCATGCATAAGTTTGCAGCTCCAGGTCTGCAAAAAGGGGTTAAACACAGATGGGCATCAATATGGAAGCGCTCCCTTCTAATTGTATAAAGAATCTAATCAAACACTTTGGTTCACTAAACTTAGTTTTTTTTTTTTTTTTTTTTTTTTTGCATAATACAGTGCTTTATGCCCATACCCCTTGGTATTTGCTGATTAAAAATGCATTTCCAAAGTTTTGAGAGTCTCGGTACTGTCATGGTGACGTTAGGCTGTAAAACAACAGGAAAATAACTAAATTAACCCGACTCTACAATGCAGCATTAGAGTGTTAAAGGTCTGATATCGTGGAAAGTGAGAATTCCTTTGTTTAATTATAACGCATATCAAGGCAAAATACAAAAAAAAAATAAGAGTATCAATACTTTCAGTGCATGGAGAAATGCTCACAGCCCGTATTCAGAAACTGAACGTTAATAACAAGCTGTTTGGACTTCTGTAACTATATGATGTCATAATGACACACTCACTTGCATCAGCCCAACCTCAGTTCAGCTCCCAATCCCAGGTACACCAACCAGTGCTTGACATGCCTATTGAGTGTAAGCTTAATTTACATAGTTAATGCAAGATGGACACTTGAATCCACAATGGCGCTAAACACTAAGCTAACATTTAGTTTGCATAGGCTCAGTCTCGCCCCTTCTCCTCTTGCATATTATTGTCCAGGTAAGTAACCACGACAAAAAAAAAAAAAAAAAAAGTTTCCAGTTTGAACATTAAACATCTTGACATAGTCACAAAAAAAAAAAACTTAGTTTTGTATATGATGTCACAGCACTGTAGCTCACCTGGAGTCACAAAAAAAAAATAGTGCCACAGCACTGTAGCTCACCTGGACATTCACTCCACCAAAGTTTTCCAGTCCTTTTGTTTAAGTCAACCATTGAATGGTATTATTTCAGTTGCCATTAAAACACAAACACGGTTTAACATGGTAATGAAAATATTTTTGAAATAAAAACTTACAGAGTAGAATATAAGCTGGGCACAATTTTTAATTGATAAAAATGTTTTGGAAACAAAAAAAATTTAATCAGAATTATTTACCAAATATTTTCTGTTCCCAGATCCATATATCTAAATGAAAAAGAGTAAGTGATCATGTTTGTAGATCTATTTAAAATAACCTTCAATGCATTGGGGAAAAAAGAAAAAAATGTGACATGTTTGGAAAAGTGTATTTTTTGGATTCATACACTCTCCAGGATCGAAAGAAAGAGGACAGATGGGATGTAGTGTGGTAATAATTTCCAACAGGCATCCAACAGTTTACTTACCAATTAATGCTTCACTGTACCACAAGATATTCTTTCCTGAGGCGTCCCACAACAGCTGGCTTCATAGTGAATTTTAGTCTAGATAGCTCTATATTTTCCTGCAGCAATAATATACTTCTCATACAGTTGAACACTATCAGCATGATCAGTGAAAAAGTGCTTTTATTGGTATTTTCAATAAAAAGGTGTGGCCCAATGGTGAAATGAAGGTCAAAATACATTGCACAGCAAAACCTGTAACATGTGTTCAGCTTTGCTACTTAGCATCTACAAAGGAAATTTCAATATGGCTGCCGCTGTTGCCATATTTGAAATCGAATCAGAACACCTCGAACAAACTTTAATCTCCCTAGCTACAGGAAGGTGTACACAAAGGTTCAGCTCGATCAGTCACACAGTTTCAGAGAAGAAGATTTTTAAACATATTTCTGAAATTAAGGGGCGTGGCCCCATGACAGAGGTCAAATGAAGGTCAAAATGCCATGCACAGCAAAACCAGAGTTAGATATATTGAGTCTTGTTATTAGGCACATACACAGCAAATTTCAGCTGAATCGCTCCAGAAATGAGTGACTAATGAGCCAAAATAGCATTTTCAATATGGCTGCCAAAGCCGCCATAAAATGCGATGCACAGCTAAACCCGTAATATATATGTTCAGTCTAGTATTTGGCACATTGACATCAAATTTCAGCTGAATTGCTCCGGAAATGAGTGACTAATGAGCCAAAATAGCATTTTCAATTTGACGTTGGATCGGAACGCCTCGAACAAATTTTGGTGTCCTCGTGGGTAAGAACATGCATGCCAAGTTTCAGCTTCATTGGCCCAGTATTTTCAGAGAAGAAAATGTTTACAGACGACGACGACGACGGACAAGCAGGCCATGACATAAGCTCATGGAATTCATCCAGGTAAGCTAAAAAGTAGCTAGCTTACTTAATATTTCAGATTTCTGTTAATTGTCCCCACCGGAAGAATTTCCAAAGGGGACTATGAGATGAGCAGCATGTGTATCCGTCCATACCGTCCGTACTTACATACATCCGTCCGTCCGTCCACCAAAAATGTTAACCTTGTACATAATTGATCACTTTATCAACATACTTTACTGCATTTTCATGAAACGTAGATGCAATGATCCTTGGGTCAAATCACACGTTCCCTCTATAGGTGGGGGGTAAAAGGTCATCCAGGGGCCATTTGGGGTCATTGAATAAAAATGGTCAGAATGTCACCGTATCCAAATAGCGCAGTGGATTTTCAAATTTGGACACAATGATTGTTGGGTCAAATCACACGTGACCCCCAACAGTTGTGGGGTCAGAGGTCATGTAGGGGTCATTTAGGGTCATTGATCCAAAATCTACATCATTGGTCACTGTATCCACTACACTGGATTTTCATGAAACTCGGATGAAATGATCCTTGGGTCAAGTCACACGTATGCCCCTACAGGTGGGGGGTCAAAGGTAATCAGCCATATTCAGCGGGGACATATTTTAAACATGGCATAAATCCAAGTTCTCCTTGTATTTAAATTGAATTCCAAGTGTAACAGAAGTTAAACTTGTACGGCTTCGTTGTCTATGTAGCTAAGTGCAACCCTCAAAATTGCTTAGTATACTCGTATTAACTTTTCATAATCATTGTGTAGTTTATCAGCTAGCAAGTAAATTGAATCTGTATTTAGAAACTGTTGCTATTTCAGCCAGAGGAAAGGTACGAGGAACATTGATAGGGACAAAGAGAATGACTGACTGTTTAATTGAATTCAGTTACAGAAGGTCAGCACAGCCATTCACAATAAATGGAAAGTTAGTTAATGTTTCTTACCATACAAATGCTAGCAACAAACCATTATTTGTGTCAGCAACTGAATTCCAAGTGTTGTTGAACTTTTATATTGACTGCGTGTCGTGCTTGTTTGTGAATCTAGCTACCATACTCATAGTTGCTTAGTCTGCAGACGTTACCTTGCCATACTCACAGTGCAGTTTAATATCAGTCACTTGTATTTAGAGACTATTGCTAGTAGCCTTGTGATTTTGACATAATTGCTGTCTCCTGACATGTGGGGCCTCGTGGCTCGGTTTGCTGTCCAATCAGAGCAGAGCTCATTTCACAGAGAGTATGCCCTCTCAGAGCAGCCTGTTTTGAGAGGCTTCGGAATGACTGGAATCATATTGCCCAAATATCACAAATTGATTGATTGATTTATTTATTTGACAAAGAGCTCATAAACCTCCATTTTGGACATCCAAGAATATTGCAAATTGAAAAAAAAATGCATAATAGGGGACATTAGTACATGAGAAAAACATATTTCTTAGACTGAAAGGCACTACTTCATGAAGCCACATGGGCTGTGGATTTGACAGCAATTATTGCACAAACATTCAAGACAAACCATTAAGAAAAATATTCCCTAAGCGCAAGAAAAACATAATGCAAATTTAGAGGCCTGATAGTTTGCTGAAGCATACCATAGAAAAACATGCTCTCTCTCTCTCTCTCTCTCACCACACAGAGAGTCACCCACAGAGAGGTATTCCTGCTTTTGCCGACCTGTCAGCAATGCAGTACATATGGAGACATTCAAAGTAATTGTAAATTACATATGCAATTTAACTCAATAAAAGATTTTGTTCACACAGACACTTGGGGACGAGTCCCATCCAGGTCCAAAAAATTAAGGTGGAAAAAGCAACCAAAGCCACGTGTCTGGCATCGGAAAATGTGCACAGAGTATACATGGGGATTAAAGGTATTATGGTAAACAAAATTATTTCCATTACCCAATGCATAATTTAGCGCACATTCTATGTGACTTGTCAACAGTAATTAAATGTTATTTCCTAGCCTAAGAACTTATTATGTTTCTTTCCAAAGTGAAGGGTCAAGTAAGGGCAGGCAATCCATCTAACAGCCTGTGGAGACCTGATAGATGATGGATTTACAATGTTGGGTCACACTTACCACAAAGTACCTGAGGAAGGGGCAGTCTGGGAGTTTTTTTTTTTTTTTGCAACTGCAGTTCAATTTGCTATTGTGATTTCTTCTTTCCACCAAGAGCATACAAGACTTCACATCTGTAGGCCTAATCTGACACCATAGCGATATGCGGTTTCACAAGTAAATAAGTTGGGACAAAAACATGAACTCAGCGGCTACATTAAGGCGTTGATGGAAGAAGCATTAATAGTGCAAAAAATCTGAATACATCAACTGCCAGACAAATGTGCAGACTCCATTGACAAATCAATTTATCATTGCACAAAAATCATTTATCATCGCACAAATATACATATTGGCCTAACTATAGACTCACGTTTTATTGAAAGTGGTGAAATTGTGGAATTTATTTTTTAAAAATTAATTTAAACAATATCTTTGAACCACATGTAGTTTGTAGTTTGCATGTGATTATGCGAACGGAATAATAAATAAATAAATTGATTTTGAAAACAACCAACGTAACACAAAAAACGCATTGCAGGTCATATGATCATTAAATTTCCTACATGGATTGAAGTCCATCGTTTTGCAAATATAAGCGGCCGAGATGACGGAACGTTGCTTCAGTATTTCGAAACACCAACAATAATTTTTAACAGCAGTGACAATGCTGCCTCGTGCAGTTTTTAGCTCTGTGTTCCAGATATTTGATTGCCAGCTCCCATTCCTGTGTCAGGATGGAACCTTTAAAACTCCAAGAATTTCCATAGTTCTCGGGATTTTTTAAAATAATAATAATAGACATCTCCCAACAATAAATGAATGAGAGTAGTTTATTACGCATCTCCTTAAATGGTTAGTATAAATTGTGGGAAGAGCAGCTCCGCATCAGAACTCCGGACCGTTAAAATCTAGATTGAAGTAATGATCTAGAGTGGTGCCGCGGGGGACGATGGCTACAAACGTGCACGTGTAACTACCTGCTACCAAAATCACCCATTAAACTGTCTAATTTGATTCCACACACGGAGCGCAAATGTTCGTAGTCTATTCCCTACGCAGCCTGAGCGGAGGCAGCTCATGTCGTAAATTTGAACAGTGCCTATAAATTTCAAAAAGATAAATATACACTGCAACAGCATTCATTTCACGACAATGGCAGCCGATGAACTGCCCCCAACAAACAGAAGAGTTAGGTCAAAGCAGTATTTTCACGACATTTTTTAACTGAACTCCCCACTCAGAGGTTTATTCAGCTTAATGACGCCCACCCATCCGGCGGTACTTAAAAATAAAGGACACTAAAAGGCGCCGTGATGCCTGCAAGATTACCCTCCGTTATTCTGAAATGAGATTAGTCAGAATAAAAATCCATAACTGCGCGTATTAGACGTTGGACGATCAAAGGCCACGTGATGAAGATTATCTCTTGATTCTTTTCCTCATGCATCCCCAAAAAGCGCACCCTCACATTCGGGATATGACCCAGTGACACCTGCCTCTTCTTACTCGATCATGTTTCCGCTATACGTCTCATTTGCGAGCTTTTTCCGTAGCGTGCATGTCTACCACAAACGCTTCGGATGAACAACGGGAGCGCATCCAAGCTCAGCATCAAACAGTAACGCTTAAGAAAACAAAAGGAACAAACGTCTTCTTTTAATATAGGTCGTGCTTGCTTATGGTGCTTATAACTGAGTGCCGTAACAATAAAAAATGAGTGCACACTTTCATCCACGGACACAGAAAAATAAATCGTTTGCCTTTGAAAGAAAAAAAAAACAGAGTGGTGATATATTTGCACTCTCAAAAGTTGCAGTAGCCAATTCCAAAAATGTGCTAACTCAAACTTCGTAAAATTGAGAAATATCACACATACCTTGATATCGCCTTCGTCTTGATCATACTCATAGTAATCATGGATTGATTCAACTGCGAGGTTTGTGTAAAGACATACGGTATAGACCAGAAAAAGAAATAATCCCCAATGGTTCATTTTATACAGTCTCATAAATCCGAGGCAAATCAGGCTGACAATAATTCCTCCTTCAATTTTGACGCTTCCTAGGTAATTCAGTTTCTCAAGCGCAGATCTCCAGACAAATTAATATTCAAGAAGGTGTCCAGAGCTTTTTTTAAGCGTGGACGCACATGAAAGAGTTTAACTCTTCGTCGTGAAAAGAAATATTCATAAGTTCAGCTTTTCGCGAGTTTCTAGGAGCAAGACTTCCAAAACAGCGCTAGACATCCAGTCGGCAAAAACTTCAGATGGCGTGAAAGTGCACAGACCGAAGAATGGCATGTTTAATGCAATTTCACGGTGTCCCTGGCCTGGCTTCTCCTCCCCCTTCTTGGGTCTGGTCTGAACAGGATTGCTGATACTTACTATTTATACGAGGCAGGAGTTTTGCGGACTAGAAATATGAGTTCGGACACGTGTGTCTACTCTAGGAAATATTTTTTTTCACACATTGCTGCTGTTACACAAACGTCGGACACAATTTGGCTTGAGCTGTGTTGTCGGATCGTTAGGCCTGTGATTGCGGAGGCTGCAACTCAATACATACGTGATACCAGTTAATAAAGCTTGAACATTCAAGAACGTATGTCACCGAACATTAATGAATTACGAACATATCAAGGGTAGTTTTACAGGCACATGAAAGACTAAACTTTAAATATCGGCCAGGGCCACTACGCCACTACGCATACTACTTCAACCTCCCTGCGCAATTAATAGCAATCGGAGTTCAATACTAGGGTGAGCTTTACTGAGAACTACTTGTCGACATCATTCTTGGCCTGCACTGGCTATTTTTCCATTTGCACCAGCAGGTTGTATCATCCACCGCCATGACAGAGCTCATAATAATTAATTAAATTTCAAAAACTCACTTGGCTCAAAGGTTGGATCACGGTTACCCTCCGACATGTCACATAATGAACACACAACAAACCTCTGAATACAAATGACTTAATGCAAACTTTGAACACAGGGAATGCACAACGCACAATTTATGGTGGCTTATTAACGTCTGAATGGTTAAAACTAATGAGAAGGACTGCCTTTGGGCCAGAACCTCTGGGTATGACTGGAGCACTAGATGATGTGATCTTGCCATACTCAAATAATAATAATTTCACAGACCACCAAAGCCAGTACAGAGGGATTTTGTGCTATTGTAATTCCTGTTATGGCATCACATGACCTCTACACAGTTGTCATTTGGATAAACCTGGCCATGCTTCGGTTGATCAATAAATGAGCTGATATGCTTGAGTAGGTTTCCATTTGTCAGTCCACCGATGAAACTGGGTTAATCTTGGCTCAGCCTGGATTAATGTTTAGATTTCTGTTTCCAATATTTCAAAAGATAGATTAAATATTCTATCACAGGTCGGATGTACTTGCAAATACAACAATTTGACAACTGGTTGTGCTTTAATCCCCCACTTTACTCACTTGTCACTGCTGCTGACTAAAAATTCAAGCTTCTCACAACTTAAAGTTATACAGTAAAAAAAAAAAAAAAATCAATAAATTCACCACTGAATAAGAGGCATTGTTGGAAATAATCTTATTCTTGCCTTTATTATTGGGGTAATTCAAAACACACATTAACTGCTTCATGTTACAAAAGTTTTTAAAGAAGACTGTTTCTGGGAGTGTTACATGTTTTTGTGCAGATGAGCTGCAATTCACTACCTTTGTTTAACACCTGCACTGTAAAAAATAAAAGTAAGGCAACCAGCTGCAAAACATTCTTGAGTATGCTCAAGTTCAGTTTGGAAGATTTTTTTGAAAGAATTAGTGTCAGTATCTGACTCTGTCTAGTTTTGTTTTATGTGATTTTTGTATTTGAATTATTATTTTTCATGTTTCAGTGTTTATTTTAGCGGTTTTCTGTATTAGTCCAGTCGTTCCCATTCATTTGCCAAGTGTTTTCTGTTTTCTCTCCTGCATCTGCACCACCCCTTGTTCATTGTCAATTGCTTGTTCCCTAACTTGTGACTAGACCTCCCTGCACGCTTTTCAGCTCCACACACCTGTTACCCATTGATTTGGTCCCCAATTCTCCCTTTTTATACCCCTCTGAGTCATTTGCAAATCGCGAGTTTGCTAGCCAGTATTCCTGAGTTGGCTTTGGCGTACCAACTTCCTGGTTTTCTGATCATTGGATTGTTAATTGATTACGGCTCTAGATTTACCCTTCTGTGCTGCATTTTTCAACACTTGTGTTCAACCGGGCCTGTAGGACTATGATTTTTAATGAAGTCACCGAACTGGATTCCTGTCTGCATGAGTTCAGTCTCTGTTCCCTGAATTAGGTACTTGAAGTTTAGCCAACTCAGTAGTGCTTTACTGCTGGTTGCCTTACTTTTCTGTGTCAACTTTTTATTTTTACACTATGTGGAGCAATACCCAATCTTTTTTTTTGTAAATGTATTTGTATTTATAATATACATCTGATATTGAGTACCCATCAGTAGTGAGCAAACAGCAACTAATCCGCTTCTGTGTAAGAAACAGGTGAACGAACCATAGCTGGAAGTATGCTCACAATTCATTGTTAAAGGGAAAGTGCTTTCCCCCTTCAACTGTATCAGAGCACTAGGCTATGTCTGACAACTTGCAGTACAAAATTATCGAAGATATTGGAATTAAATAAGGGCATCACTCACTATAAGAGCAAGTGGTTTGATCAGCTCATGTGGAACTTCATGACAGTATGACTTATTGAACCTCTAACAGCCAAGCAGGGGCATAATGTTGGTTAGAACATGGGGGCGAGGGGTAGAGATACATTGTGAACACATCAAGTAAAAAATTGACATTTCATTAGGCTACATTTTGTGATTTTGAGATAAAGGCTGTTAAAGTTGGGAACTTTGCATGTGATCTATGATAGCAGTTTACTTCTCCCACAATTCTATTCAAACTAATTGGTGAATCACATAAATTTTTTGACATCAAATTCTTCATAGGTGCATTCAAAAAACTATAGGAAAAAAAAAAAAAAGTCCAAGTGTCACGAAATGTAAACGTTTTCTTGATGCATTCACAAATGCTGTTACACCTATGTGATTGGGGGTCTCAGCAGCATGTTTGTGACAGTGGGGCAGGGGCTTGGGGTGCTGCGATAATCCCCCCATAAATTATGCCCTTGCAGCCAAGGACATTCTACTTATCTTGGTAGTTCTTAGTTGGTGGTCACTGCTTGTCTGTGACTCTAGAAGGTCTATGGTCAGTGAGTTTCCTGAAAGAATTAACAAAATTTTAATGAGGAATGAAAACTTACCCCATTATTATGAAAGTAATTAGATGCAAACATGTCATCTTCTGTCTGCTTATGCGGTCCATAAGTCATTCCTCCATCATTTGGGTAAAAAATGGCACACATTGGTTGGTATCTGCACTACTAGATGAAACTACATTGCATTGCATTTCTCAGTATTACAGATTATTTTTCTTTTGCGTCAGCAGTCAGTTTAGAAATTCAGAACATGCTGTCCTTAAAATTTTGAATGCAGCAGTGTAGTGTTATCTGCAAGAAGGGCCAACAGTGTGACATATCATCAAGGCACAAGTCAGAGCCCTGTGGCTTTCTGAAACATGCCATCCAATCAGACTTCCGCCTGTAGAAAGTGAACACCCATACTAACAGATGTGTTCTGCTGATTTTACTGCCTCATTGGCATTGTGGTCCTATGTGTCATGCGTCAAGGCTACCACCTGAAAGTTGTCAGGGTGTGGGAAGTTCTGTTTATTATGTTTGATTGCTCAAGTAATCTCCAGCAAAATTATATCAGAACAAGCATATGTCAAGAATTATTTTGGCGAAATGAGTCATCACATTGCGGGTGGTGCATTTACAAACTTGGAGGCGCTTCCATTTGTGTGGAATATGTAGCTCAGGCAAGTCCAATCCAAGAGTAAATTTGGCAGTAAGGTTTTTGTGGCAGCCAATGACTCAAACGGGAGTGTGCTCATCCATAAAATGGTTTGAGCCTTTATTTAAATTCACTCAGTTGGCTGACCAGCCTCTTACTGCCACAGAAGGTTGTGTTCCCACCTCAGCAAACAACAGACGCAAACAAACAGGCAGGGTTTTGTCACGTGTTGTTAAACATAAGGGCAGCAGTTACTGCGGATGTACAGGGACGCAGTCGCACAGGAATGTGTACGAGTGTTCTAGTATGATCCGAAACCATTGAAGCCAGACCCTTATATTCCCTTTTCTGTAGATGTGTGCACAGCTTGGGCTCCTTTATAAAGTAATTACCCTGATGGAAATTCACACTGCAGTGAAAGGTGCCATGCAAGATAGCCTACATCCTCTTTGTTTCAAAACGAGTGGCCCCTGCTAAAGATGGAATTTGTGGCATCTCCTCAGCTTTAAAAACAACTTGGGTCATCCTGGTTTCACTGTGGATGAGAGTGAGGGTTGAAGGAAAAATTGATGTGGGGGGTGAGTGGCTTTCTCCTGTGCCACAATCACCTGTCAGAGTACTCTAATTCACACTTGCATTAATTCAAAAAAGCAGGTAATATAAAGTAGACTCACCTGCTGATTTGAAATTATGCAGAAAGAGAAAGAAGGGTAAGAAAAACAAATTAGTTTGCATGAAATCCTTTTTTAGCAGACTTAATGATTTGACAATACATACAGCAGGGTAAATAAGTATTGAATGCGTCAACATTTTTCTCAGTCAATAAATTTTTTATTTTTTTTTCTTTTTTAAAATTTGGCATCTCCAATCTCACCCGAATCTGGAATGCCCAATTGAGGAACTATGTACAAGGCTTGCTCGTATGCGACCCCTTGTTACCAATTCAGGAGAGAGGGACGGTGCACGGCTCTCCTCCGAAGCACGTGCCCATCAATACTGCTTCTTTACACTCATTGGTTGAATCCTCGCAAGTTCAGAACGAGGGCGGAGGATACCCGAACATGAACAAGCTTAGAATCTTCCTGACGAGCGCCCGGCTGGCCAACAGGAGGCGCTTGAGCAACGAACAAAGCAACCATTTTATATTTCCCTTCCCAGCAGCCCCTTCCCAATTTTCATCCCTGTAGCGCAATGGCCAACTATGCGCCACTTCTGAAAAAGCTGCCGACCACTGCCAGTTGGTACAACCGGGGCTCAAACCCGCGCCATGATAGTCACTTCTGCTCCCCAATGCCGTGCTTTAACCGAGTGAACTAGTAAATATATTTCTAATGGGGCTATTGACAAATTAAAAGTCTAATTCTATAGCGGTCCTTATTTTGCCGAGGACCTCCCTGGAAGCCCTTCAAGGACCTTGATCACTCTTCAATACGGTGATGTAGTCACATTGCATTATTTGTTCAGAAATCAATAAATAGATGAAAAATTTTTAAATAGTCATTGATGAGATTAATTTATAACTTATAGGCTTATAACTTGACATCGCTTTAATGTGTATTCTAAACAAGTTCAAGAACCATGCTCGTACATTTCCTGTGTCTTTCACTTTTATTTTTAGGCAAAAAAAAAAAATTTTGGCAGGTGCAAAACCTGTGTGGCTAGTGGATTTTAAAATCCACCTGCCACAGTAGCTGGTGGCTGAAAAAGTTCACTTCAGGCCCTGGATGCAGCTGAATGCCAACACCTACCACAAGCATACCACCATGAACCTGAGCCTCGAGCATGGGTGAGTGAGCGGGAAGCAAGCTCTGAGGTGCGTTCCGAAAAGCATAGTTGCCAACTTACTTAAGCCGCGTTTCCATTGGGGACTTTCGGTATAGTACCCTTGGAACCGTATTTTGATACCAAACCCCTAGATCTGGTTTGCGTTTCCACTGCAGACAGTACCCTAAAATGTAGGCGGGGTTTTTTTTACCAGATGGTAAAATGCAATGCAAACACGCGAATACACGCAAAACGCATTGACTTTGAATGTCTGTCGTGCGAAAAATTCGTTTCGCGTCTGGTGTGAAAGCGGCTTTAGCTGGCAACCTATTTATTCGGCGCATTTTAATGCCAGCTAGCGAGCTAAATGCTCGCGGTGCAACTCCAGCCAAATTAGTTTGCATAATAATGGCTATATGCATTTTAAATTGACTAAATTTAAATGCATAAAATATACATCTGCACCACCTCATTGCTCCATGGCAAGTTGTTGCGAACAGACATTTCCAAAAATGTTTTTTCACAAAACGGTAGGCGAGACGGGTGTTTTCCTGCCGTTTCCTTATGGGAGTCGCGCTTGAGTGACGATTCTGTTGGCCAATCAACAGATGGCAGCGATGACGATATTGGATGACGACCAATACAGAAGGCGTGTTTTAGCTCCGCCTCATTAGTATCGGATGGTAACCCTTGGTACCCCAACCGGAGGGGTGACGAAAAATGGGAACGGTTAGGAACGGTTCCAAAGGTACCATCCTCAACTTTTGTAATGGAAACGCTCTGAAATGTGACATGACCCATACCGAACCGAACCATTCCGCTTGATGGAAATGTGGCATTAGTTGGAATCATTGACTGTATATGGTCGAAATAGCTATGTAAGTTGTTAACGTAGCTAACAATGCTATAATCCTATAATCCAAAACCGGCAGTCGCTTCCAATTTAATTCCCTGCAGCGCAGAGCCAATTATCCGCTGCTCTGAAAAGGCTACCTGGTACTGGTGCCACTCGGACTCCAACCCGGGTCGTGGTGCTCAATACTACTCCGAAAAGCAGAGCCTTAACTGGGTGAGCAAACCCAGTAGGCAAACAATTACATACTTTTTGACGATCATAAATCTAGTCCGCTAGAAATATAAAATGAAACGAGACCAAGAAATGAACAAATTACGACAGGCAGACGATGGTCGATGCACTCAACTTCCTTACCATGTGTCCCTGTTTCCCATGAAACGCCGTGAGAAAGGGATTATTTTTCCTCGGTTTTTTTGGGGGGATGTGCGCAAGTTGGAAGGTTGGAAAGTATCAGTTGGACGTGTTAAAAATGCCTCATTTATTCTCTTCTTGTGTGAGTGAGTGTCCAGAAAGTGTTTTAATGATCATCTCCATGACATTAGCTTTCTGTAGAGGTGTAATTTGTCCATTTTTTGATTTCTCAATACATGTCTACTTTAATTTTTTTCTCCTACAGTCCAGCTGTATGTGTCTGTTTCACTCTCTTTTCGAAAATAGTTTCTCATTATTCCACTACTGTCTCATTCCACTCCCCTATCTCCTTGTTCTGTCCCCGTGCCTGCACACCTGCTTCTAATTGTCACAGAGAATTTAAGTTTGTGGTCCTTGTCCCTTCTTTGCAGGGGTGTCATTTACTCGTCCATGCTGTATGTGTACCTTCCTTTGTGCTTAGTCTATTTATTTTCGTCTAAGTCTGTTGACTTAAGAGCTCCGAACCCTCTGCTCTCGGTATCTCAGAATACGACAGACCACATTATTAGGGATATTCCCGGTACTATCTGGCTCCGGTTTGGCCAGTCACCTGGTCCCTCCAAGCAAATTGTTTGAGACTGCCCCATGTGCCCTGTACCCCAGATTGTCTTCCAGATTCAGACCTCAGACCTGTCCCAGACGATGGCAAACTTTTCCCCTTTTGATCTGTTCATCCCTTGCCTGACTTGGACCCTCCCAAACCAAGACATCAGTCTGGGCCTTTTGAGCTATTTTTCCTCAGTTTTTGCCAAGTGCGGCTTCCAATCCTTGATTAAACCACCCGCACAGCTTTCTATGGATCTGCATTCAGTTCCTTCTCAAGATCACAATGCAGGGATCATGACTTTTTTTTGCATTGTCTTTCACATCCAGTTCTCACAATGCTATGCCTTTTTTAGCCTTACAATAATGATTTTTAGTAGTATGCGATTCTTCTGCGGAAGGAAAAGTGTGCATAGCCTGAGAATGTTTTCTGCGGCTGCCATTTTCAGAATGCCGACACCAAGACCAATTATTTATGCAAATATGTAGACAAATGAACTGGGATTATGCTCAAGGACCTTAACAGACATTTAGACATCATTTTCTGGCCTTTCATTCAAAATTATAACAAATACACAAATATGACGTAACTAATCATATGCAAAAATACACAGTGAAATCAATATTTAATGATGTATGAAGCTTTATTTAAACCACACCAACTCTGCTTGTGCTGGAAAGTAAATCAAATCATTTATCACGGCACTGTAGTGTATAAAGTCATGCAGAAATACTTTTGTAAAACATTATTTTTGAAATTAGTGTTATACTGTTTACAGTATAGGCCTACATTCAAATTATATTAATTCAGTTCTGGATTACATATCATACAATACTACAATGATGCTCCTATTTTGTTTATTTTTCCACTGTGGGGAAATTAAGGTCAAACATTTGATGAAACTTGTCAAGCAGGCATTCGCTAGTGACCTTTGTAAGATGACCAATGGCTGACATGCACTGTAAAACCGCATACCGCCATTCTTAGCCAAAAATTACTGCCATCCCATCCTGTGCTTAAACAAAAACAGTTTTTCTCTTTTAAGAAATAGCGCCAAAAGCTGCACTTGGCTCTAGTCTCTAGTTCAAGGGTTATTACTTGGGAAAAATTACTGAACCTATGATTGACGGTCCCAAAAAGAACTAAAAAGGGCTCCTCGATGAAGCTAAAAAAATCCTTTTTTTCTGACTGCATTCTTCCCCCTTCCCACACAAGTGAAAATGATATAAATTCTGCATTAATTCAGAACCTAATTTTCCACTAAGGCACTCTGTTAATCAGCTTGAGTTTTGACAAGAGTTGACTAAAACGGCTGATCCAAGTTCTTGAGTGTTCAGGACTGAATGTCACTTTCAATCCAAATTTGAATTAGGGTAGAGACAAACAACGGAGTGCTGACTCTTAATGTGATATCAGCACTGTCAAAACATTTTACAGAGGGCAGTGACATATGTAATTGCAAGTCTTTGTTACTTGAAGTGTTCAGCACCTTTTGCTATATAGCCAAGAGTGTGTGGACACTTCACTGAAACCTCATTAACATAAAAAAAGAGGAAATTTTTAAATTCTATATACTACAATGCTGCCCTACAAAGCCTAAGTGCAGTAACTACACATTAGATAAAATGTGAGCTGTGCAGTTTTGGGCCTGAAAGTATGTGGAGGTCAGGATTTATTTGGATAGAAATTATAAGATGGCAAATCAATGAACCATTATCTATCATAGATGTGCCAACTACTCCTTTGTTGGGACAGCAAACAAACTATGAAGCCATTTTTTACATCTTAAATTGTTTTGTAGTTACTGCACTTAGCCTTTGTAGGGTAGAATGCCTGGCCAAAAAAGTTGTAAGCCCTATTATTTTGTCAAACCACCTTAAGCTTTGATTATGGCATACATTTGCCCTGACATTGTTTTGACAACCTTAAGCAACATCACAACATTTATTTCCATCCAGAGTTTCATTAATTTTTGGCAAAGATCTTGCATTGACCACAGGGGAGTCAAGTCATCTCCTGCACATCCCAAAGACTTTTGATGGGGATAATAATGCGTTAGATAGTTCTTAACCCAGTTCCAGAGCTTTCAGCAATCTCCTTAGTTGTTTTCTTCGCTTAATGCCAGCTAGTAATTTGGCCCTCTTGAAACAGAGCAGCTCCTTTTCCATGACAATGGAATACTTATTCCAACATAGCAGCTACACACTACATCAGTACGGATTAAAAGAATTGTGGCCAGCTGAAAGTTATTAATCACTGCTATAATGATTCCATCATAGACCTATTGGTATTTGCTTATTTAAATCCAAATGATGACTTTTTTTTGGCCAGGCAGTGTGTTCAACATTCTAATTGAATTTGGAATGAACTGGTCAGTATGGGCTGATCTGAAAGAATTTCAGCTTTCATTTGTGGGTATTTTCATGCAATTTCATTCAAAAATTTCCAAATTCTTGCTCTGTACTAGTCAACCCACCCCACCCCTCTTCATAACTCCAGTTACATGCAATGAAGCCTTCAGTAAGAGAGGAGCTGAAGGGGCACATAAGATCTGAATGGTAAAGCAGACTTGAACTGCAATATCCTCAAACTGTCTATCAGTTCAGGTCACACTGACCAATCAATTTCAAGTTAAATTAAAATGTTGAATATTTATACTTTAAAATGTCTGTTCTTTATGTATGGCAGTGAGGTTTCAGTCAAGTGTCTGCGCACTTTTAGCGATAAAGTGGAACTTATCAATCAATGTTTTCAACAACAGAGTTACTAAACTGTGTTCTAATGCATTTTACTGGAAGATTTCACATTCCCAATTGTTGCAAAGGAGTCACAATATTTTAATGTACAATTTCTAAGATGGAGCAACACAAATGTATTCATTGTCTATGAAAGAGCAGACCACATAAAACAATATAGATTTTTCAAATGTATCCCCCAATTTTCCAATATACGTTTCATTGATTGGTGCATTAATTGTTCATCAGTCAATGATCATTTAGTCCGTTTGAAATTATCAAAAAATACTTTTTTGGCAGAAGCAAGCACATTAAGTGATCTGAGAAACCTCAGAAAGAATGTTGCAACTTTTAACTTTTGGCTCCCGCTAAATAAATATTCTGCGCAGTGCTTGACAGAGTAATTGGTCAATCTTAAATTTAAGTCCTGTCTCCTACATGATTTGTGAAGTCTGCGGTACTCGCAGTAATGAGGCAGAAAATGCCATGCTGTGTACAGAAGGTTAAGGAATTATGTATTGTTAATAGAAACTGCTTAACAGCACACACATGGTTTCTTGCTGGTCATTCTTTTAAATGTTATACTTTAGCTCAAGATCCTTGACAAGTGACCTGCCCCAGGACATGTTTGATTACGCAGCCTTAAAGGGTTCATTATCCAGTAGAACACGCTCTCATAGCCTTTGCTTTTGTTTATGTTATCAGGGCACATGGAGTGGCTTGGCAGCCAGATGAAATACATCAGATCCCTCTAAGCATGCAGACTCAGAGAGGGGGGAAATCATGGTATCTAATGGCATGCTGTTATGCCATTAAAGGGGGAATTATAATGTCATCTTTGTAGTAATACATTTTGGCTCTAAAGAGGGTTAGTATTCAGCTGAGCTTCCATGGTCGAGGCCAGGGGAGTGGGGGAGTAAAACCAGATTATAGCCCCTTCACAGGGTGTGCATTTTGGACTCCCTCCACTGCAGAAATTCTGCTCCTCTGCTTGCGGATTCACTCACATTTTTTTTGCAGCCGTGAGAATTGGATTTGTAGCAAAAGTGAGCAGCTCCTCTCATTAGCAAAAATGTTCCCCCTGGTGACATTGTATAGCTGTGTATGCAACAGGGCAGTTGAAGTGATATTAGCCTCACAACAAACATAGTGGCTTAATTTTCATTTGCAGTAACGCATTGGTACAAAGACATCTGGAAGCTCTGGCTTTATGGAATACCATGGAAATGTGGTATTTTAACTATCTTTGAGAGAGATAAAGCCTGAAATAAGAGTTTAAATTTTGGGATGCAGAGGGTGAACTGCTGATTCACTGTGCTGTTCCAGAAACTGGAACATGATACACGGAGTATCAGCAAGGGTTATATTCAACCTGAACTACTGAACACCTAGATGAGGCAGACAAACTGACCTTCATAGGAAGAGTTACTACATTACATAGTGTGTGAGGTCAGAGTGAGGTCACCAGTTGATTTAGTCCATTGATACAGCAAGGTGATTAGACAGCTGTAAAACCACCACGTTCCAGAATTTCTGAGAACACATAGCTGTGTTTCTTTGCGCAGAAAAGTCTTCTCCATAGCCTTGTAAATTCCTTAAACTTCTTGAGGCAATTGCTCAGTCTGGATGCTTGGAAATATAACTCAGAACTGTGCGTGTATACAGCCTCAAGAGCACTTATTTAGGTTGAGATCAGGTTTGAGAACCCTTCTTCCCTCTCTTATCGTGGAATGGTTGCACTGAGAGCAGCTCTGAGTAAATAGTTTTTATGATGAAACATAGCTTCAAGAAGGATAAACGGGCCTGGAAGGATGTCTAATTTATGGCTTTCTGGGTCAAAAGCTATTGTGAACGCGTACTGCGATAACAACTTAAATCAACAGCAAAGACCGGGCACCAAGGAGCTGGCCGGTAAAGGTGGATTCAAATTACAAATAGTCTGTTATTCGTGTCACCAGCAGAAAGATCTCTCTCTACTGGGGAGGGCAGCAGCCATGACACCTCAGCTGCTGGTTTCCCAGGTCCTTTAGGGGTCAGGGAACAACGCAGATGGGTTCGTCAGCACTGGAGGTTGATCTAAGCTCACTTTTTCCCTAAACAAGCTTGGCATGGAGCACCACTGTCAACTAAACACACCCACGTCTAAGCCTTTACGTTCTACCTCTTTTAACTGCCCGAGTTTTTGAAGTGTGAGGTCTCCATTGACATCTCACATGTTAAATTACAATTCCATTCTATGGTCATTTTATGATCATAGCAAATTCCTGTTACTGTATATTTTAATTAAATGCGGTGATATATGTATACATCATTAAGATGTATTGTCTTTCTTTCCTACTATTCTAAAAAAAAAAACTGAAGAAAGACTAATGCAAAAGGAACAGGGAAAATATATTGCATGGAGAGACTGATCTGTCGAAAAGTCCATCTCACTGAGATAGTACAAAATCTGCAAGAATGCAAAATGAGACTCTTTTTCCCAATACTTCTCTTCAGAATCCTCAGATATTAACATTTTCACTACTCGCAAAAAAAATGATATATGCACCATATAAAATCATAAGAAAAATGTGTGCTGGGGTATTTGGGCAACAGGAATGTAAAAATATGAAATGACTGAGTTCAAATAAAAGTATGATTGAGAAAGAGAGGTTTCTCTCTGCAAAATGCAACACAGAACAGGTAGGCCAATAGTATGTCAGTCAGGGGGATTTAGTGGCCCTGTGTTCTATACGTAAATATCAGAAAACTCAATACTGCCTGTCCACCACCTTTCCCTTCTAAAATGCGATTGAGCCAAAGGATGGCAAATCAAACAACAGCTGTGTAAGCAACTAACCATTTTAAGCTCCCCAGATTGACAGCTTCCTGCAGTCCGAGGACGGACACATTTATTTAAACTTCATGACATAGCAGACCTGGATTGTCAGTCAGACAATTAAGGGAAAACGTATTCCAGAGTTCTGGGCTGTCAAATTGCAAGTGCCTTACACAGTCAATTTGAGTAATAACATTTCAGCCAAAATTTATCTTATGACTTCAAAAAGGGTTACATCACTTACATCATACATACAACCCCAAATCAGAAAAAGTTACGATGGTATGTTTAATTAGAATTAAAAATGAAAGCAGTGATATGTAAATTATCTTTGACTGGAATTACATTGAAAAGAAAACAACAGCACATTATTTGATATGTAACCTTTTTTTTTTTTTTTTTTTTTTTGGTCACACTTTGTAATAAGTGTACAAATCATTTGCAAAAGTTATTGTAAACAAAATGTATGACTCATGATTATTTAATGCATTAATTCATCCAGGATTGTACAATGAATTCCTGTTGGTCACCATTAACACATAATAAAGTCCATGTGACTTTATGTGAGTAGTTCACACTAAATGGATAATCAGTTAAGAAATATTAATTCATAGTTACTTCATACATTAACTGGCTCCCTCATACATAAAAATTTATTTCATGACCATGCATTTGCTCAGCCTCTCTGATAAAAAAAAAAAAGTTTAATATTCTCATGAGAATAGACCAAATGGTATTTTTGACTCATTTAGAACATTGCGGGTGGAACATTAGTTGTTTTTTAAAATTGTATTTGCGTTGTTGAAAACACTGGAATGTAGCATGGTAGAGGAAAGATGCTCTAAAAACAAAATCATTTAGCACAGTGGTTCTCAAACTCGGTCATGGGGGACCCCTGTGTATGCTGGTTTTTGTTCCAACCACAATGGCAATCTCAGTATTTTAACAAGATGCTAATTATCCAAACTAGGAGCTTATACTGTGGGATTACTTAAACTCTTAAATCACATCCTGCCAGAATTGTCTATGTTTGCAATGAAAAATGTATCTTCTGTGGGCATGTAGCACTCACTGGATTAAATTTCAAACAGTTGATTTCAATATGCATGAAGAAAGGTGATATATAACCAATGCAATTAAAGACTGAGGTCAATCAGCAGGCTCTTAATTGGTATGTACACCTTGCCATCATCCCTAACCATCAAGAGGATAATGAAGAATGTAATAATGCCAATGATAATGAGGCCCACCAGTTTTGTGGTGAAGTGTCAGGAAAAAATAACCAATTGTTGCATATACAACAATTAACAGAGTTACCTGTTATGTCATTGAGTTGGCATATTAATCTTATCGGTCCGTTTCCTCTTAAATTATTTGCCTATAGTGCAATGAGCATAATGTAAACTTGGTCATCTTCGGGGCATTGCGAAGCTATGTTTGCCATTCTTTAGATTAAAATGGTACATTACCTCTCTGAAGATCAAAAGCACCTAATTAAGAAAAACTATCAGCTTGTTAAAATCCTGAAATTGCATTTGTGGTTGGAATGAAAACCAGCATACACAGGGGTGGACTGAGTTTGAGAACCACTGATCTAGCAAGTACCAACAGATAAATTAGAGAATAATGATCATGACATGTTCAGAGGGGCATTAGGTAGTTACAACCAGACTCAGTGCACGCTGTTATGATGGACCCTAGTATTCGCTAGTTACTACTAACTAACCATACACACACACACACACACACACCAAAAAATGTGTTGGATTAAAATCTTGAATTACTTACTTAGGCAATTGTATTTCTTCTGACAGATATCCAAAAGAAATTTGCCAAAAATTAAGCATGCAAAATTTCAAGTTGATAAGAAAGTTGGTTTAGGACTTATGACCAATTGCTTGCTGTAACACCACCTACAGATGGATTTACACCTAATTCGGTGTGTTTCTGTGCCATGGCCAGTAGCTGAGGGATCTTAAGTTTGGTAATGATTGGGAATTGCTTTCAGGAGTTATACCGGTAAGTCATTATATCAATAGAGGCCACACAACTTTCTTTATGCTTGGGATTTTAAACCTTGGTGTAAGGGTGCTGTGTACCAAATTTCATTCAAATTGATTTCACGATCTAGAATGTGATAGATTTTAAAAGTTTAGCAATACATTCAAAATGGCTGAAAATTACCAAATACAGAGATAGTTATTTTATATGGGTTGATTTGTCAGGACCCACAGAAACCAGAAAAAAAAACAAATTTGTTTCTGTAACCAACAGTTCTTAATGCCCAAAACACATCGTGCCACTCAAAACACCATTATCTGGCCAACTAGGGTAATTTTTTACCTGAGTAATGGCTGAAAATTGGAACAAATGCATCAAATTTTGTAAGTCTAGCTTCTATAAGTTTTTGCTGTGTAAACACTTTCAGGGAAGAAAAATAATAATAAGCGATGGACATGTAATGTCAGCTGCAGATTAGTCAGGGTACTCTTGCAGCTGCTGCAGCGCTGAATTTAGAGATTTGCCCTTTCACCCACCAATCACATCTGCACACATCACATCAGTAAAGGAGTGCACGCTTCAAAAACTGCCAATCAAGCTAATTCTATGCAGCTGTTTACGCTAGTCGCTTCGCTTGCGACAGTAATCACTTACTGCGCATATTTTGCCATCTGTACCCAATCACAGTCATTGCTGGTTGTTTGTTTCTTTCCCCCAATGCCGCCATTTTGTTTTGCTGCTCACCTACCACTACCCCAGCTTCCACCTGCTTGTTATCCCCCGCCACGAAGTGGAAGGGGGATATAGGAATGGGTGCTGTCCGTCCGTCCGTCCGTCCGTCCATCCATCCGTCACGCCTCGTTTCCGGACCACAACTCGAAAACCGTTAAAGATTTCTTCATGAAACTTCACGTGCATATCAGTCTAGTGGTGAACTGGTGCCTTTTGATGGTTTGGTATTTTTGAAAAAAAAAAAAAAATTTTTGGAGAAAAACGTTTTTAGGAAAAGGGTTAGCGTTGGAAGAACTTGGTTATCTTCACGAAAATTTAGTCTAGGGGTTGGTGCCTTTTGATATTTTGGTCTTTTGAAAATTTTTTCATTTTTGAGCAAAAACCGATCTCAAAAATTCATTCAAGATATCTTCAAAAACCATTCAAGATATCTTCACATGCATATTAGTCTAGTGGTGAACTGGTGCCTTTTGATATTTTGGTATTTTTGAAAATTTTTTCATTTTTATGCGTTTTGGGGAAAAAACGAATTTGTTTGAAAATACAGGGTATCGTTCATTTCCAGAGCAGACAAGATATCTTCAAAACCGTTCAAGATATCTTCATGAAACTTCACATGTACTGCAGTCTAGTAGGCAACTGGTGCCTTTTGATGGTTTCATGTTTAGGATGCAATGCCACATTGAATTTCAGTGCAGTGTTACCCATAGTTGGAATTTGGTTGAAAATTCAGGGTTGCATTCGTTTCGGAACAGAACTCAAAAAACCGTTAAAGATTTCTTCATGAAACTTCACATGCATATCAGTCTAGTGGTGAACTGGTGCCTTTTGATGGTTTGGTATTTTTGAAAAAAAATTTTTTTGCGTTTTTGGGGAAAAACGTTGGAATTTGGTTGAAAATTCAGGGTTGCATTCGTTTCTGGAGCAGATCTCAAAAACCATTCAAGATATCTTCACGAAACTTCACATGCATATTAGTCTAGTGGTGAACTGGTGCCTTTTGATATTTTGGTATTTTTGAAAATTTTTCTTTTTTTTTTTACCAATTTTTCATAAGGTAATTTAGGAGACAAGTATCTTGCAGCAATCCCACAAAATACATAATTTTGCAAAATTCAAAAAACTGACTGATCATCATCTAATCTTTCAAATATCATTATGTCATTATCATCATCAATAATCTCTCAAATCAATCTTCATATATATAGACCTACTTTTAAAAAAACATATCCGTGGCGGGGGATGTGAGTATTTCATGCTTGTTTTGATCTGCTTTGTGTTCTTGGGGTGATTTGATGTCCTTTGTTCATGAGGAAGATACAACTTCTCCCTGTATTCAGGGTAGTGCATGAGTATGTGCACTGTGTACTCAGAGCAGATCTATTCACCGTCAAAACCAAAAGTTATGTTCCACATCATACTCAATAAATGACTTTCATTTTAATGCGCAAGTTATCCTGACTGAAATAACTACAAAACAAGTGGTGATTAACGGGGTCCAAGCAACATAAGACAGTCATCAATTTTGAAGTGGAAAGACTCGCATTGTATGAATTTTTGAACCAATTTCAAATTCCTGGCACTTAATTGTACATAGATTTCCTTGCCCTCCAATAATCATGTTAATTTTATTTCTCCAACCAACAGTTCAGAAGTTGAAGCCCAAAATGCGTTGTGCCTCCCTACAGTGCCACCATATGGCGTATTGGGGCAATTTCTGATAAAAATCAGAACAAATACAATTGGGTTCCAGCACTTAATGCTTGGACCCCTAAAAATCAGAACAAATACAGTAGGATTCCAGCATTTTGTGCTCTAATTATAAAGATGGAAAGTTCACTCAAAAAAAAAAAAAGAGATTTACCCCATCAAAAATGATATGCCAACTGGCTGCACACAAATGAGGGACAGCATGATGAGCTAGTTCTGCCAGGGAACATGAGACATGCCCACATTCCCATAGACAATCCCATGCATATCACACACTGCTCCACCCATATTGTTGGTGGGCTATTTAAGCCAATTTTCTTATCCAAGGTATAATATACCTCTGCCTGCTGCTGCATCACAATTGTCTGCTGCCAGTTAACACTGCCTGCTGCTAGATAATATTGTCCGCTGCTAGATAACATTGGCTGTGGCTAGATAATATTGTTGGGTGCTAGGTAACATTGCCCGCTACTAGATAACATGCAATTTCCACAATTTCCACATGTAAGCTGCTGAATGTGGCCAGTCTAACTGTGAGTCGTATGCACGTTTGCTGTGGTTAATCAAAAAAGTAGCAGAAGAGTTAATGACATAGAAAAAAAAAATTGCAATTTGCTTCGGTTTTTCTTACCTGTGCTCTCTTAAGCTCGGCATGCAGGTGAACCTATTTGAACTTGTTAGCCACAAAAGCTTGTTCAGTAAATTAGATAGTTCCCAAATCGGCCACCCGCCTGCGTGCTTCAAGGAGCCACGTTAGAATAATGAAAAGCACCCCTGTAAAGCTTTTGTGCTTTCTTTCTGTTTGTGCCTGGGAAAGAGCCAAACTTTGGAGCACTGAAAACAGAGCTTTGTGACATTTTGTGGTTCAAAGAATTAAAGCAGTCATTTATACTGTACTAGGGACAGCTGAGTAAGCAAGTTCAATACCTCCTTGATTTCATACTTTCAGCCTGGTCCAATATGTGCACAATAAAAACTCTATAGGAGGGGTAGGTGTGATCATTTTGATCCTGTGGTGTTTGTGTTCACCTATTAAAGTCCCGTGATAAATATATTATCAATATGCTACAATAAAACTATAATAATATATAACAAAACTACGGCCGATATGTTAAAATTGTCATTTGGGTTACAGGACTCTTTGTCCCTGGATTTTTCATCCCCGACTTTTCATCCCCAAATTTTTCGTCCCTGGATTTTTCATCCCCAGACCCTTTTGTCCCCATGGACTTTTTGTCCCCGAAGACTTTTCATCCTGGGATTTTCATCCCCTAATGATAAAAAAAAGTGGCACCATTATTGACAGGCAGATGGACGGATGGAGGACAGAAAAATCACCATGATATAAGGGTTAAGTTTAGGGTTAGGGATAGGGATAGAGTTATACTGCAGAAGTGTGCAAAGCATTGGGGTGGAACAATCCGGGGACAAAAAATCCACAGGGACGAACAGTCTGGGGACGAACATTTCTAGGGGAGGAAAAATTTGGGGGCGAAATGTTCGGGGACAAAATTTCCGGGGACGAAGAGTCCTAGAGTCTGTCATTTGTTCCCATGACAGCAGACAGTATTACGCCAGTATCCACCTAATTCCTGTTCTAACGATGTGCGCTGCCATGAGAACCCTGACGGTCTCCTACTTCCAGTCATTGCTTGCTGTACTGAAGAGAGATCGGCAGGCTGAATGCGTTCAGGCTCCACTTGTTCCGTTGTTGGTTGTACCAATAACTCAAAAAACATAAAACATTTGTTTGGAAACAGAGTGCTTTATTTACAAGGTGATTAGGAAAGATTGCCCTTGCCCAGCAACTTACAGTCTACACTCGATGCCAGCGAGTAGGCGCTTGGAGTGGCTAGCCACGCCAAGACTGAAGTATCCACCCATGAGGATATACATATGCTCACATCATTTTGTAAAAAAGCGCCGACAGATGTACGGGATGATCATCCCGATCCCACTGTATTATACATTATACAGTCCCCTGAAACGTCAATTCAAAGACCCGTCCAACAAGAATCCTTTTTTCGAACAAAAAGCAGTATTGTCAGCCAGTGGTCAGTTTAGTTTCCCGGTGAAGTAACCAGCGTTTGCCATGTAATTAGTGGCCATCTACGGTCACACGTGGGATGCATACTGAAACCCACACATTTAGCTGTTATACAGGCTAACGTTAGCACTTTTGAACAAGTTGACATTGAGCAGTGGAGGGGCTTACCAGTAGCGTTAGTGAATAATGTAAGATGCATAATTGTAATCCTGGCTTTTGTAAAACCTCAGCTTTAGTCGACTATATTCTTGTGGCAAATATTTGCCTTGTCAGGTACAGCAGTTGTGAAGGATTGGACTGAGATCTTTATTTTGTTCCGTGCACTGGTGAATTCCAGCTTGCAAAGTGAAGCTTGGGGACTGTACTTCCATGCTCTGAATAATGATTGTTGCCCACAGCTAATGTGATATCATTCAGTAGTGGAGCGGGCGACGGCTGGGTTTTTACCCTTGTGCAAAACAAAGAAACTTCTCGCCAGACTATTTGCTGAATCAAAAGCATTTCTATACGCAGTTTGCTAGCTAATTAGTTCAGTCAAGGAGTACAACTACCTTAGCAACTGGTCCAGCATGCCCTCTGTCATTGATCTTCACCTCAGCCAATCCAGTATGAACATCAGCACTGAGGTGAGTCTTGACCACACATCCTATGGGCCAGAAAGCCCTTGGTTGCTGGGAGTCGTCCACAATCACCACTGAGTCCTTGGCAGGGTCAGCTGGAGGGGTGAGCCACTTCTAGAGGATCTGTAGGCTGGGCAGGTGGAGACAAATGAAGCTGAATCAGAAACCATCGGCCAGCACCTGTGAGTGCCTCTGGTGATGACAACGAAGGTGCTCAGTGACCGAATACACCACTTAAGGTAGAGATCCATGGGGCCGCCCTATGAGAAGGGAAAACAGAGTCACAGAATCAGGGTCACTGATACTGGAGGATGCATACCCTAATGGCTTAGAATTAAGCATCCCTTCCACTTCAAGAAACATGGTCTGCAGGTCATTCCCCACAATAGACTGAGTCCCCATAGTAGTGAATAAGGCAGCTTTCACGGACTGTCTCTTCCAGACTCCTCCAAAGTGTGGGGTTGCTAGCAGGCTGAGGGGGAATTAATCCTCTATTTGGCGAGCTGCCATTGTAGGTCTGGAGACATCTAGGTGCAAGGCTCATGCAGGTCTCTCTCTCCCCTCCCCTAAAATTTGTTTTCTGGTCTAAAATAGTTCAACAGGGGTCCCTCAATGGGCAATTAATCTCTTTAGGGCTATCAGGAAGGAGTTGGTATCAAAAAAGGAGAGGAGATTCCAGTGTTTTGCTTGGGTTGTAAGGTGCTTGAAAATTACGCCCCACTTTCACTTCAATTGGTCCAAAACACCCCAATCCTGTTGATTAGAGTGCTGGCTTGGTGAGGAGTGCCCGTGGGAAATCTGCCATTTTTGGAATCAAAGGTTCAGCTTTCCAGCATCCACAATCGGTGCAGGTGCATTAATATCTCTAAACTGCTTCACGCCCTCGCAACATCCAGTATTTAAGCCAAATCGTTGCATAATCTCTTTCTGGATCTGGATGGCACAACTGGCTATCAAATAGCTGGATAAGGAGCCTGGTAGTTGCATGAGCTGGGTCCAATACAATTGAAGACCACAAAGGAAAAACGATTTAGCATTTTTATATATTTTATATGTTATATATTATTATAATATTTAAAATAATATATAATAATATTATATATTATTACACTATTGTAAAACCCACAAAACAATAAAACATTTGTTTGTAAAAAGGTTCAACTTTATTTACAAGGTGATTAGGAAAGATTGCCCTTGCCCAGCAAATCACAATCTACACTATATTTCAGCGGTAAGCGACGGGCACTAAAGCCAAGACTTACCATTATCCACCCATGAGGATAAATTTATAATGATGAATTTAGTTATACCCTCAACAGATATCTGATCATCCAAATCCCAATTGTATTATACTATACAGTCCCCTGAAACGTCAATTCAAAGACCCGTCCAAATAAAGGCCTTTTTCACTAAAAATATATTGTCCCCAGTGGTCAGTTTAGTTTCCGGTGAAGTAACCAGCGTTTTGCCATGCAATTAGATTGGCCATCTCACAGCAACAGCATCTTTTGGATGCATTACTGAAAACCCAGATCTATTTACGCTGTTATACAGGCTAACGATAACCGACTTTTTGAACAAGTTGACATTGAGCAGTGGAGGGCTTACCAGTAGCGTTACATAATAATGTAAGATGATCATAATTGTAATCCTGGCTTTTGTAAAACCTCATCCCAAAAGACTATATTCTTGTGGCAAATATTTGGTTGAGGTTAACCCCAAGTTGTGAAGGATTGGACTGAGATCTTTATTTTGTTCCGTGCACTGGATACCACGAATTCCAAGCTTGCAAAAATAGTTTGGGGACTGGTAGGCCATGCTCTGAATAATGATTGTTGCCCACAGCTAATGTGATATCATTCAGTAAAAGGATACAGGGTAAGAATAAAATTCGGCTGGGTTTTTACATCCTTGGCAAAACAAAAAAACTTCTCGCCAGACTATTTGCTGAATCAAAAGCATTTCTATCCCAGAATGCTAGCTAATTAGTTCAGTCAAGGAGTACAACTACCTTGATCCAACTGGTCCACCATGCCCTCTGTCAACTGATCTTCACCTCCCACCAATCCAAGTATGAACATCAGCACTGAGGGAGAGTCTTGACCACACATCCTATGGGCCAAAAGCCCTTGGTTGCTGGGAGGAACGAACCATAAATCACCACTGAGTCCTTTCAACTCTCAGCTGGAATAACAAGACCCAACATTCTAGAGGATCTGTAGGCTGGGCAGGTGGAGAAAGTCAAATGAAGCTGAATCAGAAACCATCCGGCCATCACCTGTGGTGCCTCTGGCGATAGAGTTGAGTGCTCAGTGACCAGAATACACCACTTTCCCAAAGAGATCCATGGGGCACAGAAGGGAAAACAGAGTCACAGAATCAGGATCACTGATACTGGAGGATGCATACCCATAATGGCTTAGAATTAATATGCTTCCCCATTCCACTTCAAGAAACATGGTCTGCAGGTCATTCCCCAGGAACTGACTGAGATTCCCCATAGTAGTGAATAAAGGCAATGGAGACGGACTGTTGTCCCAAACTCCTCCAAAGATGATGATTCCTAGCAGGCTGAAGGAGGAATCAATCCTCTATTTTAAACGCCGTTGCAGGCATCCAAAACATCTAAAAGAAGTGCAAGGCTCAACATATCTCTGAGTTTTCCCATAAAATTTGTTTTCTGGTCTAAAATAGTTCAACAGGGGTCCCTTTAAGGGCAATTTTCTCAAAAGTCTCTTTGGGTTGGGCCCAGTATGGTTCTTAAGGGCTCAAAATATAGTTTAATTGGAGATTCCAGTGTTTTCTTAACAGGATATAAACATATAAAATATTATGAAATTTCACTTTAATTATCCAAAACAGATTAAATCCTGTTGATTAGAGTGCTGGCTTGAGGCGTAAGTGCCCGGGGCATTGGGAAATCAAAGGTTCAGCTAAACAGATTAATATATGACCCCAACAGGGGCATTTGTCAGCATCCACCTTGCAATCGGTGCAGGTGCATTAATATCTCTTAAACTGCTTAGTAAGCATCCTGGGGACATCCAGTATTTAAGCCAAATCGTTGCATAATCTCTTTCTGGATCTGGATGGCACAACTGGCTATCAAATTTGTGGATAAGGTCGCTGGTAGTTGCATCAGCTGGGTCCAATACAATTGAAGACCAGGTGGAAAAAACGATTTACCCAACCCATATTTTATATGAATATATATTATTATAATATTTAAAATAATTTATAAAATATTATATATTATCTACACTATTCTATATATTTTACATTTTTTGCATATTTTTTCAGTGCTTTGTTTCCAAGATCGTTTTGAATTTTTAATTCATCATTTCTCCACAATGTGAAAAAGTGACTGATCATTTTTCTGGTCTTCAATTGAGTGTTGGGCTGCAGGGTCTGAGTCTTCTCATCAGCAAAGCCTGCTCTCAACTCATCTACGTCAAGTGATGGGGTGAGTAGTCTACTGGTAGTGGCCACAGATTTATTGGCCTTGAGAAGACGCAGCTCTTCTGGAAAGCTGTCTTGCTGGGCTCTCTTAAAAATCTTTGAAACTAAAGAGTTTCCGCCTCTCAATAGTAATCAGCTGTAAAGGATTGTCCAGGATCAGTCACCCCATGCAGCTCCTGCGCTGTCAGGAGGTCACTCCAGGAGTTAGGATACTGAGATAGAACCACAGAGTTAGCTTTGCAAAGTTCTGTGGCATCTTCCTCTTGATGAGCAGCAGGCTCCCAAGGCCATTCTTCTGTGCTAACCAGGAAAAAGGGAGGACCTTGTCTCAATTTGTTTGGTTTCACCCACTCTCTCAGGGTCTTGTCGCGTGTCAGACCATCTGCAAATTTGATTTCTGTATCCACCTATTGCCGCATAGCATGGTAAATTATTGGATTACAGCAACCTGTACATCCACAAAGACCTTGAAGCAGCAAGACAATGACTGCAGCCATGACAGTACTGTGGTGGAATCTGTCCATAGAATCAACCCTCAGGGTAAGTTCTTTCTCCTGGAGCTTCAAATGCTGGGGCTCCAGTGAGAGCTGTGCACAGCTTTAACCTAGGCATATAGATTAGACGTTTTGGTGCAACCCTGGAGCAAATGGGGAGGAATCTCCGGTAAGCTTTCCCATAAATGTCTTCTGTTCTCAGATACCCGATTAGGCCATAGGCTTGCTCTGAGACCTTGTAAAATGCGAATCTCTCTGGAGACATTGGACTGGTTTACGTCAACTGGGATGTGACCTACGTCACCTGTGCAATGTTACTTGAGGGAGCACCTGTAACTTGGACCCAGTCCTTTCATTCCTGTACCAGGTCTGTGGGGAGAATAAGGTCATCCCAGTCATGCTTGTCCCAGAGACATCTCACTAGCAGCTTCGCCCAAGTGGTATAAGGCACTTTTTTCGAGGGGACTGTACTGGCTCACCATGATTTTGTATAACCGTGTTTCCAAAGAATTAGCACTCTGCGTAAAATGTAAATAAAAACAGTGTCATGTTTTGCAAGTCATTTAAGCTCTATATTTAATCGAAAATAGCACAAGACAACATGTCAGATGTCGATACTGAGAAATTTTATTGCATTTGGAAAAATATATGCTCATTGTGAATTTGATACTGGCAACCTGCTTCAAAAAACGTTTGGACAAGGGCATGTTTACCACTGTGTTAGAGCCCCTCTTTTTTAACAACACTTTGTAAGCATTTAGGAACTGAGATGACCACACACTGTTTTTTTTAATGTAAAATGTTTTCCCATTCTTGTTTGATGCAGGATTTCAGCTGCTCAGCACTTTGTGACCTCTTTTGTCACAATGTTCCTTACTTCCTGTGTGAGATACTTTTGGTGGGTGACAGGTTTACGCTGCAGACAGACCAGTTTAGCACTTAGACTCTTCTCCTTCAATGCCATGTTGTTGTGACCGCGCAGAGGCTGGTGTTTGGCATTGTCTTGCTGAAATTAGCAAGGCCTTCCCAAAGAAAGACATCTAGATGACTGTAAATGTTGCTCCAAAACCTGTATATATCATTCAGAATTGATGGTGTTGTCACAGTACAAGCTATCCATACCATGTGCGCTAATACAAACTCATGCTATCCCGGATGCTGCATTTTGAACTGTGCGATGATAACAAGCTGGATGGTCCCTCTCCTCTTTCACCTGAAAGACGTGGTGTCCACAATTTCTGAAAAGAATTCCTAATTTTGCACGTCCAGATCTCTGTCTTTTATTCAATTTAAACAATTTAATCGATCATGAAGCACAGGTTAGATGTATAGCCTGATGTTACTTATCAAAAAAATAATTGTTTTAAAGAGAACTTAGTGACCAGAGCAGTTTACCTCTCAAATAGTGGCCTATAGGCCAACTTATGAGTAACTTATTTTTGTGAATTGAATCACGCCTATTGATTAGTTGCCTTAGATTGCATCATGAAAGAAGCCATGTCTTTAATTGCCACTTGATTATTCTTATAGATGGTAACTGTTTTAATGACGGAAAATGACTGAGAACAAGTTAGGACAAATAATTGCAGTAAAATGATGTTGTGTGGCCGCTCAATTTTCAGTTCCAGCTACGCCACTGATTTGAAATGCACAAAATTGCGTGTCCAAATGAATGATTGTTGCGTTACATACTCAGTTTCATTCCCATTCCTGTCTTTGTTGTTTTTTATGATTGGTCCATTATTCATTATGTCATTCATCAGTAGGTGGACTTTGCAGCAGCTTATTTAGATGATATTGTCATCTTCAGTTCCAGCTGGAAGGAGCATCTGAAGCACCTGCAACATGTCCTCTCCCTGATAAAGGAGGCAGGTTTGACCATTCACCCAGACAAATGTGCATTGGCTAAGCAAGTTCTCAAAATGGCATTGAAAAGGAGGCGGCATTCACCCAGGCTATGTACTGGGCGAGGAGTCATTATTCATTAGTCAAGTGGGGAAGGTGGAGGCCATCAGGGCTGGTACTGATGAATGACATAATGAATAATGAACCAATCATAAAGAACAACGAAAACAGGAATGGGAATGAAACTGAGTATGTAACGCAGTGGTACGTCAGCTTAGATGTTACGATGCCGGCAAATGGCTGACGGCATGCTAATAGTGCGTCACGACTCAGTCCGTGACAGGCATTAATAAATAAAAGGAGCTTTTCATTACAGTTAAAAATGATAGCATGGTGCATGAAACCCACAATTTTTTTTTGTTATATTTTTTCTCATTGGAGATGAGGGTGAAATAGGGTTGCTCGCCAATGCAGGCCATTCCCCTTCCCACTGCCATAATATTCTTTAGTGAGATACTCATCATTTATCGGTAATTGAAGAGACTGCTTCACTCAAAAAATGCATTTGGACTGCTGCTACTGCCTTTTTGTATTTAAATTTTGCACTAGGAGTTTTGAATGTGTGAGTTTGTAAGGGGTCATTTAGGTCATGCACAAGAGGCAAGGACCAACATTATTTTAAAACTAAGATTTGTGAACTGTGAAAAAGGGAGGCTTTTTCTCACGGTTGTGAGCTCAAGTCAAGCACAGGAGAAAAATGCCTAGGAGAAAAAACTTGGTGCTTGCTTTGGTTCATTAGCCATCATTAAGGACAGACTGCAGTGGATACAAGTTGAATGAGGACCATAGCCTAGCGCACATTCAAGTGTGGCTGTTAGCGGAAAAAGGAACCATTTGCCAGTCACTTCCATGGAATTTTACACCGCTGTGGTTGATTTGTATTGGCTTATGGGAAACACCACATCTTTATTCCACTGGTACTTCTCACAAGCACTCTACAGATATCACACCTTATGAATGAAGCCCAATTAAAGAAGGAACCACAAAACTAATGTGTAATAGATATAAAAAAGAGATTGCATTGTCTTCCCAGGAGACATGTACTCATAAGACATTTGACCTTGCCCAGTCAGACGAAATTGAGCAAAAGTCAAAGTATTTTTTTGTGCAAAAATTTGGCAAGAAGAATAAAATGGGAGATTCCATGTCACAGATTTACATTCAAACATTCTCTGGCAACATGTTATACTGACACACTGATGGAAAACTGCCACAACCTGCTTGTTCCAACTATTGATGTTTGCGCAGTGAACTTCGTTGTGAGAGCCTTATGTGATTTGAGGTGACTTTTTCAGGTATGGTTTTGATTATATACCTCAATAACCAAAGGACCTTACATAAAATAGTATTTAATTTTTTCTCCCTTAAATCGCAACCTACTGTCATTAGACTTTAAATGATCATTTTTAACTTTTGTGGGTGTATAATTTCCATCTTTGACATTTTGAACAAATTGTTATTGCATGTAGTTTTCTGAAGCATTGCTATGTAGGGTCACCTGAGTTGATAAAAAGGAATGCTCATTCAAAGAAAACGTGAGGGTATCTACATAATTGTCTTAATTGACAGAACCAGGAGTTTACCTCAATGCAACAGAGCAGGACCCTTCTTAATATAAAATCTGCATTCAGACTTGTTATGTATAGAGAGAATTATGTTGACCATTTGCAAAGAAGGTATGCCATATCGGTTATGCTTATCGCCTGACACCCCTTTCATACTGCGCCGAGAATTTAGGTCGCATTGGCTTACTATTTATTGAGGTGAGGCTCAGCACCACAACGCAGATAGGAAAAATAAGCACGCGTGCTGGGCTAATTCCCTGACAGCCCTGGCCCAATTTACCCCTTGCATACATGCATATAGAACTCGATTTCCACATAATGCAGCGTCATGATTTAGATTTGCTGGTCAGAAGTAAGTTTTTGGGGAACTAAAAAATCATCTTTTGATCGCTTGCACCAATTGCTGGTTTATTTCACTCCCTCGTGGGTTTGCGGGTCATGCTCTTCATTTGTGGGTCCGACCAGTCAGGGGTCACTTGGGGGCTATGCAAACTGGGAGTTGGAGTGCATCAGAGGCAGACCTGACGCGCTCAAAATCCCAGAAAAAAGGATCATGAGGCCGGCCTAAAATTTTAGGGCTCTATAAATTTAGAAGGTGGCTCAGGGCCGCTTCAGAAGCAGTTTAGCAGCAGTATGAAACATTGCCCGCTCTAGATTCAGTGGCCTGTAAACCGAAATGTCCAAGGTGAGTTGCAAGCACTGCAAATATCAGTACATAGGTGATCTCCATTGTCAGGCTATGTTCAATTGAATGAAAAAAGATAAGGGCCGTTAAGTATATTTTCATGTAACGTTTGAAGTAAGGTTGAATTTGGCGCAGAACGTGACGTGCCATTTACCGCTAAGTAGGCCTACCCGTATATAGAGGCTGTCTAATGAGTGAGCCAGAGATATCATATTTATGAAAGCTAAGAAGTAATTTTCACTTATTCCTTGCCAAAGGCTCGGAATAAATTAAAATTACTACTCAAGTTTCATAAATATGACATCTCAGGCTCACGAATCTGAGATCCTATTTATTCCATGTATGTAAGAGGCATATTATTCGGAAAATGGAAACATAAAATCAGTTCGTCCGAGGTGTCAAACAACCCCAGCGCAAACAACTAGCACGCGTTAATAATACAAATAATAATACAATTAATAATACATACTGCAACTGAACTGTGTAATACAATAATAAAAAGTAGATAATTTTGAAAAAATCACTGTCAGATGAAGTACACTTGTGGTCAAGGAGTTTATGATCCCAGAAATGTATTGTTTTAACTCCCAACCATTTTTCAATTCTCAGTACCTTTTTTCGTATTTTATATTTACAGATTTTTCATTGCTGATTTTTCATGAAGATTTTTTCTGTTTGTAGCCCTTACTCTGAACTAAAATTATGATGAGCAACTGAAGTGCGATCGAATTCTAAATGCTACAAATGTCCTGTTTCATTTAAGCCATTTTCCCCCTCTCTGTGAGGCTCAAATCTTGAATTATTAGGGCTGTCCCCGACCAAAAAAGATCTTGGCCAACCAACAGTCATTTGTTTTCTCTGATTATTGAATTGGTCCAAAATGTTTTAACCAAGTTTAAAGCCTCCTCTTCATGCTGCTCTAACAGATTCTGCCGTAGCACTTATGAAGTCAAAGTATGATCGCACAATAGGCTGTTTTTATTTGACCAAACCATAACCCATTCTAATGCGTTTGTTATGTTCAAAAACCTGTTTGATCTCATTCAGCCTTGTCAATAAGAGGTGGCGGGCTGAAATTTTGCCGCCTCCTACAGCCTTCTGCACCGCCCACTTTCTGCTGGTCAAAGTTTTTTTTTTTTCAGTATCGTTAGCTACTGCAGCATTTGGCCACAGCCGCTTCAGTGTACCCCATTCACAGTGGTAAAAATTTTTTTCTCACTCTGGTTCCGAGCTTATAAAATAATCGTTAACATATGACCAATCACCGCACTTCTGTCTCATTATCTATGCACGATACAGTGGCACCTTAGCCACTGTCACATATTAGTGTGGGCATTGTCCACTTGAACAAGAGTTGAATAAATTATTTTATTCAATTTTGATTTTTGGTGAGTGGGTATGTCTTGGCAATAGGAACTTGTATACCAAAAATCGGACATGCAAGTAAATCTAGTCTGAAATACAGGCGGTTTTGTTTATTTCTATAAGAATCATGTCACCAGCTTTCCACTCTCGGAAGTTCAACAGTCACAAGATTTCATCCCAAGCTGATCCACATGTTGTGGCTCTCTCTCAAATTCCGTGCCAATCGAACAAAAAAAACAACTCAGATGGAGACCACAAGTCTCATAGCAGCCGTAAAGTTAGACGCATATTTATATTTCTATTTAGTTTGAGATGAAAATCTCTTAGCGAGATCTCAGCTGCAGCTGAAATGAATTGCATATAAAGACTAAATTCTGCCACTTTGAAATTAGTAGTTTCTCGATCAAGTTGATGGAGAATCCCGACAAGTTATTTTAATTATATTTAACTGCGTTCAGAAATTGCGAGGTGAGCTACGAAACGCAGATTTCTGCGTATATTTTGATACAGCCAATACGTGCCCAAAGGCTACCATGCTAGCTGGCTTCGTTATTCAACGTGTTCATAATATATGCGGCTAAAACACTAGAAATGATTGGTCATATGTTAATGAGTTATATTTGAGCCCAGAACCAGAATGGGAAAAAAATTCGCTTTCCGGTATTCGTTCTAGCTGGTGACATGCGGGGATTCCCAGTCATTCTCAATCCCAACGTCATTATTTTAATGAACTTTTGGACAAACATCGCGTGCTTGGTCTGAGTGGGAGCGAGGTATCCCCTCTTGTTAAACTGAAGTAGAAACAATCCAGGATAGCCACAAATTGGGGAGCCTTCGGGTTAATGGTAGGCGTATTTTGCATAAAACCTAAGGAGAACAGCAGGCTGTTAGTCCAGTTTTCTACGTTTTTTACCCTGTGATAAACCGATGCCATGAATGCGCGTACATAATCCATGTCATCCATTCTTAACTGCCGATTGACTTTGAGGACTGTGCTCTGTTGGCAATACCCAGCTGAGCTGTAGCCTATTTCCCACACAGACATATAGCCAACACAATAGTGAAGCGGGCGGCGGGATGTCTGATGGCCTTTGGCTTTACGAAAAAACCAAAAAAAAAGAAGATATTGATGATAACATTTGTAATTAAATTGTATTTTGTGTGGATGCCACGTGCGTCCTTGCATTATAATCCATTTGGACTTTATAGGTATCTTGAATGGGCCAAATCATAGATAAGACAGCGGGACTCAAACTTCCGCATTAACGCACATGCTGTCGTCTGCCCACACGCAAAGACCATTACCAGTAGTGAGTACTGTTCACTGGGGTGTGAGAAACGCAAATCTGAGACCATAGTGTTATGCCGGGATCAGACTACACAATGTTTTTGCTGTTCTAAAGATCATTATGTCAGATTAAGCGATTATGGAGTTATAAATTCTTTCTGTGACGTGGCCGAGAGAAGTGGTATACTACACAATGCTACACAACCAACTGTCATTTGCAGTCTGTCACAACGTGCGCCAAATTTTTCAAAGAATGACATGTAACCTTTCCCATAATACCTTAAAAACTATGCCTTTTCAAAGCGTCTATAGACAGTAGTAATCGGGGTAAGGTATAAACATGCTGAAATAGTTATGTTATTTTTGGCGTAACCCAGCTATCTTATTAGGGTTTATCACAACCGGAAAAAGGGCTTAATCGGTTAATGTTGGTTACATGAGTTACTGCATGACCAGAGTACTTCAATACCCCCGTCAGAAACCGAAATATTGGGGAAACAAACTTAAACGTTATCACTGAGTTGCCAGCTTAATGCTACTGGCAGCATTCGCCGGTTTGGTGAGGTGTCTCGGCTATATAGTCCCTTGAGGAAATATCAAGAAAGCACGGATGTTGTTGCCATAGAACGAAGAACCTTTCCTCCGTTTCACTGCTCCACCTTGCTGTAACAGCATCACTCTTCTTTCTCTAGGCTACGTTTACAAATGTGCACGCGGCAGCTTCGTCTCTTCCTGCAGAGGGCAGTTAGCTATGCTCCTATTGGTCAACCCGTCGTGGAAGACGAAGAAAAAAATTAAACATGCTAGACTTTCTGTCGGGGCGTTGTGAGGCATCACAGATGCCACAACGGTGTCGTCCACTATGGCACACTACACGGCATAAAACAATCAATCTTTGCCCACGATGACCATTCATCGTTTCCGACCCCACCTGACACCCCGCGACTTCCAGATCGGGCTAAAATCGTGTAGTCTGATCCTGGAATTAGCCAGAATGGAAACTCAGGGTGTCTCACCCCTGCGACCAGACCAACCTGGCTGAGACGAAAAACCACCTACGGTAGTGGTTCATCCCATCGAACCAGCTTGTTCGACACAAAAGAAATAGCTGATGGGTATTTCGTGCTATTGACACAGAGGAAAGAGTCAAAGACACCATTTTTATTCAAAACACCACATTTAATTACACAACTAACTCCTCTTAAATATACAGCTGTACTTGTATCAAACCATGAGTGCATTAAGGGAACTGTGTATAAAAGAAAATCATGACATTACAGAAACCTCAAACCTAAATTAATTCAGTATTGTACTATCATGCAGGGAAAACTGAAGTGATCTTAGACGATTTGCATGCGCCAAGTGCAGACAACCTCGATTTGAACTATCACGAAGAATGCTGGGAACAGCCGAAGGACATCTTAAATGCCGAAGACTCAATACATGACAGACAGGTGGCTGGCTAACACTATGTCGGAGACTGATTAGTCGTGTTTAGTCGTCCATATCATCATTGCAGGGTTTGGGTAGGCTTATAGCATTCTAGAGGGCGCAATTTGAATCAGCTAGGGTATATTTTTATAGTTTGATTAACCCCTTCAGTCCTGGAACCTTGTATTCTAATACGAAAATAAATATTTTGTGCGGACGGGAGCCTTGTATACTAGTGAGCTCGGCTTGGTACAGCCTGATTTGTTTAGACAAAGAAAGTGCAAGCAGGCGGCATTATTTTCTGTCACTCTTCGAGTACAGGACAGGATCTAACAGGTTATTGTATGCGAAACAGACTTCTTATTTGTGTGTGACCACATTAACATTTGGTTTTACTGATTTCCTCCATTTCCACTTCTATCGCCTCGTCAGAATCACATTCCCATTCTGAATCATTCCCGACCTCGGCGTTGGGTAGGTCCGAAACCCGCTGAAATCAGCAGCCGCTTCACTGTCAGTAGATGCGAAAAGGTTCAGTAGTTCTTCATCCATCGTAATGTGAGAAGTGTGCGGATCTGCACCATGCAGTGGTATTTCTACCCAACTTTAAAAGCAGAAATTCGTTGCCAAACACCGATCAGTGATTGATCAAGAACAAAACCAAACAACCAATGAAATGTGACATCGAGAAATACGTCAAACCCAATTATAGGCCAGTGCTATTATTCTTAAAACATAGTCATAGGCTGTGTCCGAAATCACTCACCACTCACTGTGTAGTGTACTATATGGTGGGTTCGCCATTGTGTAGAGCTGTCCGAATTGTTTGCAAGAATTATTTTCCCCTATATAATGAACTCATTACATCCCACAATCCACTGCGAAATGTAGTGACCAATCGATGGTCACTAACCCAGCGATACATCCCATCATGCATTGCACACAAACTGAAGAATAATTAATAATGGACAGAAATGACGCCATTTACAGCGCCAACAAAACTAACCGGGTAGTGTCCGACAGCGTTTCTTCCTTCTGCCCATGAGCTCACTATGTAGTCACCTACACGAGTACCCTTTATAGTGAGTAGGGAATAGTGAATGAGTGAGTGATTTCGGACACAGCCATAGATACGTGTCTGATCCAATTACAAACCAATGTTTTTTTTTTTTTATTGATAAGTGTCAGATCCGATTACAAACCAATGTTTTTCTCTAAAAAATAGGCATTTCTTCAGGACGAGTTTCCTTGTAAACCAGTTTCCCGACTTGGCAGTGGTCATAATAAGACTCTTGTTATCAACGTTCCCGGCATTTGCAATGATAAATATCCTACTAGTTAACAAGTGCCCCATCCTAGATCGTACTGTGAGAGAAAATAAACCCGGCCAGACAGAACGAGATATGTCATAATATTACAGTACCAAAGGGGTTAATAGAGAATTAAACTACACATTTCATAACCAAACCCATTTTATATTGTTACAATTTTTGGAGTGAGTGATTGGATGTTGAGGAAATTTCTGAACTGCTTGGAATTGAATGTGATGATCGTGGTCCTGATGACAACGATGAGGAGTCAGACAGTGAGGATTTGATGGAGGACTTGTTTTAATCCATGCCATGCTTGTAGGACAAATAGGGTTGTGGCAGAGTGAATAGTAAGTGAAATACAAAAGACAAAATAAAGATGATTTAAGATAATTTGTCAGACTTCTGTATTTCATTCTCGAACGTCAATACTTGTCATGCAATACATAAACAATTCATGCATTATGTACATACACGCATATAAAAATGGCCGCCCCGCTGGATATTTCGTTGGTCACCTGGATCTGCTTGAGGAGCTCAGCCTGCAACTTTGGACCAATGACCTCCTACTCTGAAAGTTATTGAAAAGACTGCTCATTGCGATTTTGAATCTCTTTAAACTTATTGTTTCATTATAAGCTGAAACAATCTTGAAGTCTATTCTCATGGACTCTGAAAGTGTCTCTAAAATGGATGCGAACTGGACATCATATTATATAAAGAATATGGTTAATTCAAAAAGTTATTTTTATTTTCATTTCAGCTATTAATCCTTTGTGGTTTAATTCAAAATTTTTCATTTGTGTATAAATAAAATAGCTGATGTTACAGACCATTCCAAGGGACTACCGAAACATATGCCTCGTTTTTCCACATTTGATGCAACCAATACCAAGTAAACCAGTTGAAGTGTGCTGAGATTCAAATAATATTAAGCAGATATTATCAGTGACAAAATTACTAATCAAAGGAATTACTATCAAAATAAATAGGCTAAAACTTAATTCGCACATAATGCCTCAAATCACAAATTATACATTTCAATGCTGTGAACATAAATAGTTCTCTCTGTGTATGCTATAATCAGATACAAAACCCCGCATTTTAATTGAAATGTCATCATTATTATTTACCGTTTGTCTGAAAAACGAAGTGACCACATAAAAAAAAAACACCCTTTTAGTAGCAGCAAAAGCAACGGAGACATTGTCACCGTCTATAATTAATCCGAATTTCTTCCATGTATCTGATTTGACCTTCAGTTGTCAGCCAGTCGGAAGCAAGTTTTTTCACTCTTCTCGGATATTTCTCGAGGAGTTATGGTAGAGTAATCAAAATAACATTATTTTCATCTTTTTCTCGCATGCCGTTTTTCTTACTGGTTTTAATTTCTGTCGGTCGTTCCCCACTAGTGCGTAATTATTGTTTTACCTGCGACCCTAAATTAATATCTGTTATTTTTTTTCATTTGCTTGTTTTATCTGCAAGTTGTAATGTAATGTAATGTAAAGTTCAAATGTAGCCCCGGAAATTCAATATGATGATTTTTAACATCAGGGTATGAGTAAAATAAGTTTGTACAATATTTAAAAAATGTTTTTCTTACATTTTTGAAGATTACCGTGTTCCGGTTTCCATACTTTAAGTAATGGTTTACTCGTCTCCCTCGCTTCGCAGACCCTTTCATCTGCAGCGTTCACTTTGTTTTTTGTTTTTTTTTCCCTGTTACCAGGCAAGTGTGCCCTTATAATAGCAGATCGCCAAAGGTGCTGGGGCATCTGGCTTTTAAAGGACATGGGAGATGACACTCTGATTGGCTTATTTCGTGTTACGCCCAAAACACGCCTATGATGAATTAAGAGATTAAGTACAACCCCTTTGAACCTTGCACCTTGCATTGCGCCCTGATAACCTGCCACTAAACTAGCAAAAATGGTTGACACGCCCTAAATGCACTTGCACCACACGCTTCAGACTATGCATTTAGATTGTTAAAATAAGGCCTTAGATCAGGTTTTTGTGGTCAATAGCACGATCACTTTTTGCGGTCCCAAGATAGCAATGCGCTTGACCAAACCTCATTTTAAGACCAACACGCACATGAGCGCTCAATTTGGCGCAAAGTCTACTTAGGCAGACTGGACGCTGGGCTGGTTAATGGTATTTGTGTCGGTCAGAAAGTAGCAAAAATACGTGCTTTACGCTTCCTGCTGGGTGTAAGATAGAGGCCAAAGTGTCTGATTTATGGTTTTAAAGTGATAGTTCTTGTTCGTTGTTGAACTGATATAAGCTAAACGTTACTTGCAAAGTCATTCTAGTTTTTTTGATAGTCTGCAACCAGAACAAAATGCTGCCCTGCTCCAGATTTTTTTCTTTAAAATTAGGTTGCAAGGTTATATCAAAATGAGCAATTAAAGAACAGTATGCCCCATCACTAATCTTCACTGTAGCCGAGGGCAAATCTTAAGCTACAATTAAAACGCACATTCGTGTGTCAATAAGTAGGATCCAGTTTAGGCATAAAAGCATTACGCATGTTAGTTTAAACACATTCTACTACGTCTTTATAAAGGAGAAAGTTCTAGCTTATTGGTACCCAACTTGGGGGAAATAATTATTTTTTTTAAAAGATGTGCACTGAGTTTAGAAATGCAAAATAGCAGTATGCAGTGGTTGCTTTCTACAACATTACAAGCATTTTCTGGTAATATTGAATATTGCCATTCGAAATAAAACTGCCAATTTAATGAATGCATGTGAAAATCACTCCTGCTTATTTGTATTTTCCATCGTGTCAACTTTTTGGAATTGCGGTCGTATTTCAGCCAACTACAATGCGCAGTCAGAACTAACTGCTATATACTCCCCATAAAATAAAAACTCCAGTGTGGGTGATTGCTACTACTTTGCTTAATATATTGCAGTATAGTGGTGACATGGTGGCGCAGTGGTTAACACTACTGCAGAAAGGTATTGGGTTCAAATCCAGCCTGGGGTCTTGCGAGGAGTTTGCATGATTCTCCCTGTGTTTGCGTGGGTTTCCTGCGGGTGCTCCCACAGTCCAAAGACATGCACATTAGGCTACTTAGACACCCTAAATTGGCCATAGGTATGAGTGTGGCAGTGAATGGTGTGTGCGCCCTGCAGTGGATTAGCGAGCTGTCCAGGGTGGGTCCCTGCCTTTCGCCTGTAGTCAGCTGGGATAGGCTCCAGCTCCCCCGAGACCCTAGTGAGTGAGTACCACGTTTACCCTTTATTCCCATTGTACCAACTTTGTTAGAGATTTCCTTTGTGCTACCCTTATCCTCTCCAACTCCCCTTTTCCTTCCCCATCCAATCCCTTTAGTATTTCCCTGTGTTACTGTCTTTGTGCGGACTGACATCCTGGTTTATAGATCTTTCTGCTTGTCCCTTGATTTACGATTCTGCCTTGCCTAAACCATTCCTGTTGCCTGGCTTTGATTTCTGTTCTGTATGACCATGAGCTCACCTAATAAACGCCCCTGCCATTGCTGAACTGCATTTGGAGTCTCAAGCCATTCCTTTCAGTACGAGTCGACCAGTTCAGACTCCAGCGGACTCTGCTGAGATGCAACGACTCTTACAACAACAACAGGTCGTCATTCAGCAGCAGCATCGCGATCTGCAGGAGATGAGAGCCACCCTCCAGCGACTCTCTCTGGGCTCCACCATTCCCACTCCTGCAGCCGCTCCGCAGAGGCAGCTCCGTCCGGGAGCCACGCCTTACTCCCCAAGGAGTAATGACGGAGATCCCACCTGCTGTAAGGCATTCCTGTCTCAGTGCTCGATTATCTTCGAGCTGCAGCCCCTGACCTTCCCTACCTCGCGATCCAGAGTGGCCTACATCGTCACTCTCCTGACCGGCAAGGCGAGGGATTGGGGAACTTCGATGTGGGATGCTGGCCACCCCTGTACTCGCACCATAGAAGATTTCATGGCGGAGATGAGGGAAGTGTTTGACCGGTCCTACCAGGGGCGAGAGGCAGGAAGTGCCCTACTGAGTTTACGACAGTCTGGCTGCAGTGTTTCGGACTACGCGATCCAGTTTGGCCGCCTCCACACTATGGAGTGAAGACGCCCAATTCGATGTATTCTACCGGGGGCTGGCGGAGAATATTAAGGATGAACTGGCATCTCGCGAACTACCTTCCGACCTGCAGGGGCTAATCAGAGTGGCTATCCAAGTGGATTCACGACTCCAACAGCGCAAGAGGGAGCGCCAGTGCCACCCTGAGCCCCGACGGTCTGGCCAGCATGGGGAACCTTTGTCCTCTTCGGGCGACTCTCCTATCCAGGAGACCGGCGAGCCCCGGAGATCGGAGGAACCCATGCAGGTTGACTGTTGCCGGCTGTCACCTCAGCAGAGAGCGAAGACTGCGTGCTGGGGCGTGCCTTAACTGTGGGCTGGAGGGGCATCAAATTAAGAGCTGTCCTTCACTCACGAAGAGAGGGTGAGTGGAAGGATTGGGCAGCTGGCTCAGAGCAGCGATGCCACTCGTAAGCTGGTTCCTGTCACTCTGGTTGTTGGCAATCGTTCTATGTCTACTAATGTTCTGTTTGATTCAGGTTCAGACATCAACCTGATCGACGCCAACCTGTGTAACCAGCTCCGCCCAGCCCCAGAATCTGCCTGCTCCGCCCGACACTTGGCCTGTGTGGGCAACCGCTAGGTCAGGTGACCCAAGTCACGCCCTCTACGCCATTGTCTCTGGCAACCACCAGGAGCAGATCGCCTCCACCTCATCTCCTCCTCCTCTGCCCCCCCATCGCCCTGGGTCTTCCGTGGCTTCAACAACACAACCCCACTATTAACTGGAAGACAGGGCAAGGATCGAATGGAGCACGCAGTGTCTACGCTCCTGTCTTCAGAGCACCTGCCAAGCAGAGTGAGGAGGGACCCAAGGAGCCCCATTTTCTCCAGACCTATCCAAGGTTCCTAGTGAGTACCATGACCTAGCCGAGGTCTTCTCCAAGTCTCGTGCTCTGTCTCTGCCCCTCACAGACCCTACGATTGTGCCATCGACCTCCAACCTGGTACAGCGCCCCCCTAAGGGAGGCCTCTACTCTCTGTCTCGTCCTGAGCAGGAGGCCATGGAGAAATATGTGGAGGAATCACTGGCTGCTGGGATCATTCGTCCCTCGTCCTCCCCTGCTGGTGCGGGTTTCTTCTTTGTTAGCAAGAAGGATGGATCCCTCAGACCATGTATCGACTACGGGGACTCAATAACATAACCATTAAGAACCGTTACCCTCTCCCACTAATGAATTCTGCTTTTGAGTTGTTGCAGGGAGCTACCATCTTCTCCAAACTCGACCTCACGCAACGCCTACCATCTTGTCAGGATTAAGGAGGGGACGAATGGAAGACAGCTTTTAACACCGCTAGGGGGCACTATGAGTACCTGGTCATGCCGTTTGGGCTAGCTAACGCCCCGCTGTCTTCCAAAACTTGGTCAACTATGTCCTTCATGACATGATTAATCAGTTTGTGTTTGTCTACTTAGATGATATACTGATCTTTTCTCGCTCTAAGGAGGAACATATATGTCACGTTCATGCGGTCCTGCAGCGCCTCCTGGAGAACCAACTCTACGCCAAGGCAGAGAAATGTGAATTCCATCTCGACACAGTCCCTTTCCTTGGATTTGTGATCACCCAGGAGGCATCCTCATGGACCAGGAGAAAGTCAAGGCGGTAAGAGATTGGGCTACTCCTTCCACCACGTAAGGAACTGCAGTGCTTCCTAGGGTTTGCCAATTTCTACCGCCGTTTCATGCGTAATTACAGTACTGTTGCTGCTCCACTGACCGCCCTAACCTCCCCAAAGTTCCATTCACGTGGACTCCCTCGGCAGAGAAGGCATTCCGGGAACTCAAGCAAAGGTTCACCACTGCTCCTGTTCTCCAACAGCCAGATCCCGAAAAGCAGTTCATTGTCGAGGTAGATACTTCTAATACCGGTGTTGGAGCAGTCCTATCGCAGCTAAACAGTCAAGACAACAAGGTACATCCCTGCGCCTTCTTTTTTTTTCCGCCGGGCTTAGCCCAGCAGAACGCAATTATGACATTGGTAACCGGGAGTTGCTTGTCGTAAAGATGGCGTTAGAAGAGTGGCGCCACTGGTTAGAGGGGGCTAAGGTGCCGTTCAGGTCTGGACCGACCATAAGAACCTGGAGTATCTTCAGACTGCTAGGAGATTGAACTCGCCAATCCCGCTGGTCTCTTTTTTTTTTTGACCGATTTAATTTCACCTTAGCCTATCGCCTGGTTCCCAGAATAAAAAGCCAGATGCCTTATCCCGCCCGAGTTCTCTCCTGACGCCCCCCAAGGAACCTCAGACCATTCTGCCCAGTCGTGGTGGTAGTGGGATCGTTAGTGTGGGAGTTGGAGGACCGGGTCAGAAAGTCGCAACCTTCTGGGGGCCTCCTACTAACTGTCCCAAGAACTGCCTTTTTGTTCCAGATGGTCTCCGAGCCGAGGTTCTCCAGTGGGCTCATTCTTCCCGCCTCGCCTGCACCCTGGTGCCAATCGGACCCTGGTCATGCTAACTTCGCAGGTTTTGGTGGCCAACGGCACGTAAAAGACGAAGAGTTTCTCTACTGCCTGTCCAGTCTGTGCCCAAAACAAGGCCTCCCATACTGCTCCAGCTGGTCTCCTGCTGCCCCTTCCGTGCCCTCCAGACCATGGGCTAACATTGCCCTGGACTTCGTCACTGGTCTTCCGCCCTCCAAAGGTAACACCGTCATCCTCACCATCGTGAACCGCTTCTCCAAAGCCGTGCACCTCATCCCTCTTCCCAAGCTTCCATCCGCTAGGAGACAGCGGACCTCTTAATTCAACATGTAATTAGATTCACGGTATCCCTTCTGATATTGTCTCTGACCGTGGTCCCCAGTTAGCCCTCGCAAAGTATGGAAAGCCTTTTTGTCAAGCCCTGGGCATTTCGGTCAGCTTAACCTCCGGATTTCACCCCCAGAGCAATGGACAGACGGAGAGAGCTAATCAACAAATGGAGAGTGTCCTTCGTGCCTCACCTCCCCGCGACCAAGGGGACTGGAGCGAACAACTACCCTGGGTTGAATACTCGATCAACAGCCTTCCGGTGGCTGCCTCAGGTGTGTCCCCCCTTTAAAGCCTGTCTGGGTTACCAACCACCTTTGTTCCCTCGCGGGGGAGGTCGGGTGGATGTCCCCAACATTCAGGAGTTCGTACAGAGGTGCCGAGGACGGGGAGGAAACCTGCCCGCTCTCCAAAAGTCCGCAGACGAGATGAGTCGCCAAGCCAATCGTCGCCGCTCCGCCCCTCCAGATTACCAAGTAGGACAAAAAGTTTGGCTCTCTTCTAAAGACATCGCCCTCAGAACTGAAAGCCGCAAGCTAGCCCCCCCCGCTACATAGGTCCCTTCGTCATCGAGAAAATTATCAACCCAGTTTCAGTTAAACTCAAACTGCCTGCCACCATGAGCCGCATCCACCCTGTCTTTCATGTTTCATGCCTTAAACCGTTTGTTTTGTCCATCCACACCCCTGCCCCTCGACCAATCCTCCTCCCCCCTAGGCTCGCCGACGGAGGAGAGACCTATACAGTTCACAAGCTGCTAGATGTCCGTCGGCGAGAAGGGGCTTCAGTATCTAGTGGACTGGGAAGGATACGCCCAGAGAGAGCTCCTGGGTTCCCGCTCGTCATATACTGGACAAAGGACTCATCAAAGACTTCCACAAAAGGACATTTAAACCAAGGCTTAGACCGCCAGGTGGCGGTCATCGGGGAGGGGGTTCTGTTAAGAAGTGATGTTTGTATGCTTGGTTTTAGTTGGTTTTAGTCCATTCTAGCATATTTCTAGTGTATTTATTGTATTTATATATTTATTCTAAGTTACATGTTTCATGTTTAGAGAATGAATGCTTGCAGTCTCATGTCTTACTTTCCTCTTGTTTCTTTGTGTGGTGTCTTTAAAAGATTCTCACTCTTTCTTTTCCATTTCGGTTTGGTAATTCCTCTTCCTTCTCTCTTGCTGTTCTGATTGGACTATCCACACTTAGAGCAGTTCAGTTAGGCACGGGTGATTAGTTAGTTCAAAGTTAGATCCCACCTACTTCCTCTCTCTCTCTCCTATCACCGTCCTTGCTTTTCTAGATCCGCCTCTCCTCTCACCTGTTCTGAGTTTAGCTGGGCCTCCACTTAATTTGTTTGTGTATAAAAGACCCACTTTCCTGCTGCTTCTTGTTGACTCGTTTCTTCCGCCTAAGCTCGTTTTGGTCAAGTCTCGCTTTCTGCATCTTTTCTCTCGATTTCTGCAAGTTTGTATTTCGTGATTTCTCCCGTGAGTCTTGTTTACGTTGTTGTTTGCGTTGTGTGATTGAGATAGTGATTGTGAGTACCACGTTTTACCCTTTATTCCCATTGTACCAACTTTGTTAGAGATTTCCTTTGTGCTACCCTTATCCTCTCCAACTCCCCTTTTCCTTCCCCATCCAATCCCTTTAGTATTTCCCTGTGTTACTGTCTTTGTGCGGACTGACATCCTGGTTTATAGATCTTTCTGCTTGTCCCTTGATTTACGATTCTGCCTTGCCTAAACCATTCCTGTTGCCTGGCTTTGATTTCTGTTCTGTATGACCATGAGCTCACCTAATAAACGCCCTGCCATTGCTGAACTGCATTTGGAGTCTAAAGCCATTCCTTTCACACACTCCCTTGAAATGCTGCACAGTATGCATGGCTATGGCAATGCTGCTGAAATGAAGGAATAACCTGGATGGTTAAAATGCATGATAGGCATGTTCATTTCGGGCTGTCAATCTGTGACCAACAGATTTATTACAAAAGACATATTCAGATTTTCCCCCACAATATATTGGACCATACCTTTGCAAAAAAAAAAAAAAAAACCAACGTTTATTTGGGGACAGCTTGGGTAGAGGTTCTGGATGGCCATGCCAGTATCCCTGAGGAATGCTGCAGAATTCTTTTTCTTCATGAGAATTTCTCTTGCTGTCCAGTGATGCTTTCCTTTGGGAAAGTCTGGGGACCAGGAGGCCTTTGGCCCTCACATGGAATCGTATACAAGGGCATTTCCGTCACCTAGGACACATAGATGCACATACAGATGCAGGCACAAACATGCAAACACACAGTTCCTGTTTCCCTCAAAGTGGATCCTCAAACATTTTTTGTGGAGTGCGTGACTCCTGTTACCTCTGAGCAAAAAGGTCATTGTTCAGTGAGTGCACCTCAGACCTAACTCATTGTTAGTTAGGATTGTTATCCTTTCTTTTCTTTTGGATTATTACTCGTGGTTGTTCCATGTATCTGTTTTTTTTTTTTTTTTTTTTTGTTTTTTAGCTGTTTCAACCCATGACGGATATTATTTTTTTCACCACTCAACAGGCTAGAAATGAGAAATGTGTGGCATTTGACTCAGAGCATGCTTTACAGAAAGGGTCACCAGAGAAAAAAAGGCAAGGATATTAATCACTTTAGAGTTACGGTATTCAGATGTTGCGTTACTTTGTAACATCAGCAACCTCATCAGAACACACACTGAAGATGCTGATTTACAATGTTTGTCCTTTCCTGTAGAACAAATAATCTTGCTCAATTCATGAAGCAGTCTGGTGAAATTACAACAAGGTTCTTGCAACATCTTGATTTGTAGATATATTTTTCATTAATAGAACTGTTTCTTCATGCAAGCTTGATGTTACTGTAACTGTGCCAATAAGAAACTGTGCCAGGGGTTCAGTAGGGGTAATATACAGTACAAATGTGCTGTTCCCCTGGGAGGTTTGTCATTGTCAGAGGTTTCTCCCCTTATTATATAACATTGACTCCGATGATGAATTAAAACCATGAGCTTACTGCATGAGTCCTGCAGTCCTCCAGTATAATTACCACGCAGATCAGATGGTGATAACAAACAGCAGCTGCTCGCACGGATTTCAGAGGATACAAATTGTAATATTTAACAGCATTTCAGTGGTCAACTTAGTCGTCAAAGTTTTGGGGACCTGTCACTCCCCAAAACAGCCATTATGCATCATTATTGATGGCCCTGAAACGGACAAAAACCAATTACTGCTTGAGAACACCTTAGATGGTTTATTTCGTCTTATCTGCATATCTGCCTTGGAAATGACTCGTATGGTCTTGACTCTGGGCCACTGTGACTTTGAGAAAGTATGAGGCATTCCAGTCAGTTTTGCGCCATTCTTCTTGGTGAAATCTTGTGGGAAACAGTTTTGAAGCAGATGTCCAAGCCAATCACATTGGCTGGCCAAGCAAGGGAGATTCCGGAGACATCCAACATCAAAGTAGGTGAGTGATTCCAAGTGCAGATTTTGTAGCCAGTGAGTTTATTGTTTTCAGTAATATGTTATAACCAGCCATAATTGCATTGGCAAGGCCAAACATTCATAGGCATTCTTCAGTGAAATAGCTGACACAAGTTTAATTTTGTGGCGAAGACATTGCCCTTTGTGGAAGTTTGGGCAGGACTGGAACAGATGGCGACTGTCACAGATTCCCCCATGACAAGATGAAATACATGGGGCAGAGAGCCCAGGGGCTCTGTCTGCATGCCAAGCATAATGTTAATGAGTGTGACAGATAATGACCCCCAGTCTCCATTTAGTAGATACCCCTAAAATGAAAAATGGACAGAAAATATATATTTAAAACAAGACATTTGTATTAACAAAATAATTTTTTCTATCCATTCATTTCCAACATAAGAAAAATGTTGAAGAATTAAAAAAAAACTTCATTCCAGTATTGTGCACTCTCACTGTCCCCATGTCTACTGAACCATCTGCCTAACTTTCACAAATTTTTTCCAATCCTATCCCTCGATTATTTCTTTTGCTCTGTTGAATTGTCTTTTTTCTTTTTACACCCACTTTTGCTTTCTCGGGCCAGTGAGATATAAATTCAATCTTGTCTTCAAAATTTTTGCTTTAAAGAAGCCATATAATACCCATCTTCCAGGTAATGTTTTCAATTTTGTGGCTTATTTGCAGATTTCTGAGTCAGAAAACACCTAGTTACAGCAATATAGGTTATGTGTGCAGCACCTCAGCTCAGCACCAGTAGGCGCTGGTTTGGGTTGGGGATCAGTCTGCTCGAAAGGGGTCGGTGATCTCATAAAAATCGACAGAATCATGGATCAAAAGAAGCATCATAGCATCCTTGTGAGGCATGCATTGCCATCTGGAAAGAGACTGATTGTTTGTTGATTTTATTTTCAACAAGATAATGACCCTAAACACACTTCTGAGTTGTTCAAGAATTATCTCAGACAGAAAGAATCGTCCGGTGGCATAAAAGTTATGACTCGGCTGGCTCAAAGTCCAGCCCTTAATCCGATTGAGCAAATCTGGTATGTGCATGACACCAAAATAAACAAATCTGTTGTAGCATTGAAAGAATCTCCTTGGAATTACCTTCAAACCATATGGAATGGTTTAGCGAGTGAGGAAATAAAAAAATGCGTAAACTATGCCTAAAAGATTACATGCTGTAATCAAAGCAAAGGGTGACCTTTTCTCTCAAAAAGACATTACTATTATTTTTGTTCTTTCAATATATTTTTATCTATTTACTTATTTCATCTATAGTATCCAATATTACATGAAATAAATACTTGGTTAATGATTTATCTTCATTTTATCAAGTGTATAATCATCACTGTGCACTTCTATGCATTGCACAGCAAAAACCAGAATATATGTCTGCAGTCTTGCTCTTTTGTACCTTACATACTGAAGTTCAGCTGAGTCCCTGCAAAAATAGTTGACATATGGTTCAAGAGAGAATTTTCAAGATGGCCTAAATGGCATTCATACTTAAAGTGCAAATTCATCAAATTTTCTCAAATAAAAACTAATCTGGTATATGTTCGACCAAACAGTTCATGATCAGTATGCTGCGAATTAAAAGCCCCATATTTGCCACTTTTGCTCAAAAATGAGCCTTTTATTGAGGTTGAACAGAGATTTTGGAAAACAAAATGAAGATTGACTCAAATTGGCAGATTAGCAGATGTTACATGATGATAGGTGTTCCAAATGCAGAAGGCAAGCTGAAAACAATAGGAAAAAAGATGTTGTCAAAGAATATCATTTCCATAAATTGATGAAAACAGATTTTTTTTTTTGCATAAAGGGGAAAAAGAACAATGTGACAATCAGCCTGTAACTAGACACTGCTTACTGAGAGTTTTATTAGGTCATGATGGGAAAGGCGTCCGAAAATAGGTGGCCTATGCACATGATGACAACACGCAACCTTCATTCCACAGTGCACAATAGATGAACAACACGGCCCAGGCAGGTCAAATGAGGCCCTACTTGCACAGCTTGTGGGCTAGCATGCTAAAGCTTTTCGCTATTAAATTATATAAGTAAAATATAATTAAGTTACACGTGTAACATTTGTCATAGAAACTTGAATTTATTAATTTAATGGCGAAAAGCATTAACATGCTTGCTTGCGAATCATTCATCCCTTTGACTTGAACAGATTAGAATCTTACGCTTTTTTCATTCTCCAATTGCAGGTCCTGGTCTCGTTCCGGTTTTGCTATCATGGCCGAAGTTTTGATTTTACTCAAGGTCTTACGGTAGAAGATGGATTTAGTTTTGTTTTGAGTCATTTTTTGCATAAAATGATTTTTACAGTCATTTTAGGATGGGCTTATTAAGCGGCGCCCTGGGCTTATTAACCCGCTTTTCGGAGTACAGAATAGATGGAGAAAATTCGGACCGGAGCAGTTTGGGCTCGGCTTATTCAGCTTCCTTTATGATGTAGTTTTGGAGAATAAGAATTTTAAAGATTTTCTTGAAATGGAGGGGTCTGGCCTTATTACAGAGGTCAAATCAAAGTCAAATTTCAGGAGAATGGCTGCAGACATGATTGACAAATGAGTCAAAGTGGGATTTTCAAGATGGCAGCCATGCCGGCCATATTCATGATTACAGTAGAATGCCTCAAAAAAACTTAGATGTACTCCTTGGTTGGAACATGCATGGCAAGTTTCAGCTACCTTGGTCAAGTAGTTTTGGGGAAGAGGATATTTAAATGTATTCATTAAATTTAGGGATGTGGCCTTATGACAGAGGTGAAATGAAGGTCAAAATGGAATGCATATCAAAACCTGGAATATATGCGTTCAGTATGTTCATGTCACATATCAGCTGAATTGCTGCAGAAATGATTGACAAAGGACTCATAACTTAATTTATGGACTTATTTGTTTTGATTTCTTTGTATGTGTGGATTACTTGGGTTGTTACCAACATCTGGTGAAAATTTCATGTCAATAGCCCCATTAGAAATATATTTACTGAAAAAAATGTTGACACATTCAATACTTCAATAATTCAATAATTTCCCCCACCGTATTTGTCTCACTGAATTGTTTCCAATCACCACACTAATGTTAAAATTAAATTAAAATAGCCCAAGTAAATACAAATTGCCAATGTTTGTTGGCAGTTGGTGTCAGCAAGGGTAGCACAACCAGTCCTTAGTTTTGGGGGGGAGACTTTTTTTTTCATGGGTGATATAAGCTTTGAATAATTCATTATCTTCAATAATTGGCATTGTGTTTATAAACCCCTTTCCAGAAAAATTGGGAGGCGGTGTAAAATATGAATAAAAACAAAATGCAACTAGAGATTATTTTTAAGGCAAAAAAAACAAATGTCTTCCCCCACCCCAACGCAGCCCCCCTTCATTGATGTTCACAGAGAGCAAAAGGCACATCTACATACAATGTTGAAAGAGAGTACAAGGTCTGATGTTTGTAAATATCTTAAACGGTTTCCAAGTTACAGCCCGGAATCAGTGGACATACCGACGCGGATAGGAAACTGTACAAAAACAATAACTCTCCCCTCCCTCCTGGGGGGAGACATAATGATTTGCAGATCATTTAAACCCTATATTTAATTGATAATTGTTCAAAGACAATATATCAAATGTTGAAACTGAGAAATTTATTATTTCTCAAAAAATGTGTGCTCATTTTGAGTTCGATGACAGCAACATGTTTCAAAAAAGTTGGGACAGGGGCAACAAAAGATTGGAAATGTTTTATAATGTTGAAAAAATACACCTGGTGGAACATCTCACCGCTAATTAGGTTAATTGCCAATGGGTCAGTAGCGTGAATGGGCATGAAAAGAGCATCTCAGAGAGGCTGAGTCTTTTAGAAGATGGTGAAGGCTCCACCACTCTGTGACAGACTGCATGGGAAAATTGCTCAACAATTTATGAATATAATTGCAAAGAAACTGGGGATTTAATCATCTATGGTATGTAATATAAAAAAATTATTCTGAGAATCCAGAGAAATCTCTATATGCAAGGGAGAAGGCCAAAAAACCAATTTTAGATGGCCGCGATCTTCAGGCCCCCAGGTGGCACTGCATTAAAAACAAACAGGCTTCTGTGGTGGAAATAAATGCATGGGCTCAGGAACACGTCTGAAATCCATTCTCAGTGAGCACAATTTGTTATTTCATCCACAAATGCAAGTTAAAAATTTACTGTGTAAACAAATAAGCCATATATAAATAAGATCCAGAAATGTTGCCACCTTCTCTGAGCCTAAGCTCATTTATGATGGCCTGAGATGAAGTGGAAAACTATCCTTTGGTCTGACCAATCAAAATCTGAATTTTTTTTGGAAATCAAGGATGCCACGTCCTCTAGGCACAGAAGAAGAGGGAACATCCTGCTTTTTATCAATGCACTGTTCAAAAGCCAGCATCCATGACAGTATAGGGGTGCATTAGTGCACGTGGGATGGTTAACTTGCACATCTATGAAGACAGCATTCATGTTGAACAATATATGCAGGTTTTGGAGCAACATATACAGCCATCCAGACATCTTTTTCTGTTAAGGCTTTGCTCGTTTCAGCAAAGGAATGCCAAGCCACATTGTGCGCATGTTACGACTTAATGTATCCGAGTAAAAGAGTCCGGGTGCTAAACTGGCCTGCCTGCAGTCCAGATGGGTCACCCATTGAAAAATTTGGTGCACAAATATGACTAAAGAGTCTGCAAAAGTGTTGAGAAGCTGAAATCTAAAATCAAGCAAAGAAAACATTTTGCTCCAAAACACAGGGTATTATTAAAAGAAGAGATGGTTAAACTCAGTGGTACACTTGGCTTGTTCCCAACTTTTTTGAAACTTGCTGCTGGCATCAAATTGAAAATGAGAAGATATTTTTCTAAAAAATAAAAATTTCTCAGTTTCAACATTTGATATGTTGTCTTTGTCATATTTTCAATTTATTATAGATGCCGATCATTGCAGTTGTTTTATTTACATTTTACACAACCTCCCAACTTTTCTGGAAACAAGTTAATACTTTTCTTGCCTTTGTCTTTTAATAGAATCATTTGAATGATCTAAAATATTTCAATATGACAAATAAGCAAAAACATTAGAAATTGTGAAGCAGGCAAATACTTTTTCACGGCACCGTGCATGCACAAAATGCTATATGCCACACTAAAGGAAAGGAAAAAAGCGGGTAAGAAACAAATTGTGGCCCCTTTAATGATCATCTGTTGAATGGGCACATCATTGACATCCATTTCTCCAATTTTCAAGTGTCTGCCCTCAATCCAAATAAGGCTGCAATAAAATCACATTTCATATTGCAGAGCAAAACTCATGCAGCAGATTACAATGGCTGCACTGAAGACCTCTCCCTTTCCCTCTCTCCATCCCACTTTCTCACCCTCCTTCTCTCTCTGACCCATAAAAGACCTCAGAACAAGAGCAGAGGTTACCGGCGTATTACACTTGCATGTCCTTATTCTGTGCAATGGCACAAGAGTGCTGTTCATTGATCTTACCCTAATTCTCCTCTCTGGTTTCATGCATCTGGCCGGTGCCCGGCCATAGAGATGGCTGACATTTTCATAGATCATGGAGAGTATACTATACAACCTTGCTGTAAACCATTCAATGTCTTTGGATGGTCATGGTTAATATTACTGGCAGGTAAACAGTTTGTCAAGTTCATCTACCCAGTGTAGATGGACATGGTTGCATCTGACAACAATCTCTGCAGGCAAGACGCAGGCCCCCAGAAGCATTCACCCAATTAATCGCTGTGCCAAACACAGTAAGGAACACATTTTTTGCATTTTTTTTTCGTCTGTGAAATATCCTACAAGAATTTCTCCAGTCACTCAAGTAATTTCCTGGACAGAGTCAAGGTCGAGGAACATGAAGTGCTTCACATTTTAGAGAGGTTGTTAAATCTGGACACTGTTTCTGTCTGTCATGGGTTGTGAGGTGTGCATGTTGTTTGGACTTTTCTTTGTGGCTCTCGTCCCAGGATGATATAATATTCCTGGACTACTGAATTCTTTACCCAGCTGGCTGATTGAGCTGGGGCGGCACTTTCCCAGACTCTATATAAGCAGGAAGTCCGGCACGCCCCCTTCACTAGAGTGTCTGTTTTTAGCTTCGCACTATAGCCGAAGATATCTGTAGTCAGGTTTTGTATGACTTTCCATCTTCTAATTATTGGAGTTTCTTCTCCCTTTTTCTATCTCGCTTTGCTTCCGTGGTTCAGACTATTATATGTCTTAAATAGGCATGGGCAACGCTCTGCATAAACTCTAATGGAATGCGTAACAGCTGAACTGGGGCGGTAAACAAGCCTCAGAAAACTTATAAAAAAAATGATGTGAATACCATTTTCATACAAAAAGAACACCATGGTTTGATTAAAAGCAACCTTTTCAATAGGATACCGCATTTCATACATGAACTCTGCGTATTACGGCCAATAACGCGATTTGAACAGAGCTATTATTCGCCCGTTGGATGAATGCGTGAGCTCAATTTGTGCCGTGTTTACAAACTTTCAAGTGCACGGCGTGGCAAAAATATCCATTTTGCAGGTAGATTTCAAATAGCCCGCGATGACGTGATATCCCAGCTACGGCCCTGATTGAATTACAGCCATCTAATTTGAGAAATTACGAGTCTGTTCGTCCAGTCTAGACCTCCAGGGGATGTGAAATTAGCTCGACAGAAGTTGTTGAAGTTCGTCGCGAGTTCGCCGTGACTTCATCTCAACAATAGCAAGAAAGGTGAGTGTATTTTTACTGTAAATCTACATAGTTAGTTGACAGAATATCCTGTGACCCTAATTGTGAAGTTTCAGTAAAATATACCAAGGAATAAACCAGCGCCAGGCGTTCAAAACCTACCAGTGTTCTGACAAATTTTACTACCTATGCCACCTCGCGAACACCGGTCACAAGATTCATTCACTTATACCCTTCAATTCGAGACTGCGAGGATGGAAATCTGAATAATCAATTAGGAAAAATTCTCGGCTCTCGGTAATTCTGTATATCGTTTAAACATTTTGTTAATCGGATTATGAAAGAAGACTGAAAATAAGTGCCCACTTTTTGTTTGGGTGTAAAAAGCCAGTATTTAAAGGAGAATACATTGTATATTGATTAAGCATTGAACTCTGCATAAGTCGAACTGTTTTAATATTTGTTGATGACATTGCTTTGGCTTCCTGGAAGCAAATGCGCCGCAAATCTGCTGTCCTGTGAGCATTTCAGGTTCGATATACTGAGTAATAACGCCATGGAAACCTAAACTGGCCCGTCATTCTGCCGAATAGTCTTACTAAACCAGTTAATCGTCTGATTGCTAATCAAGCAAAGGGGAGGTTTCTGCCTCGCCAAACTAACCTCCGACTGCACGTCACTGTGCTTTACTATGAATTATTCACAGTAGCTCATTGAAACTATCATGGGGGAGGGTATATGGACATTATAAAAACAGTGTAAAGTTTTTTTTTTTTAAATCACCACGGGTTATTGAAGGGGAACGTTTAAGTAGCAGTGGGAGGGCAGACAACTGCCGGCATCAGCGACTTTCACTGCATTTTATACAGTAATGGGCGAGTAGCGTTAATGTTTGCCCTCCCACCGATAATTTTGACATTTTTGCAGGCCATTGATCCAAAAAAAAAAAAACACAGGCAACCCATTCATACCATTTTTTTTTAATATCAATGCAAAACCTAATGTTTGTTGAACATAATTGGGTGAAATTCAATGCATTTTCCATTAAAAGGGCCTAGGGGCGCTGCTGTACTTCAGAAAAGGGGTTGATGACTTTAGCATCAATTATTTCTGTTAGGGTACCCTAATGGATAATTTGGCCAGGTTTATTTCTGAGTAGACTTCATTTTCGAAAAATGCCCTCAGGCTTCACCCCCAATTTTCACAATGGGTTTTGTTGATAAATGCCGAAATCAGCCATTTTTGGGACCCTGTGGCTCTGAGACCCTTTCCTATAAAGGCGTTGGACTTGTGGCAAACTCTTCGTCTGTGTCTTCGGTACTTACCTACAAAAAATCATTAGAAAATAATAAAAACTTTTTTCTCAGCAACTCAAGAAATGTTGTCATTTTATTCATTTGTATTGCCCATGCCTATCTTAAAACGTTTTTGTGAGCAAGCTTTCTTTCATGATCTCTATCATTTTTAATGGAACAGATTTAATCTTATTGGTGAAGTGGAACTGGCCTGGAAATTCTTTTACGATGGTTTGCAAAACATTCTGAACAAACATGCTCCTTTTCACAAATTGGGCGTCAAAGGTCGTAACAATCCCTGGTTTTCTCCTGAGTTAAGTAGTCTGCTTAGAGATAGAAATATTGCATGGGCCAGAGCAAGACAAAGTAAAACTGATGCTGACTGGCTCAGTTTTAGACAGCTGAGAAACCGCTGTGCTCAGGCTGTAAAGAGAGCAAAAGCAGAGTACTATCTTTCGGAAACCAGTAAGAACTTAAATGACCCCAAAAAGTTTTGGAAGGTGATCAGATCTTTTTCTGGCCAGGTTTCCTCCACTGAACCACCATCCTTTATTCATAATGGTTCGTGCATGATAACTGATAAGTCTGAGATTTTAGATTCTTTTAATGAACACTTTATTTCAGCAGGTTTCTTAACTGAGACTGAAAAAAAGTCAAACAATCCTGGCTAATTAGTTGAAAATGAAAATGCCTTGCCGGTCAGTAAGGTCAGAGTGGAAGCCCTATTCCAGTTTCTTCCTATATCTGCCGCTGATGTATTAAGAGAGCTCAAACAGTTGGACTCCAAGAAATCTGCGGGTCCTGATCAGCTGGAACCCCACTTTCTCAAATTGGCTACAGATTACATTGCTGAGCTTTTATCGGTTTTGTTTAATCTCACTTTTTTTAATAGTGAGGTCCCACATATGTGGAAGTCTGCCTTTGTCTTACCCTTGTTAAAAGGAGGGGATCCCTCGAAAGTGAACAACTATAGGCCGATCTCGAAGCTATGCATTTTAGCAAAGGTTTTCGAAAGCTTGTTAGCGATCAATTAAAAGATTTCCTTGAGAGGAATGACATTCTATCCAGACACCAATCTGGCTTTAGAAAAAAAGCACGCCACTGTTTCAGCAGCTCTTAAGGTTTTGAATAACATTATGGAAGCACTTGACCTAAGGAAATTGTGTGTAGCCATATTTATAGATTTATCAAAGGCATTTGATATGGTAGATCACAATATCCTGGTTGACACATTACACAAAATCGGCTTATCGGAGCATTCAGTTTCCTGGTTCAAAAACTATCTAATGGATCGTTCACAGTGTGTTCAGATGGCTGGGTCCTCATCGAAATTCTTGACGGTTTCAAAGGGGGTACCCCAAGGTTTGGTGTTGGAACCTATTCTATTTTCCATCTACATTAATGATCTTTGTAATGACCTGTCCGACGCCTTGTATCATTTTTATGCGGATGATATGATCATTTATTATTTTGCACCATGTGCTGTGCAAGCCTTTGCCCTTTTACAGTCTGCTTTTGACATAGTTCAGTCATCTCTGCAAAGGTTAACGCTGGTGTTAAACGTAAATAAGACAAAGGCTATGATGTTCTCCAGAGCTACTGTCCCATCACAAAATCTCCCTGTCTTAAGTTGCCAGGGAACAGCTATTGAGCTGGTTTCGCCTTATAGGTATTTGGGCTTCCATGTTGATCAACACCTCTCTTTTAATTCCCATATATCAAGTCTGATCTCTAATTAAAGATAAAACTGGGCTTTTATTTTAGAAACAGATCTTGTTTCTCCCGTAGAATTAGGAAATATCTTGCATCTGCAACTTTTCTCCCACTGCTTGATTATGGTGACATACTGTATATGCTTGCTTCAGCTACCTGTTTACGCTCCCTGGATACTGTGTACCACTGTGCATTGCGGTTTGTCACTGGTTGTACTAATCTGACCCATCATTTCACTTAGTACCAAAAATCAGAATGGTCATCCTTGTCTAACAGGAGATACACACATTGGATGATTTTCATTTACAAAACTCTCCTTGGTATGGTCCCGTCCTATCTAGGAAATTACTTAATTAGGAATCAAGGCCACTATAGCTTAAGATCGTCAGACTTCTTTACACTCACTGTCCCCCGAGTGTTCACGGAAATGGGGAAAAGCGCATTTCGCTATGCTGCTCCCTTTTCATGGAATTCCTTGCAGACTGCCTTGAAATTGCCTGAACTGATCCCGTTTGACAGCTTTGTTAAAATTCTCAAGGATAAAGAACTTGAAAGCATTGGGGTTTGTCACTGCTTTTAAATTTGATTTGATTTTACTTCTTGTTTGTATGATACTGTATGAATGATTGTAATTGTGTAAATTTGCTGCCTCTTGGCCAGGTCGCTTTTGTAAAAGAGATTTTTTATCTCAATGAGCTCACCTGGTTATATAAAGGTCTAATAAAAAAAATGAAAAAAAATTTAACTTTACGTTAACCTATCGCCTGGGGTCTAAAAACATCAAGCCCGAAGCTTTGTCGCGGATTCACGACCGCTCCGGTCGCGACCCCATTCCTGAGCCAGTTATCTCGGCAGCTCAGATTGTGGCTCCCATTCAGCAGGAAGTTGAGTCTGTTGGCTGGCTGTTTGTTTGTTCCTTTGGCAGTGCGGTCCCAAGTTCTCCAGTGGGGGCGCTCTTCCCGCCTGGCAGGTCACCCGGGGGTTCATCGGACCAAGTAGTTCTTGGCCCGACGTTTTTGGTGGCCCAGCATGATTGAGGACATCCGGGAGTTTGTAGCGGTGTGCTGTATCTGCACTAGGAACAAGACTTCCCACCTCCCCCCTGTGGGTGAAAACACTTGTGGACCAAGTGTTCTCCTAACCCTTGTAAATCTACCTTCAAGGAATGGACACATTCTCCAGAGTCTGATGCGATTGGGTTTATTGCAAGTCGCTCAAAGTGAAGTACAAAACCCAGGCTGGTCTCGCAAAACCACATAGCATTCATTCTTCATCAATCACCCGACACAGACTGACTACTGACTGTCCGAACCCTCGTATTTATTATCGTTTTGGCACGTCCCTCTAGGTGGGATTAAACATGACTCATCCCACCTTATCCAACATTATTACTTTCTGATTGGTTCATTGTCATACAGCAACACTCCACCCCTAGTAACAAGTTTGGCATTACATCATAGTATAAATTAATTTTAAGCCTCCAGGGACGCTCGAAGACCACACATGAGCCTCCCAAACCTGGGTTCAGCGAAAGTTCAGTAACTTATCTGGGTCATGGATGGTTCCAGAATACTTAGGTGCGCATGCTCAGGTACTAGGACTGGGCTGACCGATATGGTCATTCCGGAAGATTAGCTCATCCAGCCAGCCTTGGTTTGCTGCTAGAGGCCTTCTTATCTTGCTTTTTTGACAGATTTATGAGTTTTTGTTTCTTCACAGCTCCACAGGCTTGCAGCAGTTCTCAGGGGCCATAAGAACCTGGCTGAGTTTTCTCTGTTGAATTGTGATTATAGTAATACTCTGAATTTAGAACCTTTTGGGATATTTTTCCCACTACACCCCCTCTGGTCTGCTGCGGCCGTTGCCCATCCCTAAGCGCCCGTGGAGCCATATCGCTCTTGATTCTGTTATGGGGCTGCTTGTTTCTGAAGGCAAAACGGTCATCCTGGTCGTGGTTGACCGTTTTTCTAAGGTCACCCACTTTATCGCGCTGCCTAAGCTGCCTTCGGCACGGGAGACAGCCCTTCTTGTTGTGGACCATGTTTTCTGGCTACATGGCTTCCCTCAAGATGTGGTTTTTGACTGGAGCCCTCAATTTACGGCCAAATTCTGGCGTGCGTTTTTCAACCAGTTGGGGGCCACCGTGAGCCTTTTCTTTGGTTTCCACCCAGAGACTAACGGGCAGACAGAGCGAACCAACCAGTCCTTGGAGAATACTCTTCGATATTTAGCGGCTGACAACCCATCTTCGTGGAGTCGATTTTTAGCATGGGCCGAATATTCCCACAATTCACTGGGTAACTCCTCCACAGGCCTTTCCTCGTTTGAGGCTCAGTTGGGTTATCAGCCTCCACTGTTTCCTGAGACTGACAGGGATTCAGAGGTTCCTTCGGTTAATCACTTTGTTCGGCGTTGTCGGTCAGTTTGGGCCAGGGTCCATTCCTCCTTATTGCGCTCTGGACGGAAACAAAAGACCACCGCAGATAGAAGGCGCCATTTGGCCCCATCTTATCGGGTTGGCCAAAGGGTCTGGCTTTCCACGCGGGACCTGCCCTTGAGAGTGGAGTCACGGAAATTGGCTCCCCGCTTTACTGGTCCTTTTAAGATTGTGCGAAGGATCAATCCTGTTACAGTCCGGTTGAAGCTCCCTAGATCCTTACGGATCCACCCCTCTTTTCATGTCTCCAGGCTCAAACCGGTTAGCACTTGCCTCCTGGCTCCGGTTGACAAACCCCAGCCGCCGCCGCAGATGATTGAGGGGGGCCCTGTTTACACTGTGCGTCATATTTTAGCGGTCCTGTCATGGGTTGTGAGGTGTGCGTGTTGTTTGGACTTTTCTTTGCGGCTCTCGTCCCGGGACGATATCGTATTCCTGGACAATCAAATTCTTTACCCAGCCGGCTGATTGAGCTAGGGCGGCGCTTTCCCAGACTTTATACAAGCAGGAAGTCCGGCACGCCCCCTTCGCTAGAGTGTCTGTTTTTAGCTTCGCACTATAGCCGAAGATATCTGTAGTCAGGTTTTGTATGACTTTCTATCTTCTAATTATTGGAGTTTCTTCTCCCTTTTTCTATCTCGCTTTGCTTCTGTGGTTCGGACTATTATACATCCTTTGGAAGCGGGAGTACTTTCGCTTGGTCTATATTATTCTCTGTGTTTGTACTGTGTCCATGCTACTCTCTTTCTCTCTCTCGTCGTTGCACTTGGCCTCTGTATTCTACCAGCCATTACACTGTCAATCTTTTTCAGGCCATGTCCTTTAAGATTCAAAATGAGAGGAAAATAGAAGTCTTGTGTTGGTACCTTTGAATGTGAGATGAAGCCAAAAGGAAAACAGGAGTGGGTAAATTAATCAAGTATGTCACAAATATATTGATTGATGATGACAATTGTTGTCAACATTACAATGAGGGCCGAACAAATTACCTCTATATTTTCCCTAATTGTGTAGTTTTGTGTGTCTCTTGAAATCCTTGTGTCCTTCTGAGGGTAGCATTCAGTCTGGCCTGTAAAGCTCCAGGGACATAACAGGGATGAGTGCAAGACCTCTGGTGATTCGATCAGTGTGCTTTCCTACACTGCCAACAGCTGTTTAAACATGCCCTGTAAGGAAAAGCGTGTCAGAGGGAACCACGTAGAGATTTTGCATACACCGTTGGTCTTAATCTGAAGTAATCGAAGTATGAATTTTCTGAAATGTTGATTTGGGAAGATCAGACCTCAAAAGACTCTTACTCATTTATTTGTCCAGATAATGCAAATGCTATATTTATTCAATTTATACTCCATTTTTAAGTTTCCCTTGTATTTCTGAATTTCATTTAAACTCTAAGAAATGAAAACAAAAAAAAAGCACAGACCCAGAGCTTTGAAAATTGCAAAACTGGGTTACCGAACAGTAAGATAAATGTCAGTGTGAAGCCTAATTTCAACATCCACTTCACTAGTCTGCGCACTTCTCTCTTTTATCATGCAGATTTTTCTCTCTCTGTTTGAGCATAGATTTAAACATGATGAGTGATAATCATGAATGGAGGCTTGCATTTAAAGTCTATTTATACTTGCAGGACAATATATCTTATTAATAATGATAAGAGTGCAGTTAAAGTAAGATTAAAACATTCATAAGTCCCCCCACAAAGTGTTGCTCAATCACATAACTCAGTAGAATGACTAGATCACTTGAGTAATAACTGGCAAATTTTATCTGTTGCCTCCCTCGACTAAATATAGGAAAAAAGATAATGTTAGAGAAGCAAAGGACATCCAAGCTGTGAGTGCAGAAATCATACGCAGGTTCAAGTGTCTGGTTCATCAGAGGACATTTTACTATGATTCACTGTCTGGGGAAAACCACTGGTGAGAGTTTGTTGTGCTATAGGTGATACAAGTTTTGAATAACTGTTTACTTTCAATAAATAAACTGATCATGTAAAAGTTACATTTTATGTTCACTCACGCAGAGTTTGTCTTGAACTAAAATTAGTTCAATGATCTGACTTATGTGAATACAACAAACAAGCAAAAATGGTAGAAATCAGGAAATCCTGATTTTGGTGGCATTCATTACTTTATGGGCTGATGTTTATCATTAGCTAAATATTGGATTCAGCTGACATTAGAACCATATTCCAAAGTCTGTTTTTTATTAGTTTCTGTTAATTTCCTGCTGTGGCACATATGACCATGGTGAAAAAGCGTTATGTAGCCTAGGGTTTTGCTATGAAACCACCTGGCATTTAGGTTAGTCTTTACACTTAAAACTCATTTGCATAGTATGAAACAGTATCTACGGAAATTTTAACTGGCAAAATGTTTCAAAACTGTGGCTGAAAAGCGCCTAAAACAGCGTTCTGTGATTGTACAGTGTTGATATGAAAGTTGCCCTTTCCGACTATTTTTAGCGCCTACCTGTGTAAAAATAGATCAGTGCCAATGTAGCAGGAATAGTTTTGCCTGCATTGATAAATGAATGAAGTTTGCCAAAATTCGGTTCTGTATCCCTCAAGGGTTTGTTGTTTGTGTTGCCCTGGCAACCTGGCGATACCTCTGGGTCAAAGGGCAGTGCCCTCCCGCCTCTCGCCCCTTTTTTCTGGAAGTTCTGGGCGAAGAAGGTGGGTAGAATTATGACCTCCGCTCATTGTGTATTAAGACAATGAAATCCCCATAAAAGTCTGATCTGACATTGTAAAATATATTATGAATGTAAGTGGATCACAATGCATGTATTTCGGAACATATTATTGGTTGTCTTGCTTATATTTACCGAATATGTGAGAGCAAACTATGAATGACTGTTGCGATATGTACATTCTGCGCGGGGTTTTTTAACTATAGTATTTTGAATGTAGGAGCTGGAGGGTCATCTTTACTGTCCGAAACCGACCCATGTTTTGTGTTTGTCATTGTCAGGTATGTTGTATTACATTTGAAATGTATTCCTGTTCATACTATACGATCACGTTGTTGGTTAAATAGCAGGAGGCTACTTTGTCCTTGTTTCGCAATGTAAGCCGGATGGTAGTTAACGTTAGCGGCTATGCGTTTCTGAGTTTTTTTTTAATCCAAGTTATGTTTTTGCCTCTCGCCCTTTTTTCTGGAAATTCTGGGCGAAGAAGAATAAAGCCGTTGAACCGTCGCCTGTCGTCTGCCTGCACGTTTCTGTGGGAAGTAGCTCCAGCAGAGAGGAGTCGGGGTTGCATGGTTACACCAAGGCTACTCGGAGCATCTGATGGTGTAGGAGAAGGGGCCCAACAGAAAAATTTATCCCTGGGTCCAAGGAAAACTTGTTATGTCCCTGCATACATTACCACAGGTGACCATTTTGTGTTTCAAGAAACATATTAAAAAAATATCTAAAACTATAAGGTATAACTTGGCAAATTTTAGATATATAAGAAATTGTCTATCTTTGGATGCAGCCAAGATATTTATGCACGCTTTGATCTTTTCGCATTTCTCTTGCTGCATTACATGTTGGGGACAGGCAGGTGAAACAGCCATAAGACCTCTTGAGTCCTTATATCAACAAACTCTTAAAACCTTGGACGAGAAGCCATTCCAGTTCCACAACTGTAATGTAGTGGAGAAATACAACTTATTCAGCTTTGAAAATTTTAGATTGTTTTCAAATTTGTGTCTGGTCTACAAAATTTTAAATGGTTTGGCTCCTCCCCCACTCTGTGACTTTGTTTATTCTCGCTCACTAAATTCTATTAGATCCTCAAGATTATCCTCCATACATGACTGCACTATACCATTTCGTCGCTCTGCATTTGGGCAATCAGCTTTCTCTGTAAAAGCAGCTAAACAGTGGAACACTCTACCTATCAATGTGAGGTGTTGCAGCTCTTAAAATTTTCAAATCAAGCTTAAAATGTCTGCTAAAAGCTGAACAGCTCTATACTCACTAAATTAAACTTTACTATATAGAATCCTGATTTGTTTTTATTCATTTGACAAACATACTTTCGTTATGTGCTATTGTGTGTATCTTTGTGTTATGTGTGTGCTTTTTTTTTTTTTTTTGAGTCTGTACTGTTTGTTGCATGGATATTTTTGGACCTGCCAAGGGACTACAGATGCAAATTAGCCTGAAGCTATAATCTGGTACAGTGCATCAAATGGTGACATTTATGTTTAAACTGTACATGGTCCCTTGTAAATAAAAACCATGCTTCACATATGTATAACGAGTTATGCTACCAATCATGAGCATGTCCGTGCCTTCTCCATATTCTTCTCTCCCCATTATTCTCGTTCAAGTGAACTATTGTCTTATCTGCTCATAGGATATTGTTCTTGAACTGCAGGCTTTTTAGATGGTTTTTGGCGAACAAACTGACTCTGAGACTTACCAGTGAATTATTTTTTTCCAGAAAACCCTCTGTATTTACTCCATTGAAGTCATCACTCAATTTCTGGTACTGACACAGTTATGCTGACCCCCTGGAGAGTGTTCTTGCTCTGGCTAACTGTTGCCAAGGGATTATTCTTCACCTCTGGAGCAGGTGGAAACTTTCACCATCTGTCATTGTTTTGCAACCATTTAAACTGTGTTTATTTCTGTTATTTTGATTTTCATTTACAGGATTATTGCTCTGTTTAGTTCATTTTTGAGTTCCTTAGTCTCTCTTTCTCTTGCTCTCTTTCACTCTGGGCACTGCACCTGATTGCTTCTCATTACACCATTTGTGACCAAACCCTTTTCCTGGTTTTTTTGTCTCCGTGCTCACATGTGCTTTGTTCCCTAAATTGGTTCCCTGTGTTTTGTCTTTATTTTCTTTACTCATTTCAGTTTCATTTGTTTTCCTTTTTCTTCATGCTTTTAGATTCCCTCGTGCTTCTTGTGTGTTGTCTCTCCCCATGTCCTGTCTTCCCTTTGCTTTATTAGTCATTGTCTTTTTTATGGCCTCATTCTGTGCTCTGTCTCCTCATTTGCCTGTTTCCTGCTCATCATATGTAGCTCATTAACCCTATCTATTCTAGTTCTGTCTTTCATAGTATTCCTTGCAGTCCTATCTGATGTTATTCGGATGTCTCTTCCTGCTACATGTGAGTGTTCCTGTTCTGTTCAATTTATTGTTTCTTTGAATAAAAATTCCTGCAAGTATGTCCATTCTTATCTGCTCCTAATTCCTCTCCCGAGTCTCGATGTCACCACAACAGATAGCAATTTCAAACCTTGGAATCAGTTTTAAAACTTTTGGAAAAAACAGCCTACTGCTAGAAACCTTAAATGCTGCTATTATAAAGGTTTTGAATTGAAAAAAAGCACAGATAATCGCAGATGAGCCCCATCAATTACTGATGGTTTTCACAACCAATATTAATAATAATAGCATTCAGAAAGGAACACAATGTACATTGTTTTGGTTTCAAACCATATGTGTTTCAGGTCAACAGCCAAACTCTCTTCTTTACTGAACAACTCATACATCTGCTGCTCTGCTCGGAGGGAGGAGATGTTGAGGTGGAAATTCCTCAAGTTTCGACAGTCCGCTCCAGAATGAACCGCGGTGAAGTTGTTTTCAAAATAGTGAAACTGCAGCTTCAAGAGATGTTAATTTTTGAAATGTCATATTACTTGGCGGCATAAGCATAGCTTTAGGTAGGGATGGTTGGGACCAATTTTCAGAAGAGGGAAAAATATCCCGGCCAATTTTGGATCAGTGGGAAAATGAAAGAAACGCGGAATCATAAATCTAACCTGGTACAGTCTGATGTAACGCTCGGTTTGAGGCTTTGTCCAATTCATAGATGGTCAGTGGTCCAGTTTGAAGTGTTTATCTCGGCTGCAGTCTCATTACCGCACATAGTGTAGTTGGTTGCAGTTAAAATATAACATAACATAACATTACATGAGTGGCGAGAACAGGCCATTCAGCCCTACTAGGCTCACCATATGATACATTTTGCTTTAAATAAATGCATCTAACTTGTGCTGAAATGTTTAAGCAACATTTAATTTTATCATTTCATATCATGAAATGCTGTGGCTAACTCAGAATTTAATAAAAAAAGAAAAACTGTGAGCATATCTGATATCTGGTAGTAATTAACTTGGGCAGAGCAGTCATGTTTGGTTTTGTAAAAGCTGGATGTCAAAGGGTTAACTGCTACAGCACAGTCGGTAGAACCTGCAAGGGTTTGGTCTACAATCGCTCGCAGATCTTTTTCAAACAGAGCAAATTTCAGTTTTAACATCCTAAACCCCAAAGTCACCCTAGCAGTAACGTTGGTATTACAGAATTTTCAGTGGTATGCGGTGAGTCCCTGACCCTGAAACACATAATTTATTTTTAACCTTTATTTTACCAGGAAAATCCATTGAGATTCAAAATCTCTTTTTCAAGGGAGACCTGGCCAAGACAGCTCACCATTTCACTTACAATTACAAAGTGCGTACACAACAGGAGTGACAAATACAATAAGACAACAAAAGACAAACCTAAGGACAGCAACTGCACACCTCATGTATGAACAGTCTTAATCTATGCTTAAACACACCCAAGGAGACTAAACTGATCAACTGTAGAGTATTTTGGAGGTTGTTCCAAGACCAGGGAGCAAAATAGGAGAGGGTACTTTTGCCAAGCTCTGATGAAATCCTAGGTACCTGGTCAAAAGGCTACTGAGGTAATGAGGCAATTTACCCAATATATGACGGACACATGCTGCTGTGAACGCAACTCCCGCGAGACTGTGCAGGATTCAGTATGGCGGCTCCCAGCTGCTAGAGTAACACCTGAGTAGCAAACTAGCTAAAACAAGCCTAAACGATTTTTTTTTTCAATTCTTGGTTTTTTTTTCTGTTCTAAGTTTTTGTCATCCTCCACTTTTCATCGCCATTCAAACCGGAATACATATCAATCGACCTGGAAGCCCTATTGGACTATTTCGACGAGTTATTCGACAGAATCGACAATATGGATAAGGAAACCAACATAGACCGCACTGAACCAGCGAAAGTCATCAGTTCATCCACACCTTTCAGTTAGAGACCCCGTCCAGATTCACTCGATAGTACAGGTACATCTCCATCCCCGAAACCACCATGCTGCACAACCACCGAGGTAAGCGACATTCTCATTTCTATTGAAAATAAACTCACCGGACTGGACGCCAGAATCGCACTCACTGAAGTACTGCACAAGGAATTCCAGTCACTGCGCTACAGCCTAGAATACAGTCAGGAACAGATAGATACTCTCACTAAGGAAAACAAATCACTGCAGCATTCCGTCAACGCACTTACCGACCAACTTGCATTTACCACCGCAGACAATAAAAACATGAAAGAAACCATCCTCGATTTACAAGCATGCAGTATGAGAGACAATCTCGCTTTTCTCTGGCATTCCCGAACAACCGACCAAGACCCGAAACATCTGTAAAGGAATTCATGTCTAAACAGCTCAAACTACCCACAGAAACTGTCAACAATATCACATTCCACCGCTTCATCGTCTCGGACCAAAAACCCTCTCAGCAATAGACCCGGCCAATCATTGCGAAATTCGAGCATTTTAAACAAAAACAACTAGTACAGCGACAAGGCAGGCAGCTTAAAGGAATGAACTTCGGACTCAATGATCAATACCCTAAAGAAATCATGCAAAGGCGCAAACAGTTATTCCCCATCCGAAAGAAAGCAATGGCTGAAGGAAAAAAAGCAATCATATCACTTGACAAATTAAACATAAATGGACCGTTATACCGAGATAAAGATGTAACCCCCTGGCTTTTCTGAACCATCCTACTATCACACATATTCTCATGCCCGCTGTTCACACAGCTACTCTCACATACAGATAAAACACTCTGTCATACAATGTCTATCTCTAAAATCCGAAGACACCACAATGTGTATGTAATTGTAATGATAGAAATAATGTGAATATGATAATGGACTGTGTATAGGCTATGTATGTTATAATGGTATAGTATTGTGCTTATGTATGGTATCATATTATTATATATACTATCATATATAAATATTATACTATTATTACTATTATTATTATACTGTCATTATTAATTATTGTATCTGTGTTATGTATGGTATCATATTCGTATTGTATATAACACAATCATATATACACTATCATATTATTATTATCATTATCATTTATTATACTAATTTTCAAGTACTATACTTATACCAGTACATACTTTCACACTATACTATATATATATTGTATTGTTGTTATTATTATTATTATTATTATTAGGGGGTTCAAGCCCGTAGGGCTGAAACCCTATTGTTTTTGTGCTGGTTTATTATTATTATTATTATTATTATTATTATTATTTTTCTTCTTCTTCAGAAATGTTTTCGCAAATTCCCGTGAGATGGTAAATGATAGAGACCTGAAATTTTGCACAGTGATTGGAAGTTGTGTGTAAATGCTGACCAAGGCATTTTTAACTCAATCGGCCTGATGGTGGCGCTATAATTCAAGAAAAACAGGTTTTTACTTTAAAGGTCATAACTCCTAGGCTGTAAGTCCGATTCACACGAAACTTGGGACAGACATTCCTTGGTCCATTCTCTACAACTTTCCCATAAAACCTCTGAGATCCGCCATATTTGATTTTCATCTCCTCCTAGGCCGCAGAATTTTGAATTCTTTGAAAAAAAGAGTGCACATTTTTTGACATCTCCTCCACATAAATGGACAAAATTCAACAACCATTAGATCCAAAACTTGATTCCATATAAGTACCAGGAAATTTGCTGTGCATCATCAGTAGACCAAAATCAGCTTTTGTCCTATCAAAGATTGCATAAAACTTGTTGAAATCTCATTTCCTTTCCAAGATATTGACCAATGAACTTCAGCAGGGCGTGGCTTAGACACATAAATGGACAAAATTCAAAAACCATTGGGCCAATCATCACAAAACTTGCAGAATATGTCCATATAAGTACCAGGAACATACCTTGACAGTTTCATGCAAATCAGCCCATAGGGGGCGCTATAACAGAAATCAGACTATAAATCAGCAATTGTTTGTCCTATAGCCATAAAACTCACAGAAAATTTATTCAAATTGATAAATTCAAAAAACAAAGCAGCATGGTATAACACAAATCAGACTATAAATCAGATATATTCATATAAGTACCTGAAACATATCCAGAAAATTTCATTCAAATTGTCCCATAGGGGGCGCTATAAATGCAAAAACAAAGCAACGTGGCATAACACAAATCAGACTATAAATCATAAATAGTTTTTCCAATCATTACAAAACTCACAGGATATGTCCACATAAGAACCTTAAACATAGCCTGAAAGTTTCAATCAAATCGACCTGTAGGGGGTGCCATAAATGCACAAAATAGCCTAATATAACACAAATCAGACTATGCATCATAAGTTGTTGGTCCAATCATTACACCGGCAAAATAGGTCCACATAAATACCTGCAACACACTCTTAAAGTGGTTTTTGCCCCCACCGCCACGATAGTGAGCGGAGCGGGGGACATTGTATTCAGCTCCGTCCGGCCATCCATCATGTCCCGTTTGTTCTGAACGCGATATCTCAAGAACGGTTTGACCGATTCCATTCATCTTTGGTGTTAAGGTATGTTGGTGTGATACGCCGACCCCAGTAGATTTCTGTGACCTTGGCATTATTCTCAAGGTCATTACGATCATTTGACCACTTACAAATTCCTTGTCAACATGATATCTCAAGAACGGTTCGACCGATTCCATTCATCTTTGATGTCAAGGTGTATTGGGGCGGGGGGACATAGTATTTAGCTCCATTCGTCCGCCCGGCCATCCCTCCGTCCGTCCCATCCCATTTATTCTGAACGTGATATCTCAAGAATGGTCCGACCGATTCCATTCATCTTTGGTGTCAAGGTGTATTAGGGGCGGGGGACATAGTATTCAACTCCGTCTGTCCGTCCATCCATCCGTCATGTCCCGTTTGTTGTGAACGTGATATCTCAAGAACAGTTTGACCTATTCTATTCGCCTTTGGTGTCAAGTTGTATTAGGGCGGGGACATAGTATTCAGCTCCGCCCGCCCGTCCGTCTATCCGTCATGTCCCGCTTTGTTGTGAACGCGATATCTCAAGAAAGGTTTGACCGATTCCATTCATCTTTGGTGTCAAGGTGTATTAGGGGAGTGCTCACAGGCCACTCGATTTACGTGACCTTGCCATTATTCTCAAGGTCATTATGACCATTTGACCACTTACGAATACCTTGTCAACATGATATCTTAAGAACGGTTTGACCAATTCCATTCATCTTTGGTGTCAAGGTGTATTAGGGCGGGGATATAGAATTCAGCTCCATCCGTCCGCCGTCCGTCCGCCCCATCCCGCTTTGTTGTGAACGCGATATCTCAAGAACGGTTTGACCGATTCCATTCATCTTTGGGGTCAAGGTGTATTAGGGCCAGGGGACATAGTATTCAGCTCCATCAGTCCATCCGTCTGGCCGTCCGTCCGTCACGTCCCGTTTGTTCTGAACGCGAAATCTCAAGAACGCTTTGACCGATTTAATTCATCTTTGGCTACAATGTGTAATTTTGTGATACGCCGACCCCAGTCGATTTCCGTCACCTGGCGGGGGACATGGCCACGTTTAGTGGCAACACTTGTTCATTAAGCTGTTAAAGCTTTCAACTACTAATGGTCTTTCGTGGCTTGAACGCCGGAATTGCCGCTTGCGGCTATATTTATTACTATTATTATTGTAACAATTCCCATACATACATTATTGCACCTAGTCTCACTGTAGTCTACTTACCCTAATCTATACCACTCTTTTGAATGTTGTTCTGTGTACTCGCTGTCTGTTTTTTTGTGCCAATATTTGTTTGTCTGTCTCAGGTTGGTGTTTTATGTTTTCAGGTCAACCTCACTCACACACTGATCTACAGACACATGCATATACACATGCACTCACATACAAACAGGCGAACACACACACACGTAGGTATATATATATATATATATATATATATATATATATATATATGAGTATTAATGTTAGATATTTAGTATCCCCTTAAAATGTCATCGTTAAAATTTTTATCTTGGAATATTCGTGGAATTGGTTCCCAGGCAAAAAAATTACGAATATTCACCCAATTATCCAAACTTAAAGCAGACATATGTTTACTTCAAGAAACCCATCTCTCTGAATCAAATCACAACAAATTAATATCATCACATTACAGTCAAGTGTTTTCAGCTTATTACAACACAAAATAAAGAGGAGTTTCCATTCTTATTAGTAACAAAATCACATTTACCCACAATTCCACCATTACAGACCCAGAAGGACGATTTATCATTATTAATATTTCAATCGACAATAAACCGGTCACAATTTGCAATATTTACGGCCCCAACACTGACGACCCATCTTTTTTTTTCACACCTTTTTTCTTTCTATCTCAGCTAACTCAAATTGCCCAAATATCATAGGAGGCGATTTCAATACAGTCATCAATCCACTAATGGACAAAAGCAATACTTCACATAACAGGCACACCTGGCAATCAACAGACACAATAAAACAGTTCATGGGCGATTTTGATCTTGGCGATAGTTGGCGGCTTCAACACCCTTCAGAAAGGCAATACTCTTTTTTCTCATCGGTTCATCAATCATACTCACGCATCGATTATTTTTTGACAAGCAACTCAATTATACCAAATATTTCAGATTCAAAGAAACACTCAATAATCATCAGTGACCATGCTCCAATAACATTCACATGGAATAGAACTCCTTCACATAAACACAACACCAGGTGGTGCTTTAATCCATCACTCCTCACAGACCCTGATTTCAATAACCTCATTAAAAAGGAGTGGGCATCCTTCCTAGAAATAAATGATTCCCCAGAGTCATCTCCGTCCATCATTTGGGGAACAGGAAAAGCAGTCCTAAGAGGAATTATCATTTCATACTCCAACTACAAAAAAAAGAAACAACAAGAGCAAGAAGCCGATCTGGAACAAAAAATTAAACTCCTCGAAGACATTAATGCAAATAACCCAACTGAAGACACACAGGGCTCTAATTTCTTGGCGCAAGAGGGTGGCGTAAGGCGTGGGCGCAGCCCACGAGTGGTAATGAGCCCACGAGTGGTAATTTCAAAACACCGCGCAGCCACTTTGGCAATTTGGTAGACGGACGGGCGCCGAGATGGGTGTGGCGGCGAGTAAGGTGTCACATATTCATCAAGACGCAGTGACAATTTCAGAAAAAAGTTCCGCTGAAGTTGCCCAGAAACCAGCTCCAACCTGGTTTACTTTCAGTGGTAATTTTTGACCGGGCGACAGTTGAAACCTCACAGGCAGGTTTCCAGAATGTCAGGCACATTTCAATGCAATAAATAATTACAGCAAGCACCATTTAATGTAACATCTGAATCAGGACATAAATTATAGTATCTATATCGGTCCTGATGTCAGATTAAAGGCGGTTGGCACGCCGTAATGGGAAACTCGACCTAACTTAATCAACGCGCTGAATCTGTGATGCTAACTAAACTTCACATCTTTCTCAGCCAACCACAAACTGCCTAAAATGCTTGGCGTTCTATGCTCAGTAAAGCCGGACACTGGACGCCGAAACAATTTTTTCGCACGACTGATTACAGTCAAAGTCAATGCAAAGACGCGAATACACGCCCTGTTTATTCGCTGTTTTCTTCGCTGAAGATGGACAACAGTCTTTATTCGGTCTCTTTTTGAAAATTAGTCAGATGGATCGAAAGATTATTTCAGATAGAATAGTTTGTAGTCAGTGAGCAAATCAATTCCATGACCATTGACATTGTGAATTAAATATCGTATGCACGATCAAGACTGTCCGAAAATGGTCCGCAGCCAAAAGTAAAAGTATTGATATGAGAACAGATTTATAACGAAACAAAGAATAAAAAATAGGCTTAACAGAACATCCAAAAAAAGATGGCCCGCAAATAAATAAATCGCAGTGTACAATGGATGTTCTGTTTGTTGTTAAAATGTTTTTTTTTATTCTTTATTTCGTTATCAATCTGTTCTAATCGCCCTTTTTTTTTTTTTTTTTTTTTTTTGGCTGTCAGACACGGAGTATTTTGCATTTAATGTTCGACAGGCATTGTACATTGTCCCGCCGCTTAATGTCGACTCACTTTATTGAGCAGAGCTTAAACAGAAACATTGATTGAAATTCTCGGTACTCATCTTGAAGAACTGAGCCCTCTTATCAAAACATTCACCTTTAATATCTAAAACATTCAGTAGAGATATATTCACGGAGATATATTAAAACCCTGTCCGACTTTCGACACGAGACGCCATGCTCAACGCAGCAAAGAATCTGTCGTATGAAAAACTTATGTGTGCAAGCAGCTTAATAGGCTGCTAATATTATTGTCACTTAGGTTTTATCGCTTTTTAGTGGGGGAAAGGAATACAGCCTGATTGCTATGATCTTTAAGATCACATATTGAAAATAAATGTGTAACGATCTTGCATTGTTGTCCATGCATGTTAATCCCAAAATTTTAAGCAGCAACAGGGTGTAATAATAGGAACACGCTTATCCATCGGATGCAGGCAGAAGAAATAAATGAGCAACCGTCAGATTTCATTCCAACTTCATAAGTTTGAATGATCTGAAAGAGTTTCGCTTTTGAAATTCCATTCAAGTTCGCTAATGGTAATAATTCGAGAATGCCTCATATTCGTAATGCTTAATATAGACAACTGCAGAAAACATGCCTGAAGCAGCAAAGTAAAATTCAACATTAACACATCATGCAGATATAGGACAGAGGCTTTTTATTTTAACACTTTAAAGGTGAGGAGAGGAGCTTTTATTGGTGAAGAGTTGAAAACCCACTTAAGCCTTTTCTCCTCCCTCTTTGCCACAGGAGGGACCGAGACAGAGGAGTTTAGGCTCAGTTGCAACATACGCCTGCACACCTATCGCCCCCTATTCGCCAAAGGGCTCCCTGGTCTACGAATTTAGAGCCCACAGAATGAATTAAGAAAATATGAATCTCAAATGAACGAAATTACAAACCATAAAATTCAATTTTTAATTCATAGACTCCGTCAAGAACACTTCCATCATAACAATAAATCTGGTAAATACTTATCAAACCAAATTAAACATAACAAAGAAAAAGCAACCATTTCTGTCATAAGGGACTCAACAGGAAAGCCATCACAATCACCCGAAGAAATAAACAGCATTTTTAAAGAATTCTATACCAACTTATACTCATGTGAAAAGGACCCAGAACAGTTAGATATTGACTCATTTCTCAGCAGCATCAATCTACCACAGCTCACCCAAGATCAAATTACAACACTTGAATCACCAATAACGGATAAGGAACTAGAAACTTATGCCCAACAATAGAACACCGGGACCTGATGGCTTCCCTGCTGAGTTCTACAAACACTTCTGGTCCATTCTCGCCCCACTGTTCCAAAGAGTAATAACCGAAATAAAACACAACTCAGAATTACCAGCTAACATGAACATTGCCACAATATCACTTCTTTTGAAACCAAACAAAGATTTATCACTTCCTACCAGCTATCGCCCCCTATCACTCCTCAATGTAGATCTGAAAATCATCACTAAAACACTCGCCCACAGAATGGAAAAGATAATCCCATCCATTATTCACCCTGATCAGACTGGCTTTATTAAAGGTAGACATTCATCCAGTAACACACGCAGACTTTTTAATATAATGGATCACTCAGCACAAAAGGAAATACCAACCGTCATTGTTTCTCTAGATGCAGAAAAAGCTTTTGACAGGGTTAACTGGTCATTTCTCATATCAACAATGCAAAAATTTGGCTTTGGGGGAATCATTTATTAACTGGGTGAAAATTCTGTACACTGCACCTTCAGCCACAGTCATCACTAACGGACTAACTTCACGATTCACATTACACAGGGGACTAGGCAAGGATGCCCACTCTCTCCATCTTTATTCACCATTTTCATTGAGCCATTAGCAGCAGCCATCTGCCAAAACGTCAACATTCAAGGATTCAAAACACAAAATGAACATCATAAAATCAGTCTCTATGCTGACGATATTTTGCTTTTTTTACAAAATCCTCACTCATCACTACTAGAAACAATCTGAGTCTTTTGACACATTCTCCAAAAAATCTCTGTTATGATCCTGCTCTGTCTGTCTTCATTCTGCCATGTTCATTATTGTTCCTGCCATGCTTGTTATGTTTTCCCTAGTCCCTGTTATGTTTATGATTATGTCTGTTAGGTTTTGCCATGTTCTGTTTAGTTTTTGCATTTTGCCATGTTTTCACTCCCAATCCACTCTTCTGTTAGTTTCCGGTCCATGTCTTTGTTCATGCCCTTCATTGCACTTTTTGTCTCCCCAGTCTGGTCTTTTTGTTAGCCAGCTTCTCCCCAGTCCTGCGTGTCACATGCTTAGGTGATTTCATGGTTTCAAACATTCCTTCCAATCTCGCTTCCTTCGCCTCTTTTCTATATTACTAACCAATACTAACAGTTTGTTGTTTTCAAGTAAAGTTACTAACCCAAACTAACATTGTATATAATACTAACTTACTAACGAGCACTAGGGATTGTATAGCTGCACTTACTAATTGATTAACAAGCTCTCAGCACTTGTTCTAGTTTTTGCCTTCACTTTGTCTCTCCTGCAATTCAATCCTCCGCACCTGCTCCACTCTGTCCTACTACATTATCTGTGCACATTAGAACTCCCTAACCGAGCTGTATGTTTTGTCATAGGTTGTCTCGTTTCCTGTCCGCTTTTTGGCTTTTTACAATTTCATGTGATTAGGTTCTCCTCATGTTCCCTCCTTTGTAATTAGTCTGACCCTCATCACCTGATCCTAATCATAGCATGTGACTTCCTTTTGAGTGTACTTAAGCTGTCTTCTCACTGCAGTTCCCCGTCAGAACGCTTTCCCTTTGTTTACCTGTGCTGCTCTTGTTTCTCGCCTTGTACTCATAGTGTTTCTATTCTGACTGGACCGCCTCCTCTGCTTTTTGGTACTATTGTCTGCATCAGTTTATTTAACCCTTTTTTGCCCGACCAAGTTTCGTGGTTTGCTGCCCTGGTAACGGTTTGGATTACGCCCACTGGATTTTGTCTTTTGCTTCTCTGACATTCCTGTGTCTGTGTACCGAACCTGTTTTTGCCCGACCACGAGTACTGTTATTGCTGCCCTGGTTATCGACTCTGATTCTGCCCTACTGGATTGTGATTTTGGATTGTGGACTCTGTACCGTTGCTTTTTGCCCTGTGGGGGTTCACCCCCCCAACTACAATAAATCACTTTTTGCTGCTATTTCCTGGTCTCGCATTTGGTTCCAGAACGGTACCTCACAATCTCCAATTATTCAATAAACTGGCATAAATCCTCAATCTTACCTCTGCAACCTAACAGTTGGGATGTGGCAGCATTCACCCCACCAGTTCCTTTATGTACTACTCACATTACTTATCTAGGTATCAATATTTCCCCAGGCTGTCAGAATTATTCAACCTCAATTACGCCCCCTTGCTTAAGACGAAAACCGACAACCTCCTCCGCTGGATGAATTTACCACTCTCAATAACAGGTAGAATTGCTACAATAAAAATGACAATACTTCCCAGAATTAATTATTTATTTTCTATGACTCCAACCCACCCCACTACTTCCTGGTTCAAATCATTAGATTCAATCATTACCAAATTCTACTGGAAAAACAAGATCCCAAGAATTAAATTAACAACCCTACAAAAACCCAAAGCACAGGTAGGACTTGCAGCACCAAATTTTTTTCACTACCATATTGCAAATCAGCTTCAGTATTTATTCAAATGGATTCATCCCCACCAATCAGATAATTCATGGATAGATATAGAACAGACAAATTGCAAAAATATCCCCATTTCAGATTTACCATTTCACAGTCAGTCCATCAAACATTACCCCTGCTTTAAGACATTCACAATATCAGCAACTCTGACAGCCTGGTGGAAATTCCACAAAATCACGAACTCCTCATTAACTTTTTCAAAATTCACTCCGATTTGGAATAACCCCGATTTTCTCAGCAATAAAAAACCATTACATTTCCTCACATGATCAGAAAAAGGGATCACTCACTTATCACATATCACTCAAAATAATACACTGGTTTCATTCACTCACCTGGTCCAGGAGCACGGCATCAATCAGTTTCTAGAATACTTGCAGCTAAAATAATCTATTCAAGCTACCTGTAACATTAAATCCATCAACCTTGACTTACCTCCATCAGCCTCAGACCTAATCAATATTCACTCAACAAAAAAACTCCTCTCAAAAATATATAGAATAATCTCAACATCAGATAAAACAATTTCTATGCCAACTGGAAAATGGGAAAGAGATCTGCTGATTGCTCCTGATGCTGACTTCTGGAACCAAATCTACCAAAATATTTATTTCATGACTAGAAATGCAGACCTACAGTTAATTCAATACAAAATACTCCACAGAACCCACTACACTGGCCAGAAAATGTTTAAAATGGGCTTCACTTCAGAAACATGTTCTAACTGCACCCAAAACCAACCAGACACTTATATCCACACTATTTGGCACTGCACACCTATTCCGCAGTTTTGGGAAAAGGTCACAAATTCACTCTCCGATCTCTTTAGCTGTCACATCCCTCTATCCCCCCCACTCTGCTTACTAGGTGACACAACAATTACAAATTTGACAAGACCAAATAAAAAAATTCTTCTAATAGCCCTAACTGTCGCCAAGAAAACAATCCTCATGAACTAGAAATCAAAAAGCAACACAAACATCACACAATGGAAGAATTAGCTGATGGATCACATTACTATGGAAAACACAACATCCGACCCCACCCAACAGCATATAACAGAACCCCCGTCCATCTGGTCCCTCTCATTAACTTCTTACAAAACCTAATCCGCAAAGCAATACACCTCTTTTGCCTGGGAACCAACCTCAAATGACGTTAAGCTCATTCATTTATTCAATTATTCATTTATATGCATGTTTACATTCACACATACATACATACAAACAAACACAAAATACATTCAAGCATACATACACACATGCATACATTCAAGCATAAATACATACATATAAATAATTGCTCTGTAAGTCTATGACTCATAATACTACAATCTACAAATCTTTACTTATAAATGATAAAATAATGATTTAAGCTGGTGGCGATGGCGGTGACGAGGGCAGCAATAATAATATTGACAAGAAATGATAAATGTACAGTTGCTAAACTACAATGGTGAGTGTATGATTGCTGTTATCATTATTTGGTCGGGGGGGCAACATGGGCTCTGTGGCCTGCGCCTGTCTTCGCTGTCTCGGCCTTCTTCCAATCCTCACGCCAGGTCTAATGCCGCCTTACATGCCTTTGCCTTTTTTTTCTTCTCGTATATGTTGTACACCATCTTCAATAAAAAAAAAAAAAAACACACTCAAAGAATAGGGCAAGTGGGGCTTGGACGTAGGGGCTGGCCTTTGGTTGGCTTCTCGTCACATTCCTCACTTTTTAATGCACTACACTAGTTGAGTCACATCCCCCCCAAGGAGAGGGAGAAAAAAAAAAAGGAAGGGGGGAGAAGGGGCAGGCGGGGCTGTGGGTGGCGTCCGGGATGGGGTGGGGGGTTGGCCGGGGGGGACCGGGGGTGGTGGGGGTCACAGGCCCTGTGCCTTCTTAATATTTAATACTTACTATTGCTACTTATGTTATTGTAATTGTTCTCATTATTCTTAAATTTTCTATTATTATTGTTATGGATGTAATAATGATATAGCAATTATTGTTCTTCTTCTTCTTATTATTATTATTATTGTTATAATCATTGATTGTTGTTGCTGTCGTCGTTTCTGCGCCATCGTCATTAGCTTTACTAAAAGATAAGTGTTGCTACCTTAACAATTTCTACCACAATAACTATTTTTGATAATTATTATACCTATCAACTATAATATAAATAAATATATTACGACTATTATGAAGATATATACTCGTGTACATGTGCACATACACACACGCGCGCACACGCACACGCACACACACACACACACACACAACATTTACATTTAGTTATCAACTTCTGTCTGTCATTTTATCTGTCTGTCTGTTTATGTGTCCATTTATGTATATGTAAAAGCCTGCGCCTCACACAATAAATATTTACACATCTGCCATTGATACACGCCCTTACCCCCCACGTTTCCTATCTGTTACATACTTCATTCACCAATGTTAAATATTTAATTTACATTAAATTTTTCATTTATTTACTGTTATTCAAGTTGAGTTATCTCTTTTGTTGTAATTATATTATTTTCTTTTTTTCTTTTTTTTTCTTTTTTTTTTACTTAATGTACTATATATCTATATTTTTTTTCCTTTTTCTTTACAAACCTAATTCTGCTGTTTAATTTGCATTTTGTCATCTGAAAATAAAAACACAGTTGTCCTCCAAAGAAGGGGGGTGGTGGCGGGCTATTAAAAAAAAAAAAAAAAATTTACCCAATATGGCCTTATTTGTAAAAATAAACCAATGATGCTGTCTTCTTAAGCTTAAAAGGAACCCCGACTATAATGACTTGTAGGCCTTAATGAGCCACAATTGTTCTCTTATACTAAAATATGTTGTTACAAACACATATACTATTGTCATTGCTTTAAAAATCCTCAATGTTTAGTACATATTTTTACCTACAGGGACCGCCATTATTTTACGTGCGCAGTGCACTCTGGGAGTGATGACGTAAAAAGGTTGCACTTGGGAGAAGAGCAGTTTACGCCAAGGTAGAATTAACCTGCCATAGAGAATAATATTCTACAATGCCACATTGTGCTGCTTTTGGCTGCAATTTCAAGTCAAAAGGCAACAAGGCTAAAGACGTAAGTCTCCACAACTTTCCTACTGATAAGAAGAGGAGGAGGGAGTGGGAAAATGCTTGTGGACGTACACAACTTCCTAAAGACCCGCGGCTCTGCTCTCGCCACTTCTCACCTGATGCATTTGAGTCCTTTAGCCGACCACAGCTGCTTAAGGAGCTGACAGGAGCTAACGGTTATAAACGGAGACTAAAAGCGAATGCTGTGCCGACAGTTTTCCCACACAAGGAGTCTAAACGGCCTCGGGAAGCGAGTGTAATGCGCTCTCAAAAACGCCTAAGACAGGAGACAGTGGACAGTCTCCTGCTAGCATGTAAACAGCCCGCTCCAGCAGCTGCCGGTTCTGAAGGCGAACCGTCAGACACGCCACTGGTCACGGAAGAAGCTACAATCCACCCGTTCATTCAGTTCAGCAATCCGTAAGTGTACAGTGTTCCCAAAGTACGACCGATGCAGCAACTCAGATGGATAACGACACGTCGGATGCAGCGGTGCAGTGGCCAGCGGATGTGCACCAACTCGTAGCTATTGACCACAGTTATGCAGGTAGACACGACAACGAATTGGATAAACAACAAGAGGCGGACGCTCAGTCCCTGGATCTGTTCTTTTCAGACAACGAAATAGATGATGAGAGTCAGTTAAGGTACAGACTATCAGATTCAGAATACAATGAAAGTTCAGAGGAGCCCACTCAAAGCACCCAGGAATCACAGGCTTCAATTGACTTTCATAAAGAAAATAGAGTTTTTCTAGTTTTTGAGCAACAGTTAAAACAATTGCTTCAGCATTGTTTAAAGTGTGGTGCCTTGATTGATGAAGAAGATGTGAAGGAGCTGCAAAGTGAAGGTTCTCAGTTGACACTAGAGCTTGCATGTGCAAATGGCTGTAGTTACAAATGGCAGTCTCAGCCTACTCTGAGTGGGACCAAGGGGGTTGGAAACCTACTTTTGGCAGCATCAGTTTTCTTTAGTGGCATCCATTTTGCTAAATTTGAACGATTTTGTGATAACATGAACCTCCAAACAATATGTGAAGACACATACACAAGACTGAGGAAGGCGTTTGTGTTTCCTGTTATTGAAAAAACATGGGCCAAAGAACAGAGTGCAGTATTAACTACCATGAAATCACAAGAAGCAGAAGTTGTACTCTGTGGAGATGGCCGGTGTGACTCTCCAGGCCACTCAGCCAAATACTACACGTATACTTTTTTAGATGTGCAGAGTCAGAAGGTAGTGGACTTCAAGGTAATAAGCTGCACCCAAGTTTCAAGATCTCATTCCATGGAAATTAAAGGTTTCAAGGAAGCTCTTAAAACCATCGAAGAAATGGAGTGAAGGTATATACCATCTCTACTGACAGACATCCACAAATTGTTAAAGAAATGAGGGTCTCTCATCCAGAAAAATGCCACGAATTTGATCCCTGGCATGTGGCAAAGGGAGTGTCAAAAAAAACTGGCCGCTGCAGCTAAAAGGAGGGAATATCAAGACCTGGGAGAGTGGAGTCCATCTATTATAAATCATTTCTGGTGGAGTGCACAAACCTGTGAGGGTGATGCTGAGGTGCTGAAATAGATGTGGGTATCAGTAATACACCATGTTACCAACAGACACGACTGACCAGGGAACAGACACTATCACCAATGTGCTCATGAGCCCCTTGATGAGACAAGCCAGAGAAGTAAGCTTTGGTTGCAGCCAGGATCTGAAGGCCACAAAGCACTTGTGGAGACTGTAAAAGATAAGCGGCTTTTGAAAGACCTGAGTCACCTGAGTCAAGTGCATCCACACAACATCACTTGAGGTATGTTCAAAAACATAAATTTAGAAAAGGTTTTACCTCAATATAATGTGGCAGTTTTTTTTTTATGGCAGGATGTGACTCGCATTTATTTATTTTATTTCAAATTCAAATTTGTTCCAGGTGTACCACTCCATGTACCTGAAATACCTTCCGAAGAGAACACATTTCGGATATGATGTCATGATCCATGCCTCCATGCTTGCTGCTCTGGATCATAATAACAACACAAACAGGGAACAAGTGGGTGAACTATTATTATTTCTGTCCTTTGTGTCACTGGATATTATGCATCAATGTCAGTGAGAAAATGAAGGGACAAAGGCAAAAATGTCCCAAGAAATCTCAGAATGCCCTTATATAATGGGTTCAGAGAATATTCATGTCTTCAGTTTTTTCACATTTTGTTATGTTGCAGCCTTTTGCTAAAATCATTTAAATTCATTTTTAATCTTATCAATCTACTCTTCATACCTCATAATGAAAAAGGGAAAACGGGATTTTAGAAATTTTGGCAAGAAAGTATTCAGTCTGAATATCACTTTGCACAAAGTATTCAGAGTCTAATACTATGCACAATGTGATATTTAAGTTTTTCATTTGTAATAAATTTTACAAAATATCTAAAATTCCGTTTTCACGTTGACATTATGGGGTATGGAGTGTAGATTGATGAGATTAAAATTAACTTAAAACGATTTTAGCAAGAGGCTGAAATATAACAAAATGTGAAAAAACTGAAGGGGCCTGCATATTTTCTGAACCCATCGAATATCTATTTTAAACCTATTCATCATATTTCTGTTTTTGAACAGGCTGTTTTTCAAGATGGGGCGAGTGTTGGTGAACCCAAGTTCAAAATCTCATGTAGCAAAGTCCACAAGAGATTCAGAGCAAGACCAGTGGCTATTCAGAAGGACTATGGCTACATGAAGGCTATGGTGGCAGATGTTCTCTCCTCTGTGTCCGATTCAAACCAGGGCACGGGCATGAGAGTGAACCAAACTCACACCATGGCTCCACAAGAGAGACCATCCAGATCACTGATCATTTTTCAAACAAATCAGTTTTCTCGTTTTAGGTAGTTGTATCTTTCAGTTTTGCTTTGAATATATCATTGCAAACAAGTTGCAACCCTGATCATTACAAACTGATGATGTACATACCAGCATTGTTTAAATCCACATTAACTTTATATTAATTTTGAATTCAGGTCAAGAGGTCAGCATCTAAGGACATAATTCAGACAGCATGAAACAGATGGACTGTATATATTTTTCATTGTGGGGTACATTTTGTCTAATCATTTCCTTTTAAACCATTAAAATGTTTGTATCATACCCTATTTTGCTGAGCCCTGCATAACAAACAGAAAAGCTGCTAAAAATTAAAGTGCTACTGATGATATGCATTCAAAAATCTCTCCATGATTCATCTACTTCTGTATGATCAATATCTACATCCTGGAACCCTGTATAGATTCCACTTGGTTCAGGGAAGACTTTTCTTATTTTGTTAACTGCACATGATGGAATGACTCTGCGGATTCTTCTCCCCAGCCAGCCATGCATCCACCATGTAAACTGACGATATGAGGCATATCTGTAAGACCTGCAACCAGAGTTATGGTAAAGTTTATTTGATATGGACATCACAGTAACATTTGAATTGTGTCATGAGATACACAAGGAATACTGTGTGCACAGGTGAAATGGAACAACACTCAGTCCTCCATTGTCTTGAATTACAAACATTTCCTGAAGTAGGAAAGTTCAAAACTCTTAGGATTTAGTTACTGATTGAGGCAAATACAAAATACTATTCATCTAGAAACATAAATGTATTGTCCTCCTGTAGACAAGTCATAATCAAATATAGCTTATGTGCAAGATAAGGACACCATTTGGTGTAATTTCATACATTATAATCCTATTAGGCATAAAAATCATACAATGACAATGACACAAATAGCCAGCAATCAAACTGTTTAATACATGATGCACTATACAAGATACATTTAACTACTGTGAAATTCATTTTACTCTATGTACAAAACATGAAAAAAGTAAATAGTTTATGAGCAAGGGTTATGTGATCACGGGATGATGTTTTGATTTAGGCTACCTATTTGTGACCCGGTTCCGATTTGGTAGGCCAGCACTCTCCCGGTCATGGAGGCTGACGAGGGCAGCCCATAAAACATCTCGGTTGAGGCAAACTGCATCAAAGTTTTCATGTGCTGTGATGCACTGGACATCTGCAAAAATGACCAAAGCCGTAAACATCTTGTCAGTGCGTTAACTGTTATATCGTCATAATGTAGGCTACAAAGCACACGACAAGGGTGGATGCTAATATCTGAAATTATTGATATTGGAATACTAAGGGTGCAACGAATCAGAAAACTCACGGTATGCTTATGCTAACCTCGAACAGCTGCTGACAAAAATTGGAGCTCCTGACAACAAACACTCTCCTTCTCGGTTGTCATGGCGACGCAGTTGTTGCACTGACACCACTGAGTTTGCCCCGCTCTCACCTCATCACGTCTCCTCTGGTCTTCATTTTGATGCTCGTATTGATTATTTTCGGTGTTTTCCTCCTCGCTAATGCTCGGGGCGCTCGGGTTCAAACTGAAAAGGCCGAATAGATGCCATTTTTTTCGCTGTAGAGTCACAGCTACGCTACCGGCGAATTGACACAACTGAGCAAGCAGCCATTTGACGTCACTACCCAGACTGCATTGCGACGTAAACAACAATGGCGACCTACAAGTAAAATTATATTTTCAAGTTTTATAAAAACGAAGACATCTAGGATATTTTCTGACTCACATTAATATGACTGATACCAACATTAATCTTATGAAGCCTACAAGTCATTATAGTCGGGGTTCCCTTTAAAGAAGGCCATGAAACAAGATTATAGAGTTTACAGTGGTGTGTGCGGTAGTGTGAGTTTGTTATGAAGCGCAGTGCACTATGATACATACAGTCCAAACTGTGTAAAGAAAGGGAGGATGCGTTCATGTAAATGTCACCATAATCTAAAACATTAAGAAAGGTGGCTTGTACAATTCTTTTTCAGGCCTCAAAGTCAAACAGCTTTGTTACGATAATAGAAACCTAATCGAACTTTTAGTTTCTTTACAAGCCTGACAGTATGTTCTTTGAATGAAAGCTTTTCATCAATCCAAATACCTAAGTACTTGTAGGATGGTACTCTTTCAATAACATCCCCTCCCAACTTATGAATATTAAGAGTCAGTTGTGACTGAGACTGTGCTCTAGAAAACATCATACATTTAGTTTTTTTGGCATTCAAGATGAGCTCCAAGTCATGCAATGAGTCCTGAACCTGAGTGAAGGCAGACTGAAGCTGAGTCACTGCCTGCCTTAATGCGGGGGCAGATGAGTAGAGTACCATATCATCTGCATAGAGGTGTTATTTACAGTTATTTAAATTTTCACAGATATTGTTTATAAAAACCGAAAATAAAACGGGGCTAAAATTGAGCCTTGAGGGACACTTTTTGTGACCTCCATAAGGCTTGATAAGTGACCATGTTCAGAAACGCATTGGGTCCCATTCATTGGGTAATTCCTGAACCATTTTATGGCCGTTTCACCGCACAAAATACAACTAAGGCAGTTTAGGAAAAAGTTGGTGGTTAACAGAGTCAAACGCCCTATTCAAATCAATAAAAAGGGCAGCACAAGCCTGTTTTTTGTCCAGAGCACTGGTAACATCATTTATAAACAACATAGCTGCTGTGATGGTGCTGTGACCAGATCTAAAGCCAGACTGAAATTCACTTAAAATACTCTTTTCTGCCAAAAACTGTTTTAGTTGAGAATTGACCTGAGGTTCTAGGATCTTTGCTAAGATGGATAGTTTGGAGATGGGTTGATAGTTATTTAGATCTGATGAATCCCCACCTTTAAGGAGAGGTAGCACAAAAGCTGTTTTCCATATTTTGGGAATAATATTTGACTGAAGACTGAGATTAAAAATATATGTAATAGGTTCAGCAATACAGTCAGCTGCAAGTTTCAAGAGGTAAGGATGCAGGCCATCTGGCCCAGGAGATTTCTTAAGGTCAATTGCTTTCAGAGCCTTAGAAATTTCTCCAGTGGAAATGGGTCTAAGGGTAAAAGGAGCTTCATTTATTTTCCAGCTGTTCCTTTTAAGATCGCTTGATTACGAACGCATTATTACCTCCGCCAACAAAGTTGGGGCGGGGGTTATGTTTTCGCCCCTGTTTGTTTGTCTGTCTGTCTGTCTGTTTGTGAACAACATAACTCAAAAAGGAATGCATGGATTTGTCCGAAATTTTGTGGGTGCATTGCTATTACATCAAGGATGGACCCTATTGATTTTCACCGTGATCAGTGTAACAATATGGCCGCCACAGCAGCCATCTTGAAATTGTATGACACATGATCACTGAACTTTGCTCCCACTCACGAAGATTTGGATTGTGCTGCCTTGGTGGAGGTTTGCACTCTACGAGTGCCTCTAGTTCTGTTTGATACGCCGCCAGGTGAAATTAGAAGTCGGTTGTGCTTCAGTTTAGACATGGTCCTGACAAGGCATATGCAGAGTGCTTTCTGTATCAGATAGGTACAAATAATTGCCTAGCGCAACCTCATTTAAATGATACCCCCATTGTTGCCATCTAATTTACATGCAAATTGCCCCCTAAAATATAGCTGTGACCTCGATATTCATCTTTTTGCCGAGATGCGTGTAGCCCTGGAGGAAAAATACCAGTTAGTCCTTGCTGCTGGAGGAAAATAGGAATAGGTGAAGTGACTGATCTGTGCATGCATTGTCTGACGTAGCGCATGCTGAAAAATAAGCCAAGTATGTTCAAGGGTCTTGCATCCTTCCTGGCATGCATTCAGGCTATATATCTGTCAAAATGTGGCTTTAATTACCCTCAAAATCAGGGTAAATAAACATGAAATACACCTCTCTGAAAAACTAACATTTCGTTAAAAATCCTACGATTGCATTTGTAGTTGGAACAAAAACCAGAATACAAAAGAGGGGGGAGCAGGACCGGGGTTGGGAACAACTGAATGAGCTGTTCCTCACCATTCTCCCCCAACAAAATTTGTCATAAAATTATTGAAGTTCTGAGGACCATGCTGTACAGAAGCTTTTGTGTGGAGCTGATTTTGTGCTTAATTTTCTTTTTGTTCAACAAAACTAAGTTAATATGCCACTAATTTAAAAGAGTCGAGCACCGTTCATGTGACTGCAAAGAGGACTGGTTGTAATGATAAAGTTTTAACTTAAAACAGCTTTTCTGTGCCTGGGTGCATGGGCTACAAAAAAGACTAATGCTAGAGGTGTAATTTTTCACTGTTTACCTACAAACACAGAACTGGCAAGAGAATGGCAGTGGAAAATTGCAAACCCAGCATACAGCATTTTTGTCTTAAGCACTACATGCGTTATCCAAAATGAACCCCCAAGGATGCGGCCATACTGTCCATTTTTCTGTCGCTTGACCCAAGCAATTAACATTAATCAAGACTGTTTTCCCCTCAAAACCCCTGCTAGAGAAGAGAAGACAACTGATGGAGTCACATGTGAGTAAGCTAGCCCGGGAGCTGTTTTCTGACATGTCAATGTAATGATCAATAAAAAGTGCCACCAAACTTATGACCGGCAAAATTTTCCACTTGCCAACCAGCTCCAGCCAACTTGTTGCAACTGTAAGCTCACGTTAACGTTACTTAACAGAAATAAAGTTGATAGTGCCAAAACAGTAAGGTTATATTGCCGAAATGGCTAGCAAAACATTCTGCTTGCTGGCTTGCTCCAGTCCGCTACAATTGCAAGCTAATGAAAACCTTGGTGAGCTGATCGTAAGGTAACATAATGCGTTATCTGGCTAGCTTTCTGTAAAATGTATCCTCGTCCACCGCATCCTCTGTATTCATATTTGGGGTGCCACTGTTGGAAACTTGGCTAGTGTACAATACAAGCAAAGCAAACAATGCTGTTTTTTATTTGCGTGGCATCAAGAGCAACTCGAGCTGAAGTAGCTTGTAGGTCTTCCTTGCCTTTAATTTCATCACTGTACATGTCAAAATGATGGCTTTGAAGGGGGAAGGACTGCTGATTCCCAGAGACACAGAGAGCATTGGAAAAAACTATGTATTTTTCATGCAATATCCCTAACTCCCATAGATACAGATAAAGTTGAAAATCAATGAAGTGTCCACGTAAGCTTTTAATACACTTCCCAGCCAAAAAAATGTCACTCTCCCTAATATTTTGTTTGACCTCCTTGCGCTTTGATTACGGGACACATTTGCCATGGCTTTATTTCGATAAGCTTGTACAATGTCGTACAATTAATATCTGCCCAGAGTTGCAAAAATTTTTTGCCAAGATCTTGTACTGAAGACGGGAGAGTCAGACCGCTGCGTACAGTCTTCTCCAGCACATCCCAAAGATTCTCAGTGGGGCGAGGGTCTGGACTCTGTTGTAGCGAATCCATGTGAAAAAATGATGTCTCATGCTCCCTGGACCACTCCAATTTCAGCCTGATGAATCCTGGCATTGTCATCTTGGAATATGCCCGTACCATCAGGGAAGAAAAAAATCCATTGATGGAAAAATCTGGTCATTCAGTGTATTCAAGCAGTCTGCTGACCTTATATTTTGAGTACAAATCATTGCTGAGCCAACAGAAGCAACCCCAGATCATAATGCTACCCCCACAAGTTTTTACGGGCACTAGGCATGATGGGTACATCGCTTCATATGCATCTTTTCTAATCCTGATGCACCCATCACTCTGGAACAGGGTAAATCTGGACTCATCAGACCACATGACCTTTTTTCATGGCTCCAAAGTCCAATCTTCATGCTCCCCAATAAATTGAAGCCATTTTTTTTCTGATTAGCCTTACTGATAAGTCGTTTTCTTCTGCTACACAGCTGTTTAGTCTCAATCCCTTGAGTTCTCATTGTATTGTGGGTGAGCAAATGCCCTTACTTTGACTATGAAATACAGCCACGAGTTCTCCTGTTGATTCTTACGATTTCATTTCACCAAACATTTAAATGATCTCTGATCACGATCATTCAACATTTCTTTCAACCGCATTTCTTCCTCAAAGATGGTTCACCACCATCATTTCCGGTTTTAATCATGCTTCGGACAATTTTTAACCCAATTTTAGTTGTTTAAGCAATCACCTCAGTTGTTTTCTTTGCTTGATGCAGGCCAATAATTTGACCCTTCTGAAACAGAGTAACATCTTTTACATGACCACATGATATGCGCTCCAACATGGTTACTGTAATGCCCCTTCCCCTGGGCGTTCCGGACTCTTGGCTGCCTGCCGTCATTCAATTATTCAATTACCTCCTCTGTTCTCCCACTTAATTACCACACCTGCCTTTCCTTAATTTAGAATCATCCCTCGTCTATTTAAACCTTAGTTTTCCCCCTCACTGGCAGGTAGCCTTAGATTGTGACACATTTTAGTTGTGACGCTCCCTTTTTTGTAATTCCCTTTAAGTTTTGTATTTACGTAATTTGAACACTTTATCAATAAATCTAGGTTCCTGCACTTTGGTCCTTCTATTATTCCATCACTCCCCTGGCATCCTTTTAACACCTTTGGGCGCTGGGCCGTCACAGTTGCTTGAGTAACGAGAAGCTAATCACTGCATCAGGTAGGGTTAAATAACTCGATGGCAGCTGAAACATTAATCACTGCGGCGATTATTCAATGCAAGGCTCTTACCCATTTGCTAAGTTAAATTCCAGGTGGTGACTTTTTTTTCGGCCTGGCAGTTTATATTTCATTTTAGTTTGAAGATTTCAGTCTAGTGTAATTGAGGGTCAACTCCATCCATCAGCCAACAAAAAGTTAGCTGAATCCATCCCACTGAAAAATTAAGCAAGCATGAGCAGATTAAGAAAGCATAATTTTTAATTTATCTTTGCATTTATTGAATTCCTTTGCAATTCTGGAAAATATTTTTTAACATGGAGAGAGTAGTCCATAATCCAACTTCATTATGCACCTGTCGATCAAGTGAACAACAAGTCAAGGATAAAAACCAAAACCAGAGGACCAGCAAAAAGGTAAGGATATTTTGCTACTACATTGATGTAATTGTAGAGAATGTAAACCCTGAGCAACTGCAAAAAGTTAAAAAAAAGTTCAGTTAGACACAGTAAATAGATTTCAGATTTCAAAAACGGAGGAACCGGCAACACCATCGAATGTTAATATACAGAACTTAGGTTTAAGCATTGGGCTACAGTGTTATTCAAAACCAATAATGGAATTGAATAACTATAAAAGAATATTCAGAATGGATGAAACAAATTGGAAAATTAAACCATTCATGGCTAAAGATATCATGGCATTAAAAGCTTGAGGAAATGCTAGTTTGGACATACAGTTGAACATTCAGTGCCCAAATTCAGTTCTGAAAGCCTTCCTTCGGGATCGCACTGTTTACAGTGGGGGAATGATTGCTAAAATCCTATATTTATAATCTCTTACAGTGCCTTTTCCTCTGACTTTTAAAGTATTTCTCAGGATTCTTTCATAGCCTGAATCTGAAAAGACAATTTAGATGCATGTGTATAAACATAAAAGCATTGAGCATTCTGAAACACCGCAGACACAAACATTCCTTATTAAGTTCTTGTTGAGCATAAAACCTTACAAATTTCCCGGGAAAAGTTCTTGTAAGGAATCTACTTGAAAAATAAAACCAGACAAACAAAGCCCTGACCCCCTGCAGCGATTCTTGCAAGTGGGATTTGGAGACATTTGGCATACACAGCCAGGCATTTTCTTTGGCTTTGACATTATTGTGGCATAAACCCAGATGCCTCTCTACAATGACCTCTCTGACCTCTCTGACTAGCTCAAATCGACCAAAAAATTTGGTTCTGTGTCTTAAGCGCTAAAAAATGGGAAGTGTTTAAAGGGGTATTTTATGTCTAGCATGTGCGCATCTCTGATTCAGTCTCATTGTAATTACATTGTAACCAAGGTATTGCAAAATGTCTACCCATATGAAGTCAAGCTGCATGCACTGCATTTCAAAGTTAAAGACAGGTCATATACATAGCAGTTATATGACTCCATTACACAATTTTTGGAATCATAGTCAACATCAGAAGTTAAACTTTCATTTTCAACAGACTACAACCCACTAGCAACCCACATTGTTCCTTGAAGACAATAATAAATAAATGAAAAAGTTGATTAATCGATATATAAATAAATAAATTGTCAAAACCGCATATGAAATGCATTGCTGAACCTTGACTTTTATGTTGTTTTCCAGAATATGTGGAAATATCAACAGATAGTCATGAGGAGGTCAGGGGTGTTACAACACTTAAGGTTTTCTTGTTTAGCCTGCTTTCCAAGTGACATTTTAGCAGCATGAAAAATTATTAACCGGCGTTTTATCCATTGTTTTACGAATGCTCATTATTTATTTTTTGTTTGTTTGTTTGTTTGTTTTTTCCCCCCTTGCTTTCCGCTTCTTGCTGATGCTGATTAACTAATATCACATAATATTACACTATGCTGCCATCTGCTGGTCACAGAACATACAGCGTTTCACGGAAATTAATGTCTTCATTTTCAGTTTCATAAGTAAATGTACCAAGCCAATTTACTCCACTTATTGAAGGTATTTGAAAAACGATATTCCAGATTTTTTTTTTTTTTTGGCCTGAAATTCTTGTTTAAGGAGTTATTCTGGAACACTACATCAATTGCAGCTTTCTAACTGAAGTAATAGATTCTATGATTATTATTATTATTATTATTATTATTAGATCCTATCTGTTTCTTGCAAAATGAACATAGCTTAGATGAGGGAAAGCAACTGGACATTTCACATAACTGATATAAAATACATTTCAAGATAAATTACCTTTTAAAAAATTCGAAAATGGAGAAGATGATGAACCTATGGTGATTGTACTCATGCTGACTGAACAATAATTCTACTATGGGAAATTTCATATCTCTGGAAAATATACTTACCCTGTGGTTTCGAGGGTGCATTAGGAAAATAACATACCCAAATTTTGTTCATTTGAGGTTGTAATGATTGATATCAGGCAGAATTTCAGACCTGTGAAAAAAAAAAGAAGAGAAACCCTGTCTAGTTCAAGTATTGCAAAAAAGCTCAGAGCTTTCCATATTTTCTCATATATCAAAAAGGATTCCATGATGAAAAAAAGAGGTTCCATCAGGAGATAAGAATCAGATCCTTTTTTTTTTTTTTGAGAGTATAAGACACAAAGACCGTAATTGTCAGTGTAACCATGAAAACAGGTTCACTGGATCTTTGCAAGGAATTTCCAATGAATAATATTTTAAAGGAACTGGATGCTTTCTTTCGTATTGTGTGAAGCATTGAAATTGAAGGAGTTGCAGCATCCGTAAGCTCATATATTGACAGCTGCAGTAATTTACTACGATAGTTTCCCTTGTGTCCAAAATCCTTGGAACTGGAAGCCAGTGCCTCATCCATTCTGCCACTGTAGTGCATTCCCCCTTGAGCTGAACGCTACTGCTGCAGTAAAATAACAATAACAGCTGTTTTCAGGTCACCACCCGTGAGTTTTGACAGAGGGAATATAAGCTTTGATTTTTGACAAAGCAATTGACTGAAAAGCAATGGGAAAATCCATAGAATATGTTATACTTTTCAAGAAATCAGCATCCACGATGACTGTTTCAAATAACTGAAGAGACCTACTATTTTTCTATTAATATTAGGAATTTGCTTTGTTAATGGTGAAAGTAACACTTTCCTCCTTCCCCTTGCAAAAATTTAGTTAATATACTTAAAGGCTATTTCTTTGTCCATTTTCCATTTTCTTTCCTGGACATTATGGATTATTACTTTTTTAACATCTATCTTTCATTCCTGATTTAATCCAAAATTAAGTTATTTTATCCACCTTTTACTTAGCCCCTTTGCGCAGATATAGCTGTGGGTGCCAGTAAATTCCGAAATTTAATTCCTAAATAATTCTGTAATTGAATTTACGAATGTCTTGCTTCACCGGAATAATTTCCCACAGTCTCTGAGACACAAATAATGAGTTGCATAACAGGAAAAATTTGGCATTATTTGTATTATGCGCAAAGGGGTTAAGAAAAGAAAACAATACAGACCATATACAGTTCACAAATGCAATCTGCGTTGCATCTCACTTTTTTTCCAGCAGAAGTTTCTTATTAGTTTAAACTTATTTTCCTTGGCTGACAAAGAGACATGATGTTTTGCCTTTCCTTATTGCATGTCAATTCTGGGAGAATTTCCCATCCTGACTGTGTTAACAGCTAACAGATGATGACATGAACACTTTTTCTTTCTCATTTCAAAAAACTAAATCAAATAAATTATTAATCATCACGGAGTAAATCATCTAAAATCAGTTGAATAACTCTACAGTGAGATTTCACCTTCATATATTTTCAGTGGTATTCATAAAATTGCACCCAATGATCATAAATATGCAAGTCTGCCACCCTCTGGATGGATAAAGGCAGTGTAGCAAGGATTTAAACAATACCATGGGCTTTCTCTGTGTCGGAGTATGTAATTACCTCTGCTAAGAGGGTTGTTTTACCTTTGGTTTGTGGATTTTTTTGTTCCATGAAAAGTTTGTTTGTCAGCAACATTATGGAAAAAGTCATGGACAGATTTTCAATAAATGTTAACCAGAGGTGTGTTTTGCTGAACACTTGAATGTGATTTTATTTTGGGAGTGAACCAGATCAAATACTAAACCTATGATTTTTTTTTTCTTTTTCTGAAGGATTCTCCACTATTGTGCCCCAGATATGTCAGGGACTGTTGGACCTTGGTGAAGGTGCGCACTCTCTGAGTGAAGCTGCTGTTCAAAAGTATGTATATACAGTACGATGTGTATACTGTCCGTATATATAGGTATGTATATGCAATACGAGCAAAAAGTTTGGACACACTTTGCTAATATCACAGCACTCTGTTTTCCGATAAATGTAAACGGCTTAACTTCTCTATATAATCTCAAATGGGATCTTGAAAGAAGTAAACAGAAGATAAGAGAATAATGTACTTATTTGAATAGTGTCCAAAATACCGGAATTCTCAAAGAAGCCATATTTTGCAAAGTAAACAGAGAAACAGGGTCCTTCCATTTTCCAATGGCCGAATTAAGTATTGCTGTTTTGGAACTTGGGCAAAAAGGACAATGAAAAAGTGCACCACAAATGCAGCACGTCTTTGGGAAGTAAGAAAGCTACGGAGTTGGGAACTATAGCCATGACTGCCCTAAAAAAAAATGTGAGTATGTTCAGCAAATATGACAACAAATGCTGGTTAGTTTGATGGATTTAGTTTAATTAGATCTTTTTTTGCAAAATAAAGGCTGCTTTTGTATATAAAATATACCATATATTTAAATATAATGAAGACCACAATGGAAAAATGATCAGAGTCCAAATTTTGATTTTTTTGTATATTTTATATATTATTATATTTACAAAAATATATAATAATATTTATTATTATAATATTTTATATATTTTTTACATATTTTTTCAGTGCTCTGTTTCTAAGATCTTTTTGAATTTGTGACGGTGCGTTCAGGAACCACACACGAGAGCAGGAAATCCAAAAATCACATGCCTTTATTGATAGCAGGGTCAGGACTAGAAGACACAAGAATTGCCAAGCCAAAAACGAAATCCAAAAAACAAAGTCGACTAGACAGGCCAGGGTCTGAACCAGAAAAGCAGAGGTGCGACGGTACATAGACAGTAGGCAAAAAATCGTAGTCGAAATCCAAAGCAGAGGGTCATACACAGGGCATCCAAACACAGAAGACGTGGTCATGCAGAAATGGGTCAAAAATCCAGAAAGACAAAAACAAGAACAGAAGGGCTATGGCAAAAATCAAGGTCGGACGGAACAGTCGAAGAGAAACAATAATCGTTTGGCATACAAGAGGCTCTGCACAAAGGAATATTGATCAACGTTCTGACAAGGGCTGAACAGCAGTGAGGACTCTAAATAGACACAAGGGAAGTCACATGCTATGCAGGGAACAGGTGAATTGGATAAGAACTAATTACCGAGGAAGGTACACATGGGGAAGCCCTGAACCACAACAATTGGCAAAAGCCAAGACACAGACGGGATTCACGCAGACAACCTATGACAGATAAACGGCTCCGGTCAAGGAGTTCTAAGTGCACAGACAATCAGTGCAGGAAAGCAATTAAGCACGTGCGAAAGATCTCGCAGAAACGTAGGGAGAGGCAGGGAAAGCAAAGCAAGGGGCGGAGGCTAGAACAGGGCAATTGCTGAGATTAGATTAGTAATAATTAGTAGTGGTGCAGCTTTACAAATTAACCAAAGCACTCATTAGTAAGTTAGTAATATATACATGGATTAGTTGGGGTTAGTAGACTATGATACAAAATATAAATGTTAGCATTATTAGTAATCTAGAAAAGCAAGGCGAAGGAAGTAAACGAAAATTGAAGTAATAATATAAACACCAGAACACATTGAAATCACCCGAAGCAGGTCAGCACACAGACTGGGAAGACGGACTGAACCAACTAGATCACAAGACAGGGGAGACAAGTGCAATGAAACCTAAAATGGTATGAACTGAAAACCGGAGAATACTATAACCAAAAAGAATAAAGAAAAGACATAACGATGAACATAAAGCATGACATCAAACACAGAACCATGACAGAATTTTGAATTCATCATTTCTCCACAACGTAATAATGTGACTCTGATCATTTTTCCATCGTGGTCTTCATATATATATAATATGCTCTCATGAATTTTCAGATGGTGCGGGACATTTGGTAATAAAATTAAGCCACATGGTTCAGCCCACCTGAAGTTTGTGCTTTGTGCATACAGTATGTTTTGCATGTGTGCCTCTGTGCGTGCTCACTGTGTGTCTCTTTGGGACTGTATTATCTTTCTATGTTTGAATGCTTTAACTTCTTGGTAGCTTTTAAATCTCCTTAGTACTTCCAGCAGAATCCAGGTTCATGAGAAGGTTCAGTGCTCCTACTGACTGTGACAGCCCATGTAAAACTAACAGGCTAAAGGACAGCTGAGCTTTTCAGATTATATTTGTCCAGAACATGTTTCCAATTTGCATAACTGCATAAAAATGCTTTCCAACTTTTGTAAATATTACCCAGTAGAAGATAATTATTTTCCCACATCTGACTATATTTGTGCTTAATGTGACAGCATTAGCTTAGTGCAGTTCAAAAAATTCTGAATAATTTTAAGTACAGTTTGGAAAATGACACTTAGTGGTATTATCATGACAAATTAAGGCCATTTAAAGCAGATCATTTCAACATTACTTCAGTGTGAATCATACAAACACATAATGAGTACCATGTTAGCCTTAATGAGCCAACATTATGTTGCTGTATGCCAGTGTTAATTCCCCTGATAACCTTCCTCATAATACCCATCGCAATTCCCACATCTGACTGGAGGGTTCAGACTTAAGTTCAGGAGGGTCTTCACCTCTTTATGATTTCTTTTCAATCAGTAGCCCTTGCGGGTCATGATATAAACAAAGTATCAACCATTTATTTGAAGTGATTGAATTCAGGAATGCTTCAAAAAGCCAGCAGACACTCTAGCCTTTCAGGATTTGAGTTTGAGATCTCAGGACTACACTGACCAATAAAAGCCATTTGTGAAGCCTCTTTGCTTTTGATATATAATGATATAATGTATCTGGCCCATACGTTGAATACATATATATCAGTGGTGGCTGGTGAACTGGCGATAGGGGAGGCTCAAAGCAATCCCTTAAAGTAGACCTATTATGCTACATTTCCAAATTTATATTTTTATCTTGGACTCCCCAAGAGTACTCCTGATCGTTCAAAGTCCAAAAAAGGGTCCTTATTTAGCTCATACTGCCATCCTCAAAAAAACCCATTTGTAGTCCATTGTAGTCTCTGCCTGAAACGCCTCGTTGGGGTGGCTCTTCCGCTATGGCCCCCACTCCCCGTGTGCCCACTTTATTCTTACTGGCCAGCTCTGTGGAGGGCGGATCTGGGCGGGACGAGGCAGCAGAACGCAGTTTTCCGGGTCCGCCTTCCCAGAGTGAAACTGAGACGCGTCTGCCATCTGATAAGGAATCGACAGGCAAATTCCGCAATCAAACACAGCACTTGTGTATAGATCTATTGAAATGAACTTGTTCTAATAAACGCAACGGCGAAAGTGGAAGACGCAGTGCGAAAGTCTGGCAGCTCAAGCTCGAATTTGCTATCTACCTACGGCTACTATGGTGAGCACAGCGGTGTTTCTACTCTATAGCTAGGATTGAGGTAAAGCTAGAATCCACCCCATACAGACACATTTGTAGAACGGGTCGACATACCCAAGTGTAGACCGGGGACCGTAGAAATCCGGTGGATCTGAGTTTAGAGGGAAACATGGACAGTGAGGAGCAGCAAAAAGTGGACCAACAACTTATCAACTGCTTCGGTGTGTATTATAAGGACCTGCTGGTTCGGGTGCATAACTGTGGTGTGTCGTTAGCGTGGAGTAACGAACAGCTTCTGCGCTGGTATATGACGGAGGGGCAAAAGCTCTAGGCTAAACAGTCTTTTCGGAAATTGCCCGTGGTAATGGTTTACTTATTGCGTCGGAATGATCAGCGTTTGCTCGCGGGAAATTGGCGCGATAAGCCGCTTTCACACCGCACACGAAACAAATTTTTCGCACGACCGATTACATTCAAAGTCAATGCATTGTCTTTGCATTGACTTTAAATGTAATCTGTTGCACGAAAAATTAGTTTCGCATCTGGAGAGAAAACTGCTTGACGCGCCCATAACGCGTGTATTCGCGTCTTTGCATTGACTTTAAATGTAATCTGTCGTGCGAAAAATTCGTTTCGCGTCCGGTGTGAAAGCGGCTTAACGCGCCCATAACGCGTGTATTCATGTCTTTGCATTGACTTAGAATGTAATCTGTCGCGGGAAAAATTCGTTTCGCGTCCGCTGTGAAAGCAGCTTTATGGATGTTACGCGACAGCTACAGAGAGCTTGGTTATGTTATGAACATAATAAAGGTTTTACTGACCATATGTTCCGTTAGCGTGGACAGTTGCTTATGTGGAGCTAGCGAATCAATCACTTCTACAGGAAAGAATTTCTTATTCAATCTCTGCCTTTTACGGGTTTTTATTAGCCAGAATCATTTCTAAAGGGGGATGAATTATGCCACAAGGGAAATCGTTTGTTGTACCAGACACGTTGGAGCTTGTGCATTTCGCATTGCTTTCACCGCGATGGTATCAGAGAACTAGCCCAGATATTGATGAAGTATCCAGCTGACCTTGGTCATGGATAAGTGAAGCGATCACAAGCAGCAAACCTACGTCTGGTCTGACTGCAGCCTTTTCAGCCCAACTTTGCTGACACATACAGCACCTGTCCGGTTAGCTTCAACTGTAGTGGCTACAATCGGGCAATGTTATGATGAAACTGCCACATTGATGATTACCGAAGTAACACAAGCATTCCCCCGATCAGAATTGCTGCATATAAGTTAACCAGGAGCATTTTAACCCATTTAAACCGGGACAGCATGTGCGCATTTTAACCTTTAAAACCGGGGACGCTGTTATGCATTTCTACCCTTCAGGCCGGGAAAGCGGATACGTCATTTTGTTGTTTTCATTACTTTTCTGACCATTTCCGGGCTAACAGCTGTTCTTTTACTGGCACTTTATACTAGGGCAGATGCCATAGTAACACTTCAAGACACTTTATTTTTTATATGTTTATGTTTATTTTTATTTTATTTGAACGGACACTTTATCATGCCTGCCACCCAGTAGCGGAGCTACGGGGGGTGGCAAAGACAAGTCCCTTTTAGTCCTGGCTAGATCTCAATCGTTTTCCTTTATTGACGTCTTTTCCAATTATCGTAATTGGCAACTGAAGACACGGTTTCTCACCATATGCGGTCTAACAGCGATGAAATCATGGGCTAAATTCACTGCAGAAAAATAATTTACTTATTAATTGGCCAATGCTTCGCGTGATTGAACTGGTCCATGTTCCAATGAAACACGGACTTTCATTCTCAGTGTTTCGTGGGTTGATTTAAAAAAAAAAAACAGTGGCACTTGGCAGTTTAATAGCCTAGGTTATAACAAGCGTGCGGCTCAAGCCATTTGAGTCGCCAGGTAGGCTATGCAATTTTGAATAACGTAGATTTAAATACAGCAAATACGCGTCCAGAGGAATGATTGTCGTCTTACCTAATCGAGGAGAACAAGCAGCACCTGTTAAGAGCGGAGCGCTCTCGGAGTGAACCTTTTGTTAATCATGAAGATGACTGAGAACAGGTCAGGATTTATAATTGTTTTAAACGGCTGTTTTGTGCAACCCAATTCTCTGTTCCGCCACTGTGCTGACTTTAACCCGCGATTTAATCGCTGTTAGATCACATGTGGAGAGAAACCGTGTCTTCAGTTGCCAGTTACAATAATTGGAAAAGACGTCAATAAAGGAAAATGATTGAGATCTAGCCAGGACTAAAAGGGACGTGTCTTCGCCCCCCCTGTAGCTCCGCCACTGCTGCCACCTGTTCCAGAGAAAGAAAAAATGTTTGTTATTCTCTAGTGCAGAGCTTATGCTTTTATTTATTAGGCCTCTTTATTCCATTTGAGTTGTGCATGTTATGTAGATAGAGATTTGTTATTTATTTTATTGGTTTTATTATATTTTATAGTTTGTTATAGTTTGTTCAGTGTTTTAAATATTGTGATGATGATTTGCACAAATAAAAAACAGTTCTTATGAAAGCCACAGGTGTAAGCTCTCAAATACTTTTTGAATTTTGTTTCTATCTGCTACAGAGGCTGAGATATCAGCTTTTTACAAGACATTGACACCTGGGTGCTGTTTTCCAGAAAACCTCAGGTTTTGGGGGTTCTTTTCAAAATCGCCCAAAGGTTTTCATAGGTGTTTTTTGAATAGGCCTCGGGCCTAAATGGGCTCAGTAGCGCAGCACGGAAACTAACATGCAGTAGCTGGTAACCGAGCGGTCATAACAACCACAGAGACAAACTCTTGCAATACAGGTTTTACAGACAGCAAGTTCCGTTACCGTGGACAATTGTACTAAGCATCCAAATTACAAACAAGTATAAAAAGTTAGCTTCCAATGAGGTTTATGTTCACACACCTTCTGTTGAATTTCCCCTGATATTACTCTTGCATATTTAGGACACAAACATTAGCCACAGTAACTTGGCTATGTTAGCCACAGTGCTACAGCCACAATCAACTGGCTATCACGTCAGGGAGGCTTATGCCGTAAAGCAACTTACAGCTTCTGCATCTGTGAGTCATGGACAGTCGCGAGTTGCAACCGATACAGGCTTTATCTTCAGATATTTTACAAAGCCTGCGTTTGAGGCCAGTTGTTAATGCTAACTATCGTTAGCGGGCCTGCAAGCCACCAGTAAGACGTTAGCTTCACTTACATTATTTGCTGTTATATCGTTACTTTCAGCTTGTGACTCCGAGCGCTTGATCGATGCAACTGCTTCAGGTTTGAGAAGCAGCTGAAATGCTCGAATTATCCTTTATTGACAAAGCTGTCTTTTGTGAAATGCTGAGCACAAACTGCTAACGTTCCCTTTGGCCGTGGCTGTTTGCTGGCAGCAAACAAAAAAAAGCTATCCACTGATTTCTGGTGGCATCGTCTTTTGGAAGAGAAATGGGTGCTTTTCTTTGCGTACAAAAGTAAACGGACAAGCAGCTTTGGGAGAGATACTAACAAAACTGCACCTCAAATGATCTGCGGTTCTTCTTTTGTATTTCAGGAAATGTAGATGCTACTAAGGCATAGTATAATCCGCGGTTGTTTGTGCCTGCTAGAATAGTTTCCGGTGTGGGCAGGTCCAGCGCCGTGATTGGCTCCGGCTAGGTCTGTATTAATTGGACGGCACAACCTGATGTTAGGTTTTGCCCAGATCTTGTGAAGCTGTTCAGAGAGGAAATCATGTTCACGAAATCAAATTCTTGCATTACGGCAAAACCCCAGTATCTTATGTTTAGAAACTTTTCAGAGGTTGAGTATGGACATCCAACATTATGACATTACTTATGTGTATTATAAGAAGGATCAGCATAATAGGTCCTCTTCAAAATTAATGATTGATCACATCCTGTTTTCAATCATTCATTTAAATTCCCATTTCAGAAACTCCGAAAACCCTCAACATGATCAGGTGTGGCCAATTTTCATTAATAACGCATACCTGTCAACTCTCAAGTATTCAGTGTGAGTTTCAGTGGCATATTTATGTTCCTCTGCTGCAGTCAGCAATTATTCAATCAACCCATATGTAAGAGATTCTCGCGTGGAATTGAAGTCCTTGTGCACTGGAGGGGTTGGAAGCAATGGAATTGCATAAAGATGTTTCAAATGATCTTTTTTCATTTAAACGATCATGAAACACATGCATTGCTTCCAATCCCTGAATAAAGAAAAGATTGAGAAGTCCGGAGTCGTAATCGGTATGCGTTATAAATGAAAACTGGCCTCATCTGATAATGTTGAGAGTTATCGGAGTTCCTGTACCGATGATTTAAATGAATGATTGAAACAGGTCATGACCAATCATTAATTTAAAGGATTGTTTCGAGCCTCCCCTATTGCCAGTTCACCAGCCGCCAATAAATTATTTAATAAATTATTTGTTTATTTATTTTGTAATACTTCTGCTGATTGCCTGCGGGAACTTCTTTAGCCAGTAGCTCTTGTTTAACACCTGAGGGGCTGCAGTCTCTTTTAGTTTTTGTGATTTCCTTTCAATCAGCAGCCATTTTACAGCTTGAAAACAAATCATGCCGACTGTTTAACCAACAATCTATTTATACGGAGAGACTGAATGCAAAAATGCATTAAAAAACCCGCAGACACAATCGCTTGTCAGAATTTGAGCTTTACATCCTTGGACTGGACTGATCCTATTTAAACAACTTGCAAAACTTCTCTGCTTTTTGTTTCAGAAGAAAAAAAATTCACTTATTTATATTTTTATTTCTCCATTGTTTCAATATACTTGCCTTGCCAGTAGAATGTAAAATGGTTTGACTGCTGCTAACCCTATTCACTAGGTTTAAAACTGCTGCTTGTATTATAAAAGCATTCATGCACTACTAAGAGGCCAACATATTTTATTCACTTTCTTAAAGTGTGTAGTAAAGTGTTAAAGTGTTTTGCCACATTACCTTGCATGCAATGTCTCCGTAAAAAGGAGCAAAGTGGGACTGAAACTGGTTTTGAGGCCTTCTTGAATCTGCACCACTATAGGTCGACAATATAGGCTACTTTTCTGTCAAAATCAAAACTTTTTATATTATATATATATATATATATATATAAAAAACTGTGTTATAAATGTATGTGTATATATATATAGAACTGTGTTGTGCATATTAACCTCTAACAAGGAGCTCATCATGTACTTGATACTCTTCTGCGTTTCACACATTTGCATGCCATAAACAGTGGTATGCTTCTATTGTGTTTGTAGAACTCTACGGGCTTGATTTTTCTGTATGAGCTACTCCTGACGATATGCACACTGGCCATAAGCTCTGTCAATTCCTATTTTCCTCCTGCCATGACTATCTAGTATTTTTCTGCGGGGATACACGCAACTGGGTGGAGTGATGAATATCAAAGGCATAGTCATATTTCAAGGGACATTTTGGTTCATACAAAAGGCCAATTGTTTATGAACTGCAAGAACCACATATAAACTCAAGCACAATGTATGTATTTTTAATTTCACCAGAGGGTGCAGACAAACAGAGAAATGTGTCACAGAATTGAAGGTATTAAAATAAAATAATAATGTGTCAGGATTGTACTGTGTGTCATTGTATCATGAAAGTAAAATTAGTGTCATCACTTGCAGGCATACATTTGACATTGATAGTAGTAATAACTGTGGAGCACATGTGCTATTTCTCACAACCTGTCACAACCCTCGTGAATACCTTCTGTATCTCCTCCCATTCAGCAACTTGCACGTCTTCTAAAGGTAATGTCTCTTTTGATTGGTTCGCATCTTGCATGCTGCCTCATCCTTGGCTTTGTCTTCTTTCATAGTTCACACCCCTTGTATCTTCAACAGATTTGCAATGTTGATTTAGTGTCTCAACTAAAATGAACAGTTCAAAAGTTATGGCCTCTCAAATTAAAAAAATATAGCTTGTTGCGTTTGGGCTCCCTTCAGAAATATTGCATTAAAATTGTTCTGAGGGTGTGGGATGAGGTCCTCTTCAAACCTGCCAGAAAGCAAAAATAGTTGCCAATATTCTTGGCCATTTTTCCACAAAATAATGAAAAGGCTGAACATGGCACAGAGTAGTGCAGATTAATTTGCATGTGACAGGGTGGTTCATCAATGTAGGAACTTGCCCTTCCTGTAAGGTCACGCCTCCAGCTTTCAGACTCACCGGTCTATTAAGACCTGGACTGCATTCTTCAGCTCCACAATCATCCCATGCACCTGTTATTCATTTCTGCTGTGCGGTAGTATTGTGCTATTTAAGACCGAGCCTCGTACTTTGTCTTTGCGAAGTCTCGTAAGCCACATGCCTGTGCTGTATTTCTAGTCGTGTATGGACTCACTCTCTGCATATCGCATGTATTTATTCTAGCTCTTTAACTTAGTGCTGTTTATTGTTGATATCAGCACTTTAACTATAATTAAGGAACTGTGTCTCCTATTTCCTTTTCCTATTTTAGTAATACATTGTTACTGTAGCTAAAGCCCAGTTTTGTACTACTAATAGCATAATTAAGGGATCTTCAGGGTAAAGTGTAGAAATAACCATAATAATGTCAAAACTAAGAAATAAACATACTCAACATGATTTTAACCTCATAAAATGTAGTATTTCAATAAATACTTGCCATGGAAATGGCACTTTAATGACAAAATCTGAAAATATTTTGTGGCACTGATATTTCAATAACCCATGGTCAGATTTTACTCAAATTAGTCTCATCTGAAAGGTTTAAGGTAGTTCTATGAAATGAAATAGGATTTTTTTGTTTGGAACATTTATGAATATTTAATAAGCTCTGTTATGTAACCAAAACGAAAATCGCTACCATCAACTTGCTTCATTTTCAAAATTAACCCCCTAGGGATGCACCTATCTAGAAAATCCTATGTCATTTCATAGATCCCCAACAGATACAAGTTCAGTTCAAATTTCAAGTCAATCAAATGAATATTAATGATTTTATGAATGCCACAAAATTGAAAATCAATCAAAATTGTGATTTTCGGTAATTTGCATTTAAAGTCACAAGTAACAATTGAGGCAGAGGAAAAACATAGATTCTTGGTGTTTACTGGCATCTCATGGCATTCCTTTATTTATTTTATGTGAAAATCAAAAATATTGAATTTTTTTTTAAAAAATTGACATTTTTACCCTGAAGACCCCTGAAGGAACCTTGTTTCCTTTTTGTTTTGTATTGCTTCCTGTGTACTTTTCTGCTGCGCAGGAGGTATAATAAAAACAACCAAGTCCATCCTGGCACCTGAGTCCAGTCGTGAACTTCCTGTCCTCCGTGCACCTCATCAGTGTGCGAAGCACAACCCTTACACTTCCCAAACACTGTAGGGACAGGTAGCAGCATACTAAATATGTAATTTCATGACTATCAGACCAGCTGTTCATGAAAAGATTTTTCATTTCTTTTAGGATTTAAAAGGGTAGAATTTTGAATTGTTTGTGGCAGCCATGTTTTCAATCTGATCCTCTCCAAATTTAATGTTTTTACTAAAGCATTGTCTTAAGTGATACCAAGTTTCAGATTGAAAAATGGCTGACATGGCCTCATTTGCATATTTCATTTACGATAGTGCTGCTTAATTTGCATATGGCGTGACCACTTTTAGCTCACCAGCCGATAGGCAGTCTGAGCTATTGGGATCAGGCGCCGTCAAGCGTCGACATTGTGGTTGTGATCTTGTCATGGTTGTATTCCGTTTGCAGAATCTTTGACAAACTCTAAAACCGGCCAGATTCACTTCATATTTGGTATAGGGCTTCCCTGGGACCACGTCCCTAAGGGAGCTTGTCAATATACTGAACGCATTCAAATTTGAACAGGCATTCAAAAATGAACAAGTCTCCGTTCACGTTCAGCTAAAAAACGAACGGCAGAGGGTTCAAAAATGAACGAGCATGCGTTCATTTTGCTTTCAAAAATGAACAAGCATGCATTCATTTTTGACCGGACGGCATCCAAAAACGAACGCAGCTGTCCTCTCTCGCGTTACAAAATGAATCTGCTCTCCACATCGCAAAATTTACACCAACATGCGTAAATATTTTCTTCTTACGAAAAAATTCCCAGTCTGCCATCCTGCAGAATTTAGAAGTATTTTGTAAGGTACATGCCTATTAAACGACAGTTTTCACGTCGACTAAAAAATCCTACCGAATCTCCAGTTTCGAGATTATATCTTCGATCGTCAATCTTCCGCTATACGCTTACACTTTTCATCGAGTTCGATAAGATGCTTTAACACATTCCACACTCAAGACCGGAGATAAATTGTGATTTAATGGTACCGGGGTACGTTCAGTCAGCCAAAACATCAAATATTGCTGTGTGAATACTTTACTGGAATGAACATCGCTTCCATGTGGTGTCAGTATGCCACTTTTTCCTTCTTATATAAAAAAGCATTTTAGAATTCCAAATCATGATATGACCACTAGGCAATTTGTATGCAAAAGATTGCAAATAAATTAAATTAAATACATTAAAATTATAGTTTACGCATTGTATCACATCATCTGCGCGACAGCCCAAGTTTAATTCTACTATTCTGTGAGTATAAGAACTAGGATAACTTAGTCCCGCTCATATCAAATTGCAAAATTATCCGCGATATTAATCCTTTCTTTTTAAACCTGTGAACGTGCAAGCCAAAAAAAAAAAAAAATGCCACACTTTGCAGCCCACTACGTACACAATGAGTTCTGCAATGATATTCAGATTTTGTTCCATTGATTGTCGCAGATTTTGTAGGCTACCATTTTCTCATATTATACTATATTGTTCTAATTTATTGTACAGTATTTTTTTCAGATTGAAGTCACAACACATGAAACCACCGCTCTGTGGGAGCTGCCGACGACAAGTCCAGATCTAGACAAGCAGATGAGCAAAGTAAAACCTCTGCATGTGCACAGTATTATAAAATCAGCATATCTGAATGTTAATAAATATTTCCCCCCTCCCCACCCCCTTTATGAATATAACCCTTATTAGAAGGGTGTTATCAGTTCAATTAATGAATAAGCTTGATTGCAAGATAAACGACTATGTAGCCTAGTCTTGTGATGCCATGGGGATTAGCTGGTTCAGGGATAAGAGATCACGGAGTGAGACCTGTGAAGCTGTACCTGAGCAACAACTGGCTGAGCGCCCTGCCACTGGAGCTGCGCTGCCTGCAGAGCCTGCAGCTGCTCGCGCTCAACTTCAACTGCCTGGAGGAGCTGCCCCTGGCCGTGTGCGGCCTGCCCCAGCTCAACATCCTCTACCTCAGCAACAACCGGCTGGACTGCCTGCCCCCGGAGCTGGCTGCGCCAACAGAGCTCCGCACCCTGTGGCTGGAGACCAACTTCTTCGGCGAGTGCGATAGGAATCACCTTACTCTTTCGAAGTGCAAGTGCGAGCTGCAAGCATGGCAACCTATTGTTTTACTTTTGTGGTCCTGATAATTACAACAAGTCTATGCAATCTATCTGCTTTGAGTAAAAAACAGATTTGCTCTGAAGGTGAGCGAAGTTTCATAGATAACAGGGGGAAACGACTGATGAATGAATGTGATCGTTATGATGTGTTATCTTGGATTAAACGATCGCTGGCAGGGATGCTTGTACTCTGCAGAAGTGACTTTGATATTCGCCGAGTGAGGCATAAACAATGGGCCTGGACAAGGTCTGTTGCTAGCAAAAGCGTAAAATGGTACTATTTTATCCTTTTACTGCTGATAGCGGGCGATGTTGAAATCCATCCAGGTCCCGTACAGACTGTCAACCCCTGTGGTGGCTGTGATAAAAATGTTCGGGACCATCAAGCCGCTATATGCTGCGATAACTGTGACGTTTGGTTCCACAGAAAGTGCATCAATATGCCCCTGTCTGTGTACCGTAAACTGGGTAGATGTGAGGAGGACTGGTTTTGTGATAGGTGTACCCTTCTCCCTTTGTCAAGCTCCTGTTTTATTGACGAGGGCATTAATTTAGTTACGAAACAGAGAAATGACCCTTCCTCTGAACTACATTCAGTTTCTGCTGTTGGCTTAAATTCCTCTTTATACAATGTTCAAGAAACCTATGACCGTCTTAAGTCCAAGGGTTTGCACTTCGTGCACATCAACGCGCGGAGTTTACTCCCAAAGCTCGAAGAAATACGCGCTCTCACATCCAACTCCAAGACCGCTGTGATCGGAATCACGGAAACGTGACTGAAGGAATCGGTTTCTGACGCAGAGGTCGCAATACCAGGTTACCTCATTGTTCGACGGGACAGAAATCGAGAAGGAGGTGGTGTATGTGTTTATATCCGCTGTGACATTGCCTTCAATCCGAGGTATGATATTACTGGTATTACTGATGGTCTAGAGACTGTATGGGTTGAATTGTTTATGCCTAAGTCCAAACCCATTATGGTAGGGGTGTGCTATCGCCCTCCAAGGCAATTTGATTTTTACGCGTTACTTGAACAACAGTGTCTAGAATGTTCTAGCTTTAGCAAGTTTGAATGTATTATACTGGATGATTTTGACACTGACTATTCCACTGCTAATTGTACTCAATTATATGAATCCTTGAATCATTTCTTATCCTTGTTTGAATCCAGAATTGGGCAGAAATGTGGCAAATGAAACTTAATATAGCAAAATGTAAAGTTGTACATGTAGGTAATAAAAACATTAGACGGGATTACTTCATGGGAGGTTTAAAACTGGAATGTGCTCCACATGAAAAAGATCTGGGAGTGATTGTTGACCAAACCCTCACAGGCTCTAGCCATTGTGCCGTAGCAGTTAAAAAAGCCAATCAGATGCTGGGATACATTGCCAAAAGTATTGAGTACAAATCCAAGGACGTGATGCTTCTTTTGTACAACACATTTGTCAGACCACATCTGGAGTATTGTGTACAGTTCTGGGGACCATACTTTAAGAAAGATATAGAGGCTCTACAAAAAGTTCAGAGAAGAGCCACTAAGCAAATTCCGGGTATAAAAGATGAAAGCTATGAGAAGAGGCTGAAGATCCTTAGTCTCTTTAGTCTTGGGAAAAGGAGACTTAGGGGTGATCTGATTGAGGTCTTTAAATATGTTAAAGGGATTAATAAAGTGAATTATGAAGGATTCCTTCGACCAAGTGTTGTTAGTAGAACTCAAGGTCACAAATGGAAGTTGACCAAAGGTAAATTTAGCACTGATATTCGGAAATATTTCTTCACCCAAAGAGTAATTTCGATGTGGAATAGCTTGCCTGACCACATTGTTGAGGCAGAGACCTTGGGAGTTTTCAAGAGCAGGCTTGAGTTAAAGCTAGACACCATTGAGTCATTGAGTATCTGAAGTGATATATTCACAATAGTATAAAGAAACTGGTGAGCCTAGTTGGGCTGAACGGCCTGTTCTCGCTATTCACGTTATGTTATGTTATGTTATCTGACTCAATTGATCAGAGAACCAACAAGAATTACTAAGAATACATCTACTGTTTTGGATCTCATTATTGTATCCGATCCTTCCAAGATCTGTAAGCATGGAGTCCTAGATCTTAGTATTAGTGATCACCAACCAGTGTTTTGCACTCATAAATGTAAAAAGGTGCCCGTGTATCAACATCGTGGTGTCAAACTCCGTTTGTTGAAAAGCTATACAAAAGAAGCTTTTGTCAGTGCCCTCCATAAGGTCAACTGGAATGATGTGTTATCGTCCAACTGAGTACACCAAGCTTGGCAAATCTTTGCTGATAGATTTATGTCTGTAGTGGATTGTATTGCTCCAGTGAAGTTTATGCGAGTCAAATGCCGAAATGAGCCTTGGATGACAGGAGAGGCTTTACACTTAATTCATGAAAGAGACGCTGCCTTCAAAAAGTTTAAGAAAACTAAAATAAATGAGTGGTATGACAAGTTTATTTATTTGCGCAACCAGGTCCAGTACAAAAAGAAAAAAGCCAAATCTGAGTACATTGCCAGTAAGGTTACAGATTTTAAAGATCAGCCAAAGAAGCTCTGGCAATTGTTAAAAGGCTTAGGCGCATCATTTAAGTGTAATATGAGCTCCGATAACATCGGTTTGAACATCGAAGATGATAAAAGTGCGTGTTTTGGCAAAGTAAAAGTTGCTGAACACTTGGTAGACAAATTACCACCTTGTACTGGTAAATATGGCAAACAACATGTACACAGTTATTATAGATCTCTTGGTGCTTCTGTAAATGGTTTTTCACTCTAGTGTGTCACTGAAGATATGGTTTTCAAGTTACTATCTAAATTAAATGTCAGTAAAGCTACTGGTCTTGACCAGATGTCACCTAGGTTTGTAAAGGATGGTACTATGGCCGTTGTTACCCCCCTCACTCATATTGTAAATTTATCTTTGCAGTCAGGAAAAATACCGGCAGACCTCAAATCTGCAAGAGTTACTCCTCTTCATAAAAAAGGTAGCAAGCTCAATGTGGGTAACTACAGGCCTGTTTCTATTCTGAGCACAATATCAAAATTGTTTGAGAGGATCGTCTATGATCAGCTGGATGCTTACCTCCGAGCCCACAAGCTCTTATATGAATATCAATCTGGCTTCAGATCAGCGTACTCTACTGATACTTGTCTTGTTCATCTCACTGATTATATAAAGCAGATTTGCAGAAGGCCTTCGATACAGTAGACCATAGGATCTTGATAGATAAACTTGAAGCCATTAGATTACAGCAGTCAGCCTTAAACTGGTTTCAGTCATACCTTCATAATCGAAAACAGGTGGTGGAAGTTGGTGGCACAGCATCTGCTTTTGCTGATATTACCTGTGGTGTGCCTCAAGGGTCTATCTTAGGCCCACTTCTGTTTTTGATTTATGTTAATGATATTCCATCATCAGTCACCTGCAAATTGCTTCTGTATGCAGATGACTTGGCCCTTATTGTACCGGGCAAATCAACAGTTGAAATTGAACAAAAGTTGTCTTTTGAGCTGGAATCAGTTAGAAAATGGCTGACAGAAAATAAGCTGTCCCTACATTTGGGGAAAACTGAGTCTATTTTGTTTGGCTCCAAAAGGAAAGTACACAAGTGCAATTCTATAGCGGTACAATGTGCTGGCAAAGTTCTGACATGTTCCTCTCATGTCAAATACCTAGGAGTTGACCTGGACCAATCACTATTTGGAGATGGAACAGTTTCAAAAATTATTGGCCGGTCAAATGCTAAACTCAAGTTTTTGTATAGGCAAACGAAAAATATTGACCTTGAAACTAAAAAACTCATGGAGTCTGCACTCATACAATGCCATTTTGATTATGCCAGCACATCGTGGTACTCTGGACTCACACAGAAGCATAAAAAACGACTCTAGTGTACCCAAAACAAAGTTATTCGGTACCTTTTAAATGCATCAGCCAGAACACATATTGGGGCTAATGAATTTGAACTGGTCAGGTTGCTCCCAGTCGAGCTTCGAGTCCATCAATTGAAGCTAAATATTGTACATGGCATCATCCACTATCATTCACCCAGTTATCTAGCCAGTTCTTTTTGGTAAAGTTATCAAGTAGACAGTATAAATACCAGATTCAGCCATTTTTCACTTCTTGTACCTTCTGTTAAATCCTTTGGTAAAACAACTTTTTTTTATATTGCTACCAAACTGTGAAATGAATTACCCAGACACATCCAAAATACTCAGAGCAAGTCTCATTTTAAAAGTTTAGTCAGAAATCATCTGTTTTCTTATTTTAATGCTCAGGAATCCAGCAGTTTTATATATTACTAATTTTTCAACTATTTCTTGTCTAGTCTTACTGTCTAGACTATTGTGATTTATTATATGTATGTAATTTTTGTTCTTATATTTTACAAGTGTTTGTTGTTTTTATTTTTTTTTTCTTGTTGGTCAGTTTTTCTTGTTTTTGTTATCTTGTAAATGTTTTGTAATTCTAGTTCTGTTTTCTATGTTTGTCAAGTCATAAATGGGACCACAATGGAAATAAGTGCTTGCACTTTTTTGTGCTATCCTGATTTTAAATGTATATTGTACTTGTCTGTACTTTTACATTTTTTATTGAATAAATCAAATCAAATCAAACCTGAATTCATGCGACACGCTGGAATACCGGTGACAAGACTTTTGGGTGACGTGCACGATTAAGACTTAATTTGTGCAGTCGACTAAGTTTAATGTTTTTGTTTAGATAACCGGAATATGTTTTTGTTCAGAGAACAGGAGTAGGTCGCATATAATCCCATTCCTGAACCGTCACCTAAATTGGCAAATGATCTTTAGCAGGCGGATTATACCCAGTATAAGAAAAAAAAAACTAACAATGACAATGAGAACAATTTCACTTTATATGGAAAAAAAAAACAAACAATGACAATGAGAACTATTTCACTTTAAGGAACTGAGAATTTAAAATAGGCCTGTACAAGCGTTTATATTATCCGTCATCCATATTCAGTCATCGTTCACAAAAGAATATCCACGCCCATAATCTAAAAGCTCACTTCACACATAGATGAATGCATCAGGCCTTGGGCAGGCATCGGAGAATGAACGCATCAGAAAATGAACCGAAGGGTGTTCATCATCGAACGCAGTGAACAGGTTTGCAGCCTCGAACGCATTCAAAAATGAACAGGCGTCCATTCAAAAATGAACGCATTCACTGTTCAGAATATTGACAAGCTCCCTAAAGTATGTTAAAAGATAAGAAAAATATTCATTTTTGGATTTTTTTCAAATTTTTTTTTCCTCATGAAAATTTTCCCATTTAAAGTATGCCTGCTTAAATTAGGGGTGCAAATTAGTTTGTGAATAAGCAAGTAATTGCCGTATGAATCATAATTGGTTACAAAAATGATAATTTTTCATCATTTTGTATTCTTATATTTTTTTCAACATTTTATCCCAGTAAGTTTTTGTCATGAAGGTCTACACAGTGTATGTTATTTCAAAAGCTATCATGCTTTTTGCTTTATTTGTTTCGACCTCTTCGAGCCCAACTCCTGGTAGTGCTGGCGCAACGGTATTTTCAGTGAGTGCCATCAGACAGCAACCTCTCACCTTTTATGCGTGATATGTCACAACTCCTCCCTGTTGGAAATCACCTGATCATCAATCAAACTATTTATTTACTGAATTACCAAGACCAATATTTGAACATATAATGATTAAGAATTTATTAATCAGGAAATGACCAAGAGACCACCGATAGGCTACATACATATAATACCGCATAGTAAGGATGACAATTATGTGCATTATTAATTAATCAAAAACTTTTTCTGAATCCCATTAATCAATCCAAATTTTTTCAAAATTACACCTCCAGTTTTAGCAGTTTTTTACATTGAAAATAGAAACATATTTTTCTCAAACCTTACGTAACTTTGGCGCAGAATGGCATCACTTAAAAGCCTGGCTATTATGTGCCATATTATGAGCAACAGGACGTCATCACCCAAAACATTTTTTAAAATCCTAAGACAAAATCCTCAATTTGAATAAAGTGATTAAATGCACTAAATGAGATACTTTTTTAAATTAAATCTACTTTCTTTAATGAATATAGCTTGTCAGTTTCATCAACATAAATGCATGTGCCAGCTGGCTTATCCAATAACAACATCTGCATGTGTGAGGCTAGCGGGAGAGCAGTTATTGACCACAGTAAAAAATTGTAGTATTGCCTACAACATGCTACGCTGTAATTTGGCATCTTTATCGAAAATTTCCGTTGACTCAATTGTACATTCCGTCAGTCCGGTGAGAATGTTGTTCCCAGAATGTCGAGCAACTTGGGGGAAGCCCCCATGTGATCTATGACGTTGCCACATGATATGGGTCACATTCTTCAGAGCAGTTGTTTTTCCACCCTCGTGCATTAAAAACAGAAAATTATTATAGACAGTGCGATTTTGATGAAATTGGCTATGTAATATTATGAATCCTTTATTTGAATACTGAGGAAAAAAAATTATGGTGGTGCCAAGGAAAATTTGTTTTTATGGCTTTAATGATGAAAAAACCAAAGGGTACTGCAGTGCAGCAGCCTATGAAAACTCAGGCTGAAGTCACAAAAGGGAAACATTTTGACTGCTTTATTCTTGTGGCAGCTTGGGGCACAAAACTACTGGGCCATTCTGCGCAAACGACAGGAGGTTGCTCAGTGGAACTTCTTGGATGATGAGGTCCATTTTGGGCAGGTATCCCTGAAAATAAATTTTTTTGGAAAATTTTAGTTTCATGGACTGTCAAGGATTCCTAGAGGTGTGTAACTTTCTAAGAGAAAGGCATAGCAGTATATAAAATTCATATGTGGCCTCCTGGAGTTACATGGCTTATAGAGTAAATGTGCTTTTTATGCCACAAAATTACTAATATTATTTTATTGCCAACATCACACATCTTAATTCATCATTGTGTTATTGTGTTTTACTGCTTTATCTTAACTTTAAATAATCTGACCTTGTGTCTTGAAAAAGGGTAGACTGTGATAATCCTTACGATGAATTAAACCAAGGTAATATAAAAAAATGCAATGAAAATAGGCCCCATTTTTTTCTTTCCTTCAAATTAATAAGTGTTGATATATTAAATTAAAACACTGACATTGGATTAATTGAAAGCATGTGGAGGCCTCAAATGAAGTCTGTATGTTGGATCCCACTGTACAGCAGTACGAAAACACTGGGCATAATGGGAATAATTACACTACTGTGAGTCATTTCATCACAGGGGCAGGCTTTAAAAATCATTAAATTTTAGCATTATTAAAATTATAGGCCTTGTTAATGGTATGTTAATTGTCTGCATTGTAGCTTACTGGGACAAGTTAATGTCAGAGGGTTCCCCATATAATGAACACTACAAACTGCTACCACAAACTCAATACCTTGGCATTGCATTCATATTATTGGACACAAAGACAGTAAAACAATAACTGGGGGATTTTGTCATGTCAACCATTAATAACTATCTATACTATATCAGTATTCCCTCCGCATCAGTTAAAGAAGATATCAATTTTTCTATCTACAGTATTTTTAAGTCTATAAATTAACATTTAGATTATTTATTGATTATTTTGCTTCCAAATATGTGAAGCTTGGCTTTAAGTCAAATACAGCTACAGTATACTTATAGATCCATTTTTCCTGTTGACTGAATAATACTGGCTGTTGATTTGGACACTTACGCTGTCATAAACTTGCACCTTTTTTGCCATTTAATTTAACTGGCAATTTTTTTTTTTTTTTTTAATTTTTCAATAAGTTTACAACAGAGTTCCTAGTATGTCAACGGAAAACCACAGTTCAATGTGCGCAGGACTCTACTTACAGTTAAAATAACCAGGAAATTATGCGTTCATTTAACTGTTAAATTCAGTCCGTTTATAACGAAGTATTTGCACTAGCACCATTGGGGTTTCAGTTATGCTGATTCCTGAAAACATTCAGAATATTTTGTGCCAAGTTGTGACCAAAGTATACCTACTGTTGATAATCCATGAGTACACTACTGGAGGTGCCCATTTATTCATTCCTTATTTTCAAGGAAATGTTGGCAGCCATCTGCATGAGTGGGTGGATGGGTGCTCCCAAATGCCTCAAGGTGCTGTAATTTGCTCACTGACCAGCTCTGATTGTCACTTAGACACAATAGATTTAAAACTTCTAAAAAGTTTATGTATTTTAATCAGCATTTGTAAATCCATGTGTAAAACCACAGTGAGCTTTTTTGAGTTTGGAGTCCTGTTTTTTTTTTTTTCTGGAGTGATTGATTCTTCTTGCACCACACGTTATGTTAAATCTTTTTTTGCAGACATGGAAGCTGGAGTTGGTTATGCTTGTCAGTTTGCAGGGTTGCTTGATCATTATATTTGTTTATTTGTTTTTCACACAGGAAAATGTATCGGTGAATATGCAAGTGGGCCTCAGTCGTAGCAGCTCTGTTACGCACACATACCCCCACCCCCCATCCCATCTATGTCAGGGAAAACTTCAGTAAACCACACACGGCTGTCATGAACACTCGTTCTGCTGTTTGAGCTGTCTCCTCTGTGTCATGTCAGTCAAGCCGAAAAGATCTGCTTAAAACGGTCTTATCAGATCGACTTTACAAGTCAGAGAGCCCAGTGAGGCAGCGCATCATAACGTTCCCATCTCCCGTGGCCAAACGCTGGCATTCAGGCTCTGCTGAGGGAGTCAAGCTCCTGTTTCTGCAGATCCCCTCTCTATACGCAAACACTAACACTTGTGCACCGACAAATGCAAAAGTACAAACACACATTCACCAGTACGACTTCACAATAATGGTAATATAATTAACATTAGTTCATGAACTATCAGTTTATTAGCAGGTAACTAATGTGTGCGATAGCCGAATAAGCATTATGCAACCATAATTGACCATTTACTAATTTTCTGTGTTTCCCTTATTGCAAAGTTGGAAACATCCCTTAAGTATCCCTTATGCAGCACTTCAAACTGATAAACCATAATGTATCAATTAATACCTTAGTTGATGTGAACATCATTTGTAAATGATCACCAGATGCATTAGTAAAAATGTAAATTAGCTGTTTGTAAAGGCTTATCACTGCATTGACTAATTTTAATTATTGTACCCTTATTGTAAAGTGTTACTCATTCACAAACATAAATAGTGCTTACACACACACACACACACACACACACACACATACACTCAAAAACTCATGTACATACAGAAACACTGCACACACAAACACAGGCGTAAAGTAAATACATTCACAAGCACTCCCACACATCCACAGACAAATGCACACATGCAAAAATGCGTGAGAGGCACAAAGAAATGAAAATGAAGGCATGTAGGGGAGGAAGAGTACAATGCATTAGTGTACTAGTGTGACAAAATAAATACAAGTATTACTAGATCCAGCATGGCTGCAGCTGCTACAGAAATACACAAAATACGTATATGATAGAGGGGCAATTTAAGTCAATGGGATGAAAGTTGACTGAGGGGCTCTTAGAGAAGGTGTTATGAGTGTTGTTGACATTCTCACCTGGTAAATAAGAGAGTTTGTTTCTCAGTGAATTAATTAATTAATACTGGTCTCACTGGAATGTATTGCTCAAACTGATTTGAAACATTAATTAGGTCTCAGCATTGAAGCCACTTCCATGTTTGCATGGCACACTCATATTCACACCTGCAACTCATTATGATTCTTCCAGGCGCAAAGGGTTCACCTTGAGATGCAGAAATTACTTTGTAATGAACTAAAACATGCTAAAATTCTGGAATGTTTGTTTATGTGGTGTGGTCTAGAGAATTTGAAGTCAAATCCATAGAAAAATACATGTATGTGTACCGTGGGCTCTGGAATAACTGGCACCCCTGACTGGCAATGCATAAACAATACAAAAAAAATAATAATAATAATTTAAGAATATAGTTATAGAGAAACAGAATATACCAATATGTGTAAAATACTTATATTTATTAATGTTTCAATGGAAACAATCAAAATCATAACAAAACAAATTTAAACAAAAGTAAGGTTTAATAGTTATTGGCACCCATCATTTAGTACTTAGTGCAACCACCCCTGGCAATACAGCATGGGGTCTTTTTTTCTAATTTTTGACAAGGTTAAGGCATACATTTGGGGGGGGGGTTTGGACCATTCCTCAGAGCAGATCCTTTCAAGATCCTTCACATTCCGGGGTTTGCGATTATCAACTGCCCTCTTCAGCTGAGCCCACAGGTTTTCAATTGGATTGAGGTCTGGTGACTGAGATCGCCATTGCAGAACATTGATTTTGTTGTCACAGAACCATTTCTGTGTGGATCTTGAGGTATGCTTTGAATCATTTTCTTGTTGGAAAGTTCATCTACGGCCAAGTCCCAGCCTTCTGGCGGAGGCAATCAGATTGTCAGCCAAAATATCCTGATACTGGTGGATTCCTGGTGGAATTCATTATGCCATTAATCTTGACCAGTGCCCCTGGACCTCTTGAATAAAACAACCCCAAAACATGACTGACCCATCATCATATTTCACTGTGGGCATGATATGCTTTTCTGTGTATTCACCTCTGTCTCGACGCCAAACATGGCAATGCTGTATCTGGCCGAAAAATGCAATTTTGGTCTCATTTGACCAAAGCATTTTGTTTCAGTCATAATTTAAATGATGTTTGGCAAACTCTAGGTGCTTGCTTGTCTTTTGGTCAGTAAAAGGCTTTCTTCTGGCAGCTCTTCCAAAGAGCCTGTGGTTGTGGAGGTGGCGCCTGATGGTGCTTTTTGAAACCTGGTGACCCCAAGATGCTACAAGGCCTGCAATTTCTTCACAGTGATTCTTTGGGATTTTGTTTCTTCTCTCACCGTCCTCCTCAGTATCCTGGGGGGCAAAATGCAGTTGCGTCCTGTCTCCTTGAGGTTATCAACGCTTCCATATCATTCGAATTTTTAAATAATTGCCGTGACAGTGCTCAGTGGTATATTCAACCGTTTGTGAATCTTCTTGTAGCCATTACCAGATATATGAGGGTCCATGACCATCTGCCTCTGATGAACTGACAGTTGTTTTGTTTTCCTCATGATGTTGGATGACAAAGGGATATTTCATGTGCATTGCCTCATTTTTATATCCTAGTGAAACAGGAAGTGATGTAATGGCTCAATATATTTCCTTAACACTTAGATAAAACTTAAATGAGTAGAATTTAAAACCTGGTTCAATTTTGGTGGAAGTAACTTCCAATAATCTTTGAGGGTACCATTAATTGTGAAACCTTGATTTGGAGGCAATTGATTTTTAATTAAATCAGTAAATGATTTTGGTTGGTTTCATTGGAACATTAATATCATACAGTATTTCTCACGTTGTTATGTATGATGAGTTTCTCTCTCTCACTCTCTCGCTCTCTCTCTCTCTCTATATACATATATATATATATATATATATATATATATATATTTAGCATTTTTTTGAAAGTATTGTTTGTGCATTGCCAGTAAGGGGTGGCAGTAATTTTGGAGCACACTGTATGTCTGTGTCCAGAACTAATCAATGTTCTATCATATAACTCTTGTCTGGTTATGAACCAGGGGTATACCAATATCTATTTAATGGTTTCCAGGGTGCAAATAAAAGCGCCCTACCAAAATAAGCCCTTACAGCTGACAACAATATTTCTGTCACTTTTAATGGTGGCTCTGAATGCATGGATTACAGCGGAATGTTACATTTTGTGCTACTCTGAAAAATTAATTCTACTGTGAAGTTGGGCTCTATGTGCAGTCGGGTCAAGTATTTTCACAGTGACACAATTTTTATAATTTTAGCTCAGTGCACCACCAAAATGGATGTGAAAAGAATCAAACAAGATGGGCTTTCAGTTTCAATTTAACCATGAGGGAATTTTTATTCATAGCCCCACCAATTGTCATGTTTGATATGCGGTGGTAAAATCCAGAGCCCATCCTTCAATGTTGATGCTCTACGAGGCCATCACTGTTGCAACCCTGAATCCCAGCCCGTTCTTTGTTCAAAGAGTGAGAAACGTGCCTGATTTGAAACAGGTCAATTGACTGACTTGGCTGTTCTATAACCTCAATTGCAGTTCAAATGGGACAAAAATATAAAATACTAATAAAGAGGCAAGCAGTATTTTGCAAATCCTTTTTAACCGGTATTCAACTGAATGAAGTACATAGACAACAGAGGTAATGCTCTAACTCATGGACTTAATTGTTTGATTTTTTTTTTCTTTTTTTGGTAATAACAGCTATTTTGAAATATGACGTCTGCAACATGTTCCACTGAAGTTGAGACCGGTTCATTTTTACCACTAAGTAAAATCATGGGCTCCAGTTTTATGCCTTTGCAAACTGACACACGTTTGGTAGTAAAATTCACAATTTTGTCCTTCGCAAATGGCATATTTATTGCCTAAGCCCAGTTTGGCAGTTTTGTGATCTGCAATAAAGGCGTTTGCACCACACTGGGTTGAATGATGCATTTGGAGGAGTGCCAGTGAGAATGGATGGCGCTATGCATGCATCGAGTCAGGGAACTCGTTTGCGTTTTCACTCACCCAGACCATATTTTAAGGCAATATTTGTTGCTCTATCGTAGTTTCATGGAATGAATCGCAGCCAGCAGAGCTGTTTGCAAATAAGTGCATATTGTTCATATCTTTTTCTTTTCCCTCTTAACTTTTTTTTAACTTAAATTTTTTTGCACAGCAACCCTAGTGGATGCACATTGTTAGAGACTTCAGCTGTCTTCAGATTTTTTACAATATAATTGAGAATATAACGCATTGGAATACTTGCAATTTTTTTGCATTTTTGCTTCCCTTTTTTTTTCTCTAACAAATCATGTGTAATTCTATATTATGGACGGTTTAGTAAATAGAGATTCCATGAAGGTCAGTTTCTTTTGAGTAATCATGGCCAGACATAGCAGCACTCAAACAAAATTCCCGAAGTGCAAGCAAAATGGATGTTTAAAGTAACTGAAATGAAATGTAAGTCCTGCCTTCAGTAAATAATTTGTTTTAAGAAAGAACTGCACAAAGATGGCTATTATAAACCACAAATGAGGCCATAGTGATGCAAGTGTCTAAGCAGTCTTCGCATCACTTGTTCAGGGAGGCTTGTTAGATATGTCATAAATTCTCACATAGCGAAGATGCGCCTCCCGCAGAAGTAGATCTGTTTTCTCTCGAGAGCCTGTCAAAGTAAGGTGCTTGTTCTTCACCTGACATGATTATAATTGCCAGATCACCAGGACATTAAGACACTGGTCTTAAAGGGGACATGTCATGAAAATTTCACTTTTTCAGTTCTTGCACATATATTTTTCATCATGAGGAGTGCTCACAAACCTACAAACTGTGCAGTCAGACAACCCAGCCAATTTTTTGTGAGCTGCCTTTTTCAGAAAACACATCATTCGGGAGGACGTTCAGATTTAGCTCTTTTTCCTATGTCACATGTAGGTTCCATTAAACTATTCCACCTCCCTAATCTAACTATCTCCACCCATGGCTTGAGAGCCACTTTCCAGGAGATGCACCATGTTTATTTTGCAAGTGCCGGGCCCAGAGCATCATGTCCAAGCTTAGAGTGAAGCATGGGAACTGTTCTGTTGTTTGCTGCGGGGACCGGAAAACATTATTACATTTGGTCCGAGCTTCAGAAGACAGCGGAGCTGAGTGAACAAATTTAATTTTTGGCGGCAACATCCCAGGTTCAGTCAGAAAAACTCTTTATGTGTGTGCCAAGCACTTTTTCTCTGACTGATTTCTCAAACTGAGTCAGTACAACACTAGACTGGAATCAAAACAGATTTTTAAGGAGGGATCATCACTAACTCTCCATTTAAAAACTGCAGAAGAGGAAAACCTAAGTATTTTTATTTAAAAAATGGCAGGTGTTGCTTTAGTCATTTAGCACTAGCCAATGCTAACAGCTGATTTCACCAGCGTTTCTTTCTGTTGATTTTATTGAAATTCAGCACTGAGGCCGTATCACTCCTGTCCATTCTTGCATGCAAGTTAACTGGTCTGCAGTCAAAGTTGTGTTTCACTCAGATAATCAGAGATTAGTGACGTTAGCATGTTGTGCTCAAGGAAAATGTGTTCTGCGTCCATCTGTATTGTGGAAAACGGCATGTTTTGCTGTGTCTATGCTGCTAGCTATGTATGTTAATGTATTGTCGCTGCTAGAATGAGCAGAGTCTTGACCTCCGAGCAAACTGATTGTTCTATAGCTGCAGCGATGCAATTACAAGCTTGCTATGTAATTTATTTTGGATCGAAATGCTCCGTGCCTGCTGCACAGCCACCTATTAAACTGCATTTTTGCATACTGGAATGATTATCAATTAGCAACTGGCAAAATACCTCTGCAGCTGGGCCCTTCAGTTATTGTCAATACTTTTATTCTTGCTTCACCAAAGTATATTAGCTACATTGCTAGCATTTATTTAAATATCAGAATTCCAGCTTTTGATAAGCCCTGTGTTTGCTACATAGCTCAACACAATATATACCCACTCCTGTCACTCCTGTTTGAACTATGTAGTTGCGAGGCCAAGGTTATGTAGCGACCAGACCATCTGCTAACGTAACTTCATGCACAAATCCGTCATACCAATCTGTTCACATCCATATTCATTTATCCAATGGTAGCACAACAACAAACCTCGCGAATTCTCAATCCTACCCATAATTACAACCTTTTTCAATCAGTTAGTAGACCGACAAAAAGAGACACAGTGCTGTCATTTCGAAGTAAAATCTGCTCTAACCTTGAGCTTAGGAACGTGTGAATAATCCACGACTTCTGAAAACCACTGTGTACTTCACGGTAAGAGGAAGCCTCGTCTTTGGAGAGCATTAGTCAAACAATATCTGATTCAAAGCGTAATTTATCTGTTTCGGTCAAACCACAGCAAAAGGGATCTAAAAGGCCACCTTGCCACTCCTGATTGACCCCGACTGCAACTGATGGGAGGTATGGTGTTTTCTTTTGTTTTTTTTGATGTATTTTTTGTAATGCTGCGCTGTAAAGCACAAGTTGTTAAATTGTTCTTCCAGGTTGTCTCTGTAGGGTGGGATCTGTGGTAAAACCCGGAATGGATTTTAGAAGGTTTTCAATGAGAATGAACTGGAATTGATGTGCTGACTTTCTGGATGGGATTTGTGCTGGCGATTGTTTGAGTGCAATGAAGACATATATATAAAAAAACGATAACTTGAGTTGTGAATGTTTATTTGTGATTTAATTGCAAGTTATGTCCTGATATGCTTTCATTGACCAAATTTGTTTTGTACGGGTTGAATATTTAATTTATTCTGGTTCAAAAGGTATTTTTATTTGTCAGACATGACTCTGACTGGCACCCCTTTCTGACAAAGACTCATCCCGTTATAGTTACTTGCATAGTGTGAACCATCGTTAAACGACACAGGTGTTTCCCAAAACCATAGTTCAAATGAACGTTTGCAACCACTGTCGTTTAGTTGTGTAGTTCAAACTACAGCTCTTGAGCTGTAGTTAGAAGCTTAGTTCCTGAAGACACGTGATCAATGGCGGAAAATGCAGTCCACGAAGATTAGACAATCGTGAGGTGAGTAAGCTGGAAGTATCCATTTTGTACATGTTGGGATGATAATGTTGAGACTGTGCTTTGAAAACTTTGTATGAAAGTATTTTTTTAATGTAGTTCTCCGCTCCTTAGTAAGGTTCCATCTGTCATGTTTGCTATATCACTAGTTGGCTTTGTGTGCATTGGTTAAGCAATGTTAGGTAACGGTAAACTATTCTCTCCTGATAACTCCAGGTCATGTCATTCCTATGGGTTTTTATAGTGCAACTGGTAGACCGGAGAATAGTTAAGTAAATTGCATTTGGTGGGTTCACCGTTCTTTACGGCTGTATGATTGTTGATTAAATCATCCAAGGTTGCAACTTTTGGTAGCTAGTTATAGGGAGGATATGTTCCTACTGTTAACCGAAATGTATAAGCCCCTGTAATTTTAATGTATTTGACTGGAGTAGATGTTTACTCGCTTCTGACCTTGCGTGTTAGAAGTCAATATGTATTCATATCTACTGAATGACTTTAGTTCTGCATATATTATTTACAATGTGATTTACGACCCAACAATACTGTAACACAGCACTGCGATTATGATGGAATAATTGATCTTGTTTACCTAACACTTGTTTATTGAAAGTGAATTAAAACTAATTTCTCGCTAAATCAATTTATTTTGTTCTAAAACTACCGTTGGGTTAGAAATGACACCAAAAGTAATATATGCACAACTAAAGTCCCACAGTCTATAATTTAAAAAAAAGGGGGGGGGATTAAAGGCAAAAAATAATGGGGAAACTTCAATGAAAAAGCAGGCCTAGTGGAGGAAAAGTGTGTTGGTTAAAAAAGAGGGGGGGTTAAGGGGAAAACATGTTTTCGACTAAATTTTGTCGTATTTCTAGGCCTGCGGGAAGTGTTTCATCATGCTGTACATAATCTTCAGCATCCTCTCTGAAGACCTCCTCATCTTCTAGCAGTGGGACATAGGCTTTGATGGCCATGTTGTGCAGCAGTGCTGTAACCACCACCACAGCCCAGCATTATGTGGGGTGTAGCTGCAGGCCTCCAGCTGATTTGCTGATGCACCGGAAAATGCAGCTTCCACACCCCTATGGCCCTCTCCACGATAGCACGAGTTCTGGTTTGAGCGCTGTTGAATCTGTCCTCTGCTTCAATGTTGGCCTGCTGGATGGGGGTGAGCAGGTTGGGGCGCAAAGGATGGCCTCTGTCTCCTAGGAGCCAGCAGCCCTGAAAGCCACCAGCTTCAGCCACCTGGCAGAGAGCAGAGTTTGCCTAGAAGGAGTCATGAGTGCTGCCCAGCCACTTTGCGACGATGTCAGTGAACACACCCTGATGGTTGCAGACGACTTGGATGTTTAGCGCCGGATAGCCTTTCCTACAGATGTAGGCTGGCTCATTGCTAGATGGCCTTGCGATGGGAATGAGGGTGCCGTTGATCACACCAATGACCCGGGGAGGCTCAGCAATGGCGTGGAAGCCTCTGTTGGCTCTGGCGATCTCCTCTGGTGTGATTGGGAAGGTCATCCGGTCAGTAAGCTTCCGCAGTATCTGGGTCACAGGGGTCACAGCCATCACAGCTCTATTGATAGATGCCCTACTGAGACCTAGGCCATCTCCCAGCACCTCAAAGAAGCTGCCAGAGGTGTAAAAATGCAGGGCAGCCAAAAGTTGCACAGCTAGGCTCAAGGCAAAGTTTCGCCTTGTGGCTCTCACTGGATAAGGGTGAACAAAAGCAATCAAATCCTCAATATTGGCCCTAGTGAGGCGATATTTTCAAATTATGGCCTCATCTGATACAACTTGGAGGGGGTTAAAGGTAGTGCGTATGTATGCATTCATGTATACCACCGCGCTATGATGCCTGTGACAACGATTTAACTCAATGATGCGCTGCAACGCTGCCATTGTGCTTAGGGGCTCAAATGTTGTCACAACATTTATAGAGGGCAGGAAATGGCACGCTCAGTTGGAGAAAATTGATCAGCAATTTTCATTGGTGGTCATATGGAATAGTTATTGGCAGCAGTGACTGGTAGAGCGAGAGAGAGAGAGAGAGAGCCCCACAAGAATTAGTAAAATGGCAGACACTATAAGACCCCGTTCTGAACATGGCCCACAGGCTACAGTTCAATATAGTTCAAAGAGCAGTCTGAGCTCTGTTCTAATGGAAGAGGAGAGATCGTCAACGCCACTGTCACTTAGTGGATCAGATGAGCAGCTAAAGCTGGACTCACACTACAGGATAATCGGGCCGATTTGAGGCCCGGTATGCTCCTTCCGAGAATCGCGGGGGCGCTCCAGATTCTCGGCTGTTCCGAACCGATTATCTGCCCAAATTATCCTGTAGTGTGAGCGGTCATAAGATCGAATCTTAAACCTCCCGAACCTCTCGCAGAGGAATCGGGGCTGCCCCGATAATATCAAACATGTTTGATATTTAGGATTTTAAATCGGGAGGAATACGTCTGGAGGAATACGTTGGCTACCGTGGTCTCGCGAGACTCCCGCCGTCCCCGACACACTTGACTGGGACAGCGGGAGTCTCACGAGACCACAGTAGCCAAGCAGTACAAGGAGGCAGACAGCGTATTACTACGTAGAAGACTTTGACATGGCGATGGACAAACAAGCTCACCGGTTGCGCTGGACAGCGGAGATGGAGGAAAAACTGATCGTTATGTGGCAAGAACACGAGTGTCTTTATAACGTCCAAAACATATCACAACCGCACGGACAAAGAGGAGTGCTGAGAAGAAATCGCCTCTGCATTGAACCTGCCAGGTATGTAACCTAGGTAACAAGCAAACGCTATACAAACGCTAATGACGCATTATTTCCGCATTCCTCGATTCCTATTGGAGTCTATGGAAGTGTCGTAACTCTGTTCTTCAACGGCTCTGGTGTTTACGGATGTGATGAGATCACGTGAGGTGGTGCGTTAAGCTGCTTCGTCGGACACAATAATCTTAACATTATCCTGTAGTGTGTGATGTGCCACAATTTTCAAATCTGGTAGTGTGTGCACGTTTGAGATTTTAAAGAAGATTATCTATTAAGATTCTCCTTATGTGTGTGATGCATCCAGATTTCAAAATCGGTTAGGAGTTCCAAACTCCTGTAGTGTGAGCCTAGCTTAAGTGGCAGTGCCTCTGCGATCCAAGAGAGACAGAGACCTCTGTCTGCCTCTCCTGCACCACCTTTGTCAGAGACCACTACCTCTGGGGAGAGGGACAGGCCCCACAGGTCCTGCCGCCCACAGGGGAGGATGTCAACATCAGCTGCGACACACACCATGCCACCGGCCAGGAGGAGCAGCAAACCACAGTCTACAGATGTGGAGGAGCGACTCCTGTCCATTTTGCAGGAGTCACTTCCCAAACCAGAGACTGAACTAGATGAGTGGTACTATTTTGCAATGAGTCTTGTGCCTGTATTGCACAAACTGGATGACAACAGAAGGCAACAAGCAAAAATAGGAATTTTAAACTTGCTGCTCAACCCTGACAGCAGCACTGCCCAACTCCAAGGGCCCAGTTTACCTCCCCCACATCCACATGCCTGGCAAGGTGCGACATTCCAGACAGCACAACTGCCCCAAGTCTCCCCGCCCCCACCCCCTCTTGGCCTGCAAGTTTCAGGCCAATTACCCATTCCCCACAACCCCCACAAATTAACCCAAGAGGACCACTTACTAAAATGTTGGCTTCCAGCACTGACCCACAGTGGGAAGAAGGTAGCACTTCCTACTCGGATCTGTAAAGGCAGAGTAGCCATTTGTGCATAGTTGTTTTTGCTTTGGTTTTATATTCTTGTGTTAAAATTATTTTAATATATCTTAAAGTATTTTTCTCTTTTGATATTTTTTTGTATGTTTGCAGTGGTTTCTAATTTGTATCTTAGAATTAGTTTACATTAAACATTTTCAAAAAATTGTCATCAGTGATTTCTTGTGTGTAAAATTTCAAGATTACCTCAGTCCAACAGCCAGTCTCTGCTTGGGGTCTATGGAAGGTCTGTAGTTGCTGGTTTGCTTGACCAGTAAAGGGCCAATGAGTGATAAAAGGCAGTCCAGCTGCTCTGCACTCATCCGGAAATACTGATGATGGTGTTGACTGTCTGGCCGCAGTTCTGCCACAAGATGATAAAAATTCCTAGCTGACGCCTGCGCTGGTTCAGTGGATGGACCCAATGCAGCCTCCTCCTTCTACCCCTCCTCCGCAGTCTTGCAAGCAGTGGTAGAAGAGCTGCTGTTCTCCTCATGGGAACAGGTACTGAAAAGTACACAATAATCTTGAGGACTGCAACAATACTATTTTAAAAGTAAAACAAATCCACTAGGTAATTAATGTTCCTAACTGGACTGCAACCTGTAAACTTTATTTTTTGATGCATACTTTAAAAATTAAAATCTAAAACTTTAAAGTCGAATCGTTTAAGTATATTTTTTCACATATCACTTTGTTTTAAGTAAATGTTTTTCAAGTGCATTTTTAACTCATGTCTGTGGCTCAAAACAGTTGGCTAGGGCAATCACACAGTAATTATTGAGTAGGTGGACTATATATACTTGGCACTTTCTAAACATGTAACAAATCCAACATAAACACCACATTAATAAAAAATCATTTGTTAATGAAACGGCTACTTACAGGGTGGGGAAGCAAAATTTGCAAAATAAATCACCATCCATAGATTGTATATTATTCATTTTAGTCATTTTACAACCAAACGACTAAAGCACAGACTCAGATTACAGCTTATAGTCTTTGCTTTTTCAAATAACAGGTGCACACAATTCAGGGGAGTGGTTGTGGGATTGTTTGTACTTTAAATGTCAGTGCAAGTTTTGCTTCCCCACCCTGTACCCGTGGTATAAGCTCAAGAATAGCGAAAAAGAGACAAGCGAGAAAATCCTCAACTCTTCCGGCTTGTTTGTTGATGCGTTCAATGCCTCATGTATCGTACTGTCATGCTCAATTGCGCGTGAATTCCATAATTACTGGATGATCTAGCTAGTCTTGCGTCTCTTGTTGTCCGCCCTGCTGCGCACCCGTTCGCAGTCAACGCGCAACCGTGGGTGCTGGCGGACAACGAAGTCGGAGAGTACACGTAATCGGGCACAGGCAGACCAAACACGCATCTGGTGTAAATCCAGGGTAACTTGTTCAGAATAGCTCAAATAGCAGAATTTGCTAATTCACTTGCACTGGGGTAGAAAGACAAAATAGAGCGTGAAAAAGCACACATTTCAATACGCTTTATGTGTATGCGTGTGTAATTCTCAGCATATGACGATAAGGCATTCCTAAGGTAGTCTTTTTTACTAACATATTGATGAGACAACATAAAAATCTCTGAAGTAATTTAATGGATTAATTAAGAATTACCGAGAGCTTTCGTTGCCATAATGAAAAACTTACGCATCCGCACCCGAGCTACAAACCCGATTTAACATGCAGAAAGCTCATTTCAACCTGATTAAGGCGTTCTGGTGACCGTGTCAGTGTCTACAAGCCACTGAATACTTAACAGAAGGAACGTGGTCTTTATACAGGGTTCGCACAGCTTTGAAAAGTCCTTGAATTTTACATGTGATACTGGAAAACTACTTTAATTTGAAAAAAAGCATCTAAAAGTCCTTGAATAGTGCTGGAAAATTGAGAATAAGTACTTGAAAATATGAAACATATACTTGAAATTTTCATTTAGAGCTGAAACTTACAAAATTGAGAAACTTAGTATTTTGAAAACATATTGTTTCATACCGATTGAAATACGAACCCGGAATGATAAGGAATCAAGCAAACTCACGGTTTCGAATGCGCATGTCAGGAGAGTTTGTCTCTATTTCCATGTCAAAGGTCAAGGCGCGAATGATCAATAGCGCTGACTAGCAACAGCTCTGTGCTCTGCCCTACTAGCAAGTTTGCACTGAACAGTGGCAATCCTCGTCAGCAAGGGTATTGTTGCTCGAACAGTCACATCTTGGGGGCTGATAACTTCTTCCATTAAAGGGTATCTAACGTCGATTCGGGACGGGACATTGAACGTCTAATGTTTACAAACAAATCCATCAATGTTAACAAACAAATCACTTGCTTTTGTTGACATCTTGCATTGTCACATGACCAATTTCATTTATAAACCAATATTTTAGTGTACATGCATAGATAATCCTTCTATTTCGGTTCGTTTGTGCAGGTGCGGCTCACTGATTGGCCGATAAACAAAAACAATGGGAATCGACTTTAGATGGCCTTTAATCCGCAAGTATTATTGAATGACCTGCGCGTCATCCGAAAATTTTCCTTGCACTTGCCATCGGAAAAGCGACACTCTCCCACCAGTCTTTACTCCGGACTGCATCGCAGCCCGGGGGTGCGTTTCCGAAAGCATAGATGCTAACTTTCATAGTTGGAACCACCGACAGTGGGTGGACGAACTATCTAAGTTGCTAACTTAGTTAGCAACTACGCATTTGGGAAATGCACTCCTGAGCATCCATCTAATTTGGTATGAAATGTGTTGTGTCTATGCACAGCATAACAATATCATTTTCAGGCCGTGAAACGAATTTCACAGCCTCTAGCGACAAGAGGAAGTTTTCCCTCATTTCAGCGGTCTTAGTGCAGTATACGTTGTGAAATTATTTTTGCATTATGAAATGTGTTTTGTTGCTTTACCAATTGCCAAGCTAATATCCAGTTGATCAATCACACAGCGTGTTTGGTAAAATGCTCAGATTGGAAAAACGCGCGTGGCTTAAATTGAAGAGTTGTTTGGATCAGTCTTAAGATATTGCGGAGCTTGCATGAGTTGGGTGTATCATATTAAAGTTATAAAACGAGTTGAGTAAATTTTTCATTTGTTTCACACTTTAGCAAGCACAACTTGAATCGCAGAATTTAATGGAGAATAAATGTAATTCCCGTTAGTGCCTCAATGCTATTTCCCTTTATGTTAGCACTGAGCTAACTCTATCACTGCGATACTCCATCAGTTCCAGAGTCACGGATAATCGCGTTTGAACTAGCCATGGTTTTTAAATTCACAGTCCACTGCAGTGGTATTCAACGTCATTCCTGGGGGCCCACTGTGAAATTACTTGCAATATAGAAATTAACATGCTATCTTCAGTTGCATTTTATTATTCAAAGCATGTATGGATGTTTCTATAAACATTTGGCTAAAGAGAGTAATGGACAGCTCTAAACATGAAATACACCTAATTAAGACTCATTAACAACTTGTTAAAATCTTGCAATTACAATTGTGGTAGGATCAAAAACCAGCATACACAGTGGGCCCTCAGGAATGAGGTTGAACACCTCTGGTCTACTGAGTAGATAGCCAATGTTACCTCGCGAGAAAAACAAACAAATGTTACAATATATGCCGGCAATGGATGCACTGAAATGATAATAAACAAATTAAGTTGGTACCTCATGATTTTGTTTTATTTTTAATTTATGAGTAAGGAAAGTGCTTTAGAGTACTCGATGGGTCCTTGAAAAGTCCTTGAATTTTCTTAGCTCTGGGCTGTATGAACCCTGTTACAGCGTTTAAATCGAGAAGTCCATTTAACCATGGTGAAATAGCTTAGTTCTATTTTTTGTTTCTAATGTCAGAAACGTTGTCTCTTGGGCCTATCATCAGGCTATTACTATTTTTAGGGGTTCAAGCCCGTGGAGCAGAAACCCTATTGTTTTTGTGCTGGTTTATTATTATTATTAGGGGTTCAAGCCCGTAGGGCTGAAACCCTATTGTTTTTGTGCTGGTTTATTATTATTATTGTTATTATTAGTAGTAGTAGTAGTGTCAGCATTCACACTATTGTTTTTCATGTCGGCCATTTATACTTATTATTATTATTCTTACTTCTTCCGCCGTTCTACCCTATTTCTACCCGATTCAACTACTCCTACATACTTTGCGCTATTTCAACAATTCATTTATCAAAACGTGCAGCTTTTTCTGGACATTATGGCTATTATTTTTCTCTTTCATACTATTTATACTTTTTAAAATATTTCACTTTTTCTTATTTTTTTCCCATAGGAAACAATGACAGATTTCTTAAAATGTAGCTATTTTCAGCTATTTTTTACTCTGTCATACCTTTAACTAGAAACGTCATTCAAACTGTAAAATGTTAAGCTACGCTTGGATAATTTCTTTACCATTCAACTTTTTTGTAACTTCCATAATTTTCTAATTATAATTTTTTAAATTATTTTTTTAACAATTAATTCTGGGAACTTAGAGCGTGGAGACCTCACAGCTAGAGCGACGAATATCGGCAAAACGTACCAAGAGTTTTCTCTTAAACTTGCTCTAACTCCCACAGTTTTCACTCCGCATAAATATTTTTATATCCAAGTTGTAGCAAAAGTGCTGATCACCAAAATGTAACTATGGAAGCAATTGGACAAACGGATTTGGCTGTATGAGCCGAAAAGCGACGGGACCGCTCACCGAAGCTCCATTAACTCCTATGTTAAATGCGGCCAGAAAATGCAGCTTGCAAAGGCTAAACGCACAGTTTTCTAACTTGCTCATGTTTCCATATTTTTTGCACTACGAGCACTATTTTGACATATATTACTCAGCTGACTCTCCTCTTTCGTACGGTACATCCATTTCCTAGATTAGACTTACCATTTTTCAGTTAGAAGTCGCAATCTGTAAGAAACGCCTGCGCCATAATCTCCATTGCACGAAATGACTCAGCCAAACTCAAACACCGTACATGACCAAATAATCGCCCGCGTGCAAATACGCGCCCTTGCATGCGAAGAGCCTCCAGGGTCAGACCTCATTTTGCGTACTAAACGCCGGTTCAATTAAATGCCCGGGCGATTATTCGCACTATTGTATATAAACGTCCGTGTTACCCTGTGTTGCGGTAACACAGACGCAAAAACAAGCTCAGTTTGTCTTTGTATGTATATCTGATGTCAATAAAGATGTGGGGGAAAAAATAGCACACGTTCTTTTGCACAGAGATATAAAAAAACTGGAGTGGACAACGTCACTGGCTGGACCAAAGCGCACACGGCAGAATAGCTCTGCCATCTTGTGTATGTATAAATGTCCAATGAGATTCACGTAAACAGTAAATATGGGTTTCGACAATTATTATTTTTTTGGGTAGGGGACTTGTTCTCCGTGTTCTTTTTTATGTTAAAAAAGGACACAAATAATGGATAACAGGATGACATTGCGTGTTGCCCCAACTGGGATCAATGTAGAAGTCTCAAAACTAAAGTAGGCTATGTAAATGAAACCACGCCAGTTTCAGTTTCCGCGAATACACTGTTAACAATAAACGAATAAACTGAAGCCTTTTTTTGCCAGGTAATTTAACTGGCGCCTTTTAGCCAGTTATTTTAACTGTCATTTTACATTAAGTTTACCACGGGGTTCAGTGCATGTTCAGTGTAAACCACGGTTAAGTGCGCGCAGGACTCCACTTACAGTTAAAATGACGAGGAGACAATGTATGAGGTGCCGTTTAGGCCATAATTCAAACTTTACCTCTCACATTCACTGTTTTACCTCTCACGTTCATTGTTTTACCTCTCACGTTCACTGTTTTACCTCTCACGTTCACTACTTTTACCTCTCACATACACTGTTTTTACCTCTTCACTGTTTTATTCACTGTTTTTACCTCTCACGTTCACTGTTTTTACCTCTCACATTCACTGTTTTTACCTCTCACATTCAGTTTACCTCTCACGTTCATTGTTTTACCTCTCACGTTCACTGTTTTACCTCTCACGTTCATTGTTTTACCTCTCACGTTCACTGTTTTACCTCTCACGTTCACTACTTTTACCTCTCACATACACTGTTTTTACCTCTCACATTCAGTTTTACCTCTCACGTTCATTGTTTTACCTCTCACTGTTTTATTCACTGTTTTACCTCTTCACTGTTTTTTACCTCACTACTTTTTTACCTCTCACATACACTGTTTTTACCTCTCACATTCAGTTTTACCTCTCACGTTCATTGTTTTACCTCTCCGTTCACTGTTTTTTTTACCTCACATTCACACTGTTTTTACCTCTCACGTTCACTACTTTTACCTCTCACGTACACTGTTTTTTACCTCACATCACGTTTTTACCTCTCACGCTGTTTTACCTTGCACATTCACTGTTTTCACCTCGCACATTCACTGTTTTTACCTCTCACGTTCACTACTATTACCTCTCACTCAGGCTGTTTTGACCTCTCACGTTCACTGTTTTACCTTGCACATTCACTGTTTTTTACCTCTCCTCTCACTCATTACCTACTGTTTTGACCTCTCACTGTTTTATACACTGTTTTTACCTCTCACGTTTTACTCTCTCACGCTGTTTTTACCTTGCACATTCACTGTTTTCACCTCGCGCATTCACTGTTTTTTACCTCTCACATTCACTGTTTTACCTCGCGCATTCACTGTTTTCACCTCTCACGTTCACTGTTTTTACCTTGCACATTCATTGTTTTTACCTCTCACATTCACTGTTTTTACCTCTCACGTTCACTGTTTTTACCTCACACATTCACTGTTTTTACCTCTCACATTCACTGTTTCTACATCTCACATACAGTGGAAACGGAAGGTGATCTGTTAGAAACGGAACGTGGTTTGATGGAAACGGAAGGTCGTTGAATGGGAAGAAAGCGCACCGTAATAATGAACTCTCAAGCTATGATTCAGCAAACGCAGTTTATCTGGCCTGAATGTGAAATTTTACATGGGCAGTGCTCATCTCCACTGAGATTCTCCAAGCACTGATGCTAACTTACATGGTTGGAGCCTCTCACTGTGAATGGACGAACCATAGACAGTACACGAACTATGTCTGTTGCTAACTATGTTAGCAGCTATGCTTATAGGAAACGCATCCCTGCCTGGGCGGGGAGTAGAAAGAGAGCGTCTCAGCCAAGCCGCAGCTTTAATGAGTAGCTTATCCCTAGCACCGATTTGCCGTAAAACCACAACCACCTCACTTCAGCAACCTGCTGCTGCATAACATGTCTCCGTTGAAGGAGAATTAAAATCTCTCTTCCCGTCAGACAGGAGCTAACGTCACAACAGTAGCTACTACCACCACTGGCGTCTCGTATTGAGAGAAGGGGCCCGTATCAGGCACAGTGGTGTTTTGGAAAATGGACAACTGGGAGAAGAACGAGTGCGCTAGCCAATGTTTTGCTAGCTAGCTTGCTGACATTAGAAACCATTTACCAGGGCGTTGAACTTGGCCATTTTTTTACCAGTTCCACATTCGATGCTTAGGCCCCCTTAAATGTACGAAATTACTAAAGACCGCCAGCTAGCAATATAGTGAGGGTTAGCTAACATTTTGTAGAATCATGTTCGCATGAAGTTACTGAGGTTAATTTACTTATGTAATGACAGAAGGTCTTGTGCAGGAGATCTAGTGTATATATTTTTTTATGATTTTGCTTACTCGACTCTGTTATGATTCATTTGCAATTGCAAAATTAAGCAATGATTGCAATCAATGTCATTTATTGCCAAGTCGGTCCGAAAACTATCTAACTTAGCTCTTCAACCCTTCAGAGCCGGCTGTCGTGGACGAATTATGCTAACATAACCATCAATATATAAGAGGCGTCTGCCGGCTAAGTTTCTAATGCTACGTGTATCAGTTAACTTATCATGTGAAATTCGATCCAGCTTAGTGAGTAAAGTTAGATAGCAAATTTGCCATGTTAAATGCAAAGAGGTTAGAGAATTTCACTCATCTAAGGTAGCCTAAACATCAAACTCGGAACTAGCGAATAAGTGGCAAAGTACAGCCCCTGTTAAATAGTTTCTAATTTCGGCAAACTAGCTAGCTATCGCTTTTGACCGCTTTCTTCACCCGGCGTTCCTAAACGCCGCAGTGTCTGATAGCGGCTCCCTTCTCCATCTCGAGAGCCGTCATTGATAACACTAACGGCGAAGTGCTGTAACGTTATGGCCCATCGAAACAAAGTTTTTCTCCTTCAACGGAGACATGTAATGCGGCAGCAGGTTGCTGAAGTGATTTGGTTGTGGTTTTACAGAAAATAGCTGCTAGGGATAAGCTACTCAATAAAGCTGCGGCTTGGCTGAGACGCTCTCATTCTTCTCCCGTCCAGGCAGGGATTCGTTTCCCATAAACGTGGCTGCTGACATAGTTATCAACAGACATAGTTTGTGTACTGTCTATGGTTCGTCCATTCACAGTGAGAGGCTCCAACCATGTACGTTAGCACCAGTGCTTTCGGGAGATGCACCCCAGCTGTCATTAACATTGTGGTTTGATGGTATTTGGTGAATCTCAGTGGAAATGAGCACTGCCCATATAAAATTTCACATTCAGGCCAGATAAACTGCGTTTGCTGAACCATAGCTTGAGAGTTCATTATTACGGTGCGCTTTCTTCCCATTCAACGACCTTCCGTTTCCATCAAACCGCCTTCCATTTCTAACAAATCACCTTCCGTTTCTAACAGATCACCTTCCGTTTCCACTGTATGTGAGAGTTAGAAAGAGTGAATGTGAGAGGTAAAAACAGTGAATGTGCAAGGTAAAAACAGTGAACGTGAGAGGTAAAACAGTGAATGTGAGAGGTAAAAACAGTGTATGTGAGAGGTAAAAGTAGTGAATGTGAGAGGTAAAAACAGCGAACGTGAGAGGTAAAACAGTGTATGTGAGAGGTAAAAGTAGTGAACATGAGAGGTAAAAACTGTGTACGTGAGAGGTATTAGTAGTGAACATGAGAGGTAAAAACAGTGAATGTGCGAGGTAAAAACAGTGTATGTGAGAGGTAAAAGTAGTGAACGTGAGAGGTAAAACTACGTGAGAGGTAAAAGAAGTGAACGTGAGAGGTAAAAACAGTGAATGTGCGAGGTGAAAATGGACATGAGAGGTAAAACAATGAACGTGAGAGGTAAAACAGTGAACGTGAGAGGTAAAAACAATGTATGTGAGAGGTAAAAGTAGTGAACGTGAGAGGTAAAACAGTGAACGTGAGAGGTAAAACAATGAACGTGAAAGGTAAAACAGTGAATGTGAGAGGTAAAAGTAGTGAATGTAAGAGATGAAAACAGTGAATGTGAGAGGTGAAAACAGTGAACGTGAGAGGTAAAGTTTGAATTATGGCCTAAACGGCACCTCATAACAATGCGTTAATTTACGGTTACATTCAGTCAGTTTATAACTGTGTAGGAAAGCCGAACTGGCCTGGTGCAGGTCGGTGCAAAAATAAATTATGGCCTGTTGCAAATACCCGCCTGGTTCTTATAAACGCCTGGGGTCCAAGTCGATTTTGCGAAATAAACTCCCGGGCTACTAAATGGTCATATACGGTATCTTAAATATGGATCATTTGCGGTTCGATTCTGCCCTCTGCTGGCCTTTTTCTACACCTCAACACTGTCGTTTTTAAAAGACAAAGATACAGACGACTCTAAAAGAATAATTCTGCGTCAAACTCAGTGAAAGAATTTCCGGTATAGTAGTTGGTACAGTCGCTGAAACCAGCTCCAGGACATGAAATCTTCGTGGACTTCATTTGAAAATGCGCTGGCCGTTTCCAATCCTGCCTATCATTTTTAATGTTTCCAGCTAGGATTGGTTAAAATCATCTTTTCAGAGCATTCATATCTTCTAGAATAAGCTGACGCAATCTCGGTTATTTTTACATTACTAGTGCAAGGCCAGTGAAGAGAAAAAAATTAACTGTCTCGAGACACTCCTTCACAAGTCCGGCACAAGGTCGCCGATTGGCTGTACGCAAATGAGTTTCTGTTGGTGTGCGGAACTCTAGTGGGGAAAAAAACATTTCGCCTCCCGCGAAAGCAGATTGAGTGCGGGTAAGGAGACACTTTTGCTGGGTGCGTCCAAGACAAAACGTTACAGTAAAAATGGCAAAGCAGAAAAAAAAATAGCTCGAGATCCTATTCCAGCATATAGCTACCAGCAACTGTTTTCATTCTTTCTTTGCTCAGCTTTCTGTTTTTTTTAATAAACATTCAAGTATTCGTCATAATTCAATTATTATATTTTTATGGCAGCTATTCAGTGTGGCGTCAGCAAACACTCAAATCATTCAAACTTTATTGTATTCAAGACAGCATTGCAGTTTGGGTTCAGCGTGCAGCATTCACACTCGCAATTTCCTCAGGAATTGCCTATTTAGTTATTATTATTATTTCTTTTCTTCTTCAGAAATGTTTTCGCAAATTCCCGTGAGATGGTAAATGGTAGAGACCTGAATTTTTGCACATTGGTTGGAAGTTGCGTGTAATTGCTGCCCAAGCCATGTTTAACTCAATCAGCCCGGCCGTCCGTCCATCTGTCCTGTCCCGTTTGTTGAGAACGTGATATCTCAAGAACGGTTTGACTGATTCCATTCATCTTTGGTGTCAAGGTGTGTTAGGGGAGTGCTCACAGCCCACTCGATTTACGTGACCTTGCCATTATTCTCAAGGTCATTACGACCATTTGACCACTTACAAATTCCTTGTCAACATGATATCTCAAGAACGGTTTGACCGATTCCATTCATCTTTGGTGTCAAGGTGTATTAGGGGCGGGAGACATAGTATTCAGCTCCGTCAGCCCGTCCGTCTGTCCATCATGTCCCGTTTGTTGTGAACGCGATATCTCAAGAACGGTTTGACCGATTCCATTCATCTTTGGTGTCAAGGTGTATTAGGGGAGTGCTCACAGCCCACTCGATTTACGTGACCTTGCCATCATTCTCAAAGTCATTACGACCATTTGACCGTTTACAAATACCTTGTCAACATGATATCTCAAGAACGGTTTGACTGATTCCATTCATCTTTGGTGTCAAGGTGTATTAGGGGCGGGGGATATAGAATTCAGCTCCATCCATCCGGCCGTCCGTCCGTCCCATCCTGTTTGTTGTGAACGCAATATCTCAAGAACAGTTTGACCGATTCCATTCATCTTTGGGGTCAAGGTGTATTAGGGTCGGGGGACATAGTATTCAGCTCCATCAGTCCATCCGTCCGGTCGTCCGTCCGTCACGTCCTGTTTGTTATGAACGTGAAATCTCGAGAACGCTTTGACCGATTTTATTCATCTTTGGCTTCAATGTGTAATTTTGTGATACGCCGACCCCAGTCGATTTCCGTCACCTGGTGGGGGACATGGCCACGTTTAGTGGCAACACTTGTTAATTAAGCTGTTAAAGCTTTCAACTACGAATGGTCTTTCGTGGCTTGAACCCTGGAATTGCCGCTTGTGGCTATATTTTATCTTTTGAATTTTATCAAATCAGTTAATGGAAATTTTATAAATATTGTTGTTGCCATTGTTGGTAAATGATTACACTATAAATTGCCAAGTATTGCAGAATACGTGAGCAGAACGAATTTGTGTGTAAACTGTTCGCAGACGGAAATTTACGTGCATCTCCGCATTCATCAATATTTTAGTAGCTCCGATCTTTTCGTAGCTACTAACAAAATCTACACATGCTGCTGACCACGCGCAGTGCTTGTGTAAATTTAAGAATTCACATAAATAATGCTTGTCACTATTGGAAATTACTATTTTAATTCATATTGCGCTCTGTTATGTACACAATACGCAGATGCCTTTGAAACACGTGATATAGCCTGAACATGACAAATGATTAAAAATACAACACAATTAGTTAAATTAGTTGGCAATTGGCAGGTTTAAGATCCAGATTAGGTTCATGCTTGTGAATTATCTATGTGAATCGACTCAATAGATTACACGTTCTTTCTACATGTTGAATGGTGATAATAAAAAAAATAAAAGTGGAGGCATGTCGCTGTCTCCATCAGGTATAATTCCTGACAGAGAGGTCTCCCCAATTATGCCAGCGATACGCTCATCTGCAGTTGATAGTTGTGACTGTGAGCCTCCTCCTCCTGTGGCTGATGTATTTTTTTGTGTGCGCTTATGCATTTCTTTGCCTCCACTTTCATGTCAAACCATTTATGCTTCACCTCAAACGTGGTTCTTTGGACTACAGAGACAACATTAATGGCATCTGTCACCTCTCTCCAGGCCTTCGCTTTGCCTGTCCCTGTCACACCACTGCTAACAGATGAAAATAAAACGTTTTTTCTTACCTCCACATCACCCAAAATTATATCTCCGCTTCGGAAAATCTTTCTCTCTCTTTCTTTGTTTGCGCCATGACTGACAGGTCGACTGGATGCATCTACACCTCCTTATATGGTGGTCATTGGCAATTCATGGACGGGGATTTATACTAATAGCTGATTACCCGGAGTGCGCTGCCACTTTACGATGGATTGGCATTCATGATCATACACACGTGTTTACGATCAGATCTGAGTTGCCCGCGGTGCTCATGAATCCGGAGTTGGTTTTTAGTAGCGTAGGCTTTTAGGTAGGCTTTTTAAATCTACGCACAAATTTGCTAACGTTTCATGAATGAGACCCACTGTCCGTAAACTGTTTGAATTTTGCTCATGCAACTTTGTTTAGATGGTGAACCTCAAACCATCTTGCTGGTAAACAATTGTGCTCTTTGTAAATGCTCATTTTATACCTATTCGAAATTGAGTCAGCTGTTTTTTTACCAGTTCACCTGTGGAATGTTTCAAATGTAGGTTTGCCTGAAGATTCTCCAACTTTTCCAGTCTTTCCATTCCTGTCCTAATTGTTTTGGAATATGTTGCAGGAATCAAACTCAAAATGTGTGCATATTTTAAAAAACCAATAGATCTGCTAAGGTTAAACTTTAAAGGGGACCTATTACGCAAGGTTTTTGAGTTACAATATGCTTGATTGTCCAAAAGGGAAGATTATAAACTTTTTAGCAAAAAAAAAAAAAAATACATTAAAATTCCAGGATTTCAGGTCAGTTTGATTCCCATCATTCCTAAACTCCAAAAATGGGCTGTTCTGTGTGGGCGTCCCTTCTATGGAATGAGCTTTGTTCTATTTGGCCAGTGAACAGAGCCACCGTGTCAAAGAGGAGCAACAATGCCATAATACCCCAGCTACTGACAAGTCACTAAATACAGATCACTGCATAAGTAGCTTGCTAGCTATCCCTTAAACTACAACATGAGTATGGAAAGGTAACGTCTTCAAGCTAAGAAAGCTATGCTTGTAATTTACTTCAATACATTTTACCATTTGTGATTCAGTCTGTAAAGTTAAGAATGTGCCATAGCTAGCTTCTGAACAGTAGCAACCATTAGCGAAAATTCCATTTTATGTGCTAGCTACTCCATTCAAAACAGAGTGAATTCGATTAAAAACAGTCTCTCATTCTGTCTGATCCTATCAATGGGTCTCCTACATTATTCCTGGCTGAACTAGCAAGTTTCTAAATTAGCAGTCAATTCAGCAATGTTAGTTAACAAGCTAGCTAGCTAATAAATCACAGTGATTTTTGAAAGGTGCATGCATTCTAGCTAGCTAAGCAGCTAAGTTAGTTTTTAGAGTAGCACTTAGCTAGCTAGTTGTATCAATAACCAAGCCATTCACATTTAACTAAGGTTACTCTTAAAATTAAGTTTGGGTATTAACAGGAATTGTACCAGCCAGCGAGCTACAGATTTTTCTTAAATATAATTCGAAACCACCGCTTCTTTGTATCCTCCACAAAACATAATTGGTGAAGCTGGGTTGCTGACTTCAAAAACAAACCATGGGTGAGGATAATCAGATGAGGGGATGAACATTTCCCACGTGCCTGCATGAGACATAGGAAGGCGAGCCAAATCTGAATGCCATGTCCAATTCCATGACCTTAGACCACCCAGAAATTGCTTCAGATTCATTTTCAGTCTGTCTCTACTCTGGCATGGCAGAGGAGCTGATAGGTATCACTTCAGTCAATGTGTGCGCTTCCACTGGCTCCAATGCATTGCATTTCTCCACCGTTGCAGCTCCAGCAATCTGAAGCCCTCCGCAGCAGATATGCAAGGCTTCTATTTTTGCTGGATGCTGGCACGCAGCGCAACAATTCAGCACAGAGCAGATCGATCAGGACAGGAATCCAGACACAAATACTGTGAAGAATGCCAGCTGAAGCTCGTCAGACCTGCCTGCCAGCATAGTTTCCTGCCACTTTCACCCATTATGCAATTATTAGTTTGTTTTTCTCATTGGTTTAGTTCTCACCTCACTTCAGTATTTAGTTCCCGCTTTGTTCACATTTCGTTTGTCGGTCAGACCATCTACTTCCCTTACTCTGTGCTGGTTCGGCTGTCTCCCTTTCAGGAGACTAAATTTTCTCTTTTATGAGAGCTTGCATATTTTTGTGTATCTAAATTTAGATTTCTAAAATTAACTCTATTTTTAGAGCTTGCATATCTGCGTCTCTGTATGTTTTGGAATTGGCTATTTTCTCCCTTTTGGAGTTTCTAAGCTTTTCCACTTTGTATTTTCTACTGCCATTGTTTCTTGTGCTTGTGTGTTCATTGTTAATTTTGTACAATGACAAATAAACCAGTCATTTTGCCTGCTAGTTTGCGCTTCGGGTCTCCCTCTATTCCTACACGTAACAAATTCATAAGAACATCCTTTTAATTTTCAGAATAAAACACTCCGTGTTGATGCCAGATCATTTGCATACAAGGACAACAATAACAACAAGAACATATGTACACTTTATCTGCATAGCACTTTCTAAACAAATAACAAACCCAACATAAATAGGAAATTAATTATGAGCATTAATTTATAAATAGGCTACTTATCCATGGTATAAGCATAAAAATCCTGAAAAAGAGGCAAATTGAAGCAAGTAAATCATTCTTTTAGTCCTTCGGTTTGGAACAAAAACGTTTTGCCTGTTTGTTGTTGCGTTTGATACCTCATATATTGTGTTATCACGCATGATAGTGCGCGATTCTGTAGTTACCGTGCTATCTTGCCAGTCTCGCTTTCAAGCCTCTGGCAGCGCTGTACTGTGAAATGCAGCCTGTGGGTGTTAACAGACGACAAAGCACGGAGCAAACCCATCGCGTAACAGAGACAGATCGAACATGCAGGGACCTGGTATATTTTGACAAGAGCCAAATTATAGTGGTCAGATGACTAGGTGAAAGCATCTCAACAGTGGCAAGGCCTGTGGAGAACTCTCAGTCCGCAATAGGTGAGTACCCACCGACAGTGGTCCAAGGAGTGACTAATCATAAACTTGCAACTAGTTGTTGGGCATCCAAGGCTTATTGAAGCTTTATCTAGTCTGGCCCCAACTGACAGACATGGCAGGAAATTTCATTTATGGTTATGGGAGGAATATGCCACAACACAATGTATCCCTGATGGTAATAGGGCTTTGAGGCTGAGGACAGATCAGCGTGCTCATTCTAACCCCTGTCCACCATCGAAATTGCCTACAATGGGCGTGCAAGCATTGGAACCTGATGCTGGAGCAATGGAAGAAGTCCAACAAGTCATGTTTTCTTTTACATCATCAACATCAGCCAGTTTCCATTGCAGCTTTTATCTATGGAACGAGGTCACTTGGATGCACTGTGTGAAGAAGCTGGTGGCAGGAATGTGATGTTTCAGGGAATGTTCTGCAGGGAAACCCAGGATCCGCTCATCCATGGGGATGTCAATTTGAAGGAGCAATTTTGTCTTTAATGCAAATAATAGCATATAAGGTAGGTGATCATAATATTCTGGCTAATTGGTATACAGTATATGAGCACTGCTTTTGCTCTTGGAGGATGGTATATGTTCTCAGTGTTTTCTATTTTCATTTTGGACAAAAATATATTGAATGGTTAATCACTCACTTCAGTGTCACTGCATACTATATAACCACTGTCTGAACATTTTTTTTGATTCAGCAAATGCACATAAACATGACTTACGGAAGACGGGTAGCTTCACAATAAAAAATGATCCATTGTAATTACAATCAAAGTTATGGACATAAAGTATGACAATCTCCTATAAAGTATATTCCCCTTTGGCAGGTTCCCCATTGTTTTATTTCTTTTATTGAACTTTTCCAATCTGATTGTCTTCACCAATCTTGCAATGGCCAGTCAGTTCAGTACTACCACTGGACAGGATTCTTCCACTGACAAATGCGACTACTGATTTATAAGTATAGTGGCTCTTATATCCTTTGCAAGAGAAGACTTTGTATGGCATAATCATGCAAGACTGAGAGCCAAAGGGGCTTCTGCATGTTAAGTTTTTGCATCACAAATAAAAGAATGTTCTCTTGAATTTACTCGGAAGAAAAATAATACTTGGTGTATTATATTTTTGTATACTTTTATTGCGTATTTGATCATAACTTTATGGAAAATGCACTACATAAGCTAAAAAAATTATTGTTATTGTTACCTAACTCTCAATTACAGGATTTTCATTTACCCACAACAAAAAATTTTAGAGTTCTGATAGTTGAACAATAGAGCTGGGAAATTAAACTGTGCCCTCAGTTCTGAGAGGAAAAGTGAAAATTCCTATTCAATGCAGTAATTTGACAAATGTTGGAGTATTGCTGTCTGTATCATCTCAGCTTTACTGTAGGCAGCACATGCAAATCTAGAGTGCTAACTTCTGAATGTAAAGTACAACAAATGGAACAAATCCAAATGTTCTGGCTGTGGCTGTCCAGTAAAATGCTCTGCTACCCCTGAGCGATAGAAAAGCAAGACAAAGTAAAACAAAACTTTAACAAAAAAAAAAATCAATAAATAAAAATATTACTCTTGTGGAATTCAAATATTACATTTTTTATTATTTGCTGTTTTTTGTGAAGTTGAACAATCCGTCAAATAACAGGAATGCGACCAAACTACAAAGACTGAAGTCAAGACTGAAGGTCGCCATCTTCACATCACTCAATAAGGTTTATCCAGTTAGAGGCCGAAGAATTCTTCCGCAGTCATGTGACAGTGAGGTTAAACGACTGTAGCTTAACTCATTTTGCAATTAATTCTCACTTGTTTTGAGGTTTTGAGCTGTATTATGAGCTTAAAATGGTCAATACATGAGCTATTGCTCCCCCTTCCTTTCTGTATTGGTTGTCTAGCAACAAGAAATTCATTTATGTTCTTATTTTGTCTCATTGTTAGGCCATATCAAGTTAATCTTTCAAACCATGGACCAGACCGACCCTATTTCACGTGAAATGAAAATGAAATAAAAAGACAGGTGTTTTTAAGGAAAAATGTAACATATTAAAAATGTTCAGTCTTTAATTTTCACAATTTCACAAAATTTTGCAGTTTATTCAAGTACGTATTTTCTAATGCAATAAAAACATAGCCTGCATCACTGTCTACACCTTCGGTAAATATCTACGCACGTGATAAATCCGTCCGCCTGCACTGCAGGCCATCAAAATCTTCTTGTCCTTTCTTCGGTTTTGCTCGTGTCTATCTTCCATCTATTTTTCTTTGAAAAAACTGCATTTTAAAATTTATAGACAAAGTTAAAACTCTGTAGTTTATTCAAATACATTTGTTTTTTTTTTTACACTCAAAATAGCTCTTGGTCATTCTACAGTTTTACTTGTGCCTGTATTCTCAAAAATTCTGTGTCACCACTGCATGACAGCTGAAATTTTTTAATTTGTTTTTTTGGGCAGCTTTTAAATGCTTATTCTGTATATGAGACTCTTGGATGATTGCTTAAATGTCCTGCTTCAATCCGTATTTTATGGCGATTTTGTTTCAAAGGCAAATTTTTTGCTGCTCAAAAGCTGCCCTCCCGCTTGCCTCATGTACACAGATGGACTGGGGCAGTCAAGCCACAATTTACAGCCGCAGAAATCACATTTACATAACCTTAACAAAAATTTAGTCTCACGCCTTTTCGGCTTTAGCTTTATTATAATAACTTAAGTCTGAACAAAAAAGATCATATTATGTAGTCTATTTGCATTTGCTTGGTGCAACATTCTGTTGTCAAAAAAATTGCCGGTTTGGGGGCATTTTAAGAGTCGTGAAAATCCCTTAGGGCACATTTATTAGGCTATCATTAATGTAAGCCTTTTACTAGATTAGCCTGTTGCCTGTATGTTTTTATGTTGACAAAACTGACAAGCAACATTCATAAAACACTGTTGATTGAATAAAAAAACAAACTCAATCTGATGAATCACTTTGTTAAAATTGAGCATTTTGTTCAAGGATTTTTTTAAATTAATTTTTGTGGCAAATTGCATCCTGTATAGTTCATACAAGGTCACAAAATAACTAGGCTTATGTTTGTAAGTGACACTGTTCTGCGCCAATGTTTCAATGGGTATGACATGAAGATGTTTCCATTTTAAACATAAAAAATATTGAAACAGAAGATTGAATTCAGAGAAAGTTTTGGATTCCTGAATTATGTGCATAATTGTCATCCCCACAATATCACAGGCATTATACACGTTTTCAGTATAGCCCATCGGTGGTCTCTTGGTTGTTTCCTAATGAATGATTTCTTATTCTTTATGTGCTTTTGTAATAGTTTTGGTAAATCAATAAATTAATTCTTAATCAGGAGAGCTAAAATGGTGATCAGTTGTGATCAATCATGCATAAAAGGTGAGAGGCACTCAGCTGCAAATCCCATAACGCCAGCATTACCAGGAGTTGGGGTTGAAGAGGTTGAAACAAAGCAACAAGCATGATATCTTTTTAAATTACACATACAGGCCCATATAATAAAGAAACTTACCGGGACAAAATGTGGAAAAAATATTTCATTATCAACTTTGGCCTGCGTGAATTTATTTTTACGGTTTTGATGAAACCAAAAACATAACTGATTTCTTGTCTGCTTGATGTGTTTCGGGACATCTTTCTCTACACATCACGGCGCAGTGAAATTAACAAGCTCGAAAGCAAATCATTTTCCTCATACACGATTGAATCAATGATTTTTCAATCTTGAGAACAGAAAAATTTACCAGCAATGTACAACTTTTTTCTAAAGTGATTCAGTTCTTGCATCGATGCTTCTTTCTTCGCTTGTCTGATTTCTTTTTTATTTAATATCGGCATTAGAAACAGCATTAAACATGATGAAGTCTGATCCGCATCAATTTTCAATATTTAACACAAAAATATTTGAAATGGAATCGAAATAGTGCAGTTCACAGCTAAAAAAACATCACTTGAAGAATGATTATATAACAATTTATCTGCCTATCGTCTGTGGAGACTGCATTGCACTCATAAAACCACTGTTTTTTTTTGTTTTTTTTGTATTTTTGACTGACCATAGAAATTTGGTCTAGCCTTCATTTCTTTACTGCAGACTATGCGTGGGTGAAACATGAGTTGTTTGTTATATTCGTTATGTTGAGCAGATGCTTCATTTGCGCTGGTGTTACCGTTACTATAATGAGGATGTCACTCCTTATGTAGTTCTGGGATGTGGGAAATTCAGAGCAGATTTCATCATTACACATTGCTAGCATGTTTACCCAACTAACTTATGTTTTACCTCATGTGGTTAGCCTAGCTGGCATTATTATCCCCCGCCACGAAGTGGAAGGGGGATATAGGAATGGGTGCTGTCCGTCCATCAGTCCGTCCGTCCGTCCATCACGCTTCGTTTCCGGACCACAACTCGAAAACCGTTAAAGATTTCTTCATGAAACTTTATATGCATATCAGTCTAGTGGTGAACTGGTGCCTTTTGATGGTTTGGTATTTTTGAAAAAAATTTTTTTTGCGTTTTTGGGGAAAAACGTTGGAATTTGGTTGAAAATTCAGGGTTGCGTTCATTTCCGGAGCAGAACTCGAAAACCGTTCAAGATTTCTTCATGAAACTTCACATGCATATCAGTCTAGTGGTGAACTGGTGCCTTTTGATGGTTTGGTATTTTTGAAAAATTTTTTTTTTGCGTTTTTGGGGAAAAACGTTGGAATTTGGTTGAAAATTCAGGGTTGCATTCGTTTCCGGAGCAGAGCTCAAAAACCATTCAAGATATCTTCACGAAACTTCACATGCATATTAGTCTAGTGGTGAACTGGTGCCTTTTGATATTTTGGTATTTTTGAAAATTTTTCATTTTTGCGTTTTTGGGGAAAAACGGAATTTGTTTGAAAATACAGGGTATCGTTCATTTCCAGAGCAGACAAGATATCTTCAAAACCGTTCAAGATATCTTCATGAAACTTCACATGTACTGCAGTCTAGTAGTGAACTGGTGCCTTTTCATGGTTTCATGTTTAGGATGCAATGCTACATTGAATTTCAGTGCAGTGTTACCCATAGTTGGAATTTGGTTGAAAATTCAGGGTTTCGTTCGTTTCCGGAGCAGAACTCGAAAACCGTTAAAGATTTCTTCATGAAACTTCACATGCATATCAGTCTAGTGGTGAACTGGTGCCTTTTGATGGCTTGGTATTTTTGAAAAATTTTTTTTATGTTTTTTGGGGAAAAACGTTGGAATTTGGTTGAAAATTCAGGGTTGCATTCGTTTCGGAGCAGATCTCAAAACCATTCAAGATATCTTCACGAAACTTCACATGCATATTAGTCTAGTGGTGAACTGGCGCCTTTTTGATATTTTGGTATTTTTTGAAAAAAAATTTTTTTTTTTTTTTTACCAATTTTTCATAAGGTAATTTAGGAGACAAGTATCTTGGAGCAATCCCACAAAATACTTAATTTTGCAAAATTCTAAAAACTGACTGATCACAATCTAATCTTTCAAATATTATCATTATGTCATTATCATCATCAATAATCTCTCAAATCAATCTTCATATATATAGACCTACTTTTAAAAAAACATATCCGTGGCGGGGGATGTGAGTATTTCATGCTTGTTTTTAGATGACAATGTACAAAGTTTGTATGTGCGATAAGTTACTTAGATATATCCTTCCTCATTTCCTCTTTCAGGAAATCCATTTATATCCATTTGTACATGTGACTTGTGACTGAAGCACTATATTAAGGGGTGAACTGTCTCCTGCCACCTGTATGCTTCTTGCAGGAGTGCCTTATGGTGGATGGACATTTTAGCTTGGCCATGAACTCCTAGAACAGTCTTTATTCTGAATACATTTCAATATCAGCTGTTTCTATGTGCCGCGATGACTTATCTCCATAGTATCAGCACAGTTCTTTTCATGGTGCTTTAAAAACACTACACTAAGAATTTGTGTACTGGTGGATATGAATCTTCACAGATCATTAAAATGCCAATGTGTTCAGCTGTTGGGTGTCAGAACTATCTTGGGAAAGCGGACACTTTTGGTCTTCTGCAAACTTTATTTTACCTCCTGCTGTTGAAGAGCTGTGGGACATTTGACATCAATAAAGCTTGCTGTTAACGTGAAAATGCCAGATTCTGAAAGTAAATTGATCCGGATGTTAAAGAATTTATCATTCAGTTCAGATTTGTCTTAAAATAACCAAAAAAATAATAATAATTTGTAACACCTAAGGGACAGTTGACTTCAGACTAACTTTGTCTCTCACTTTAACTTGAATTGCCTCTGTAAATTCACAGTGGTATTAATGTGAATGGTCCATGAAGGTTTAAGCTGCATAAGTCAACCGGGATGAAGGTGTCTGAAACAAGAAAATAAATTATCTTAATGTGAGCCCTTCTTGGAGGAATCACTCCAGGAACATTATAACTTATGAAAGAACGAAAAGTTGAAAGAGGGAATAAATGAGAGGAAGGATGAATGATTTGTGGATAGATGGAAACTGAATGAATGATTGAAAGCACCTACAATTTCATTGGGTTGGCAATGTTGTGTGATGTTAACAGGCAAGATTTGTAACTCTGATATCATTGGCTTGATTCTCATCAGAAGTTGCAACCTACTTTTGTAACCCTTAAAACCTTGTCGTCAGTTTGGAAAATAAATCTGTTAAAAGCATTCAATGTAATTTAAATTAATGAAGGATCCCTTATGTGATAATGAAACAGGATACGGGATAATGTAACAGGATGATGTAAAGGTGTGTGTTCTGACACCCAAAAGCTGAACACTTTGGCATTTTGATGATCTTATCTTAATATTATCCACAAATATAACAAATACTTTGCTGTATAACCAAAAATCAATGGTTGTATTTGTTTTAAACACTATAAAATGAACCCTTTGTTGATACTGCAGGCATAAATTAACGTGCCACAACTCACAGTAAACTTTGTTTAGAATGAAGTCTATTCTGGGAGTTTAAGGGCTAGCTAAATTGTTCATCCACTGTATGGCGCTCAGGCAAGAAGCAGACAGGAGGCAGGTTTGGAAAAACCTAGTCAGTCACAATTTGGCCATTTCGAGAAAAATGGAAAAAACTGACCAACCTTGGGATTAAGGCCATATTTATCTAAATGCTGGTATTACAGCATGATTATTGATTGTATTGGACATACTTTATGGGACATACGTTGCAATATGATTTCCGTTGTTTTTTTTTCTTTACATTGGTACTTACTATGTTTTCCCCTGATCAAGTCAATAGAATTGTGTTCCTATCCGTACCAACAAAAACCTAGTAAGTTCTTCCAATCACTTTTTATTGCAGAAAATGAAGGAACTACTTCCAAATCGCAAAATTATTGCTTAATTAAGGCCAGGAAATGCGTTTTTCGCAACAAAAGAAGTTAAATTGGCAGAATTGCCCACAGACATTATCTTATGTCGGGCGGGAGCACACAGGCCAATTTTGAAGTACAGGGTGCCCTACTTCAAGGAGTTCATTTTGGTGATCGAAACTTCAACGAAGTGTGGTTGCCCCAAAGGCCACCAATGGCCATGGTTTTCATTTCCCAATCAGTAGACGTGTCACCATCAGCTTGTTCCATCTGATCAGTATGACTGTCATATTTTTTGTCGTTTCCCTCGTCAGTTGCAATGGGATGAATAGCATCGGAATGCCTTTCACTAGTCAAGCTAGTGAGAGAAAGTTGAGCAGAAGGCCCAGGCCTACTACTACCAGCAGAGATGGGAGCAAGTCACATGTGTGCAAGTCTCAAGTCTTAACCTTCAAGTCTCAAGCAAGTCCCAAGTCCATGTGGTCAAAATCAAGCAAATCAAGTCTAGTCCCTGCTTTGAGTCAAGCTGGTCAAGTCAAGTCATTGGTTGGATCAAGCAAATTACAAGTCAAGTCATACAAATTAATGTTGATTTACCCTAGTTTCTACATTTAAATCACTGAATAGACAGTAGTAAAGAAAAACAATTTTATTCTCCTCAAAAGGTATTGCACTTAAGTCATATACAACTGAGTGGTGCCATGTAAATAAAGTATAAAATCAAGTATATAAAATTTAAAAATATAAAAAATACAGTTCGTTGACCGGTTCCGCAAACGGAATTTGCCTGAAGCGTCTGGTATCGATTCAACATTCGGTGGCGGAAAGTTATCTGTTCAGGAATTTGCGGAAATTACTCATGCACTTTGTGGATCAATTAGTTTTCTTCAGCCATGAGATATAAAGCCTTGCACATTAATTTTTCAGTGGCACGTCCTTTGACCGGTTCCGCAAATCATTTCCGGTTTTGCAAACAGCACCCTCTGTCAGACCAAACTTATAACATTCTTTGTTTATTGGCATAATTGTGTGCCCCTGGCCACAAAGGAACAGACACATGTATTTTCCACCAATTTTAGCCAGCATTACTCTGCAGGGTATATCATAATAATTGGTCAAATTTACCGCTAATTGTTCCGTGTGTTGACAACGTGTCAGCTGGAATCCATGTGGATTGGCCTCAGTTCAAGACAAAGTTTGGAGTGGATTTGTGTGTTGTTCCATGCTTCATGCAACCTAGTTTTTGTAACTTTACCACTCTTGAGTGAACATCAGTTTGTTTCTAATATGGCCAAGGAAACTTACAAAACCTAGGTTATATGAAGCATTGGACAACAGACAAAACAACTCTGAAGTTTAGCACGTTTTTCACTACTTGTAATTTTTTGCCATTCTATTTATGTAGATTTTCTCTATGCTCACTCACTCACTGGGCTGAAACTAGTACGATCCCTTAATGAAGTATAATATTATCATCAATCAATAGCCCATTTAATTTTGAAGAAAACTGTTAACTGATAATCACAAAATTTTCTACACCCCATTTAGGGTAGAGTGCCTGACTTGACTAACCTAAATTAGCCCGAACATGGTTTGTCCCCAACCTGAAAACCTACAAAATGGCGTTTGCAGAACTAGTCAAACGACAAGCAGTCACTCTTATGAGTGTTGATGAAAAAGTATCAAGAGTACGAAATTGGGATTTATATGGTCAAATATATGATAATCTCCGATCATAATGACACTAATAACATGATTCCCGGGAATTCACATGTCTAACGGCCACACACTGCACAGCGCGCCTTATCACACGCATTGACTTGGTACTGCTGCAATGGCAAGCAACAGTTATTGGGCATTTATTTCTCTATCAAGCCGAATATCTCGAAACGATCGTTAAGAGTTTAATCCATAATAACTTACCGTTCTAGCGGTGTCAAACTCAAGGCTGACAGCGAAGTTGATTTCCCGCAAATAAACTTTGATTTCTCCAAATTGCAGAACTGGTCAACCACCTGTACATTGCCTAAAAAAAAAGAACATTAGAAATTACAGCACACCATGAAAGTTTTAAATTAAAATCAAGTGGTTTTCTGAGCATGCGTCCTTTAAACCAGTGTTTCTCAAATCCAGTCCTGGGGAACCACAGCCCCACACATTGTCAGCTCAACAATTGCATGATTCAGTTAATCAATAAATCATAATCAATCTCTTGGTTAGTTGAATTAGGGCCAATAGATCAGGGCTGGTACAATCATGCATGTCAGCCACAATTTCAGTTTAGAAACATTGTTGAGGATTTGTCGGGGGATAAAAATTAGAGGCAATTGTTAATGTAAAATTGATTTTCATAATTTTCCTAATGCACAGAGGACAAAATATTAGTTTTTTATTTAGCTTTAAATTTCATTGATTGGGCTACTTTGTGGAATAAAATGGCCCACAATGTTAGTTTTCTGTATAGTTTTATTGTAGCTTGTTCTGCTTGATGTGCTTCTTTTGAATTGATTCATTGATGCTAAATGACTTGAAAGATCCTGTTTTTGGCATGTCCAGGTAAATCTATTAATCCAGCAACCACTTAATTGTTTAACACAGCTCTTAATTAGAAGGTTTTATGTTTTAGGGCTTCTTAATTTGGGACACCTTCTATGAATCTGTCATGGTTCTGGAGGCTGGCGTTTGCTTGGGAGCTTTCTCTGTTGCTCTCGTCCGGGTCGATATCGTTTTGCCCACAATCGGATTCTTTGGCCAGCTGGCATCAATTGTGGACGGCACCCGGACTCTATTTAAGCCCAAGTTCAGCCTCGCCACCTTTGCTAGAGTGTCAGTGTTTCATTTGCACTATAGCCCGCAAGTTCTCTAGCTAGAAAGTTGGTGAGGAATTAGTTGCAAAGAGGAAAGTGTTAGTTAGTAAGGGAATCTTTCTCTCTCTTTTCCTCTGTCTGTGCACCATCTGGGTGCTTAATCTTTTTATCTCGGTTTCCGAGATTTTTCCTTTATTTCGTTCAGTCTAGCTCACGTTGCTTCCTTATTTTTACTCGGACTAGATTTATGTCCTTTGGAAGCGCAAGCCTCTCTCTCTCATTTTGTCTGTGTTCGTCATTTTGCTGTACTTCCTTTCGTTCTGGCCACTGCATTTGGCGTCTTGAAATACCAGCCATCACAGAATCGTGATATTGATGATCAGAGTTAGTTAATGAACTGAAATAGACCATTGCTGAGCTGTAGCACAAATGAGAAGGGTTGTGGGTCCCCCGGTCTGCAGTTGAAAAGCACTGCTTGAAGCACACCTGACTTTTGTGGAACATGAATATCCCTTTTAACTTTGAGACATTGAGTGACCCAAACAAATCCTACATCTGTATTTAAACAGCTCAGACCTTCATTTTTGAACAAGCAAAAATCTGGAAAAAAATAATTATTGCTATTGTAATTTAAAGAGACTCTGAATTTGTGTCCGTTTGTGCCATGGAAAGGATATGTTAGAAAAATTTTAGTTGTATGCATGAAGGCATCTGTGTGTTTGCATGAGCGAGTGAATGTGAGAGTGAAATTGTGTATCCATGCATTTCTATTTGTCAATTTTTCAGTGTCTGACCTTGAAGGCAAATCTCCAGCAGGGGTCCCAAATCTTTCCCAGAAAGGGCTGGTGCGGGTGCAGGCTTTCATTAAAACCAGTTACACACCTGATTCAACTAATAAAGGTCTTTAGCAGCGATTGATTGATTAGTTCAGTGTTTCGCAAATCCAGTCCTGGGGACCCACAGCCTTACACATTTCAGTGCCAGCTCAGCAATAGCATGATTCAGTTTATCAATTAATCTTAAGGGGTGATCTGGGGTTAAATGAATAATGACACCAGGAAACAACTCAGAATTAATCAAAAGAGGTATATGTAATAACCACCAAAAAAGATACAAGTTGGCATTTTTCTGTTTATGCGGTTGCCATGGTAACCGAGCAAGCTCATTAAATATGCAGAAAACTTCTGGCACCAATTCCTCTTTAACTCTATGATAGAATTCAGTTTTTCTTTCATCATTTAAAAGCCATTGCTTATCCAAATGCAATGACATAGCCATTCTTTGCCCAATTTATCAGTTTTGTGATTTTGGGGCATTTTACTCAAATTTTGAAATTATTTTGCACAGAATCTGACGAATACTCAAAATATTCAAAGTATGTAACAGATAGGCAAAATTTCCCTATATCATTGCATTTCTAATGAAGTAAAGTACCTGCAGCCCTAATTTCATTGATTTTCAATGGTAAATAAAAAAGTTATGGCTGCCACAAACATGAGAAACGTGGAAAAAGTAATACCTTAGGAAATCAATGGAAAATGCATTAGATCGCATTGAAAAGTTGAGTGCAGTCCTAGTCTGTGGCTTACACTCATTTTTCAGACTGTATTATCTGATTATTCAAATGTTTATCACTTTCCTGGAGTGAAAAGCATAAATTTCATCATCACAGTTGCTTTTAAATCATGATTTTATGGCAAAATTCAGTTTTTTAATCCTTGTAGCAATTAGAGATTATTAAAGGTGGGTTATTATAGAATATTTTTATTCAAAAAAAAATTTTTGGAAAAAAATCAAATTTTGCCCATTTAACCCCAGATCACCCCTTAAGCATTAATCCCTTGGTTAGCTGAATAAGGTGTTATAAATTGTGGCAATCTTACATAATATTTCAGCTACCATTTCTGTGTTAGAAACACCGTTAAGGATTTGCCGGGGGTTAACATTAATTTTGATTACAAAGAGGCATTTGTCAATGTAAAAAAAGATTTTCAGTTTTCTAATGCATAGGGGACCAAATTTGAAATCGTGTCTTTTTATTTTTCATTCTGGCTTTCAAATTTCATTGATAGAGCAACTTTGAGAACAATTACCCAAAATGTAATTTTAGTTTCTTGTATAGTTTTATTGCACCTTGTTCTGTTTGGAGTGCTTGTTTTGAATTGATTCATCGATTGACAAATAAATATCAAGAATACTGTTTTTGCTATGTCCAGGTAGATCCATTAATACCACAATCACTTAAAAACACTGCAAAAACACAGGTCAAATTCATATTTTGTGTATTTCAGGTCATATACTGTCAATACACCAAGTATGAATGATTTCTATCCAAAAATGACAATTTTTTTCCAAAAGGTTTCTCCTCCCCTTAACTGAATCAGGCCATCGCCGTGCTGGAGCACGAATGAGTAGGATTGTGGGTTCCCCGGACTGGAGTTGAGAATCCCTGGTTAGTTGAATCAGGTAAGTGACTGCTTGGTTGGAATGAAGGCCTGCACCCACACTTGCCCTTTTTGGAAAGATTGGGGACCTCTCTTAGACAGTGCCACATGCCCAACACAAGGGAAGTATAATTCTGTAAACAACGAGCTGGTAACCTTTTTGCCTGTAATAATTAATTGAATGTCCACTTACAATGCATTGCATTTGCAAAGAAATAAATTTGAAAGAACTTTGTCACTTAATTGTGAGCGATGGGGCCGCATTATCACCTCACCACGGCTGAATAGATGTTCAACAGGTGCACTTGATGCAGGGACTGCCAGAACTCTTACTGCCACCTTGAATAAAGATGGGAGGGTGTGCCTGTTCATGGCCCAAAACTGCAGGGAGTTCTGTCCATCACAAACATCCAAATAGTGATTTAGTTGAATCTGCGGACTAGAACTTGAATCCCCCTTCTGTTTTTTACGGTATGATGAGAACAGTCCAGACTGATGCTCTGGCTCTGCCATGCTTGTTTGGTCTTCCTGTTCACTGGTGGTTGGGGTCATCTTGTATGCCTCTTTCAGAATTTCATCTGATAAACACAAGCAAAAACAGAAGCCCAAAACGCACTCAGTGTTGAATACTGCATACCAACAGTCATAACACATAACTGGGTTATCATAAGCAACCAAGTGATGACAACAAATACGATAACACACTGAAAATTTATTTTATAACCTAATTATTCTGGGGGCTGATATTAAATTGGATTTACTACCAAAACAATCTCATAATTCTTACCATTGTAGAAACTGTTTCCTTGATGTTATCAGGGACCAAAACATCATGGGTCAACCACATGGTGCCAAATGAGGGATCCAGCTTTGAGGTATAGAAGGTCAGAGAAGGGTGAAGTTGGTCCATAACTCTGGTCATCTACCATCCTCATTGACAAAGATCCCTCTGAATTTTCTTTGAAGTGATCTTTGCAGGCTACAGATCAAGCCACCCAAGTATGGCACTTTCTCTTTTTGATTTTCCAGGTGGTGATTAAGAGAAAGGACACAGGGCACAACAGTGCTTATGTCCACACTTTTTTCACCTTGTGTGAGATCAGTAGCTTCTGCAAAAGGTTGAAGGACATCCACTAGTTCCCGAATCTGATTCCACTCTCTAGCGACCAATACTGTCTCTTTGTGTCCCACGTCTACTAGAACAGTAGACAGTTTCTGGTGGTCACATTTGAGCACTGCTTCCGATTGCCTCAGTGTAGATTTCCACCGTGTGGTAAGTGAGGCTGGGATTCCATGCTGTCTGAACTCCCTCTCAAAGGGTCTCATTCGTGAAACGTGAGCAGAACGAATTTGTGTGTAAATTGTTCGCAGACGGACATTTACGTGCATCTCCGCATTCATCAATATTTTAGTAGCTCTGATCTTTTCGTTGCTACTAACAAAATCTACACATGCTGCTGACCACGCGTAGTCCTTGTGTAAATTTAAGAATGCACAAAATAATGCTTGTCACTATTGGAAATTACAATTTTAATTCATATTGCGCTCTGTTATGTACACAATACGCAGATGTCTTTGTCATGTTTAGGCTATATCATGTGTTTCAAACGATTAAAAATATAACACATTTAGTTAAATTAGTTGGCAATTGGCAGGTTTAAGATCCAGATTAGGTTCATGATTGTGAATTATCTATATGAATCAACTCAATAGATTACACGTTCTTTCTACATGTTGAATGATGATAATAAAAAAATAAAAGTGGAGGCATGTCGCTGTCTCCATCATGTATAATTCCTGACAGAGAGGTCTCCCCAATTATGCCAGCGATGCGCTCGTCTGCAGTTGATAGTTCGTCCCCATGAAAAACAAAAGGTCGCAAGTGACATTCCTGATGAAACCTGTTTTTCTGCAGAAAAACAGGTTTCATCAGGAATGTCATTTGCGACCTTTTGTTATTCATGGGATGAGTTGTGACTGCGAGCCTCCACCTCCTGTGGCTGATGTATTTTTTTTGTGTGCGCTTATGCGTTTCTTTGCCTCCAGTTTCATGTCAAACCATTTACGCTTCACCTCCGACATTGTTCTTTGGACTACAAAGACAACATTAACGGCATCTGTCACCTCCCTCCAGGCCTTCGCTTTGCCTGTCCCCGTCACACCACTGCTAACAGATGAAAATAAAATGTTTTTTCTCAACTCCACTTCACCCAAAATTATGTCTATCTCCGCTGCGGAACAATTCTTTTTTCTTTCTCTCTCTTTCTTTGTTTGCGCCATGACTGACAGGTCGACTGGATGCATCTACATCTCCTTATATGGTGGTCATTGGCAATTCATGGGCTGGGATTTATGCTAATTGCTGATTACCCGGAGCGCGCTGTCACTTTACGATGGATTGGCATTCATGATCATACACACGTGTTTACGATCAGACCTGAGTTTCCCACGGTGTTCATGAATCCGGAGTAGGTTTTTAGTAGCGTAGGCTTTTATGTGCAAATCTACGCACAAATTTACTAACGTTTCATGAATGAGACCCAAAGTTCTCCTTGAAAGAGGTACTTGTGTGCAGCAAGGAGCTCAACCTGGAAGCTTTAGCAAGAGCTGCACTGACTAATTTAGTTTCTTTAAGGCCATCTCCTACAACCAGTTGGAGGGTGTGTGCAAAACATTGAATCCTTGCCTGGGTTTTTGTGTTCATGGAATTATCAACTCTTTCTTGATCTTCGACTGTCAAATCGTTCCAAATGTCAGAATCATTGAGGTCATCCCCTCCATCTCCTCAACTTGTCTTGGAAAACATGTAGTGAATGCTTTTTTCATGTTTGCAGCATTATCGCAAATGATGTGCTCAACCTTTTTTTTGATCTGATACTCTTCACATATTTGTTCAAACTCTTCACAAATTCTTTCCCCTGTCTGGGACGCTTTAAAGCGGTTGCACACAAGTAAATGGGATTTCTGCTGCAGAGAGTCATCTTCAATAGCAAGCCAGTGTGCTGTGACGCCAAGAAAGCCTCTCATTCAATGGTCTGACCATATGTCTACAGTCATTGACACATGATCTGTCTTTTTTAGTTCATTTTTCAGCTTCATCTGCCGTTCTACCACCACTTCCTCCAGCTTTGAAGTAATGGTTCTTCGACTCACAGGAGAATACTTACTGTCAATTATGCACAAAAAGTGATGGAAACTTTCATGTTCAAAGATTGACGATGGCATGTTGCAATTTATAATGAGGTCTGACAGAATTGAGTTTGTAATGGGTCTCTGCTGGGGGTGGTTGCAGCTGTATAGTGGCACAGTCCTCGATTCAATGAACTGGGAGATTGGAGTGTTATGATTCTAATCTGTTCTGTCTTGATTCTGCCATGTTCATTATTGTTCCTGCCATGCTTGTTATGTTTTCCCTAGTCCCTGTTATGTTTATGATTATGTCTGTTAGGTTTTGCCATGTTCTGTTTAGTTTTTGTATTTTGCCATGTTTTCGTTTTTGCCATTCCCTATCCACTATTCTGTTAGATTCCGGTCCATGTCTTTGTTCATGCCATTCATTGCACTTTGTCTCCCCTGTCTGGTCTTTTGTTAAGCTACAGCTTCTCCCCAGTCCTGCGTGTCACATGCTTAGGTGATTTCATGGTTTCTGGGTTTCAAACATTCCTTCCAATCTCGTTTGCTTCCTTCGCCTCTCTTTTCTGTTTTACTAACCAATACTAACAGTTTGTTTTGTTAAAGTTACTAACGATACCGTGTAGTCTAATGACGTGTTGAATGATGAGTGTGGCGGTTTCTTGAGCGGAAGGGAGCTTGGTGAGGGGGACAAAATGAACGGCTTTGGAAAATCTATCGACTATAGTGAGGATGGTGATGAAGTGATTGGAAGGGGGAAGACCGGTGATGAAATCTAGGGCTATGTGTGACCAAGGGCGTCTCGGAGTGGGTAAGGGTTGTAACAGACCGTGAGGGGTTGGTGTGAAGTCTTGCTTTGGGCACAGACTGAGCAGGCGGACACATAGTTCTGGACGTCTTCATTAATGCCGGGCCACCAGAAGCAACGAGTTATGAAATCCAGAGTGCGACGAATACCTGGGTGGCACGAGCGGTTAGAGGTGTGCCCCCAGTCAAGGACTCGAGGGCGGAGGTTGGCAGGCACAAACGGACAATGATCGGGACAGGCACTAGGGGCAGCAGAACCGTCTTGGGCATTCCTCACCTCAGTCTCAATGTCCATGGCTATGGCGTTGATGAAGGCCTCTTTGGGGAGGATGATGTCAGAGCTGGGCTGATCATTGTTCGTCTCAAAACAGCGGGAGAGTGCATCTGGCTTTATGTTCTTGCTGCCGGGGCGATAAGCAAGGTGAAAATTAAAACGAGAGAAAAACAATGCCCACCTGGCCTGTCGGGGGTTCAGCCTCTTGGCAGATTGGAGATACTCCAGGTTCTTATGGTCTGTCCACACGAGGAATGGAAGTTCGGCACCCTCCAGCCACTGCCTCCACTCCTCCAAGGCCAGCTTCACGGCTAACAGCTCCCGGTTGCCGATGTCGTAGTTTCGCTCGGCGGCACTTAGGCGACGGGAAAAAGTAAGCACAGGGGTGAATCTTACCATCCTTGGAAGATCTTTGCGAGAGGGATCTGCCCCTACTCCCACGTTGGAGGCGTTGACCTCCACCACGAACTGACGCTTGGGGTCAGGAATGGTTAGAATAGGGGCAGTCGTGAAATGGGTCTTAAGATCTAGGAAGGCTTGCTCAGCTTTTTCAGACCATTGAAATTTGATTTTACTGGATGTGAGAGCAGTGAGTGGAGCAGCAACAGAACTGTAATTGCGGATGAACCGTCTGTAGAAATTAGCAAAACCCAGGAAGCGTTGCAGTGACTTACGATCGGGGGGTTTGGGCCAATCGAACTTCCGTTCCTCGTGTGGACAGACCATAAGAACCTGGAGTACCAAGAGGCTGAACCCCCGACAGGCCAGGTGGGCATTGTTTTTCTCTCGTTTTAATTTTCACCTTGCTTATCGCCCCGGCAGCAAGAACATAAAGCCAGATGCACTCTCCCGCTGTTTTGAGACGAACAATGATCAGCCCAGCTCTGACACCATCCTCCCCAAAGAGGCCTTCATCAACGCCATAGCCATGGACATTGAGACTGAGGTGAGGAATGCCCAAGACGGTTCTGCCGCCCCTAGTGCCTGTCCCGATCATTGTCTGTTTGTGCCTGCCAACCTCCGCCCTCGAGTCCTTGACTGGGGCACGCCTCTAACCTCTCGTGCCACCCAGGTATTCGTCGCACTCTGGATTTCATAACTCGTCGCTTCTGGTGGCCCGGCATTAATGAAGACGTCCAGAACTATGTGTCCGCCTGCTCGGTCTGTGCCCAAAGCAAGACTTCACACCAACCCCCTCACGGTCTGTTACAACCCTTACCCACTCCGCATCGCCCTTGGTCACACATAGCCCTAGATTTCATCACCGGTCTTCCCCCTTCCAATCACTTCATCACCATCCTCACTATAGTCGATAGATTTTCCAAAGCCGTTCATTTTGTCCCCCTCACCAAGCTCCCTTCCGCTCAAGAAACCGCCACACTCATCATTCAACACGTCATTAGACTACACGGTATCGTTAGTAACTTTAACAAAACAAACTGTTAGTATTGGTTAGTAAAACAGAAAAGAGAGGCGAAGGAAGCAAACGAGATTGGAAGGAATGTTTGAAACCCAGAAACCATGAAATCACCTAAGCATGTGACACGCAGGACTGGGGAGAAGCTGTAGCTTAACAAAAGACCAGACAGGGGAGACAAAGTGCAATGAATGGCATGAACAAAGACATGGACCGGAATCTAACAGAATAGTGGATAGGGAATGGCAAAAACGAAAACATGGCAAAATACAAAAACTAAACAGAACATGGCAAAACCTAACAGACATAATCATAAACATAACAGGGACTAGGGAAAACATAACAAGCATGGCAGGAACAATAATGAACATGGCAGAATCAAGACAGAACAGATTAGAATCATAACATGGAGGCTGGTTGGTGTCAAAAATCACTTTGTTATGGATGTACTCATCATACCTATAGATGGAGGAGAGAGCAAAAAAAGATGATCATTAGGAATCTAGTTTGGATGCATGAAAATCAAACTAGCCTAAATTACATTAATATCCCTCGTATCCAGAGGATTGGGGGCAGGGTTGGTTTTGGCATCCTGCCCGCCGTGTGCCGTAGTCTCCCATCATCAATGGGAATGCTATAACTTTTGAAAGACTTCGCAGAACCTCACTAAATTTGGTATGTGGGTACATATCAATGAGACCGAAAACCCTATTGGAATTGGTGGCAGACCCTGCGATTTCCAATTTTTGCCGAATTTTGGCAGGATATGGTGGATGTCAGCTGATGGCACATTCTAGTTTGGATTAATTTTTTTATTTTCATTGCCTAACTCTTCATAAGTCTACTTCAGACACAAGAATTAAACTAGCATACATTAAAATATTAATATTAACTTTTGGTTGGGACTTCTGACAACTTTGCAAATTCAAAAATTCTGCAACAGAAACACTCAGGTCTTGACTTTGTTGAAGATTTCATCATTCCCCACTGCCAGCATGACATCAAATGCTCCTTTTTCTACTGCCACTAGATTTCGGTTTGAAAAAAGCAATACACAAAATACTAGAAAGGCACTGCATACAGCGCATACCTCCACCACGCCAAGGTAAGTCTGCATTAGTTATTAGTTAATTGGTTATTAGCTTGGCTAGCGATTAGCCTGGCTGGTTGCACACATGCCAGCAAGTTCACAATTTTAAAACACATATCGCTTGGACGCACTCAGTATGGCTCAATTTTACTTAAAATACGGTACATAGTCCAAATAATGATATTATCAATGTTTCATAGAGTAATTACGGAGTGACAGCGTGATTTTCACATGCAATAGAAAGTTATAATTAACTGATCGAGCATTGCTCTTTGCCACATAGCTGATCGATTGTTAACTCTTCCAGAAGTTTTTTCCCCTCATAGTTTGGTCGCGGTCCTTCGTGAAAGTATTAAAAATATTCCAATTTTAGAATAAGATCTCAAATTGTTGTCTAAGGGGAATTCTGAAGCATGTTTTGTGCAACTGATCGTCACAGGGAATTGGACTTGACTTACCTTTCTTTGTGAGATCTGTAATGACGAATGAAATTAGACGTCGTCGTTGTGGTGTCACTTATTTTCATATTGCACTCTTTGCACGCAGCACTTCTTTTTTTGCTGGTAAAACTGACAATATAATCTTTGTAGCCAAACTGAATAATCTTCGGAATCGCACCTTCCATGCCTCCTGGCCAGCAGCAGCGGCAATGCTGTCTCTGCGCGTCTGCAGCATCATCTCGCGTCTGATGCGTCATCTAGAGGGTTGCCAGGTTTGCGCATGTGGCAATAGTAGTTAACCAATAATGTTTCAAAAACAAATGTAAACTTCTCGATTTCCGTGAAAATGATATTTATGAAAAAATAACAAGGAAAAAAAAAAACTCAAGTCTTTTCAAGTCATCTGCCAAAAGTCTAAGTCAAGTCTCAAGTCATGAATACTAAGTCAAAGTCAAGTCGAGTATTTTGTCGCTGGTCGTAAAGCAAGTCTCAAGTCCTCTAAATTGCGACTCGAGTCTGACTCAAGTCAAGTCATATAACTCGAGTCCCCCACCTCTGACTACCAGTGTCAGCATCATCAGTCATGAGAGTGTAGACTGGGGCGCCCGCTTCTCCGGGCTTGCTTGCATTAGAATCAGCATTGTGACCACTTTTCACCTTCTCCAGAGCCAACTGCAGCATCAGTTTTCCACGTGAACTCATGATCAACTACCCAGTCTCCAATTTTAATGGAAAACAATTGAAAAACTTCAAAAACACCAGTACAATTCTCACACAATTCTCAAGACTGCACCGTCGGCCATGTTCTACACAGATCACATGACCTAAAAACTGAACCGGATTGGCTACTGATACTTGCTAGGTTTTTCCTGACCTGGAGTATTCAAATGAGAGACTTACTAGGTTCTTCCTTGTCAATATCTTGGAAGCTTGTTGGTATTTTTGCAAGGTTAATGTCTTATATGATGGAGTAAAACCTGGTATGTCCAAAAATAGCTGTAACTCAATTTTGGTGAAAATGTGACTTACTGGGTTTTTCCAAACTAGGGCAGACTTCTATGTAACGCTTCAGTAGGGATACAAAGTTGTGTAGATGGGTATAGTATGTATGCATGGATTTCCAGAAAGAAGAAATGCGAAGGGTTACTTATTTATCTCTTTCCAGGTGCATAGCAATCTTAACAATGATGCCGCCAAAGCTACCCATATAAGCCAAAACAAATTACTTCAGCAAACACACTAGCAGTGTGGAATGATCAAATCTGCTGCAAACTTTGGCTCCCCGGTGGCTCATCGGTCTAAGTGCGCGCGTACCATAAAGGCCGTGTTCTTCCCGCAGCGACCTGGGTTCGATTCCAGCTCAGGTCATTTGCTGCATGTCTTCCCCCATTCTTCTCCCCAACTTTCCTGTCTCTCTACACTGTATAACTGTCAAATAAAGGAAAAATTCCCGAAAAAAAAAAAATCTTTTAAATCTGCAGCAAACTTCCCAGAGCTATAAAGGAGCGACATCCTCATTATAGTAACAATACCTGCTCTAATGTAAATATACTCAATTGAATGAATACGAAAGACAACTCATGTTTCGCTCAAGCATACTTTGTAAAAAAGAAACTAACAATGAGAGAAAAAAACTGAACGTACAGGAATCTCCATTTGCTAAGACAATCAACTCTGAATGGAAGGGGGAGCACTACCTCATGCACTGACCAATTTAAGCTAATAAAAGAGCTCAAAAGGAGTGGGAATTTAGTACAAAATGAGTTAAGCTCTGCTCATTCAACATCAATGTCAAGCGTTCTTAGGCCTCTCATCTGCTAAACCTTTTTGAGGGTCGGAATGATGGCAACATTCAGTTTTTTTTAGTCCTTTGCATTCTTGTTATTTGAAGCATTGTACGACTTCACAAAATTACCATATTGGTAATTCTTTAACATTTGTTTGGAGTGAAAGCAGTCTTTTACTTTAAGAATGATTGGAAAGCACATCCAAAATCATTAATTTTCACACTAGGTACGGGGCATGAAGTATGCCAACAATAAATATTGCATTCATACATATGATGAAAGAGGAATTGCGGCAAAGAATTTTAATGCCTCTTTTTCAATTCTGTCTCTCTCTCAAAAAGTTTGATGAGTTAATGATACCATATGTTCAATTGATGATGAAGGCGGTTACAAAATATGTTTTGAGGCATAAGTAGGCCCATTACTAGAATGAAATATTGAAAGGTCTGTTTTTATTTGTTCATTTTCACAATTGTACTCTTTACTATTTATTTAAATACTATTTAATTTGGCCTTTTTTAATTTTATTGGTCACTTTTGCAGGTTTTTCAGTCTTGCATCTGTAAATGTTTTGTATTGTGGTTTTTTTTGCTACTTTTCTTTCTATTTTAGTTTGTTTTGAGAACATTCATTTGCAAAATTTTGCTGGTTTATTTGAGATGCATTCTGGAATAAACTGTTCAGGTAATGGTTCCATAAATCAAGGCTCTCTCTCTCTCTCTCTTTTTTTCTCTCTCTCCTCCTTCTTCAAAACCTCAACTAGAGACACAAAATTCAAATTAATGCTTTTAGGGGAGGGATAAAATTCAGATATGAGTTCTATAACCAAAAGAATAAAATATAAAGCCAATTTCTTTTCCCTAGTTGCCCATAGAAGTTAGTGATTACCTACTGAATCCACAACCCATCGACCATATCCTCTCTGTCTCGTTATCCTCTTTCAGAGTCTCAGGACGCTGGCACTCCTGGAGATGGTTATTCCCAGGAAGGCTCCCTAACTATCTCCCCTACTGGTAAGCATCATCATTGCTTACTCTCACCCAGGTCTCCAGCAGCACAGTGGCTATATTTGGAAGGACTAATTGGGTGTTCCAGTGTCATTGTTGGAAGAAATGACACCTTTGAAGTTAATAAAAAATCTCTGGTGCTTTGGTTCTTTATCAGAGGCAACAAAACAAGGCTTGAGTTAGCGCTCTCTCCATTGAATTGACAGCTCGTTGAGAAAAAGGGGAAAAAACACATACACACCACTGGAACAAATCATGGCCTGTCCTGTTGTTGATGGGCCCTTGTGTGACTGCAGCACTGCGAGATACGAAACACAAGTTGCAGGATATTGATGCTCTAAAAAGTACTTTCACCAAGCGCAAGTCTCCATCCCAATAAGTAATGAAGAGGCAGTGGTGATAGAATCACATATTAACATACAAGAAGAGTAAAACACAAACATAAAGATAAATGTTATACAATAACCTATTAAATGAACGAGATAAGGTAAGCCTGGTTTGGCCAGAGATGTCATGGGGAGTATGTAAGCAACGTTAAAAACAAACTAAAAAACCATTTGAAGATATTTTTAATTAAATTATTTCTTACATAAAGCTTGATAACGACAGCCAGCTGAAATAATTTAGCAAGTATTTCCACATCATCAGAGGACATATTACCAGCTATATGGTCATGTAAAAAATTAAGAACATCCCACGTAACATTTTGACTTATTCAATGTTTCAACATATAGATATTCAGTCTCCTTTTCTTTTTTTACCTGATTTTTACGAATTTTGTTAGGAAAAAAAAATAGAATTCACAAATATGGACTCGATTAACAGGATGGAATTAATTAAATAAATAAAATAAAATAAATCAATCCCAACTCCGAAATAGTTGGGACGAAGTGTAAATTGTGAATAAAATCAAAATGCAATGACTTCCAGATCTTATGAGCCAATATGTTATTTACAATAGAACACAGATAATATTTCAAATGTAGAAACTGAGACATTTTACATTTTTATCCACAAAATGAGCTTATTTCAAATTTTTTGGCTGCAACAGGTCTCAAAAAAGTTGGGACACAGGCAAAAAAAGGGCTGAAAAAGCAATTAATATATAAGAGAATTAGCTGAAAGAACATTTAGCAAGTAATTAAGTTAACTGGCTTCAGGTGTGTAACGTGATTGGCTGTAAAAGAACCATGGGATCACTTTGCATTCAGATAACCTTTCCATCTCTTTCAGTATCTTCACATTTTTCAGTGGCATGTCTCAGAGAGGGTCAATCTTTCCATTGTAAATATTTCCTGTATTATTTCAATCAACTCTGGGTCTGTTGGGGGCTTTTTAATCAATCATTTATTTCCTGGAAACCGTTTTTTGATACCTGCTAGTAGTATTTGAAATAGGTATCTTGGTAATACATGATTTGTGATGGGTATCCGTGTGTCCGTCCATCCATCCATCCATCAATCCATTCAGTTGGCATGTTTCCTGCTGAAAATAATGCTGAAGTTGAGGCATGTTTCTGTTATGTCTGGTGAAAGGAACCAAATGCAAGTTGTCCAGAATGCAAAAATCGTGGTGCTTATTAGCACTCCGAGTCCACACCAGGTAATCACAGTGACAGTACAGAAGGGCAATCCAAAAACCGTGTCCAAAAAAACAGGCTGGAGGTCAAAAGCCAAAAAGCACGGAGTACAGCATCAAATCGCAAAACAGAGGGAAATTCGAGTGTCCGAAATCTGAGTTTGTAAGCCAGGGCAGCAATAGACAGGAATCGTGGTTGTACAGAAAAAAGGTCAATAACAAGAAGCAAAAAGATCCTGGCAGGGACAGACGGAAAACGGAATCGCCCAGATGGGTGTCATTATCTCTCAAACAGATCACTGGCATACAAGTAGCTCGGCACAGGAAAAGTTGATCGACGTTCTGACTAGGGCTAAGCAGTAGTGAGGGACTTTTAGACACAAAAGAGGTAACAAGCTAGGCGGGGCAACAGGTGTGAGGGATAATCTAAACATTAACTGAGAGGAGAAAACACAAGAGGTAATAAACAATACAAAATGGGAAACAATGTTAAAGACTGGTTTACACAAGACATCCTTAAAAAACAATAGCTCCATTCAAGGAGTACCTAAGTGGGGAGAGATGGGAGAAGCAGATTAGTATAAGAGATAGTTGCAAAGTATCTGCCGGAACTAAAGCAAAGGACTGGGAAAGCAAAGCGGTTACAGATTAGTTACAGATTAGTGTGGAAAGCAGAGAGAATCAATTAGTAAGTTAGTAGTTTGTGCAATAATAATATTGCCCAAATTGTGCACGGATCTGGCAAAATGATAAGGCAGATGGTACAAAATTCAACAGAATGAAAAAACTAATATACCAAGAGGAAAAGCAAATGAAACCAGAATATACAGAAATCACAGATCATGACATTGCCCCCCCCCCCGAGAAGCATCTATTGGTGCTTTAACAGCAGGCACAGGATGAGTCTTCTGAAAGTCTCTGATCAGAGTTTTATCCAAAATGAACCCCGAAGAGATCCAGGAACATTCTTCAGGGCTGTAGCCCTCCCAGTCAATGAGTTATTTCAACCCCCTCCCACGATGGTGACAGTCCAGGATGCGTCGAACGGTGAAGGTCTCGCCTCCATCGATGATGCGGGGGGGTTCAGGGTCAGAACAGAGGGGGTGACAGCAGGTTTTAAATGGGATACATGAAAGGTGGGGTGAAGGCGCCTAATGGTGGCAGGGATGCACAGGCAAACCGCAGTGGGCCTGATGATTTTGATAATGGGATAGGGACCAATGTAGCAGGGAAAGAGTTTGTGTGTGTCACCTTTCAGGGCGATGTCTTTGGTTGAGAACCATATCAGTTGTCCCAGACGGTAGTTAGGGGCCGGAGTGCGCCATCTGTCTGCCTTCTTCTTCATATGGGTGGCCACTCTCAGGAGGCTGGTGCGGGCGGTCTTCCACGTGCGCCTGCATCTTTGGATAAAGGTGACAGCAGACGGAACACCCATCTCCTCCTCCTGACTGGGGAACAATTGGGGCTGGTACCCCATACAGCACTCAAACAGGGACAGTCTGGAGGAGGAGGTGTAGCTGTTGATGGCATATTTGGCCCAGAGTAGTTGTTAGCTCCAGGATGCAGGATTCCTGGAGCAGAGACACCTGAGGACAGTCTCGATACACTGGTTAGCCCGCTTGGTCTGGTCGTTGGATTGTGGGTGGAAACCGAAAGATAAACTAAAAGATGTGCCTAACTGTGAACAAAAAGCTTTCCAGAAACGTGCAGTGAATTGGGGATCTCTGTCAGAAACAATGTCATTGGGGATGGCGTGAAACCTAACTACGTGCTGGATGAGAGTAGTGGTGGTTTCGTGTGCTGATTTGGTAAGAGGAACAAAATGAACGGCTTTAGAAAACCTGTCGACAATGGTGAGGATGGTAGTGTTGTGATTAGAGGGAGGTAAAGCTGTGATGAAATCTAGAGATGTGTGACCATGGGTGATGAGGTGTAGACAGGGGTTGTAACAGACCTTGGGGTGGCTGATGAGACACCTTGGATTGGGCACAGACTGAGCAGGCAGAGATATAATCCCGGCTGTCCTTGCGCATATCTGGCCACCAAAACTTGCGCTGGATGAAGTTAAGCGTGTAATTGATGCCGCGGTGACAGGAAAGGTTTGAGGCATGTCCCCAGTCCAAGACTCGAACAGAAGCGGGTACAAAGAGGCAGTGCCTGGGGCAGGTGCTGGGAGCGGCGTTGTCCTCATTAGCTTGTTTGACGATGCGCTCTATGTCGTGTTTGATAGCATTTATAAATACTTTTGGGGACAGGATAGTGTCTGGACAGAGATCCTTTGTTAGTGGGTCAAATCTTTGGGAAAAGCTGTCAGGTTTGGTGTTCTTAGATCCAGGGCGATAGGCGAGATGAAAATCAAAGCGAGAGAAGAATAGTGCCCATCTGGCTTGGCGGGGGTTGAGCCTGTTAGTGGTTTGTAAATACTCCAGGTTCTTCAGGTCAGTCCAGACAAGAAATGGCACTTGGGCACCCTCTAGTCAATGCCTCCATTCTTCCAGGGCCAACTAGACAGCAAGCAACTCTTGGTTGCCGACGTCGTAGTGCTGCTCGGTAATGGTGGGTCAATGGGAGAAAAAGGCACAGGGATGGACTTTATTGTCTTTGGTGCATCTTTGTGACAGGATAGCCCCTACCCCGATGTTAGATGCATCTACCTCCTAAATAAACTGGGCCTCCGAGAATGGGAGCGGAGGTGAAGGCAGCTTTGAGTTTATTGAAGGCAGATTCAGCATTGTTGTTCCAGGCAAATTTAGTCTTGTTGCAGGTGAGAGTTGTTAGGGGGGCTGCGATTATGCTATAGTTCTTGATGAACTAGCAATTGAAAATGGCAAATCCCAGAAACCGTTGGAGACCCTTTCTGTCTTCCGGTCTCGGCCAGTGAGTGATGGCTTTGACCTTCGCCGAGTCCATCTGGATGCTGCCAGGCGAGATGATGAACCCCAGGAAGGAGGTGCAGGCAAAGGCAAACTCGCACTTCTCGGCCTTGACAAGAAGACAATTCTCCAGAAGTCTTTTAAGGAGTAGGCAGACGTGTTTCTTCCTTGCTTTGGGAAAAAATCTGGATATTATCCATGTAGACAAAAACAAACTTGTTAATCATGTCCCTCAGGACGTTGTTGACTAGGGCCTTGAAGACTGCTGGGGTGTTGGTGAGCCCGAATGGCATAACCAGGAACTCCTAGTACCCCATGGGCAGGGTTGCCAGGGCTGTGCAACAAACCAGCCCAATGGCCAATGAAAACCAGCCCAAAACTAGCCCAGCAGCCAAGAAAGCCAGGCCAAAAACCAGCTCAATGCCAGAATGCAACAAAAGCCCTCCAAACCTCCGCAACACCATATATACTGCCTTTAAAATCCAACAACATTGCTGTCATTGTCAAATATATTACAATATTTACAAAATAGGACCAAGGGTCCTGTAGCTTACCGGCAAGCAGTCTTATAGTGATGATACAAGTTGTGAAAATTTCATGTGAAGTTTGACATTTGAATCAATGGAAATCAATGTCAAGGTCACTAAATAAAAGTTCACATACATTTATAAGACCTCCTGTAATACAAACACAATCCTAAGCTCTGAAGCAGTTTTGGTGATGCAAGTCATTGAAAATTCAATATGTCAACTGTGAACTTTAAAGGTCACACAAGGTCAAGTTGAGGTCAGCAAATGGACTTCATATATGACTTTCTAAATGTCTCTATACAAACCCTGGCTCAATCTGTGACCATTTTGGTGATACAAGTCATTGTACTTTCACTGTCGAGTTTTACCCTCTAGTCTCTGACAGTCAAGTTGAATGTCGCCAAATGAAAGTTCATATGTGACTTCCTAGATGTCAGTAACACAAACTTAGGCTCCAACTGTGACCATTTTATTGATACAAGTCATTGAATTTTCACTAGGTCACATTTGACCTTTGAAGGTCAATACGAAGGTCACCAAATAAGTGAAACTAGTTCAGGCAGGAAACTCAAGTAAGCCTACATCACCTGACAGCATTGCTTCCAGCCACGTCGGCATCAGTGAGCGTAAACCAATCAGAGTATGACAACGTCCTATGTTGTAATAATAGCGGTCTATTTAAACATTGCACTCACCTCTGCTGCTGCGTTTGCTATGCCTTCTTATGCGATGCTTTGTGCTTTTTGGTTTTCGCTCCTTTTTCTTCATGGCAAGCAGTTTTTCCGATTCCGAGGATGACTGTCAGTTAGGGGATTTTTGCGAAGATAGATTTTCTGGAGCCTCTGTTTCCAATGCTGTCCAAGCTATGTCAGAAGAGAATTTAGGGGATGGATCTACTCTTCGCAGAAGTTCACGCATCAGTGCTCGGAACAAGCCCTCTATAAGTCAATGGCCGTTACATAAGATTCTTGATACCCTCTTCAACAACGAAATTGCAGTTCCTTCCAGCATCGACCACCAAGAGCTTTTTCAATATCTCCTTGATGTTTCCAAGAACAACCAGAGAGCCTACGGTCAAAACAAGCGCCTTCCATTCAGTCCAAGAGGCAAAAATCCAGTTCCAGTACAATCCCTTCAGCTAAACGTCATAAAGCTTCAGCAACTAAAGATACAGCCCCCGTTCAAAGTCAAAGCAACTCAGTCCTCAATGCCCTCATCGACATCAAAACCTCTTTGGAGAATATGGATAATCGCATTCAGAGACTGGAAAACAAAGCTTCAGTTACACCTGCTTCCCCATCCTGTCCTGCCACCACTCCAGGTTTCGTCACTGCAAGCAGCGCTGCCGACACACGCTGCGTCATCCTGAATAGGACCCTGGGAACTGCAGTTCCAGCTGTGCCTACCGGAGTCCCCTTCATCCCGCCTGCTTCAGCTGTTCCCGATAGTCTGCGACGGCAAATAATATCAGGTAAAGATGTCAATCTCGTGCAGATTTTGTTGAGCGCTTCAGACACTATAGACAAACGCCTTGTTGACTGTGGAGATGTGGCAGTGATTCTGAAAGACAGTGATCCAAGAATGTCTAAAAATCTGACTCTGGCCCAATTTAATGTTGCTTTTGGCGTCTATAGGGACATTATGTGTGAAGCTTATCCAGAGCGGCGTCAAGAACTGGACACTTACTTTGCGATCATTTCAGATTTGGCTCTTTCTTATGGAGGGAACTTGTTTTACGAATACCATAAGTCATTTTCGGCTAAAGCAGCGATGTACATTCAGTGTTTTAATCAGAAATTGGACTGGTCAATTGTTGATTTGGGGCTTATCAGCAGACACTTCACAGGGCATAGAACCCTATCTTGCTCAGTGTGCGGGTCTTTTACTCACTCTGTGAATCTCTGTCCAAGAACAGTTTTTCAGTCCTCTGCTCTCTCAAGCAATGAAGGTCAAGGGATGTCCAGCAACCTCGTTCAACATTCTGTTAAAAAACAGGTGCAATACTTACCCGGGTTTACGCCCCCCATTTGCCGCAATTTCAATGAAAGCGTATGTGCATTCCGTAATTGTAAATATTTGCATGTTTGCAGCTTTTGTGCGGACAGCCATCCAAGGACGGTGTATCCCCGGCGAGCTCGTCCTCAGAATTCAGAAAAGCGTTGAATAAACATCCTTCAACACCGGTCGATGTGCCACAACTTTCCAGAGCTCTTCCTTTTCATCCAAATCGTTGTTTTGTAAACTATTTGATAACAGCCTTGGTACAAGGATTTATAGCGGGACTGTGTTTTCTGCCTAATAGCACGCACATCTGTAAAAATTTACAATCCGCCATCAGGGAACCGGAAGTAGTCGATGCGCTCATTAAAAAGGAAGTCGAGAAAGGTTATTTAATCAGGGCTTTCAAAATATCTCCTTTCTCTGTTTTTAGAATCAACCCTATAGGTGTTGCTACGCGAAAATTTTCAGGAAAGAAAAGGCTGATATTCGACCTCTCAGCGCCTCGCAGTGGCGTTATTCCAAGTATTAACAGCCTTATTCAGTCTGACATTTTTTCTCTCTACTATGCAACAGTAGATAACGCTATCCAGTTTATTAAAATGGCTGGCATCGGCGCCTGACTCGGGAAGGCAGATATCACAGATGCTTTTAAAATTATACCTTTGCATCCTTCCCAATGGCAGTATTTTGGAATTAAATGGAGATCGCAGATGTATTTTTCGGTGCGGTTAACTTTTGGCTGTCGCAGCAGCCCACGGATTTTTGATACATTAGCAGAAGCACTATGTTGGATTTTATTGAACAACCATAAATCACCTTTTGTCCTCCATTTACTGGATGATTTTTTCGTTATGGATTTTCCCTATGCTCCTCCAGGTCGTTGCATTTCTATACTTAAAGAAACGTTTTCCTCTCTCGGTGTGCCTCTCTCTGAGGAAAACACTAAAGGCCCCGCGACGACTTTGGAATTTTTGGGTATAACGTTGGATAGTAAATTGATGCAAGCATCTCTCCCTCAAGATAAATTGATGCGCATTCGACAAGTGATAAATCGCTTTACCAAAGTGCTTGCCGTCACTAAACGTGAAATGTTATCGCTTTTGGGTCATTTAAATTTCGCAATGCGCATCATTCCTCAGGGACGGTCGTTCATTTCCAGGCTTCTAGACTTGGCTAAATCAGTTCCCAATCTACAAGACTCTATAACATTGGATGAAGGGTGTAGATCGGATTTGCGTTTTTGGTCACTCTTCTGCGACCATTGGAATGGAATATCATTTTTTTATAACGATTTTGTTGAAACTTCCACCTCTCTAGAATTTTTCACGGACGCAGCTCCATCTATTGCTTTTGGGGGGTTTTCTAAAAATCAATGGTTTGCAGAGGTTTGGCCAAAAGAATTATCATCATTTCCTTCAGGGATTAAATCTTCTATGCTTTTTGAATTGTATCCCATTGTGATAGCATGTATGCTGTGGGGCAAGCTATGGCGCAAAAAGAAGATTCTAGTTTTTTGCGACAATGAATCTACTGTTAATATCATCAACAAAGGTCTTTCTTCAGTTCCTTTTATTAACCGATTGCTTAGATGTTTAATGTGGACAACCATTACAAATAATTTCATTTTAAGGGCTTCTTATGTACCTGGTTTTCAAAACAAAATCGCTGATGCACTGTCCCGTTTTAAATTCTGGGAATTTCGCGTTCTGTGCCCAGATGCAAATCCGACTGGTCAGATATGCCCGGCCTTCCATCAAACGGCCATAGATTGAGCACCGCGCTATTGACTTACCTGAGCACTGCTTCTCAATATATGCGATTGGGGTTGGCAAATTCAACATTAAAGGTGTATGACTCAGCATGGAATTATTTCGCAAAACCTTTTCTGTAGACACTCTGCCTGTCAATCTGCCAGTTATTTGTGCCTTCATTATTCAGTGCTACAAATCACGAAAATTGCAACCCAGCTCCATTAAAGCACTAATAGCCGGAATCCAGTTTCATCTGAGGTGTCTGGACCCGTGCAGTCTATTGGGAAACCCTTCAGTGCGTCTCATCTTCAAGGGAAGTGCAAAAAGTTATGACAAAAGACTTCCTATTACACTTGCCTTGTTGCATGAAATGGTGTCCACTCTGAGGAAAGGGTGTTTCGGGTTTTACAACGATTCACTTATGGAAGCGGTGTGTTTAATGGCTTTTTATGGATTCATGCGGATTGGTGAATACACAACACGATCCTTATCTTTCAATCCATTGCTTGATCTGACCTTATCTGACATCACGTTAGAAAATCATATGTATTCCATTAACCTTAAACATTCAAAAACTGATAAGCTGGGAAGAGGAACTTCTATCACTATTAGTGAGACTAACACTCGTTTTTATCCTCTCTCTTCCATGTTACGATACCTGTGATGTCAACCATCCCGATCGCCGCCTGAGCCCCTGTTTGTCACTGCTGACAGAAAACCCATGTCAAGATCCTGGTTTGCCTCACGTCTCCGGGTTCTCTGTGAGCGTTGCGGGATGTCGCCGGACCGATACACAGCCCATTCCTTTCGCATCGGTGCGGCTACAATGGCAGCAAAAATTATTCCCGCTTCAACAATTAAAATATTGGGCCAGTGGTCTTCAGATGCTTACGAGGATTACATTCGACTAAATTCCAAGGACATTATCGAAGCTCAAAAACGTATGAGTACTACGTGCAAAGTGAATATTAACTGGTGCATTGTCTTTGTTTCTGTTAATAAATGAATCAAGAATCTATTGGTTTGCGCAGGGGGTTGGCTGGGTCATACTAAATGTAGAATGTCTATCCTGATCCAGGTAATCTGCATTGGTGGTAGCAGACGTGCGCTAAAGGCTTGGCAGCCTTTAGCAGCCAATGTTGTGACCTTGGATATCTCTATGGACTTCCTGGTCATCCAGGAGGCAGTGGGTGCTCCACTGTACACATAGTTTTTCTCACTAGGTAGAATGTTTCTCATATCCAAGATGTTGCCATCTTGCCTCTCTACATCTGTCGGGGTTGCAGACATGCGCTAGAGGGAGCGGCGTGTGCCTATTCTCTAGAGGGTGGCGAGACCCTGCCCGCAGGTACAGATGTGGGGGCACCAAGCGGTGTGTTCTATGGGAAACAAGCCGAACGAGTCCAGCGAGGAGCCAGGCTACACATAGTTAAATTGCTCACTATAAGTAGAATGACATTTGCCTGATCCAAAAACGCAGCTGCATTTCGTAACTCCTCTATGGCTTTCTCAAGCTCTGAGAAGTAGGATATAGGAATGGTCATCCTGAATTTTTCAGGAAGCAGTGGGTGCTCCACTGTACACATAATCTTATTTCACTGGTGGTGGTTGCTGTTTTGGGGGGTTTCTAAATACTGATCCCTGCTTATCTATTGTTATGCCTCGGTGTGCGCATGCGCACAGCGAGCATACGGTACTCAGTCTGTGTATTTGTTTGTTTGTCTGTCTGTTACCATCATAACTGCGACAGCGTGTGCATCCAAGCTAAAGTAACAATGCCAACGAGTGACAAACACTGTTCTCTTGATTTTAAATGTGCCAGAATTTTGAAAAAAGGATTCAGTTCATTTTTTGTAGCACTTCATGTTTCAGTATACACGTTTTGTGTACATAATGTTAAGCCACACCCACATGATTTTGGCACAAGGACCGCACTCTATTGACTGTTTATGTATTCAAGCTTGCTTTTATGTTACTGTACAACTATTGTACATCAGTAGTGGCTAAGCAATACACACCGAGGCATCAGCACCTCTGGTGCTTTCATTTGTATGTTTTTGCTGTGCCCAGTTAGAGCACACCTCCTGAGCAGAACCTCCGCCAATCTCATGTTATTCATATTTCATTAATAAACCTCTTTTTGTCAATGCATGAGTTTTCCTGACTGAAATAAGTGAAACTAGTTCAGGCAGGAAACTCAAGTAAGCCTACATCACCTGACAGCATTGCTTCCAGCCACGTCGGCATCAGCGAGCGTAAATCAGAGTATGACAATGTCCTATGTTGAAATAATAGCGGTCTATTTAAACATTGCACTCACCTCTGCTGCTGCGTTTGCTATGCCTTCTTATGCGATGCTTTGCGCTTTTTGGTTTTCGCTCTCCACCTCCACCCCATGTTATTTATATTTCATTAATAAACCTCTTTTTGTCAATGCGTGAGTTTTCCTGACTGAAATGAAAGTTCATATCATTAGCCTAATAGCATTGTTGCCTAAGTCATATTTGAACGTTTTTGGAAAACAAGAAAAAACACAATTTTTAGCAAGCACATTGGTATTTTTATTGTTATTGCAACAGTAAGCCAAGAAATGACTTAGGCAATTATGCTACGGGGCTAACGATATATGACTTGCTATACGTCTCCAATACAAACGTACACTCTATCTGTATTGATTTTGCTGATATGAGTCATTGAAATTTCACTGTATAGTTTGGTCATTGAAGGTCACTGAAGGTCAAGTTCAAGGTCACTCAATGAAACTTCATACATGACTTCCAATATACCCACAATACAAATCTAACCTCTATCTGTAATAGTTTTGGTGATAGGAGTCATTGAAATTTTACTATGTGAAGTTTGACCTTCGAAGGTCACCGAAGGTCAAGTTCAAGGCCACCAAATGAAAGTTCATATATGACTTCCTATACGTCTCCAATACAAACCTACACTTTATTTGTAACGATTTTGCTGATATAAGTCATTGAAATTTCGCGTGAAGTTTGGCCATTGAAGGTCACTGAGAGTCAAGTTCAATGTCACTAAACGAAACTTCATACGTGGTTTCCTATATGCTCACAGTACAAACCTACGCTCTATCTATAATAGTGTTGGTGAAAGAGGTCATTGAAATTTCACCGTGTGAAGTTTGACCTTTGAAGGTCACCGAAGGTCAAGTTCAAGGCCACCAAATGAAAGTTCATATATGAATTTCTGTAAGTGTTCAATACACATGTTCCCAATCTTCAATATTCTCAAGCCTAGAAGCTTTTGAAAATTGTAACATTTTGCTTGACCACAAGTTTGACCTTTCAGGTCATCTGAGGTCAACTTTAACACATCCAAAATATAGGTCATATATGACTTTCTATATTTGATAATACAAACTTAATCTCTGTCTGCAACCATTCAGCTTCCACGGGCAATTTTGCCCATTCTCCATAAGACCCAATGATAAAGTACAGCGCCCCCTCTAGACCCACTTCTGTCGATTCAATCAAAATGAAACTTGCACAGCACATAAAGTGTATCAAGGTGAGTTGATCGCCAGATTTAGAAAAAAAATTTATCGGACAGTTTTTGAGAAATAATTTTTTGAAATTTCAAGTCCTATCTTTTAACATGGTTAATATTTTCCCTGACCTCGAGTTTGACCTTTCAGTCATCTATGGTCAAATTTAACATTGCCAAAATATAGGTCATATATGACTTCCTATATGGCTCATTCCCCTACTAAACTGTACAAATGTGCTGCAATGGTAATAAAAATTCAAATACACCTTTTCCAATTCTGCAACCACCGACGTCGCCATCTGCTGGCCATTAAATGGAATTCAATTTCCGCATTGGCCTCACTTTTCAGACCCGGGTCCTGCGTCCATCTTTTTATACAGTGTATGGTGATAGCACACAGATTGTTTAAGTTTTTATGGTCGTATAAAACATTAGGACACGGAAAAATTTTCACTATTTTTAAAAGCATGGTATGTATGATTGTCTGATGCCTTGTGAAATTTTGATGCAGGAAGTCAGTACCTTATTTTGCCGAGGTAAAGTTTACGCCATTGGCAAACAATATGCAAATTAACCCACAGGCATGGATGTAACACGTGAGGACGCAACTGGTTACGCCCACGACGGTCATTTCAAATTGCATTTCTGATCAGAGGAGTCCTGCTAATTTAGTGCAGACAATTGAAACCATTATTATGGGTATTTCTCTGCAATATTTCATTTCACTTTCTTTCAAAGTATGAACAGACATGTCATGAGCATTTCATGAAATTTTGTAAAAAAAAAATATGTCCTTCACAATGCCTTGGCTGACATCAGCACACCACTTTTTCTGCTGTGTTGTTGGACCGATGACTCAGATTTTTTCTTATTTATATCTTCAATCCGGGAGTGAATAAATATGAACAATGCAAATCATTTAATTCTCCTAGAATTAAGTTTATTGACCATTCTTATACAACACAGTGAATTGTACAGTTTAGTATGGAGTGACCGATATGTCGATAATACAAACTTAATCTCTATCTGCTACCATTTGGCCTCCACAGGCCATCTTGCATATTCATGAAGTACAGTGCCCCCACGAGGTCCACTTAACATAACATAACATGAGTGGCGAGAACAGGCCGTTCAGCCCAACTAGGCTTGCCAGTTTCTTTTAACTATTGTGAATATATCACTTCAGATACTCAATCTCTCAATGATATCTAGCGTTAAGTCAAGCCTGCTCTTGAAAATTGCCAAGGTTTCTGCCTCAACAATATGGTCAGGCAAGCTGTTCCACATTGAAATTACTCTTTGGGTGAAAAAATATTTCCTAATATCAGTGCTAAATTTACCCTTGGTCAACTTCCATTTATGATCGTGAGTTCTACTAACAGAACTTGGCCGAAGGAATCCTACATAATTCACTTTGTTAATCCCTTTAACATATTTAAAGACCTCAATCAGGTCACCCTTGAGTCTCCTTTTCCTAAGACTAAGGAGATTAAGGATCTTCAGCCTCTTCTCATAGCTTTCATCTTTTATACCTGGAATCAGCTTAGTTGCTCTTCTCTGAACTTTTTCTAGAGCCTCTATATCTTTCTTAAAGTATGGTTCCCAGAACTGTACACAATACTCCAGATGTGGTCTGACAAATGTGTCGTACAAGAGAAGTATCACCTCCTTGGATTTGTACTCAATACTTTTGGCAATGTATCCCAGCATCTGATTGGCTTTTTTAACTGCTACGGCACAATGACTAGAACCTGTGAGGGTTTGGTCAACAATCACTCCTAGATCTTTTTCATGTGGAGCACATTCCAGTTTTAAACCTCCCATGAAGTAATCCTGTCTAATGTTATTATTACCTACATGTACAACTTTACATTTTGCTAAATTAAATTTCATTTGCCACATTTCTGCCCAACTCTGGATTCTATCCAAATCCTCCTGAATCACTTTAGTAGAGTCTAAACTATTTGCCAAACCTCCCAATTTAGTATCATCCGCAAATTTAACTAATTTGCTCTCAATATTTCTATCAAGGTCATTAATGTAGATGAGGAACAGCAGGGGTCCCAACACTGATCCCTGAGGGACGCCACCTAGCTGAGATGAGATTCCACTGACCACCACTTTTTGTGTTCTGTCCTGTAACCAGTTTTGAATCCACTCCAGAATACCTCCTGTAACTCCAATGGAGCTCATTTTAAAAATTAGTCTCTTATGCGGTACTTTATCAAATGCTTTCTGAAAATCCAAGTATATGATGTCATAAGCCCTGCTCTGATCATAAGTCTTGGTGGCCTCTTCAAAAAATTCCAGGTTTATCAGGCATGACCTTCCCTTACGGAAACCATGTTGGCTATCCCTCAAAATATTATTACGTTCAAGGAATAATTCCAGCTCGTCTTTTATGATAGATTCCAGTATTTTCCATGCAATGCAAGTTAAACTGACTGGCCTGTAATTTCCTGGCTCAGTACGGTCCCCTTTCTTATATATTGCTATTGTATTGCCCTGCTTCCAATCATTTGGTATTTCTCCAGTTTCTAAAGACCGTCTGAAGATAGCGGAGAGTGGTTTAAAGATGATCTCACTAACTTCCCTGAGCACTCTAGGATATAAGCCATCAGGACCCGCCGCCTTATCTGCCTTTAGTTTATGCAACTTGTCTAATACTTCATTATCCCTAACCTCAATTTCCGCAAAATAATCTTGAGCGTTGGACATGCCCTCTGGCCGAATAAAAACCCGCTTTGAGGTAAAATTCTCAACAAAAAAACTGCTTAAGGTATCCGCAATATCCTTGTTATCATATAGCAGCAATCCATATTTATTCTTTATGCACTTAACCTCCTCTTTGACTTTCCTTTTTCTGCTAAAGTACTGAAAGAAGCGCTAAGGATTAGTTTTTGCCCCTTCTGCAATTTGCCTTTCATACAGTCTTCTAGCATTCCTCAGCTCTTTTTTGACCACAGCTCGCATTTTACAGTATTCAGCCTTAGTATTCTCATTGTTATCCTTTATGTACGTCTTATAAAGATTCCTCTTATTCCTCAGACTCCTACAAATAGCTGTGGTCATCCATGGAGGATTTTGCTTTTTCAGCTTACTTTTGGACACCTTTGGAATGAATTTACATTGTGAATCAAGTAAAACCCCCCTAAATCTTTCCCACATCTCATTTACAGACTCACAGTCCAGAAGTGTCTCCCATTTCATTTCGCTTAGATATGAGCGCATCCCGTCAAAGTTTGCTCGCCTAAAATTAAAAATTTTGGTTTTCGAAGACACCTTTTTAACTTCCCATGAAACATCAAAATTAACTGTAGAGTGATCACTAGTCCCAAGTGGCTCCAGTGCCTCAACATTGCTAAGTCTATCAGAGTCATTACAACGCACCAAATCTAAAATTGCCTTCTCTCTTGTAGGTTTATTAATATACTGCACCAAAAAATTGTCATTTATAACATCCAGAAATTCTTCCTACGCTTTACCTTGTCCTTTCACCATTTTCCAATCGATGCCAGGATAATTGAAGTCTCCCATAATAATAGTCCCTCCTCCTCTACAAGCTTGCCTAATCCTCTTAAAGAGCAGTTCATTGACAATATTGTCCAAAGCTGGTGGTCGATAGCATACTCCTATGTTTAAACCTGTCTCGTATTTGCCAATGAGCCTGACCCAGATATCTTCACAGGGCAAGGAATGTTCAATTTCAGGAATTTCCTGTACATTTATGTTTTCGTTCACATAGAGTGCTACGCCCCCTCCTCGCCTATTACATCTATCCTTCCTAAAGAGCTTATAACCTTCTATATTATATTCATCTGCATCCTCTTCACTAAGCCATGTCTCTGTAATCCCAACTATGATTTAGCCCTCACTAATTATAATGGCCTCAAGTTCTGAAAATTTATTTTTTATGCTTCTTGCATTTAAATAAAAACATTTCAGGTTATTACTTATGCTCTTCCCTTTTGATTTCCCATGCGGCTGCTGCTTCAAGGTTGGGTTCTCTTCTTCAGGCTAACTGGGAATTAAGTGATTTTTCTTTAGCTCCTTTTACTGATTTGCTACCGAATGTGCAGGATGACCTCGGTGGTCACTTTATTAGGTACACTTTTACACCTTCTCCTGAATGCAAATATTTCAGTCAATCACAAGGCTAAAACATGCAATGCATGTGAACATGTTCCCACCAAGCATCAGGATGGGGAAGGAATGTGGTGTAAGTGGTTTGACTATTAACTGACTGCTGGGTATAGGACATGTGGACTCTTTTTTGAATATTATTTTTCACTTATGTAGCCTATAACAGAAAACAGAAAAAAAATGTTGAATTGTAAACTACAAAGTTCAATTAAACAATACCCATACAAATAAGCTTTTTTTTATGTAAAGGAGATATATTAAAATTGTACAGTATAGCTAAGCTGTGCCCACCCAAAAATTTGGCTTGCACAGCACCCTGTCCTTCACCCTTAAACTTGCAGTTATTGCAAATATCAAGATATTTAATTTTGGATATTGCCCAAGCCCAGTCTACATACAAGTCTATCCACCTGCATAAAATGGGCCTGTAACTATACAAGAAGTTGTTTTTTGAAAAAAAATGCCAGTTTTGTATACATTGGCAATGTTTGTATATTCATCCAAGCCAGTTCTGGCACTTTAAGGGCGTTCACATATGTGGATGATTCTGGATAAAACCTTAGATTGAAGTGACTTCTCAATAGTCTGAAACAATGGAGTAAACAGGAAGTATTAGTGGTGCCCTCAATCAATAATTGATGTAACTAATGAAACCACACATATGCCAGAGATGATTGAAAAATCAATAATCATTACCTGAAAAAAAGTCAAGTCCATCACAGGGCCTGTTCTACTGGGACGCACCATCGAAATGCACCCATAGCAGCTCATACTGACATTCGCAAAGAATATCCCATGATTTTTGACATTGGAATTTCATTGATAGAGGCTAAAGACATAATTCATGAAAACATATCCTTGAGATAGAGGCTTCGCATTTCATAACTTGACCAATCATGAGCAATTTTGAGCAGATATTGTTTTACACGTGTACCAGTACATCTGTTAGTAAAGCGCCACCTATTATCGACAGTAGTCCTTATCCCAAGAAATGGCTTTCATAAACTAAAAGGGTGATCTCCATACTTCGTTATGCAACAAACCTTTGCCCTTTCGGTCGACCGCGCACACCACCAGGTGGAGCTGAAATACGTCAAATTTTACCATTTCACCATGTTCGGCGCCACCTATTGGTGTGCGCATACACTATCCCAAATTTTTCTCATCTGGAATGGATAGTCTAACTACATACTAATGTGCAGTCGCAAAAGTTCTGGGGCACTGATCGCGCACAGAGTATAAGGGGTGCAAACTAGTGATGAAAATGGATTGCGGCCATATTGGAGCGCCCCCTATATGTTGCGCGAAGAAGATCCCAGGCGGAAAATCGCTCTTTCCACTGACCATTCCCCCTATAATTCAATTTTCCAACTTTTACTTTGGGATAGCTGGATTTGAGGAATTAGTGATGTAACCTCGTCAGGCTTCACTGATCACAATTGCAATGCTGTCAAATGCCTTAAAACAATCCTTGAGGTCATTAAGGCCAGAACCCGAGAGCATTTGTTCAAAGACACCACACGCGTCATGCCTCGCCTTTCCACACCCTAACATGATCAAGCCATTGGGCTGTGGATGGCTGGAACATCCCAAAATCTCATTGCCCAGCGTTTTGGGGTAAGCCAACCCACAATCTCTAACCTTGTGGCTTGTTACCAGGAGACTGGAAGCACCAATGATCGACCCTGACCTAGTCAGCCTAGGGTCACGACCCCAGCCCAGGACAATCAGATCCGCCTTGTCCACCTGAGAGATCGGTTTCGAATCTGCACAGGGCATGTGTTGGAATGCAGCTTGATGCACGGCGCAGGGCTACCAGGCTTCGCTGGGCTGAAGAATATGGTCAGAGACGAGTCTCCAACCGATTCTGGAGGAATGTTGTCTTCATTGATGAGTCCAGATTTTGTCTGTACCGACATGATTGAAGACAGAGGGTTTACAGATGACGTGGTGAGAGATACGCGGCCCCCTGCATTGCTGAGACAGATCGCTTTGGAGGAGACTCGGTGATGGTCTGGGGTGTCATTCGGTATGGCTGGAGGTCCGACTTGGTCATAATAAATGGAAATCTTAATGCAGCCGCTACTGTGACCTTGTCATCAGACCGCATGTCGTGCCTTACATCACAGACCGCCCTGAGGTCACGTTCATGCAAGACAACGCAAGACCTCACTCAGCACGTGTGACACAGCAGTTCCTCGCCCAGAATGATGTGCGAGTCATGGAATGGCCACCGTTCAGCCCTGAGATGAACTGCATCGAGCATGTGTGTGACCTGTTGGATCGGCGGGTTCGGCAACGCACTCCAGCGCCCAGGACATGGGCAGAGCTTCAAGAAGCCCTTCTCTAGGAGTGGCAGGCCATTCCCCAGCAACAGCTCAACAGAATGGTGCTGTCCATGCCAAGACGAGTGATGGCTTTGTTGCAGGCATGTGGCGGTCACACTCGGTACTGAGATTGGAGTTGATCTTTGTTGTTGATTTTGTTGTTAAACTTGTCATTGTTGATTCTATTTTTTTTCTTTTTTTGTTGATGTTATCTGACATTTTGTCAAAGTCGTTGTTATGGGTTAAGTCAATAAATCGTTACAAATTTGAATCTGAGTTTGGCTACACTTCTGGTTATAAGTTTTTAAAGTCCATCAGTGTATTATATATATATATATATATGTGTGTGTGTGTGTGTGTGTGTGTGTGTCTTTTCACAATACTTGGAAATAAAAGCCATGAAATGAGCAAGAAAATGCCAATTCAGGTTGAATTTTGAAAGTCATCATCACTGCTTATGGGTAATATCAACTGTACAATTAATTCACACGGTATTTTGTTGGACAACGTTATTTTGAAGCATAACTTTCATCACAATGGACAAGAAATGGGTATGAATGAATCCGTCACTGCATGTTAAAAAATCGTGTTATAATTCTAAAATATGAAATCAATGATGCAAATTATATGGAAAAGTCATGAAAACAGCAGTCAAGTAATGCCTTGCCTTGCAGGAAGATGGCCAATTGCTGAACGATGATCAAGAGTAAGTAACACGCTGTTATTGATGCTAAAGGGGGCAAAACACAGTATTAACAAATAAGGGTATGCACACTTTTGAACAGGGTTCATTTCATTTTTTTCCCCCATAGCTTTGTTTTATTTGATGATTGTGCCATTCTACAGGACCTACAGTTGAATATGAATCCAATAAGAAATAAAAGAGATGTGTTTTGCCTGGCCAGTCACGTTTTCTTAAATTTTTTTTTTCCTATTTTACAAATTTAGCCAGGGTATGCAAACTTTTGACCACAACTGTATACAACGTATATACACACACAGATGAGATGCTTGCCAGCTTCTTACCCATGGTCGGGAAAGGTGATCGGGAAAGCCAAGCCACAAGCGCATTGTAAAGGTAATAACCACGGCACTGAACAAGCTCATGGCTTCTAAATACCGCCACCCTTACCTCGGGTTGCGTTTAAGCCACCTGCCTCATTGGGTTAATGGACTTGTTGTATGTTTAAAATAATAAATAAATTATTAAATAAACTAAAAAAAAAAAAAAATTGAAAAATAGTATAAATTATGGTCTTCCAACCAAGATCTAATTCACTTGGCTATTAAAAATGATTATCTATTCATTGTGGGAAAATTCATTGTGGACTTCAGCTTTGCTTTTAACACAATCCAAAGGCATTGGATGATCCAGAAGCTCCACCAGCTCAACACTCTCCACCCATCTCAATCACCTCATGCCAAACTTCCTCAGCAACAGACTGCAAGCAGTCTGGGTGGGCCCAACCACATCACCTGCACTCACCACCAATGCTGGAGCACCACAGGGTTGTGTGTTGAGAACATTTCTGTACACACTGTACACTAATGTCTGTACCGACCCCTCACCCACCACCACCTACCTCAAATACTCAGATGACACAGATGCCATTCTTGCCCTCCACACTGATAGTAACTCTGTTTTGGACTGCCATAACGCAGTCACACACTCAACCCATTGGTGTGAGGATAATCATCTTCACCTCAATATCTGTAAAACCAAAGAAATGATTATCAGTCCCCCATCACCTCAACACCTCATTCACATCCATAACCATTCAGTTGAAATAGTGGAAAGTTTCAAACTCCTTGGAGTAATCCTGGATAATTAACTCAGTTCGACCACCACATCAACAAAATCCAAAAAAAGAAGCCATCAAAGACTGTCTGCCATTAGGGAACTCAAAGGACTCTATATTGCCCCCCATCTCCTCCTCCTACTGTACCAGAGCGTCATTCAGCCCATCTCACCATACTGTTCCATCATCATTTTGTCTGTCACTAACCAGTCATAAGTCACACGCATAACCAACACTGCTGACAAAATAATCGGTCTCCCCACGCCCAACCTCACTGAGCTAAGTAACAGGTCCATCACACGCATTGCAAACTCAATAGTACAGGAGATTATGCTCCCACTCAGTCAACAACCCTGCTGCCCTCAGGGTACAGATACAGGACAATGAAGTTTAGAAGAGCTTGCTTTGAGAAGAGCCTAAGCCTTGTGGCCATAGCTGCCTTTAATAAAAAGCCACGCTAAACACTGCTGCTGGCTGCCTCACTGCTGCCCTTTCACTGCTGCCAAGTGCTGCTATGCTGTGGAATGTCTTGTGCTGAATGTTTTTTTCTACAATGTTATGTGTGTGTTGTCACCTGTAAGTCTGCAGATCTGTGAAGATGAATTTCTCCACGGGGATGAATAAAGGTCTAAGTATAAGTCTAAGTCTGTTAATGTTCCATGGCCTCAGATCTGTATCTTGGATTGCTAACTCCTTTACCATAACAGATTTGGGTATCCCCCTCAAGTGGAATGTCCCCAGCAGCAGAAACAGGTAAAGATAGCATTGGTTTGTCCACTAGAACTAGATGATCAGATCCAGGAGTGGTTGTCGATGTGGATGCAATATTTATAGGAGCAGTACTAGTGGCTAACGTTGCACCTAAGTTGAACCGAGATGTCAATTTTTGAATTTTGCTCATTTTCTCCTTCTTCCTTTTCTTTTGAGGCTCTTTTCTTCATCTATGTTCCTCTCAACACTTCATTTCTGCTCAAAGGGTTATTCTCCAGGAATAAATTACCTTATATGAAAAATATTTTGTCTATAGTCCCTCATCAGAGCCTAGGGTTATATAAAATCAAAATCAATCTGTCTGTGCCAAGGCCTAAATATCTAAACATTCCGTTTCCATAATGAACAAGTCCTTTCTTAAATTATACTTCAGTATTTATTCTTAATCCAAACTCTCAAGAGCATGCTGATTCACAACAGGGTCATTCCACGCCAAACTGAACAAAGCTCCCCGCCCCTCCGATTTCCATGAAACTTATTTTGCGAATAGCCCTTACGACCAATAGTGATATATCAAAATTTCAGTGAAATAGAATAACGGTGAAATAGCTTTCAGGATATGCATGATTGAAATTTGCTGATCACGCCCATTTTGTTTGCTCTGGGTCCAATGTTTAGAGGCCAGTATCTGCTTGCCCATCAGTGAGAATCTCAAGATTTTTTTTCTACGTCATCTATGCCTTGCTCGCTTTTAGCCTTCAGAAGCACTAAGGAATATTTCATATCCATTTTAAAAATTGTTGAAAATGGGACATAAATTTGCACTTAATTTTTTTAAGGACTTTGCAATGCGCTCTTCTCATCTAACAGATACGGTATTCCAAAACAGTTGCTGCCATTATATTATATGGACACGTGGTAAATACCAATATGCATTGCTACCCTTAGGTCGACTCAGTTTATAGAAACATTAAAGCCTGAAATACGCCTCACAAGCAAATATGCAAAATTAGCATATTTTTCGAGTTAAAAAATGACAAGGTCGCCAGTTGATGAATGAGACAAAATTTAACCATGCAATCTTCATTGACATATAAACATTTGAACAAAGTCCTATCGACTAGCTCAGCCTCCTTCCATGGGAAATCCAAGGAACATTGATGTATAGTTTGATGAAATTGACAAATATGCCTAAAAGCCAGCAAGGCATCGATGACGTAGAAAAAAAATCTTGAGATTCTCACTGATGTGCAAGCAGATACTGGCCTCTAAACATTGGACCCGGAGCAAGCAAAATAGCAAAATGGGCGTGGTCAGCAAATTTCAATCATGCATATCTTGAAAGCTATTTCACCGTTGTTTCTGAAATTTTGGTATATCACTATTGGGCCTAAGGGCTATTCGCAAAATAAGTTTCATGGAAATCGGAGGGGGTCCAGAGGGAGCTTTGTTCAGTTTGGCGTGGAATGACCCAACACTGCGAGGCAAGGCCTAGCTTCATCTCTGTCTGGGGCTGCGCACACGTAGTTGTTTTTGCTTAGTAAAGTTTGTAACTCCGAGAGAATGACTGGGAAGTATTTATGTGCCAGCCATGATATGCGTGTTTGAATTCTCTAAATGATAAGGAAAGGTGGTTCAATGCTTCCTAACTTATCACCTTTAGCATTGGGTACACTGAACCATCCTTTAAGGAAAGATAGATAATAATGCAGTTGCACAATTCCGTGCAATAGCAATATTTAAAGTGACGACCATCAAACTGGCTAAATGTGAAAACAAATGAACATGACAGGCAACAGACGCGCGTCACTTCACCCAATAAGGGCATTCAGGTTCTCTGAGCGGCACAGCAGTCTTTTCCTAAGCCGCTATGAAATCTCCTTTACACCTTTCCTCAACCTTGTGACGTTTTTACATTGATGTTAATGTATAGTGGTTAGAAATTAGGTGAAAGGACGTGATTTTTTGACAGTTTGAATGCTGCCGAGGTCAACATTCCACAATTCTCACATCTCACAAATTATCAATACCTGGTTACTGATGCTGCATCAATAATTTGTAATCTTGAAAAACTGCTACATGCTTACCATTCAATTGTTCCTAATGAATCACAGATTCAATCTCTAATAACCAATGGCATATAAATATAACTAATTGCTATTGCTATTGCTATTACAGTCATTGCTATTAACTGAGAGGGAGCTGAAGTGACGTTAACATTTACTTTTACATTATGTAGTGCATGAGATATGTACACATACGTGCACATGTGATTGCAGAGGTGACCGTGATACAAAATTAGAGGCAAGTCCCAATGTCCACTGATCATAAGAAGTTATATTAATATTGTTCATTATATTTAGTAAAACACATGCTAAATGCATTTTCTAATAAATAAATACTAAACCATAAATATTTGTTATTTATTGACAGCAAGTCACAACATAGGGAGGATGGTGCCCCTATGCCCATGGGGCCCACGGGCAACTGCCCAGGTGCCCATGTGATAAGATGGCCATGCTAGTACCATCTTTTCACTTCCTTGCAAGAAAATTGTGCTTACTGTCAAAGTTAAGGAATGTGGCCATACATCATACACCCAAAAAGACAAAGATTGTATATTTAACCATCAACATTTTAAATGGCAAGGGGAAATATATAGCGTGAATAGTATGGTGTGTCAAATGCAACGTGGCTTTGTTTATCACATGAAATTAATCAATTTATAAAGTTTTGTGCAAGTATCGAAGCCCTGAACATCAGCTGCACAGTATCTCCAGATTGAAAGGCACAGAAACACTAATTCAACTAGCTGCATTGGCATAGTAGACAGTTCTCTGTTACGTAGGCACAATATAATGTTTCGCAAATCATAAGACATTTTTATAGCATTTTGCTGAAAGGAAAATGGGCAAAATGAAGCATTGAAAATGTGCTGTCAGTGAGAAATCAAAAAGTAACACATTGGAACATATGAGTGAAATCACAAAGTCAAATTCTTCAGGGCAGGGATGGGCAGCTCCGGTCCTGGAGGGCAACAGTGTCGGCGGGTTTTTTGCACAAGTGATTAATTTGCTACTGAAACCACACACCCCATTTTCCAGGCATTAATTGCCAGCTGATTGAAGGGAGAACACAGAAGCCTGCAGGCACAGCGGCTCTCCAGGGCTGGAGTTGCCCATCCTGGCTTTACAGAAAGAAAGCATCTATAAAAGAGAACATGCATTAGAGTAGTCAGCTAATAAGCCTGAAACGCTGGGACTGGAGGGTTTTGTGGTGCTTTTTTTTTGGTTTAAGGGTGTATTTCACTGCCTCTGTAAAAAGTGATTGATGAAATTGTATTCTTAAAATGAATCAACTGTCAACTGGAACACAGTTTGAACCATGCCTTTGATACTTCAGAGTTAGCTAACCATTTTACAGGTAGAGACCTCAATTGGTGAGCTGGTTTGTTTAGAGGTTTGTGGTTATTCTTGGGCCCAATTTAGCTGACAGAAAGCCAGGTATGGTAATCTGCAGGTCCCTCAGGAAAAGACTCATGGCTGTTTTAACAGTGAGAAGTGTGCATGAGTTTTTTAGCTCTCACATTGTATCTTAATAAGTGCTGAGAAGCATAGCTTTACAGATAAGTGACACAAGGAAGAAAGAGGAAGCCTTGTTACTCCCTCAGGGAACTCTTTGTTGTGTTTTAATTTTCTTTTTTCCTTTTTTTCCCAGATACTCTGAATGTTTCTTTCAAAAACATCTCTGCTTATGTGGGAAGTGGCAATAATAAAAAAAGAAAAATGAAAAAAGCTATTACTCTGTTATTGTCTTTTCCCAGTAGGTGGCACAAGAGACATTTCGACAGACTGGCTCAGTGGCTGCAGTTAGGAGAAACTGTTGAAGGGTTAAAGCTACTGTTGAGTGATTTACCATAGCTTGCATAAATATTTTCGAGTGTCTTATATAGTAACTGTTATCTGTGCTGTATGTTAAGTTAATGCAGATTGAAGCAATCTTTTCTATAAGCCCCAAAAGTTTCAGAATTCTTGCATAACTAGACAAAAAGACAAAATTAGCTTTTTGTCCTTTCCAATCGTTTTCCCATATTTAACTTCAGTTTGTGAATACAATTTTATTGTAATGCTATGAGCACTCGGCTAAGCAGGGAACACAATACTTAAGCATTGTGCGCATGAGTTTCAGCTGCAGGTAAATTTATGGAGCCATCATAAAAAATTGGCATATTGTTGCACTGGCTCCAAATCCAAAGAGCTAGCAAAAATAGTCAAAAAAAGGTAGCAAAAAAACAGTTTTAAGGACATTAACTGACCCCATTTTAAAATGAGAATACTGTGTGCCCTACAGACTTCCAGTAAATCAAGCCCAATAAGTTAACTGAGAATTTATGAAAGTATTCACTGACCTCCAGAGCCCAGGCAATCCTCTTTTACTGAAATTGTATGATCTAGTTCCCAAGCCACCTCAGCCTTCTTCCAGTCCTCAAGTAAAATCCAAGTTCAGGGTCCACAGGTCTCAAAAATAGGGCTTGGAACACGTATATTGGGAAGGTGTGGTGTTGAACCAGAAATGTAACTGGTTTACAGATCATAATTATGAACACAGGAGACCATTAATTGGATATATATCTGCTGAAGAAATCAGCTCACCGAAGAGTTTGTGTAGTATTGGTTGCTTGTTGATTCATAATTTTATAGCTGTGCTAGAAAAACTTTAATGCAGCGCCCATCAGAAATAGCTTAAATTATGCACTTGCAGACAGCAACTCTTGTCTGAAGTTGATTGCAGCGGTGGATTTTTGAATTTTCGAAAGAGTATTAACAAAAAAGTGCTATTGCAAAGTTTTTGATTTAAAGGGTTTATAATGAATTGTTCACTTGGTAAAGACAATTTGTTGAAAAGAGGTGATCAGTTTTACTGCTCACCATGACGGTCTTATATACGGAATATATGATGAGTAGAATCTTTCGAAGTTGTGTTTTCTTATGTCCTGAGATTTGCTGCTCTCTCTTTCTCCTGGGGTACTTAAAAGAATGTGCCCCTGGCGAGTGTTCAGGGATGGAATATCGAATGCAAAAAATAGAAACATCTTGAGTTGTCTACCCTCAATGTAGTTTTGGCTACAAAACTGTAAAACCGTGGAACATGTGACATGTTTATAATCTAAACACCAGTGTGTAAAAGCTAAATGCCTGGTGATTATTTTTGTAAATAGGTTTTCTCATTCAAAACACTGATGTTTATTGGATGTTGCGATCAAGGTTTTTCAGATTTGTTGAATACAATTTAAAACTGAATCTAAACACTGTGACAAGTTTAAAAAGTATTACAAAAAAGTGTTTAGCATATGTTCAGAACTTAAACATTTGGTTTTACAGTGAATGGGTCCAAGGACCTCATAGGTGGAAAAAGAAAATCAAGAGTACAACTTGCTATGTCTGCATCGCCAGGGGTGCTGGTGGGAGAGGTCGCTTCCCAGTTTTGTCCTCCAGGGGTGCTGGTGGGAGAGGTCGCTTCTCAGTTTTGTCCTCTGGTTAAATGGCTTGCTTAAGCACCACCCTTGAGCACTGAGACCTTACGGTTCTTGAACGGAGCAGTGAATATTTGACACTGTGGGCAGGATCTGCCACAGCCCTGGAGTCTCGGACATTACAATCAGGAGCCTTAAAGAGTAAAAGATGGTCATGTTTCTTCTCTTTTCATCATTTCTGGGAGGAGAACAACAAGACAAAAAGAGAGAAAAAATGACAGGAAAACAAAATGAGCCAACGCAGATGAAGCACCAACATTGTTTCTGGCTCATGAAGCGAGACATTGCATTATTTCCTCTATTTTATTATTCATATGGAAAATACAATTTTTAGATTATATTTTATTCATAAGCCTCTCTGTCCTTAAACATGCCATTTCCTTGGGAGTTTCTTGAAAATATCATTTTGGATAGGCAGCCAAAAGTTATTAAACATTTTACCTCCAAGGGCTACAGAGATGTGTGGAAAATGTATATACAGCTTATTATTTTTTTTATGTAATACTGATCTGAGTTAAAGCTAATCAATGAAAAAGATTTGCCATTTCGGAACATGGCTTCATCAATCACACCTGCCCTTTGTGAGACTGCTATGGGTCCTCGAAGGCTTCCTCTCAAAGGCAACTCTTTTGTCTCAGCTAGCTTCAATTAGTCTCAGTCTTTTCTGAGAAAACATTGGTGAGGACAACTCATCGACCTGTCTTCTGAGTGCAAGCGCAAGTCACTTCCACATGTATTCTGACTACTCATCTTTGCTCAAGCTCATACGCTGACATCCATGCTTTAAAAATCTCATCTTAAATGGCACATTAGAAAAATATGAGCATATTGCTTTTATGAAAGAATGTTGCTTTCACCCCGGTTCTCACACTCACTCACATACTGTCTCACTCCTTCACTCACTCAAAAAAAAAAAACATGCACATTTACTGTCTATACAAGCTAATGTAGACATGAACTGTAGATAAACCATTTTATCTGTGAATGGAACCGAATACAATGGCGTCGCTCTGTTACAAATTTTCCATTAAACCATAAAGAGTGCACTCAGAGGAGCTGCGCTTCCTTTGACGCTCTGTCTCTTAATGGGGAGCAGAGGGCCTCTCATATTAACTGAGCAGCTCCAAATTACCTTATGTCACCGATAAAAAGTAATGTATGTATTACAGGAAGTGAGCCCTGAATGTCTGAATCATTAGTGAAATACAAGTGTGCCTATCCAACCTCTTGCTTGCGGAAGTACACCAGTGGCAACACTGGCAAAGATGAGAATAACCTGAAGTTGCAAAAAAAAAAAAAAAAAAAGGTAATCATGAGAATAAAAGCAAAGGCATGCAGCTAATTCATTACAACAACTGGGTGTGAAAATGCTTCTATTTACCTGCAAGACCATGCTTGGAGTGCCCCATTGGCAAAACAGAAGATCAACAAGATTATACAGTGGTGTGCAAAATATTTTCCCCTTTCTCAATTTATTCCATTATGGCATATTTGTCATACTTAAATGTTTCAGATCATAAAATATTTTTCATATTTGACAGAGATAACCCAAGTTAACACAAAATGCAGTTTTTAAATGATGATTTAATTTTTTGAAGGAAAGAAAGCTACTCAACCCTACGTGGCACAATGTGAAAAAGAGATTGGCCAGTAAATACTATTCCGCTTATACCTAATTAGGGTTGCGGTGGAGCTGGAGCCTGTCTCAGCTGACTATTGGCGAAACATAGCCTAGACTGTGGGATGAAACAGGTGAACCTCGAGGAAATCTATGTGAACATGGGAAGAACATGCAAACTCCTCACAGACTCCATTTCAGGCTGGATTCAAACCCATGACCTTCTTATTGTGAGGCAGCAGTGCCACCGTGCCAGCCTCCCTTAGATACTAAATCAACCATTTAAATAAATTTGATCAGGGTTAAATTTCACTAGGTACACCCAAACATGATTATTGCCTGCCCTGTTGAATCTAAACATCACTTAAATAGAACCTGTCTGGCAGTGTGAAGTAAGCAAAAAGCAGTACATGATGCTGCAATTGTAAATTTGAAAGGACCTGGGAAACTCGCAATGATTTATGTAACCATGAATTCTGCTCCGTACCGAAAAATCCTGAAGGAGAATGCCCGACGATCAGTTTGTGACCTAAAGGTTCAGTGCAGTTGGGTTATACAGCAGAACAATGATCCAAAGCACATGAGCATATCCACCTCTGAATGGCTCAAAATAAACAAAATGAAGGTTTTGGAGTGGATTGTCAAAGTCCTGACTTGAATCCAATTGAGATGCTGTGGCATGACCTTAAATAGGCAGTTAATGCTGGAAAAACTCTCCAGTGTGGTGGAATTAAAACAATTCTGCAAAGAATAATGAGCCAAAATGTATCTATTGTGATATAAAAGATTCATTGCCAGTTATTGCAAATGTTTGATGGCACCAGTAATTAGATGTGGATGGCAAAAAAAGTTTCACATGGGTGAAAAAGGTTCTGAATAACATTTTATCTTCAATAAATGAAATGATCATTTAAAAGCTGCATTTTACATTTACTCACTTTGTCTTTGTTTTATATTAAAAATAGTTGGATTATCTGAAACATTTAAATATGACAAGCTAAATTAGAAAAAAATCAGGAAGGGGACAAATACTTTAACACAGCATGATCCCATTTAAAGTTTGCAATGGTGTGCAATGTATTGAACATGGCTCGACGAGCCATGCAGTAGCAATTTATTTATGCAGTGCTTTTGCATGTCGCCTCATCTAAGTTCATGTAAGTATAGTATATTGTGAGTTGGAGCCTGTAAGTATGTTTGCCATTTGGGGAAAATCAAAGAGACACAGCTTTTGTTTGGCATAATGTGGAAAAAACAAATATGACACACAATGGTAAATATATATAGGGACATGTTTTGGGACATGCCCAAATTAATTTAGCATCCATTTTCTCCCACCTTCCGGGAGGGCCCACAGTATTGCAACCTATACCTGTGAAGCAGAGAAAAAAAAAACGATTCCTGGCCAGAGGTTGAAACAAAGGATCACAGCTACAGTGAGGAGAGTTCACTGGTTACAATCTTCAAAATACGCTTGGAACGGATGCAGGAAACAAGCACAGCAAAAACATATGGCCATTTCACAAAAATAAATACATTCTGTTTTTTGGTGTAAGTTCTTTTTCTCACTTTGATTTTATTACTCCCATCTGTTCAGACAGAGACAGTTTCTCTCTTTAGCAACAGGCCGGCAACCATAACCCAGTGAATGCGTTGTAAATACAGTAATAGTAAAATATGTTCGCGCAGATGCTGACTGGTTCCAGCTCCCAGCTCCTAGAGTAATGTGGATCATATTGCCCTACAAAGGCAAAAGACCTTAAAGGTGCACTATGCAAGATTGTTTACTTTCACTTCAGTTGACATCCAAACTCAAACGAAACAGAGGTAGCCCGCCCCTCCCTCCCATAGTTCCCTCCTTTCCATGCTTCCATAACTGTCAACTCTTGTCGGTGATTGACCAGGACGGTTTGTTATGTTATGGGGCACAGCCTGTGCCCCTTGTGTTTATTTGCAGTTTGTGACGCCTGTGTGGTCTCCAGAGCCTGGGGTTTTTTTACAGTGAATTTAGGGGCAGGTAGCTAACGGATCGTGGAGAGATGTCAGTGAATTGAGACAAAAATATAATCGCGCAGATTAAGTAAACAAACTTGCATAGTGCACCTTTAACTCACCAGAAAACTGAGAAAAATGACTTTAAAGTTTCTGCTTTGTCCAGACAAAAGTATTGTAGGTAGGATACTCAAAATCTGGCAAGTAGTTGTTATAATGAAGAAAAGTGTGTAAACAAAAGATCTTGTGCTCAAGTCTGACCTTTGACCCTTATTTGTCAGTTACTGTACTCTGCCTTTGTAGCATGTTCTAAAATTAAGGAGTAGTGCAAAAGCAACAGGCAGTAACTTTCATAAATTCAATATTTGATTGCTGTTTTCTGAACACAAGACCATGTAAGAGCACTTACCTCAGGTCTAACCATCATGACATTTTTTTTGCATCATGAAGAATGAATTATACACATTTAATTGTTGCTATACAGAGCTGTGGTGACATTACATCATATCTTCATGATAGAGAATAGCTCCAGTTTGGTGTGTGGCACCAGAAACAGAATACCAGCAGATAAGTTACTTTGCATTATCCAGTATGAATAAATACAGGAAATTATTTTTAATCATTAGAATAACAATTTAATTGTTACATACAAAGCTGAATAATTAAATACAAAGCTTTAATATGTATTAAAATACATGGATGTATTTAACACTCCTCAAAAAGAATTAGCAGAGGTGTATAAAATACTTGAAAAAAATAACTAAGTGAGAGTAGAAGTACCATAACTGAAAGACACTTTGGTAAAAGTTGAAGTCACCCATAAGAAAATCACTTGAGTAAAAGTCTTAAAGTAGCTCACATTAAATGTACTCAAGTACCAAAAGTATTTTGTGGAAAAAATATACTTAAGTATCAAAGTACAAGAACAGAGTATTTTTCATAGTATGCATAGAAAGAAGCAAAACAACCACACATTGTCCTCTCCTTGTTCTCTTTAATCAACTTTCAGGTGAATGAAAGTATTCAAAAAACAAGCAAGCAGTCTCTGCTTTATATACTGCTTCTTCTTTTTCTTCGAGTTTACTGGCGGTTTATAAAACCACTATAATTGACTAGAATTAATAGTAGAATGGCATAGGATCAATACCATGTCAAATTTTTGCTTCAGAAAAATGATTCCTCTGAACTACTAATTGAGATACCATTGGCTCACTGTAGCTGAAGTTGTTGCTATAGAGGACAATGATTGTTTCTGTAGCAAGAGATAATTTTTTTTGAACTGCTGGATAGATACAAAGGGCAAGTACAGTACCAGTCAAAAGGTTGGACACACTTTGCTAATGTCACAGCACTCTGTTTTTAGAGAAATGTAAATGGCTTAACTTCTCTATATAATCTCAAATTAAATCTGGTAAGAGGTGTCATGGTTCTGGATGTTTGTGCGTGTGTTTTGGACTTTTCTTTGTGGCGCTCGTCCCGGGACGATATCGTTTCCTCGGCTATCGAATTCTTTACCCAGCTGGCTGATTGAGCTGGGGCGGCGCTTCCCCAGAATCTATATAAGCAGGAAGTCCAGCATGCCTCCTTCGGTAGAGTGTCTGTGTTTAGCTACGTACTATAGCTGAAGAAATCTTTAATCAGGTTTTGAAAGACTTTCTACTCTCTAATTTTTGGAGTTTCTTCTCCCTTTTTCTTTCTCGCGTTACCTCCGGTGCTCGGACTATTAGACATCCTTTGGAGGCGCGAGTTCTTGTGTTTGGTCTGTGTTGTTCTCTGTGTTTGTACTGTTTACTCACTGCTCACGTTCTTCTCTGCATCTGGCCTCCTACACTACCGGCCATTACAGAACACTCTAGCCAGACATGGAGTCGCCAGCAGCAGATACGCTTGAGAGCATTGTCGCTGACCAGCAGTCTGTCCTTATTGCGTGTGGCCAGGGTCTTTATAGCTTAGACAGTGGGCAGGCGGAGCTGACCAAGAGAATTCGCCGTCAGGAGCAGGCTATGCAGAAACAGGAAAGTCTTCTAATAAATCTCTCCAAGTGTATTAGAGCATTGTCTGCTCAGGTTACACTAAATGTTTCACAAGCACAATCACTACACCTTCCACAAGAGCCTACACTCAAGTTACCCCCAAAATATGGAGGCGAGACAGGAAAATGTAATGATTTCATTGCTCAATGTGAAATATTTTTTAAAGCGCAACCCTCACGGTTCTTGAATGAAGAATCACGGGTTTCGTTTATTTTATCACTGTTTACTGGCACAGCCCTCACTTGGGTGGGGCCACTCATTCGAGCTCAATCGCCGGTTGTAAATTCAGTGGAAACACTCGTGAAAGAAATGAATCATGTTTTCGATCAGGATGTATGTGGTCAGGATGCAGCAACGCGTCTAATGAATTTGAAGCAGGGTTCTAATAGCGTTGCTGATTTCTCCATCTCGTTTCGCTCCTTAGCCACAGAGACAGGGTGGCCAGAAGCACCTCTTATGACAGTGTTTGTTCACGCTTTAGCTGAGGAGGTGAAGGACCCTTTGGCTACATTAGAGCCTTGTGTTTCTTTGGATTTGTTGGTTCGTACTGCGGTGCGAGTTGATAATCGCATCTGCGAATGAAAAAAAGAGAAACGTACTGCATTGGCTCTTGATAGCAGCGAGGTTAATGTTCCGTGGAACAGGCAATCAGCCACAACTCCGCCCATTGAAATTTCAAATTCTAGTGAGCTCATGCAGGTTGATGGCTCATATGAGAGCCAGGCTCGTAATCCTATTCACAGACAAATAATTTGTCATCATTGTAGCGAACCGGGACATATCCGTCCAAGTTGCCCCGAGCTTAAAGGGAGACGGGAAGCCCCTCTGGCGGTAGGGGGGTGCTAGAGGGACAGACCCAATTTCCCGTTCGTAGTCTTATTTCAGTAAAGTTGACTATGAGGAAAAAGAAAATATGGGTTGAAGCCTTTTTGGATTCGGGGGCTGATGATTGTTTTATGGATGCGGAGTGGGCTAGAAAACATTCTGTTCCCATCCGCTCTCTCTTACATTCGCACTCGATCAAAGCTTTGGATGATCGACCGTTGGGAGATGGGCTTATAACCGAGGTCTCTGATTTTTTGATTATGTTTATCCCTTTTGATGGTCATTCAGAGAAAATGTGTTTTTTCTTAATCGATTCCCGAGTTTGTTCTTTGGTTTTGGGTCATTCCTGGTTGCTCAAGCATAGGCCACAGATCTTTTGGGGCAGTCAAAGTGACCCAATTGTCCAGTGGGGCTGTGACTGTAGGTCTCACTGTAGTGAGATTCTGGCAAGTCGCCCCGAATTTCAACCCATGGGGGAGGCGTCAGGTTCTGAACAAGATTGGTGTGTAGGAGCCGCGCTGAACCTTGGTTTACCTCCCAACGTGTCAGATGATTATGTTGATCTCGCGGAGGATTTTGGGAAACAACGGGCTTTGTCTTTGCCTCTGCATCGTGTTTACGATGGTGAGATCAAACTATTCCCTGACAAGGTGGCAGTGGTTAGGAATTGGCCTGCCCCTCAGAATGTTAAGGAGGTTAAACGATTTTTTGAGTTTGCTCATTTTTATAGGAGGTTTATTCGCAATTTTAGCACTGTGGATGCCCCCGTCATTGCACTTTCTAAGAGGAATTCCTCCTCGTCGTTTGCTTGGTCTCCAGCAGCGGAGGCTGCTTTTGAGGAGTTGAAGAAACGACTTAGTTCTGGACCTATTGTCGTTTTTGCCCGACCCTCCCTCCCATTGGTGGTGGAGGTTGACGCTCGGAGGTCGGGGGTGGGTGCCCTTTGTCCCAGCACCCCTTTCGGGACAATAAGTTGCATCCATGCGCCTACTTCTCCCGGTCGTTGTCACCGGTTGAACGGAATTACAATATTGGTGACCGGGAGTTGTTAGCTGGTAAATTGGCGTTAGAAGAGTGGCGGCATTGGTTGGAGGGGGCTGAACATCCGTTTGTGGTTTGGATGAATTACAGGAGTTTTTTTTTTTTTTTTTTTTTTGCAAAATAAAGAGTGCATATTCAACATGTATTGTGAGAGAAATGTAGGTATGTCCAAACTTTTGACAGGTACTGTATACTGAGCAGTTTGCACATCAGGCTTAGCTGAGGAGTTAAATTCAGGCAACTCCTGAAAAACAGGGATGGGAGTGAACTCGTCCATATTTTAAACCGTGTTTAAGTTCGGCTTGCTTGTGAATATTCGATAACTGATCCGGGAGTGCCATCTAGTGATAGAATATTGTAACTGCATGCATAAATTTGCAGAGCTATGTCCGCTGGCGGACGCATCTGCACAAAGATGCCCGGCACCGTCGTTCTTCTCGAACATGCCAAATCCAGATAATCCTTAAATGATAAATTACATTCATATTTTAATTCGTAACAAGTAACGAAGTGGCCATTGTCAAAGTAACGAAGTAAAAGTATACTTTTATGTTTTACATGTAGTAGAGTAAAAGTCAAAGTCCCGATTTAAAAAAATTTTACTTTCTGTGCAGTGGTAATTTGGCTGACCAGGCGACAGTGCGCACACGTCACCGAAACCTCGCAGGCAGGTTTCCAGAATGTCATGTCTTTGACCGCAAATACCCCTGTCTGCAACGTATGAGAGAGAGAGAGAGAGAGAGAGAGAGAGATATGCGTGCATGTGGGCGCGTGAGTGTGTGTGTAGGCTATTTGGGTATGTGTCCTTCAGCTGCTTTCACACCGGACGCAAAACGAATTTTTCGCAGGACAGATTACATTCAAAGTCAATACAAAGACGCTTGAATACACTCGTTTGGCGGTATTCGCCTTTTGCATTGACTTTGAATGTAATCTATCGTCGGGAAAATTGCTTTCGCGCCCAGTGTGAACGCTGGCTTTAGAAACACAGCCTGATCTGGGCTACATTTATCTCAACATTATTATTATTATTATTATTACTTTTATTTTTGTGTACTATTAGCCTACTAAAGGTATAGGCTTACACAGCTGTCAAGTGCACCCCTTGTCGGATTCGTTCTGGTTGCAGTAGGGCTACGCATTTGGACAAATGTTGACTCAAGTTGCTGTTTTCTCATATGACGTGTTTGTGAGCATAATTAATTATTGTACGTAATAAATTCACATGTATTTATTGGTAATTTTTTTTTCATTCGTTCAAAAACATATTGTTGATTCCCTCTTTATAATCGCACAATATTATGAAATAGCCTCACGTTTGCTCTGCCGTGAAAAAAGCAGCAGCCGCGGTTCTAGGGGGTTTAGAATTCCGCGGCCGCTTTTGCATCATCAGCCCGTGGAGGTCTGTTCGCGTGACCATATATTCGGCCACTGCGAGCTTGAACCTTCCGGACCAGAACATCAGCTTCCTCCTGACTGATGTTTTGCTGTCTGGTGTTGCTGCTGTGTCCTGTTTCATCCATGTTGAACGAAAATGGCACTGCACCTCACCCACGGTGCTTTTAAAGGTGAGGAGAGGAGCTCATTTGATTGGTGAAGATTTGACTCGGCTGTGTTAAACCCACTCACGCCTTCTCTCCTCCCTCTTTGGTACTTGCGCTGGGCTGCGCCGGGCATGAAATTGAAAAATGTGCCTGGATACACCCTGTTGGCGTGGCGCTCCACCCATTTGCAGCGCCTGCGCCTGGTCAACGAATTTAGAGCCCAATAACTCATTTTCCCAAAAGTGATGTTACGGGGCTCTAAATTCGTTGACCAGGCGTGGCGAATGGGGGGAGCGCCGCGCCAACGGGGTGTATCTAGGCGTATTTTGCAATTTCGTGCCCGGCACAGCCCGGCGCAAGTACTCCTCCGTCCCGCCTCTGTCCCTCCTGCCGATGCAAGTGGCAAAGAGGGAGGAGAGAAGGCGTGAGTGGGTTTAACACAGCTGAGTCAACTCTTCACCAATCAAATGAGCCCCTCTCCTCACCTTTAAAATGTTGGAATAAAGAAGCCTCTGTCCTATATCTGCATGATGCGTTAATGTTGTATTTTACTTTGCTGCTTCAGGCATGTTTTCTGCACCGCTTACGTCTATATTAAGCATTACAAATATGAGTTAGCTGGCTAGCTGGGGCATTCGCAAATTATTACCATTAGCGAACTTGAATGGAATTTCAAAACAAAACTACGTCAGATCATTCAAACTTATGAAGTTGGAATGAAATATGACGGTTGCTCATTTATTTCTTCTGCCTGCATCATTGGGAAGAGAAACAATGGATAGCATGTTCCTATTATTACACCCTGTTGCTGCTTAAAATTTTGGGATTAACATGCATGGACAACAATGCAAGATACGTTACACATTTATTTTCAATATGTGATCTTAACTCAGTACGAGATCATAGCAATCAGGCTGTATTCCTTTCCTCCACTAAAAACGATAAAACCCAAGTGACAATAATAGTATTAAGCCGCTTGCACACTGGATGCGAAACGAATTTTTCACACGACTGATTACATTCAAAGTCAATGCAAAGACGTGAAATTCGTTTTGCGTCCGGTGTGAAAGCAGCTGAAGGACACATACCCACATAACCTACACATGCACTCACGCGCCCACATGCACACATCTCTCTCTCTCTCTCTCTTTGATCTGACATCAGGACAATCGATATAGATACTATAATTTATGTGCTGATTCAGATAGTTACATTAAATAGTGGTTGCTGTAATCATTTATTGCATTGAAATGTGCCTGACATTCTGGAAACCTGCCTGTGAGGTTTCAGTGTGCGCACTGTGCGCTGGTCAGCCAAATTACCACTGCACAGAAAGTGAACCAGGTTGGAGCTGGCGAGCTCTCTGCGCAATTTCGGTGGAGCCTTTTGCCACAAAATTGTCACTGCGTCATGATGAATATGTGACACCTCCCCCTACTACGCCGCCACACCCATCTCGGCACTCGTCTGTCTACCAAATTGCCAAAGTGGCTGCGCATGGTGTTGCACCGCACAAAATTACCACTGCGCAGGCTGCACCGGACGAAATTACCACTGCGTGGGCTGCGCCACCCTGTGCTGCGCCAAGAAATTAGAGTACACAGTGTTTTGCCTTTGCACAGCAGCATAGCTTCCCACAAAAGTGTATAATTTAAATCAATAGAGTATGAGACAGAAGAATTCACGAAATAGTAAAAATTTTTTTCTTTTTTGACCCCCTTTATTCACCAGAGCATTTATGTTTGAATGAAACTGTACACTGAAAAACTGAAATCTTAGTTTAACTTAAAATCAATTGGTTGTACACAACTGAAATAACTTCCTGGTAATTTGATTAACTAACACTAAAGTCACCGACAGGTAAAATTTACTTGTGTGCCTGCGTAAGACCACGCCTTTAGCCGTCCAACTCTTTTAAGACCCGGACTGCATTCTTCACTCCTCAATCATTGCCTGCATCTGTGTCTCATTTCTACTGTGTGTGAGCAGAGTACTATTTAGGGTCAAGCTTCGCACTTAGTCATTGCGAAGTCTCGTAACCACATACCCGTGTTGCATCTCTAGTCTTGTATTGAATTAGTTCCCCATTTTTCGTGTGTATTTAAACTCTAACTCTAAGTGCTGTTTATTGTTTTATTCAGCACTTTATGCCCAGGACCTCATTTCCTGAGTTGTTTTCTATTTGTAATACATTGTTACTGCAGCTATAGCCCAGACTCTGTATTACGTATAACACTTATAAGGAACCTCGATTCTGATTATTTTGTGTGCTTCATTCATGCCTTCAGGTCTTCCTGTCCTCCATGCCTGCCACGAGGGTATGTGACACAATCCTTACAGCCTGGCTGCTGCATTTCTACTGTGTCTTTAAGTACACGACTCACTTTGCATGGCTGTCTGTATTAATCAGTCAAAGATGATGCCAAAAATAAGTATTTGAAGAAAAAATTTGCATATTTGGGTGGTGTGCTATTCTTATAATTTGTCATTCACTGCATAATAAGATGGGCTTAACCCATGCTATTTAAATGACCAAAGCAGCCTAAATACCCCATAAATAATGAGCCATAATAATAACAACAAGAGGCTCCTCAGAGCCTGTACTCGGGCCGGGTCTAGGCCTGGGCCAATCCATAGATATATATATTTTAGAACAGCAGATTGCTGATGATGTCATATTTACATTACCCAAAGTGAAGCACCCAGCCGCCATACTGATACAATCAACTTCTTCATAAAAATGAATGGTTTCTACTAAGGCCAATTGCAAATAAGTCAATATGAGCATTAAAATTTCGAGATGTGCGGCTGCCTTTTGCAGCAATAGTCATTTGAAGGGCTGTAATAAAACATTTCATGTGTGAGTTAACGTAGAAACGCAAATTTGTCACTTCAATAGAAAAAATCACGCATTTGCTTAGGTAGCTAATTAGCCGTCCCATTGACTTAAATAGACTGCTGACTAAAGCAAATGCTAGCGATCGATAAAGGTCTCCAGCGAGCTACCTTAGTACCCTTACCGTCGCGGGGACTGCATTGACTAAGCAGTCAATAAAATGAACAAGGTGACTAACGAGCTAGCTACTTGTAATTGACATTCAAGGACAATATTTCTTACCTGCATAATATTTAAAACAATGGACAAGTCGCTTTGTCTGTTTATACAGTTCCAAAAGACAAGAAGGGGAGAAAGGCTTGGCTGTTAAAAATCAGGAGAAAACCTTTCTCTATCCCCTTGATCCGTGCTGTGCAGTGATTATTTTTTGAGAGCAGAGTTATAATGGGACAGGGGCAAAGATGACGCTTAGTAAAGGAGTAGCCAGAGTTAACTAGCACTTTTAACAACGTTGCCATTAGCCATATGATTCAGTTTGAACAATTTGGTCAACAGCAAATATGCTCAATCAGCGTACTACGACGTGAGGAATCCAGAGACTAATTTGATAACATATATGGACATTCATCGACGTTACATATAACGGCGAAAACTTTGAAGCAATTATCTTATCAGAGGGTCATTAAAAGCCTCGGTCACCTTAACTGAACTTTTCTGCTCGCACTTGAACATTGACACCGAGTAACATTTCGATCTTCCCTTTAGTAAGTGTGCCGCTTTCCATCCTCCAGAAAAGCACATATTTAGGGAGAGAAAATGTTGCTGTGCACAGCGATACCAAAATCACCCCGACTCGCACGCAAGTGTTTTTGAAAATATAATTTTACAGTAGGTGAAAATGAATGGGAGTGTACGTGCGAATTTAACTTCCCGATGTACACGCTCCTGGGACAGATGCTTCACTTGAGCGTACCCTATCAGCAGTGTAGTGTTCTATATGGATATCTATGGGCCAATCGCAAAAGCACGCGCGCGCATGAGCAGGACAATCGCGACCCCGAAAAAAAAAAAAAAAAAAAAAAAAGAAGAACGGAGCCAAAACTCAGACTCTGCTGGAAAATGAAATCAGCATCTCCATAAAGCTGGTCAGCAGAGGGAAGCATGAAGTGCTCTCAAACTTCCTGGTAGACGGCTGCGCTGACCTTGGACCTGAGAAAACACAGTGGACCAAGACCAGCAGATGACATGGCTCCCCAAAGCACCAATGACTGTGGAAACTTTACAATGGACCTATGCAACTTGGATTCTGTGCCTCTCCTCTCTTCCTCCAGACTCTGCGACCTTGATTTCCGAATGAAATCAAAATTTACGTTCATCTGAGATGAGGACTTTGGACCACTGAGCAGCAGTCCAATTTTTTTTTTTTTCCTCAGCCCAGGTAAGACACCTCTGACGTTGTCTCTGGTTCAAGAGTGGCTTGACACAAGGAATGCGACAGCTGAAGCCCATGTCCTGGATACGTCTGGTGGCTCTTGAAGCACTGACTCCAGCTGCTGGCCACTCCTTGTGAATCTCCCCCAAATTCTTGAATGGGCTTCCTTTCACAATCCTCTCAAGGCTGCGGTTATCCCTGTTGCTTGTGCACCTTTTTCTACCACATTTTCTCCTTCCATTCAACTTTGTATAAATGTGCTTGGATGCAGCACTCTGTGAACAGCCAGCTTCTTCAGCAATGACCTTTTGTGTCTTACCATCCTTATGCAGGGTGTCAATGATCGTCTTCTGGACAACTGTCAAGTCAGCAGTCTTCCCCATGATAGTGTAGCCTACTGAACCAGACTGAGAGACCATTTAAAGGCTCAGGTGTGACACCATGTGTCTTCATTATTGAACTTCTTCACAATATTCTAATTTTCTGAGATACTGAATTTTGGGTTTTCATTAGCTGTCAGTTGTAATCATCAAAATTAAAAGAAAAAACACTTGAAATATATCAGTCTGTGTGTAATAAATCTATATAATATATAAGTTTCACTTTTTGAATCGAATAACTGAAATAAATCAACATCTTGATGATATTCTAATTTACTGAGATGCACCTGTGTGTGTGTGTGTGTGTGTATATATATGTATGTATGTATATATATATATATATATATATATACACACACACAGGTTTCCCAACGGGCAACTTCCCTTAACATTTTCTTGCCCACCCATGAGTTTTGGTTGCCCCGGGCAACCAGGCATGCGGATTTGTCACACCCTGTACCTACTGAAAAAGATGGAAAAGACAGGCGATCTAATGTTAAAATTAGTTCGTAGTTTATTCTGATCACTTGACATAAGTTTACCCTTATGCATATTTTTTTCTTGAGATGACACACGGGACAGAAATAATACGGCCATGCTGAATTCATTTTGCTTGCTTACTTTGCTTTCGTTTGCCTGTAACATCCGTTTCGGAGCACCAGCGGGCAACTATTTCAGTTGACAACTCAGGTATTTCTGGCCTTTTTATGAAAGGTGCGCAATTGCCTAAAATTGCATTTCAGCTGCACAAATGAATGCACACGTATCCTTCAAAAACGTTCCATTTTTGCGCACCTAGGTTTCCGAACAGCAGTGTCATCTAGACAACAGTTCCAAACCCTTTCGCATAGCATGCAAAGGCTCGTGAGTAACAGTGTGGATGTAAGAGTTTCTTATTGGTGGTTTCCCAGCTGTGCAAGACTTCTTCAACCAATGGAACTGCGCGTTGCCTAAACCAGTAAAGATGGTGAAGCAGGTTGGGCTTATCGCCCAACTTTCCACTGTGAAAGCATGGATGTGGATACTAAAGGCATAAAACCCATTAAAAAATGTCAAAAAAGGGATGGGAAGGAGTGGGTTATGGAAGTAAGCATCCTTTTATTTATCATAAGAAAGTTTTCATTGCCAAATTTCGGTTCTTTTGACAGTGAAATCAATCGGTTAATCCTGCTAAATTTTGCTGCCAGATTGGCTCGATTCACATCTCGATTGCAGTTTTCACCGTAATTTGATTAATAAATTACGCGGGCTGTCCCCTACAAAACAATCTTAGTCGACCGTTTTATCCGATCGTTCGAAATTTTTGAACTCAGTTCAGAGCCTTTGCAGATTCTGCCGTTGCACTAGAGAGGTTGAAGTATGACTACACAATAGACTGATGCTTGTATTTGACCTTACCATAAAACATTCCACTTCATAGGTTATGTTTTATTTAATAAATCTCATTTTTGCAAATGAGAATTTAAGTCACAGTATCGTTTTATTGTTAGCTGTAGCAATCATGAAGTCTCATGGACTCTCATCGTGTCTCTCAAATTGACACTAAGTGGACGTTATATTAAATAAAGAATTCGGTTTAATCCAAGTCATTTTCATTTCTGCTATTATTTGTTTAAGGTTTTATTTGTTGGGTTTTTAATTCGTGCTTGCGGAAATCCGCTACGTTACAGACCATTCCAACAGACTACTGCAACGGATACCTTGTTTTTCCTCGTTTGAAACCGCAATTCCAAAATATAGCTGCAAGCAGCAATGGGGTGGCCTAGCAGCGTAGCAGGTCAGCCCGGGTGACCACAGTAACATGGTTGAACTGTCAGATTCATCACTGCTTGAACAGTTGAGAAATTTAAGATTAAATCACCACTAATCTACAGAGTTATGTGCCTGTTTCCTGTTTCACAGATTCACCATCAATTTTGATTGGTTTTGAGGATTAAGGACCAACAACTTCATGAGGCAATATAGAGATGAGGTCCTGAGTTCAACTGATGAGTTTGGTTTGGTTGTTTGAAAGTGTTGCTGAGATATGACTTCACTTCCTGTGACTTGAATATTTGCCAGGGGTCAAAGGTAACCAAATTAAATAAGTCTTTTCCAGACTGTGTTGTATGTCCTTATACCAAGTTTGGTGTTGATACACCAAAGCATTGCTGAGATATGGGCCTACTTCCTGTTTGGCGGCTTCTCGGTTGAATTCGCTTGGCTGTTACGGCCAAACAGTTTGAATTTGAGATACAAAACTCAATGGACTTCTCAGGCCTTGGTCTGTAGATCATGTGAGCCAAGCTTCATAATGATAGGACAAAGCTTCTCATTTCTGTAAATCTAAGCGCATTTTGGACAAAATTCAAAATGGCTGCTAAATTCTGAAGCTTACATACACAGTCTTCTAGGATCAGTCTTGGGATGTCCAACAGCATCAGCAGACACTGTAATTAAGGCTGTAGTCCAAACAGATCAAGAAATATCAGCTCAAAAATGTTTTTGCAATTGATAGCACCCCCCAGAGGTTAAAGCTCACAGAATTTTTTATGCCTCCTCCAAGTTTGCCAAGTTTTGTAATGATCTGACAAACTTTGTAATTTCTATAAATTTAATCACATTTTGGACAAAATTCAAAATGGCCGCCAAACTCTGCTGCATTTTTACAGAGACTTCGAGGAATTGCTCAGGGATGTCCAACAGCGTCAGATGACACTGGAATTAAGGCTTTATTCTTAAAAGATCAAGAGATATCCACTAAAACATGTTTTTGCCATTTATAGTGCCAGAGGACAAAGGTCATGGTCTTTTTTTGGGCCTCACCAGGGGCAGGACTTTAGACTAATTATCAAGTTTGGTGTTGATATGTCTAAGGGTTGCTTAGATATGGCCTCACATCCTGTTTAGCGGCTTTGCCACCAAATTTCATTGGCTATTTCAGGCAAACTATTTTAAAACGGCTTTTAGTATTATTTGTGTGGCTCGGTCTGCAGATTCTATGAAGCATGTTTTGCTCAAATTGGACAAAATTTGTGACCTGTGAAACTTTTGAAAGGTTTTTGCTAAAATGCAAAATGGCAGAAAATTCAATTGGGTGCCAAAGACGTCATAGAATGCATTGAACTCGAAGTTACCCAAGGATTCCAAAGACACCTTATTTCTGGAAATCGGATGAAAGGGTCAGAAGTTATGAAGGTGAATGTAGGTCAAACTTTGACCTGCTGGTGGCGCTAGAGCTTTTGAGCTAAGGGCATGAAATTTAGTATGCTTGATCATGGTACGTCTCTGAATGAGTATGCCAAATTTCAACATTTACCCATGTACAGTTGTGTAATTGCAACATGCAAATTATAATGCTGAGTAAACTTATGGCGCTTAGTAAACTTACCCAACCCAGCCACTTAAAAGCACCGTCACTTAAATGATATGGTGTATTTCAATTCTATTCATAAATGAAATAAGCAAAAAGGCAAGTTTTATTGGGTTAGTTTTCTTTGGGTTTTGGCTGGTCAGACCGGCTTTGGTGAGAAGAGGATCAGTTATTGCGCTCTCTTTTTTGGAGATAAGGCGTGCTATGTTTTGTGTGAAACCTGCAAGTTGTAGTATTGCACTGCTCGCGATGTCGTGGAGATGCACCTTTTAATTCCTTTTCATTTTAAGGTGCCTAAATAACTATTGGTTTGCATTATCAGTAGCTGACTTGTAATAAATCAATCTTAATGTTCACCTGTAAAGCAGATAAAACATGTGTATGCGCAGAGAGAAAACAAAGTAGGCTGATTTACTGTTGTCAAGTAGTAAACGGTCGTTGTTGAGCTGGGTTAGCGAAACGTTGCTTGTATATTCATTCCACCAGTTTTTCGATTATCTGCAACTTAAACAAAGGGCGTTTTCACACCTAAATAGTCCTGTAGACTCAGTTCAATTGGGGACTCGGTTTTATTGGATTTGCAACATTCAGCTGGTCCGAGATTGCGTTCACACTGCACTTTGTCGAACGAACTGAACTTCTCGAATAGCGTATTCCCCTCCTCGCCTGTGGTGGCGCTGTATCAAGAATTACTGAAGGAGAAGCCGAGACACAGAACGAAGAAGAAACATCGCTCTTCTATGCCGTGCGTTGTAGTCTGCTTCCAGCATTTGGTTTGCATGAAGCGGACTGAGACCTACGTTTTCAGGCGGATCAGAGTCCACTTCTTTGATCCGCATCAGAGTTCGATTGCACAGTCACACTTCCCCAAACGAATTGGACTTTCCAAGCAAACGAACTAGAGTTTGATTCAGTAGGGCTGGTGTGAAAGCACCCAAAATGTTCCTAAGCTCCAGATTTTAGTCTTTACCACTATGTTCCAAGCCATATATCGAAGTGAGCTACTAAAGTATGTCAATATCACTAATCTCAACTGTATCCTGGGCAGATCTTAAGCTACAATTACAATGCACCGTTGCTTGCCCATATAGAAAGGAAATAATGTAGGAATGAAAGGAGGTGTTGCCCTTGTTAGTTTTACATATTAAAATATCGTGGGCTGAGGATTAATTGGGCCTCCACTTTTCATCAAAAATTATGTTCTACCGTAGAAATAATCTCAGTATTAACATGTACTATATCCTGATGTAATTTTTTCAATGATAGATGGCAGCTGGGAGAAACATCCAGAAAGTGAATAGTACTTTTGTATGAATTTTCAGTCAGCTTCAGTTCTATGTCCACATTGTCCAATCAGGGAGCTGGATATAGGGTCACCTGATCAGGATGACAAGATCGCTGAGCAAAGGTTCTATCCACTCTTCCATTTCAAAGCAAAATCCCTCTAATATACCAAATAGAAGGTTGTAAGATGATGAAATCTGGGATATTTTAGATAGGTAGGTACTACAGCACTTGAATGAAGCGTCTATGTCTTAAAACCCTTCATTTCCCTGATAAAAATTTACTATAGTTAACTCTATTTTACTACAGTTAAATTGATGTAAACTATAGTAAGGTACACTTTACTACAGTAAGCTACAGTTTGTTGCAAATATACTATAGTAATTGAAAATCATTGCTATAGTTTACTATAGTAGAGTTTGACTTTTGTGGTTTGCTTTAGATTCATTATATACTTTAGCATCACTATAGTAAACCACAGAGTTACTATAGTATATCTATAGTAATTCCGCAAATACATAATACCTATAGTATTTTGTGGTAATTTTTCATAAGGGTTGTCTTATTCCAGGGGGCCATTTAAGATAGTACCACTTGATTTTCAATCTTATATTTTATGCATTGCAAAATGCATGTGTATGCACATGAACAAGTACAATATGGTAGTACTCGTTGAAATCAAGCCCAAGGCCAGAGTTTGTTTACTATGTAGTGTGCATCATGTCTGCATTAAATGTACTCAGATGATCTTGTACTGGCTATAGAGATAGCAGCAATTGACACTGAACACCCTCGAGACTCCATAGCTCATTTCAGTGTTACAAGGTTTGTTTCCTATTTATTTTTAGACAGGACGCGGCTGCCCATTTTCTGTGATTATTATTGTCAGATTATTGTCATTACCCTGTTTTTAGGTTGCCGGCCGTAAGCCAGTAACCTTTTGTCGTCACTTTGCGTCCGGCAGCGGCGGCGGTGTCGGCCGTTTAAAGCCAGATCTCAAAAACGGTCTGATGAATTTTTCTTTAATTTGGGATGTGATCAAATTGGTCATCAAGTTAATGCCCAAGCAAAAATTTTTTTGATTGAATTGTTCGTTTAGACTTGGCGGCCATTTTTATGTTGAAAATGGCCATTTTTGGCAATTAGGTGCAATTTTCTCAAAAATTGTCTAATGAATTTTTTTTAATCACAGCAATGGAATCAGTTTCATGACCTGCTTCAACGGTGTAAACGGCATTTTGATTGAATCGCTCCTTCATAGCGCCACCTAGGCAACGTGTTTGGACTTAATCATTTTTCGGGGTGTTTTATGCTATTACTCTCTTAAAATAGCATTTAGAGCTTAGGTATGTATGAGGCACCTGTAGGTAATCAGGTATGCCGAACATTGTGAGTCAGTCACTTTTGACCTTGGGCCTCAAGGTCAAGGTCAAATGGAAAAAATGTGCTATAACTCTCTTAATATAGCATTTAGAGCTTCGGTATGTCTGAGGCACCCATAGGGAATCAGATATAACGAACATTTTGAGTCAGTCACATTTGACCTTGGGCCTCCAGGTCAAGGTCAAATGGCAAAAATGTGCTATAACTCTCTTAATATAGCATTTAGAGCTTAGGTATGTATGAGGCACCTACAGGGAATCATGTATGCTGAACACTGTGAGTCAGTCACATTTGACCTTGGGCCTCAAGGTCAAGGTCAAATGGCAAAAATCTGCTATTACTCTCTTAATATAGCATTTAGAGCTTAGGTATGTATGAGGCACCTCTAGGGATTCAGGTATGCTGAACATTGTGAGTCAGTCACATTTGACCTTGGGCCTCCAGGTCAAGGTCAAATGGCAAAAATGTGCTATAACTCTCTTAATATAGCATTTAGAGCTTAGGTATGTTTGAGGCACCTATAGAGAATCAGGTATGCCGGACATTGTGAGTCAGTCACATTTGACCTTGGGCCTCAAGGAAACAGTTCTCTTCTTTCGCAGAGAAGAATTGATTCGAAGAATCGTGAATTGATTCGCAGTGGTACGGGACCATTACCATCACCGCCGAAATTCGCGAAGAAATTAAACAGGTTTAATTTTTTCGCGGCTGTCCGAGCTGGAGCTTTTTAATGCCAATATCTTGTAGACAACGTGTTGCTTTTGCAAGAATTCATGTTGGCTTGCTGTTGAATCCGCGGACGGATGCTAGTTACTTTTCTCCTGTTGGAGCTGTAACTGCCGGCAACCTTCAGGGCCCCTGGCATTCTAGTTCTTTCAAATTTTGTATTACCTTTTACCCTGAACATGTAATTTGCAGATTTGGGTGGAGTCACATTGTTGTGTTCTTTTTTAAAAAAAAAAAAAACACACAAGGCAAGACAGAACTTTGTGGCTAAACATTTCTGGAAATACAAGGGGCTATCTTGGAGATACCATATGCCCACAAAATTTATGACACTTTGAAGATTACAAAGGTCTATCTCCATTTACATTTTCTTTGATCCCCTATCTAAAATCATTCTGCTTAAGGTATAATGGCATATATTATACCTTTCAGTCCAACTAACCCCCCTGAATATAAATATCTGAGAAGTATACTTGGAGTGAGAAATTATGATGCAGCAAAATTTCACATCCCAGTTTCCTCATTTAGTAAAAAGTGGAGATAGGTCCAGTTAATTCTCAGCCCACGATATCACTGTAATATATCACTTGTATTAGTTGAGATGAACTATGCACAACATGGATATGACTTTTAACTTTTTATGAAAGGCGCACCTAATATAGCTTTTTTTTAAAATAAATTTGGCATCTCCAATCCCACTCGAATCTGGAATGCCCAATTCGAGAAATATGTACAACCCCAATTCCTAAATAGTTAGGACAAAGTGTAAATTATGAATAAAATCAAAACGCAATGACTTTCAAATCACACCAGCCAGTATTTTATTCACAATAGAACAGAGATAACATAACGAATGTTGAAACTGAGAAATTTTACAATTTTATTCACAAAATGAGCTCATTTCAAATTTGATGGCTGCTACAGGTCTCAAAAAAGTTGGGACAGGGGCCTGTTTACCATGAGGTAGCTTCCCCTCTTCTTTTTAACACAGAGTGGAGGCATTTGGGCATTGAGGAGACAAGTTTCTTGAGTTTAGCCATTGGAATTTGATCCCACTCTTGTTTAATGCAGGCTTCCAGCTGCTGGAGAGTTCTCGGTCTCCTTTGACGGACTCAGGGGTTGGAAAGGACACACGCCTTGTGCAAATTACGCAAAAACTAAAAATACGGCGCATCATAAAGCCACTTCGCAGGCCTAGAATGCGCCAAGTCCCAATTAAGTCTAAATATTTTTCCCTATTATGCAATACCAAAATTCTTCAAACAAACTCTACTGATCGCAGTTGATCGAGTACGTTCTGATGCTCGATCAATTAGTTCCAGGCCCACGCACGGCCCATCACCATTGAGAGGCTGTGAAAATGTCCATCGCGTGAAAGACTGATTTGGAGTTTATTTTCTCAGCGGAATGAGTTAGTGAAAAAGTCCTTTGAAATCACTTTGCGTTTATATCAATATGCAGGATCAAATGACAGTCTTGGAACCGAGCATTTTAAAACTGATTTGGTATGTATTTAACTATTTCTTAATGGTTTGCTAAGTCAGAGACTGTTTACTTTCTTGTCAAATTGACAGTTGTTGACAGAAAAGGTTCAGGGTTCACTTTCAATCATCATGTACAGTTTCCTGACAGAAGTCAGATTCATTCTGGATTGATAAACGAACAGTAATCTTTTATTTAGAAAAACCACGAGGGCTGTCCGCATGTAGTGGTCTGGTCTATTGTTTGGTTGATGCACTTTTGTTTTGGCCGAGCAATCGCAAATAACACAATAGAATAATCCATTCGGGACGCGGCGGGTATTGCCATGATAGTCTTCATTTTCAACCCTGGCCAGTGTTTACTCTGAATAAATTATCTTTTAATTATTTAAATTAAATTACTCTGAAAGGTAATATTGATCATCTGAACTGATAAACGCAACATTTCATAGTCGGCCTAATTGCGGTTTATGTAAAACTAACGTGTAACACCTCCTCTCATAGCCACATTATGCTCTTCTTAAATATACACACAAACATGCTTTTTAATTGTAGCTTGGGGTTTGTTCTAAACAAGTTAAGATTAGTGATATAGGCATAGGCCTAATTAAATTGCTCATTTCGATATAGCCTCAAAACATAATGTTAAATAAAAAGAGCTTGCAGCATTTCTTTTTCAGTCGCAGACTATCAAATAAAACTAGAATTAATTTGCTAGCAAAGTTTAACTTACCCAGTTAAACAACAGGCATGACAAAGGCTACAATTGAAAACGGGAGCTCAGCGAGCTTACTGAATATTCTTCTTGCGCATTAATGCATTTTATGTCCTTGATCGGATCGGTGAACATTAAGACTGAGTTTTTATATGATAGCTATAGTAATGCAAACCATGTTATTTATAGGCTACTTAACTTGAAACTGTATTTATAGGTGTGTGTCTCTCCATTATATCACGAGCAGTCAAAATGCAACTTAAAGTTAACAACCTTTGTAAAAATAGCCACTTAACGCAAACGTGGAGCTCGCCGGTATTATGCTGAATTCAGACTTCTGAGCGCGGTTACAGATGCTGGTCATTGCAGTCTGACTAGCCGAATCAATTAGATAAATTTAGAGCCAATTAACCAAATAAAACTTGCATCTTTTGCATAGAGGCTATCATTTATTTGCATAATGCGATGACAAGATTTAAAACTTCACGTAGCGGAACATTCACCGGGCAGGTATAACATTTTTAGCGCAATTTAATTGTTTATTAAAGTGACGACGCTTTAAAACAGTAGGTGGCTGCGGAGGGTACGTTTTTACGATAGGGAACCATTTATGTTCATTCAGCAGTACAATTAATTTGTGATTTGAGGTATTATGCGTGAATTTCCTTTATCCTACTTATTTCTTTGGTCATTTCTTTGTTATTAATAATATATTGTGTCATTCCATATAAAATCTACAAGAGCCTCCCACCTGACCCCCTCAGAATCAACTGATTGTTCTAGTACAATAACAAGTATATTTAATGAATCCTCACCATATTACCTTGATCTGGTGAAGATTTTTTGAGCTACAGGCTCTAAAAGTACTCGGGAGTTGGTTGAGATTTCGTGCTTTCTCACTCGTGTCATTTTTTTGTAGCATTTTTGAGCCCTCATAACTTTATGTGTATTGAAGATGGCTACATGAAATTTTCAGTGCTAAAAGATATATCAGAGCACTGCTAAAAACTGCAATTAAATCAATTGTATGCCAATTCTAGGTGTCACAGTCTTAAGCCAAAAATCTGCATTTTCTTCAACAAGATTTGTTCTGAAACCAACTTCAAGCTTCAATATCATAGGAAGTATGAAAGTTTCAATAGCAACATTGCACCAATTTAATAACAATGATGTATAAATAAGTACTGGAACCATGGATGTGTCATGTGTTTTCTTGTAATTCACCAGAGAAAACTTGTGTGTTACGAAAACTTCACAGGGTTGTATCACCATGTGGGATAGGCTCATCCTCTAGCCATGATTACTTCTGTGTCAAATAATTTTTACACTCGTCAATTTAGAGCTGCAGCCAGTGCCGTGGCTTTTCAGTGCCGTGGCTGTGGCTTTTGAACTGAACGCTTATAACAGGAGGGGTGGTCTTTCTCCTCTTTAGCCCAGAGGACACAACGCCCATGATTTCCAAAAAGAATGTCAAATTTGGACTCGTCTGACCACAGGACACTTTGCCACTTTGCTACAGTCCATTTTAAATGAGCCTTGGCCCACAGAACATGGTGGCACTTCTGGATCATGGCTTCCTTTTTGCATGATAGAGTTTTAGGTGGCATCTGTGGATGGCACGGCGGACTGTGTTTACAGACAGTGGTTTCTTTAAGTATTCCTGGGCCCATTTAGTAATGTCAATGACAGAATCATGCGAGTGAGGCAGTGGCGTCTGAGGGCCCGAAGATCATGGGCATCCAGTAAAGGTCTTTGGCCTTATCCCTTAGGCACAGAGATTTTTCCAGTTTCTCTGAATCCTTTGATGATGTTATACACTGTCAATGCTGAGACCTTCAAATCCTTTGCAATTTGATGTTGAGGAACATTGTTTTTAAAGTATCCCACAATTTTTTTTACGCAAGCCTTCACAGGTTGGAGAGCCTCTGGCCATCTTTACTTCTGAGAGACTCAGCCTCTCTAAGACATCCCTTTTATAGCCAATCATGTTACATACCTGATGCCAGTTAAGTTAATTACTTGCTTAATGTTCTTTCAGCTGATTCTCATATATATTAATTGCTTTTTCAGCCCTTTTTTTTGCTTTGCTTTGCATGTAAGCTTATTTGAATGCAAAATGGCCTGATCATAAAGAACCAATTATTGTTATCTGTGAAAGTTGAGTGCCTGGATACTCTATAAAGTCAAATTCAGAAGTTTTACAAAATCTAGGGTGATCACTGGTATAAATACGAGTGTTAAAACAGTTGAAAATATACCTGAGAACGTCTCATCCAGTGCAAAGCAATCGACCTTGATCATTGGTCTCCACTCGTTGTTTTCTTATAAAAATTCAGCAAGAACAATTTATCTAAACTTACTTTAACTATATCTGGAAAGCCAAGCTGTCAACTAAAATACAAATTACAGAAACAGACTCAGTATTGTTGAACTCCTGATCACTCAAGCACTTACTGTTGTCAAGGAATGTCTGGTTAGCTAGCCCACCAGAGACTTGTTGTTATGCGGGAAGTTGTCACGTGATCGCTTGCTGCAAAAGGCCTATTGTGCCCTGTCCTGAAAAAGCCGCCGTTGGTACGACCGGGGATCGAACCCGCGCCGTGGTAGTCACTACTGCTCTGCATTGCGGTGCCTCAACCGAATGAGCTAACCTGGAAGCTAAAATAGCATTTCTGGGAAAAATAAAAATAAAAATTGCCCACCTATGGCTGATAACATTCGCAAATGTTTGTGCACCTTAACGTTTTTCAAGAAAAGGCCTGGTATTTAAATGGAGCCCAGGAAGTGCAATGACATTAAAAAAAAAAAATCTCCTGGCCACGAGATATAAGTTGTGCCCAAGATGGAGTTAACTCGTTCTCATGATTTAGCTATTGCATGGACACAAGATATAACCCGTTCCCTCAATTTGAGTTTCGAAATTGTGGAAACGAGTTAAATTGAAGGATTGACTTGTATCTCACGGCCACAAGTTAACTAAATGGTAGATACGAGTTATATCTCGTGGGAAAAAGTTATATCTCATGGCCAAGGGTTAGCTAAATTGTGGGAATGAGTCAGCTAAATTGAGGGAATCGCTACAAACCCCAATCCCAGTGAAGTTGGGACGTTGTGTAAAACCTGAATAAAACAGAATACAATGATTTGCAAATCTCATAAACCCACATTTTATTCACAATAAGTAAGTAAGTAAAACTTTATTTATATAAGCGCTCTTCACAGCACAGATGCAAAGAGTGCTTCACAATGGTAAAATGAATAAATAAAAACATAAATAAAATATAAACATACAGAAAGTTCACAGTTCACAGCACAAGTGCATAGAGTGCCTGACAGAGGAAAATTAATGAAGAGAAACATAAGTAAAATAAAAACATTCAGAAAGTTCCCAGTGAGGCACACTAAAACAGCAAAGAGAAACACCGAAAGCAGGGAAAACTTATGAAAACTGGCTACGTATGGCTGAAAGTCTGCCTGAACAGGTGTGTTTTTAAAAGTTTCTAAGTAAAACTTTATTTATATAAGCGCTCTTCACAGCACAGATGCAAAGAGTGCTTCACAATGGTAAAAATGAATAAATAAAAACATAAATAAAATATAAACATACAGAAAGTTCACAGTTCACAGCACGAGTGCATAGAGTGCTTGACAGAGGTAAAATTAATAAAGAGAAACATAAGTGAAATAAAAACATTCAGAAAGTTCCCAGTGAGGCACACTAAAACAGCAAAGAGAAACACCGAAAGCAGGGAAAACTTATGAAAACTGGCTACATATGGCCGAAAGTCTGCCTGAACAGGTGTGTTTTTAAAAGTTTCTTGAACAGAAGTTCAGAGGATGACGCTCGCAGGTCCTGGGGGAGAGCATTCCAGAGCCTTGGGGCCACTGCCCCAAAGGCTCTGTCACCCTTGGTTTTTAACCTGGTCCGAGGCACCGCCAGGAACAACTGATCAGTCGACCTCAGACGTCAGCAAATTCAAAATGAGCTAATAATTTTCTTGAAATGGTGAAATGTCTCACTTTCAACATCTGATATGTTCTGTGTTCTACTGTGAATAAAATGTGGGTTTATGAGATTTGCAAATCATTGTATTCTGTTTTTATTCTCGTTTTACAGAATGTCCTAACTTCATCAGAATTGGGGTTTGTATATCTCGTGGACATTTAATTAACTACACTTAGGGAAGGAGTTAGGCCATAATTTATCTCGTGGTCACAAAATTTTGTTCATGTCATTGTACTTCCCGGGCTCCAGATATTTAAAAATCTGCACTGCAATTCTGTCTGGTAAATATGGATTGTATAGGAACCACTACTATATCAAAAATGAATTTTGTCACCTCTAACATGAGACTGGGCTAGTCTGGTGTGTTATGACTTGAAAATCACAACAAAGATAACCAGCAATGACAACTTAAACAAATTTATTCTTCACTGATTAGGTCCAAAAATTTCTATAAATAATCCACTGTGTAATCTTATAATAACATTCTAATGCCACTATGTAACTCTGATGCAAAGAATAACCCTCTACCAACTGACCAAAATCACAGCATTTAAAAAGACTAGGAACATTCTGGAAAGATCTACAGGATTCCTGGGTGATCTGGCCTTCTCCAGCTAAGAAGATGCCAGAAACTTCTAGAAAGCACTAGTCTATTTCATCACAAACAAGTGGTATTGCATCAGATCATGCGTTGCTACAAATAGACTGTTATACGGACATACCCACAGAGGGTGCTAAACGATGAACAAAATAAACAAATAGCTGGCCAGTAAGGCAGCACAAACAGCATCCAACAAACCTCCATTTACAAATGATATACAGTGCTTTACATAAAACACTCATACATAACACCTCCTCTCTTTAAGAAAAGAAAGGTTTGCTGAAGTGGCCTGACTGCAGTCCAGACCTTTCACCAACAGAAAACATTTGGCTCATCATAATACGAAAAATCCGGCAAAGAAGACCCAAGACTGTTGAGCTGCTAGAATCCTACATCAGACAAGAGTGGGTCAACATTTCTCCCCCAAAACTCTAGCAATTGGTCTTCTCACTCCCCAAATGTTTAAAGGCCGTTGTTGAAAGAAGAGGGGATGCCACACAATGGTAAACATGGCCCTGTCCCAACTTTTCTGAGATGTGTTGCTGCCAGCAAATTCAAAATGAGCTAATAATTTTCTTGAAATGGTAAAATGTCTCACTTTCAACATCTGATATGTTCTGTGTTCTACTGTGAATAAAATGTGGGTTTATGAGATTTGCAAATCATTGTATTCTGTTTTTATTCTCATTTTACAGAATGTCCTAACTTCATCGGAATTGGGGTTTGTATATCTTGTGGACATTTAATTAACTACACTTAGGGAAGGAGTTAGGCCATAATTTATCTCGTGGTCACAAAATTTTGTTCATGTCATTGTACTTCCCGGGCTCCAGATATTTAAAAATCCGCACTGCAATTCTGTCTGGTAAATATGGATTGTATAGGAACCACTACTATATCAAAAATTAATTTTGTTACCTCTAACATGAGACTGGGCTAGTCTGGTGTGTTATGACTTGAAAATCACAACAAAGATAACCAGCAATGACAACTTAAACAAATTTATTTTTCACTGATTAGGTCCAAAAATTTCTATAAATAATCCACTGTGTAATCTTATAATAACATTCTAATGCCACTATGTAACTCTGATGCAAAGAATAATCCTCTACCAACTGACCAAAATCACAGCATTTAAAAAGACTATGAACATTCTGGAAAGATCTACAGGATTCCTGGGTGATCTGGCCTTCTCCAGCTAAGAAGATGCCAGAAACTTCTAGAAAGCACTAGTCTATTTCATCACAAACAAGTGGTATTGCATCAGATCATGCGTTGCTACAAATAGACTGTTATACGGACATACCAACAGAGGGTGCTAAATGATGAACAAAATAAACAAATAGCTGGCCAGTAAGGCAGCACAAACAGCATCCAACAAACCTCCATTTACAAATGATATACAGTGCTTTACATAAAACACTCATACATAACACCTCCTCTCTTTAAGAAAAGAAAGGTTTGCTAAAAACTTTCTTTTGTTAAAATTAACACGATTCTATAATCAGTATAATCTTGAAACTTTACAAATAAAGTATCATTGATCATTATAACAATCATATACCTAACAACCAGTGCAATTTTCACAAATAGAGAAGTAAAATGCGTGAAAGTGCATCTGGAATAACATTATCTTTTCCCCTGAGGTGAGAAATATCTAAATCATACTCTTGCAAAAGTAAACTCCATCTCAGTCATCTTTGATTCTTGTTTTTGATCTTATGCAAGAATGTGAGGGGATTGTGATCACTGAAGACCTTGATGGAGCTGAACAAGTCAAATAGACTTCAAAATGTTGTAAAGCCAAAACAAGTTCCAAACATTCTTTTTCAATTGTTGAATAGTTTTTCTGATGTTTATCAAACTTTTTGGAAAAGTAACAAACAGGATGATCTACTACATCTGTCTCTTCTTGTAGTAAAACTGCACCTTCACCAATATCACTGGCATCAACAGCCAACTTAAACTCCTTTTTGAAATTAGGAGATAGGAGAACTGGTGAGTTTTTGAGGATGGCTTTCAGTTGGTCAAATGAATTTTGACCTTTTTCATCCCAAATAAATTTTGCATTTTCCTCCAGTAAATTTGTCAAAGGTTCAGGAATGATAGAGAAATTTTTACAGAATTTTCTGTAGTAGCCAGCCATCCCTATAAATCTCATTAGTTGTCTTTTAGTTGTAGGTTCAGGAAATTCAGTGATAACTTTTACTTTTGCATCTATAGAGGGATTGTCAGCCTACGTCACTACATACGTCACCCCGCTCTACTGCGCATGTTGACTGCAGAAAGAGCATGAAGAGCCGCAATCATGTCTTGTTGTGCTGTTGGTTGCACAAACAGTTTGGATAAGAATAAAGAAAAACGCGCAAGTTTTACAGAATACCATCATATCGTACCCCTTTCAAGGCAAACAGACGTGCCTACAGCATGACCCCAAGCTGAGAGAGGAAAAAAAAACATTGGCATTAATTTCGAGCGATATAAGATGTTAGACTGATTGATTTGAATGGTGATGAAGGTAGATATGCCAGCAGGCACAGCTGTATAATTGCAGCAAAGTAGTTGTGAAATGTTTACTACAATAACGATAGTGACTGAAGACAAGGTTACGTAGCAATGGAAAGATAAGATGAACTTTCATTGATCCCACAGTGGGGAAATTTCATTGTTACAGCAGCTCAAAAAGATAGTGATATGAGAGGGGGGAAAAAAGCAAATGTATACAACAAGTACAAAGCAAGCTAAGATTAATTTTTATTGTTATGTTATTCTAAATTACATACCCAGCCATGCAGGTGCAGTTCGTGGTCAGGATGCAGTCGTTTTTTCTTGTTTACAATGACCCAGACTTTATACGTCTCCACCGGGGCGTAGCTAGTGGGGGGGCACAGACACGTCACTTCATGACAACAATTAGTCCTGGCTTGTTCCCAATCATTTTCCTTTATCGACGCTTTTTCCAATTATCGTCATTTGCAACTGAAGACACTGTTTCTCTCTATATGTGATCTAACAGTGACTAAATCATGGGCTAAATTCAGTACAGTGGCAGAACAAGAACAGAGAATTGGGTTGCACAAAACATCCGTTAAAAACAATTATTAGTCCTCACCTGTTCTCAGTCATTTTCATAATTAACAGAAGGTTCTCTCCAAGAGCACTCCACACTTATCAGGTGCTGCTTGTTCTCCCCGATTAGGTAAGACGACAATCATTCATCTGGACGCGTATTTGCTGTATTTAAATCAACGTTATTCAAAATTGCATACCTGTCGACTCACGCAAATAGCTGGAGTCGCATGCTTTTTATAGCCTATTTAACTGCCGAGATCCACTTTTTTTTAATCAACTCACACAATGCCGAGAGTGAAAGTCCGAGTTTCATTGGAACGCGGACCATTTCAATCAAGCGAAGCAATGGCCTATTGAGTAAATTATTTTTCTGTAGTGAATTTAGCCCATGATTTCATCGCTGTTAGATCGCATATGGAGAGAAACTTTGTCTTCAGTTGCCAATTACGATAATTGGAAAACGCGTCAATAAAGGAAAATGATTGAGAACTAGCCAGGACTAATTGTTGTCATAAAGGAAAGTGTCTTTGCCTCCCCCACTAGCTATGCCACTGCATTTCCGTCCTCTTCCCTTGTCTTTGACTCGGCAGCACCTCAGTCTTCAGAGCCAGGAAGTTCTCAATGTTGTAATCGTGTAACAGTATGTCGTGAACATGACTGTCTGTTGAATAGCTGTAGGCATCCAGTGTCTAGTAGGATTTCAGGCTCTCCCGGGAATAGAGACTTGGTGTCTCGATCAGGTAAGAACGAATGTCCGGCCACTGAAGTTTGGGCCATTTTTTCTCGTCATTTATCCACTCACCTGCACCTAAAGCGTATGGGTCATTAAGACGTATCCCACTCACTAATGTTAATTTAGCAGCATAACTTGTTTTATCACTCGTTGATAAACTGTTGTAGTACGCTGACAACATCGCTAGCTAGCTAACATCGCAACTGCAAGATAACCATAACAACCTGTCAAACAGTTTAAAGGGGCCGCTCTTTCTGCAGTCAAGTTGCACGCGCATCCGCCGTGTTGATAAACAAATAATCCCTCTATGCTTTGACTTGACCCTGTCTTACAATATGACCTAAGTAAACAACTTTAGCTTGACAAAAGATGCCAGAAACTTCTAGAAAGCACTAGTCTATTTCATCACAAACAAGTGGTATTGCATCAGATCATGTGTTGCTACAAATAGACTGTTATACGGACATACCAACAGAGGGTGCTAAATGATGAACAAAATAAACAAATAGCTGGCCAGTAAGGCAGCACAAACAGGATCCAACAAACCTCCATTTACAAATGATATACAGTGCTTTACATAAAACACTCATACATAACACCTCCTCTCTTTAAGAAAAGAAAGGTTTGCTGAAGTGGCCTGACTGCAGTCCAGACCTTTCACCAACAGAAAACATTTGGCTCATCATAATACAAAAAATCCGGCAAAGAAGACCCAAGACTGTTGAGCTGCTAGAATCCTACATCAGACAAGAGTGGGTCAACATTTCTCCCCCAAAACTCTAGCAATTGGTCTTCTCACTCCCCAAATGTTTAAAGGCCGTTGTTGAAAGAAGAGGGGATGCCACACAATGGCAAACATGGCCCTGTCCCAACTTTTCTGAGATGTGTTGCTGCCAGCAAATTCAAAATGAGCTAATAATTTTCTTGAAATGGTAAAATGTCTCACTTTCAACATCTGATATGTTCTGTGTTCTACTGTGAATAAAATTTGGGTTTATGAGGTTTGCAAATCGTATTCTGTTTTTATTCTCGTTTTACAGAATGTCCTAACTTCATCGGAATTGGGGTTTGTATATCTCGTGGACATTTAATTAACTACACTTAGGGAAGGAGTTAGGCCATAATTTATCTCGTGGTCACAAAATTTTGTTCATGTCATTGTACTTCCCGGGCTCCAGATATTTAAAAATCCGCACTGCAATTCTGTCTGGTAAATATGGATTGTATAGGAACCACTACTATATCAAAAATTAATTTTGTTACCTCTAACATGAGACTGGGCTAGTCTGGTGTGTTATGACTTGAAAATCACAACAAAGATAACCAGCAATGACAACTTAAACATAACAACCTGTCAAACAGTTTAAAGGGGCCGCTCTTTCTGCAGTCAAGTTGCGCGCGCATCCGCCGTGTTGATAAACAAATAATCCCCCTATTGGTTTGACTTGACCCTGTCTTACAATATGACCTAAGTAAACAACTTTAGCTTGACAAAAGTCACTTTTAACAAGGTTGATAGTCAGCTTGGCATCACTTACTCACTGAAAAAAGTCTCTGATGTAGGTGAGGTGCTCTTGGAAGCTGTTGCTGGTGATGATAATGTCATTAATGTAGGCCTCACATCCTGGTAGTCCAGCAATCACTCTGTTTACCAGACATTGGAAGTTGGCTGGAGAATTTTTCATTCCAAAGGGCATCACCTTATATTGGTACAATCCATCTGGTGTGACAAAGGCAGAGATCTCCTTTGCTCTGTCTGTTGGAGGGATCTGCCAGAAGCCCTTGAGGAGATCAAACTTGGTGACATACTTTGACTGTCCAACTTTGTCAATTCAGTCATCAATCCTGGGAATAGGATATGAGTCCATTTTTGATAGAGTGTTCGCTTTCCTGTAGTTTGTCACCATTCTATATGTTCCATTGGGTTTTGGAACTAGGATGTATGGAGAACTCCAGTCACTGTTACTTGGTTCAACAAAGTCATTTTCAAGCAGGTATTTGACTTCTTGTTTAAGGTATTTCTGCTTCTCTGGATTCATTCTGTAAGGATGCTGTTTTACAGGGTTGGCATTATCTTGGAGGATGACATCATGGTAAACCATATCAGTCCTTGATAGAACGTTAGGAAATATGTGACTATGTTCAAATATGAGCTGCATTAGCTGTTGTTATTGAAAAGCGTCCAGGTGGGACAACTTGCTGTCAATATTTTGAAGAATGTCTGAATTTTCAAGTTTAGCTGGACCAGGTTCATTTTCCAAGGGGCAGTCACAATCTTCTTCAGAATTTTCCAGTTCAATTGTATTTACCACATTGACTGGCTTTTGCTGAGTGTCTCTGTCAATGTATTCTTTCAGCATGTTGATGTGACACACTTGTTTTTGTTTCTTCCTTCCAGGGGTTAAAATGACATAATTTAGATCACTGACCTTTTTGAGGATAGTGTAAGGGCCGAAATATTGGGCTCTTAGAGGGTTTCCAGGAACTGGCAAAAGCGCAAGGACTTTGTCACCAGCTTTAAAACTTCTATCTTGGGAATGAAGGTCATATCTGGCTTTCATTTTGCCCTGAGCCTCTTTGAGATTAGACTTAGCAAAATCACAAGCCTTAGAGAGACGATTACGGAAGTCAGAGTCATACTGAAGCAAGTTCATTGGGACAGCATCTTCGGCCAGCAACTTTTCCTTCAGAAACTTCAGAGGTCCACGGACTGTATGCTCAAAAACAAGCTCAAAAGGACTGAACCCAAGAGACTCCTGAACAGCTTCACGGGCAGCAAACAGAAGAAGATGGACACCTATCTCCCAGTCTTTCTCTGTGTCAAGGCAGTAGGTCCTTATCATGTTCTTCAGGGTTTGATGGAACGTCTTCAAAACACCTTGACTCTCAGGATGGTAAGCTAATGAACTGTACTGTTTAATACCAAGCTCATGCATAACTTGTTGAAATATGCCAGACATGAAATTTGACCCTTGATCAGACTGAATAGACTTAGGAAGACCAACAAAGCAGAAAAACTTGGTAAGAGACATGATGATAGTCTTCACCTTGATGTTACGAAGTGGAATTGCCTCAGGAAACCGGGTTAAAGCACACATGATAGTCAGTAGGTACTCACAACCAGATCTAGTCTTTAGCAATGGTCCAACACAGTCAATGATGATCCGACTGAAAGGTTCTTCAAAAGCGGGAATGGGCTTAAGTCAAGCCTTTGGAATATTCTGGTTAGGCTTCCCAACCATTTGACAAGTATGACAGGATTTGCAGTACTCCTGTACATCGGACCTCACGGAAGGCTAGAAGAATGTTTCCCGACACGTTGAAAGGTCTTCTTGATAACCAAATGACCTGACAGGATTGTCTTGGGCCAGACTAAGAGTTTCTTGACGATAAGACTTTGGAAGAACAATTTGATGAGTGATCATCCACTCTTCATCTGCAGAAACATCAGGTGGACGCCACTTTCTCATAAGCACACAATTTTTGTCGGAAAAACAGACTGGAACTTGAGTAGCCTCTTGTTCACTAACAGCCTGTGGTAGAAGATGTGCTAGATCACAAGCTTGTTGTTGCTCCTGAATAAGTTGTTTCCGAGACAGAATGTCATTAGAATGACCTGACAAGGACAAGTCTGAAGATTTCCCAGACATCTCAGAAGGACTGGAAGGTTCCTGATGAAAAGACTGCCAAATGAAGGTGTCAGCCAGATTGAAGTCCTGGTCAGCATCATCTTGAATAGCCTTTTTGGCCATAGAATGAGTAACTGCACTTGAAGGATAGAGGTCTGGAATTTCCTCCTCTATAGATTCAGATTCTTGAACAATCAAAGGAGTGTCAGTTACAACAGGGTAGGGCACAACCTTATCCCCAGCAAGATCATTACCAAGAAGCAAATGAACACCTTTGAAAGGAAGAGAAGTCCTAACGCCAACAGTAACAGGCCCAGAGACACCAAGTCTGATTTGAGATGAACATTATGGAGAGGTACACTTGTAAAACCACATTCTACTCCTTAAATAAGGACATTAGCCTGAGGAGACGTTTTGTCCAAAACAGACAGAATATCTGCAAGAATAAGAGATTGGGAAGACCCAGTATCCCTTAGAATTCGAACAGGAGCAAATGAGGAAAAATCATGTGAAAGTAAGACAAAACCATCGGTGATGAATGGCTCAAAACCTTCCATAACAGAATCAGACACAGAAGGTAGAAGATCAGGTGAACTGACCTTTGATACAAAAGATTCTCTCCTAGTGAGAGCAGTTGGCTTGGTTTCTTCTCAATGTTGTTTTTTCTTGAGAGCATAACACTCAGAAATAAGGTGACCTTGCTTTTTGCAGTATTGGCAAGACAGAAGGTAAAAAATCAGAGGATTGTTTCTCACTGCAAGGTTTCCTCTCAGAAGTGGCCTTGGAATCATCAGAAGTGTTATTAGAAGAAGTCTTGGACTGAGACTTGCCTTGAAATTTAGAAAAAGTGGATTTTTGGACAAAAGAAGACTTATGAGTTAATGCATAACTATCAGCCAGGGTGGAAACATCTTGCAAAGTATTGGCTTGTTTCTCCTCAAGGAAAGTCTTGATATTAGGCTAGATACACCTTTTGAATTCCTCAACCAAAATGTTACCTCATTTTGCAAAAATCTTTCTCAACTTTTATGGAATTACACCACTGATCAAACAACTGTTCCTTCAACCTGCCAAATTCAACATGAGTTTGACTGACTTCCTTGCGAGAATTCCGAAATTTTTGCCTGTAAGCCTGGGGACCAATTCATAACCCTTCAGAATGGCAGATTTGACAAAATCATAATTAGAACACTGTTGGACAGATAACTGGTTATAGGTTTTCCTAGCTTTACCAGTAAGAACACTTTTGTAACATTGTTGTCCTATGCTCTTTTGGCCATTTCAAATTTTCAGCAATTTTCTCAAAGTGGGAAAAGTATTAGTCTACATCATTTTCTAGGAAGGGAGGAACAAGTCTGATGTGTTTAACCACATCAAAGTGATCAGAAAGTCCAAAAGATTTTGTTACAATACCTGCTTCTCTTTTCGTCATTACCAGTTCATGCTGCATCCTTTTTTCTTCTAGTTCTTTTTCTTTCTCCAACCTTTTTTCTACTAGTTCTTTCTCTTTCTCCAACCTTCTTTCTTCCTTCTCCATCCTTTTTTCTTCCAATTCTAGTTGTTTCTCCAACCTTCTTTCCTCTAGTTCTTTCTCCAACCTTCTTTCTTCCAGTTCTAGTTGTTTCTGGCGTAGCTGCATCTGAAGTCTTTGCAGCTCTGTTGCAGGCACTTCCACATCTTTAATCAATCCTGCTGCTTCTTCCCCAGAGATCTCTTCATCAATGAAATGTTGCACCAAAATGTTCAATATTTCTTGTTTCCTCGTTGATGATTTCACATCAGATAATCCAAGGTTTGAGGCTATTTGCAGCAAGTCCTTCTTTGCCAGCACAATTGATTCCGGGGTTGGAGTTTTCAGAAAATTTTCAACATCAAAAGTCATGATTGCTGGTTTTTCAAATAGTCACAAGATTTAAAACGATAGTACAGCTTTAATCTTTGGTGAATCCAATGGTTGATCCAATGAATCGTTTATCTCAGTGGAACCTCCAATTTGTTATGACTTGAAAATCACAACAAAGATAACCAGCAATGACAACTTAAACAAATTTACTCTTCACTGATTAGGTCCAAAAATTTCTATGAATAATCCACTGTGTAATCTTATAATAACACTCTAATGCCACTATGTAACTCTGATGCAAAGAAAAACCCTCTATCAACTGACCAAAATCACAGCATTTATAAAGATTCGGAATATTCTGGAAAGATCTACAGGATTCCTGGGTGATCTGGCCTTCTCCAGGTAAGAAGATGCCAGAAACCTCTAGAAAGCACTACTCTATTTCATCACAAGCAAGTGGTATTGCATCAGATCATGTGTTGCTACAAATAGACTGTTATATGGACATACCAACAGAGGGTGCTAAATGATGAACAAAATAAACAAATAGCTGGCCAGTAAGGCAGCACAAACAGCATTCATTAAACCTCCATTTACAAATGATATACAGTGCTTTACATAAAACACTCATACATAACAGGTGATGCTAGCCAAGGGGAGGCACATTGTAGGTTAGTTGTATAACTTTTGTTCTGCTTATATCATTTTCACGTAACTGGGGATTCATACAGACATTTACCTACCTTATTTTCCTGGTTCAATATGAGAGAATTTTTGTGCTCCAGCTTCAACCATTTTACAGGTAAAGAAAAAAAATGCACGTATTCATTTTCACACACTGACTGACTGTGGGTGTGTGAAAATCGTTTGGCATAGTAACCCCACGGAGTCACCTGTCAGCCAAGAAGATAGCTAGCATTTGGATGTATTTTCCTGTAAAAAAAAAAAAAAAAACCTTGCTTGCCTTTGTTTAATGAAGATAAAAAATACAACACTGCTGTCTTGTTTAACAACGTTCAGTTACGTAATGACAAATTGCTCAAAGTGAAGAATTTTTCGGGGCTAAAGAAAAAAATCTTTGGGGCTACAGCCCATATATACACTTCACACTAGATTGTTTTTTAAATATATATATATATATATATATATATATATCACTGACTTAAGATTCATCATAAAGCAGTTACATTCGCCAGTGTGACTACTGCTAGTAATTTTCTCCTCGTCACTGATGCATTACGTCCGTGAATGACCATGGTGACAAGCGCCAGCAGAAACCCTTATGCTGTAATCCTCTGTCTGCATTTCTGGTCACTGAGTGCTGGGCAATATATAGACAGCTAGCTTTGCATTAACATGCAGCAATAGCGAATAGTCCCCTGCCACTGTGCGATACTGACCGTGGCCCCCACCACCCTAGCCTCTGGGTAAGGGGTCTCCAACGCTGTTCCTGGAGAGCTACCATCCTGTAGGTTTCTACTCCAACCCTAATTCAACACACCTGATTCCACTCATTAGCAGCTCATAAAGATCTCTAACTGGGAAAGCAGGTGTGGTTTGCTTTGGTTTGATTTTGGATAACCTTCAGGATGGTAGCTCTACAGGAACAGGGTTGCAGACCCCTGCTCTGGGTAATAGAGTCAGCCTTCAACCAACTGACATCAGTTTTGGAGGAAAAAAAAATCTCTGCTTGACTGTCAAGTTCAAGGCATCATTGTTATATGTCTTGGGCACTTTTCAATGTATGTGGAAAGATACACTTTGTTAGGATAGGATATGGGCTTTTCTTATTTGTAAGGGCAAGCTAAGCAGTTGGGCCGGTTCTAGACAAGACAGTCAGCAAAGTCAGCAGTCAGTTACCTTACCTTTCTTTGCTGCCCCAAATCCTCCATATCCCTAGACAATCTTTGCTTGCAACTGCTGTACTACCGCGCCCCCACCCACCACTAGTTCACAACCTTGCCCGGGGCATTAAAAGGCTCGGCCCATCCATGTAGTCAATGACTTCAAGGAAAAAGTGCGGGGAAGTGCATAATGAATTAAGTTTTCAAGCTTCATTTTCTCCCATGTGAGCAAAGTGAGAGGGTATATGTATATCTGGAGATTTTCAAAAATATGAATTTATGTATTTACTTACAAAATGCGTGTTGCAAAATGCATGAAATGAAAATTTGTTTATTGTTTGGTTTAATTTCGTTTTTTTTTGGCTGCCTAGCTACTGTAATTAAAATCCTGTGGCTTAACTGAATTGCAAATAAACAGTCAAGGTTGTACTGTATTACAGTCCATAGTTAAATTCCTTATTTGCTTGTCAACTGCCAGGGCTCCTTCAGAACAAATCCAACACTAATGAGCTATCAGGTGGGGAAGAAATGAAAGATGTGGCACCAAAAAAACCCTCATCACCCCAGCTACTGTCTGTGTGTGAGTGTCAGAGGCCAAAGCTGCCATATGGCAAGGAAGGAACAGCACTCTAAATAAATGGGCAGTTTATATGTTCTGTGCGTGCATCTGTCAGTTGTTTCTATGTGTGTGTGTGGGAGAGATGACTTCCAGGAGAGATTTCCATTTCAATTTTGTGCACAAAATACATGAGAAATGTTTTGCTCTGCCTAAATGCTTCATAAGTGATTTTTCTTGAGGCAGTGGGGTGGGGGGGGATTACTGGCTTGGAGACACTTTGGAGGTATATCTACTTGCTATGCAGTTCTTTCCTTATTTAGCGAGTAAAATAAAATCTTGGTCCAATATTTTGTTGGAGATTTTTAGTGATTTATAGTCATGCTTTCAGTCATTCATGTTGCTGACCACTCAAGTGTTTTCGTCTTCACTCTGTGTGTGGTTGTGCTTGTGTGTGTATATCTGTGTTTATGTGCGTGGTTCTCACTGTGTTCTCCCAGGCATTCATCTCTAAATTAATAGAGGTCACTCCCTCATCTAGAATTGCCTTCATCCAGAGTATGGAGGGTGAGACAGTGATCCTTCTGCAATCAATGGTTTTGTCTTCTGCCAGTTGCCCACGATTGCCCAGGTTACATTCTGGTATGGCATGGTGGACACTGCACCAGATATGGTAAGCCGTTTTAACATTTAATCAGTAACAGTGATATGTATTGTGTGTGTGTGTATATATATATATATATATACACACAAAAAACCCCAATTCCGAAATAGTTGGGACAAAGTGTAAATTGTAAATAAAATCAAAACGCAATAACTTTCAAATCACACCAGCCAGTATTTTATTCACAATAGAACAGAGATAACATAGCAAATGTTGAAACTGAGAAATTTTACAATTTGATCCACAAAATGAGCTCATTTCAAATTTGATGGCTGCTACAGGTCTCAAAAAAGTTGGGACAGGGGCCTATTTACCATGGTGTAGCATCTCCTCTTCTTTTTAACACAGAGTGGAGGCATTTGGGCATTGAGGAGACAAGTTTCTTGAGTTTAGCCATTGGAATTTGATCCCACTCTTGTTTAATACAGGCTTCCAGCTGCTGGAAAGTTTTGGGTCTCCTTTGACGGACTTTTCGTTTAATTATGCACCAAATGTTCTCAATCGGTGAAAAATCAGGACTGCAGGCAGGCCAGTTCAGCACACGGACTCTTCTACTAAGTCATGCTGTTGTAATAGCTGCAGTATGTGATTTTGCATTGTCCTGCTAAAATACACAAGGCCTTCCCTGGAATAGATGTCATCTGGAGGGGAGCATATGTTGCTCTGAAACCTTTATATACCTTTCAGAATTCATGGTGCTTTTTAAAACATGCAAGTGTCCCACACCATATGCACTAATGCATCCCCATACCATCAGAGATGCTGGCTTTTGAACTGAACGCTGATAACCGGAGGGGTGGTCTTTCTCTGGTCTTTCTTTTCTTTAGCCTGGAGGACACGATGCCCATGATTTCCAACAAGAATGTCAAATTTGGACTCGTCTGACCACAGGTTACTTTGCCACTTTGTTACAGTCCATTTTAAAGGAGACTTGGCCCACAGAACATGGTGGCACTTCTGAATCATGCTCAAAAATGGCTTCCTTTTTGCATGAGAGAGTTTTAGGTGGCATCTGTGGATGGCACGGCGGACTGTGTTTACAGACGGTGGTTTCTTGAAGTATTCCTAGGCCCATTTAGTAATGTCAATGACAGAATCATGCCGGTGAGTGATGCAGTGGCGTCTGAGGGCCCGAAGATCACGGGCATCCAGTAAAGGTCTTTGGCCTTATCCCTTAGGCACAGAGATTTTTCCAGTTTCTCTGAATCTTTTGATGATGTTTTGCACCGTCGATGATGAGACCTTCAAAGCCTTTGCAATTTGACGTTGAGGAACATTGTTTTTAAAGTATTCCACAATTTTTTTGCCACAAACCTTCATAGGTTGGAGAGCCTCTGGCCATCTTTATTTCTGCGAGACTCAGCCTCTCTAAGACATCCCTTTTATAGCCAATCATGTTACACACCTGATGCCAGTTAACTTAATTACTTGCTAAATGTTCTTTCAGCTGATTCTTTTATATATTAATAGCTTTTTCAGCCCTTTTTTGCCTGTGTCCCAACTTTTTTGAGACCTGTTGCAGCCAGAAAATTTGAAATAAGCTCATTTTGTGGATAAAAATGTAAAATGTCTCAGTTTCAACATTTGAAATGTTATCTGTGTTCTATTGTAAATAACATGATCTGAAAGTCATTGCATTTTGATTTTATTCACAATTTACACTTCGTCCCAACCATTTCGGAATTGGGAGATATATTATATATATATATATATATATATAGGAGCGTAACGGTGTGTATATTCCTCCAGAACCGTCACGGTACGAACGTCATGGTTTGGTTCTTGTGGTCACACGACGAATACGTCAGAGTGGTGGGAAAAAAGTTAGTCGCAGTGGCAGCGGCATCCACACTCCAATCCAGGGGGTGGTAATGTGTGTAAAAGCTGCGCAAATACGCCATTAACAACTAATACAGAAGAAGAAAAAGAGAAGCTTTGACAAGCGCTGTGTCCCAGTTCAGCGGCTGCATCCTTAATAAAGACTGGTTGCGTCACAGCGGCGTGACTCAACCGTCTCATTTCGAAGGCTCCTTCAAATGTGGCCGAGAAATGCGGCCTTCTTTTCGCGGGCAACGAAGGTGCAGCAGGTGGATCCTTTGCATTCCAGTCTTTCCTAAGATTCATTGCGCAGTGGTTAATAGAATCGAACAAGGGAGGCTGCGCGAGGCGAGGAGCTTACTTTTAAATGACAGTACTGGATTTTAGCAAAGATACTCTGTTACATCTTTGGTTTTAGCTCGGTAAAACAGCGGAAAATATATAAAACCAAGGGACGTTAAAAGTGGAAAAAAAGTTAGCAAAATGTTTTGAATTAGGTACATTATTGGCTAGCTAGCTAACTACTGGGAGCTGCTGCAGCTGCAGCTTTGCTGCCCGCATCTGACCTATGCTTTTTTGACTCTAAAAAGCATTGAGGACTGCTGAACAGAAAGCCGGGAGGGTGTAAAGCATTTGCTTAAATTGGTAACTAGCTCTGATCTGTTTTCCGTCATTTTCGTTGATTAAAGATAACCATGTTAACTATTCGAACATTCAGCTATTTCAGGTGTGGCTATCTTGTTTGCTTTGAGTGAACTTGCCGAAGTCAAGAAACAATTTGGATGCAAAATGCTTGTGTCATATGAATCATGAAGCGCAAGTTTGGTAGGCTTCTTTGCAAAACGTGGCAAATTTACTCCGATAATCCAGAGCAGTTTACATTATGTCGTTAGGTGAGGCCAATTTTTTTTTTTTTTTAATTGCATTGGTTAGCCTATTTATTCACCTGAACATTGCACTAAGCTGCATGTTTGACTGCCAATGGATTATTGATATCAGAAAACATGTTATTCAAAGCCAAAGATTGAAAACGGGTCAAGCATCAAACGCTTCAAGGGAAATCTTCTGCCCTAATTTTTTTTCTGTTCAGCAGCTCCACTGCTGTAAAGCCTTAAATGCCTTCAGTTTTAAACTTCAAAGGTTCAAATGTTGATTTATATTTTTGCTAGATTGTGGTGATACTGTAGCTTTTTTATGCACAGGAAGTATATTCATGACCATAAAAAACGCAACACGAAAAGAGTGATGATATTTTTGCATCTCCTTGACGACGATAGTCGGGAGCTACTATGGTTTAGTTCCGGGGCCGCGCCGCGCCCGCAGAGATTTTCTGTTCCGGGTTCTGGAAGCGACAATTATTACAGGAATTTTTTCAAATTTTGCACAGGCAAAGATATTAATTTGACAATGCTCAAGACCGATTTTCGGCCATTTTGTCCGAAATTTGGGGATCGGGGAGATACACCACTCGGTCCCCACTGGCGACCAAATTATCTAGTTGTTTTTTCTTTATGCATTTTAAATTATCGCTCACTGTAAATGAGTGGATTTCAGTTGGCTTAGCACAAAGCTGTGCCTGCTCCAGCCGTTTGCTTGTGACGATCCATCACCTGGAGACCTTGCATATCATTAAAGAGGTTGCGAAGGTCGCAAAGGACATTCATCCCCAGTGTGCCAGGCACGTGACTAGGCCCCTTTTCACTGATTGCACCGTCCCTAAGTCCCTCCTTCCACCTGCCCATCATGGTCCTCACTAGAGACATCAGACACAACAGTGTTTGTCTGATGCCGTTTTCCCCGGCCCTTTTCACATTCCCGACTTATGTGCCCCGGCTCCCCACAGGTATAGCACACCAGTTGCCCTCTCTCATCTCTCTGTGGAGGTCTTTGCTGTCTGGGCTTAGTGCTACGCTTGTCACCCCCCTGCACTACTCTGTAAAGTTCTGCTTGCTTTGCAGCTAATTTCTGGATAGATTCATGTAGTGACTGTAGAGACAAGGTTGAACCAGTCTCTTCAGTATCTACACTATTTACAGCACTACGAGTCTGGTTCTTGTCACGAGTAGCTTGGGAGGTCTCCTCCTCCTCTGACCAGTCAATTGCTGTCTTCATCAGTGCACTGAATGTCAGTCCTGGCTGCTCCCTTGCCTGTCTTTTTATTTGTCTTCTAAGATCCCGATCCCCCCCCCCCCTTGGTCAGACAAGGGTTAATGATATCATGTACTGTAGATGGTGAAATATTCAAAGTCCTCACAATTTTACATTGAGAAACATATTTCTGACATTGTTCCTCAATTTTTAGACGCAGTTTTTCACCGATTGGCGAATGCCTGCCCATCTTTACTTCTGAGAGACTCTGCCTCTCTAAAATGCTCTTTTTATAACCAGTCATGTTATCAGTTGCCAATTAACCTAAATCCAAGATGGCAGCATGTCTACCAGTCAATTTCATGTCCTTGTGCTCTCATGTCTAAATGTGGAAATTTTTTCATGCTTATTGAAAGTTTTAATGCTTATTGTATGGAGGATTTCAAACTGCATCTGAACAGCAAATTTTAAGCTGTATCTAAGCAGCATTTTTTTTTTTAATTGTTAAGTTTTATTCTCATTGTGCTTGGATAACACAAGAGGAGTTTTCTGCAATTGGAGCCTACCTGTTCCTGTGTTTCCCGATTACCTGGCATACTGTTCTGTGCAGCTAATTCTGTGCCTCCTGACTGGCTCATTTGCTGCGGTGCAGTACCATTTCCAAGTGCTGCGACTTCCATGCAATAGCCGGTCTATGAACGGGTGGCAGTTTGCGAACCAAACTAGGCTCTATCTCTGCCGGACAGATTCTACACCTTCCGGCTGATTCTGGCATTTTGCAGTGTATGCTCTACACGCACTGTGGCTGTGCAGTTGTGTGTTGCAGACCCAGTGTGGCTCGTCGCGTTGGCTTTTGCCCAACATTTGTAAATTGATCACCGCATGGATCACTGACTGACGCTCCTTTCATTTTCACTGTGCAATTTGGGCGTTAAATATGTCAACTTTTATTGTTTTATTCTGCCTTCTGTCTGTCCTGGACTGTGAGGAGTTAACTCACACGCCGGTGAGTGAACTTGAGACTTCCCTATCGCCAATGATGAGCATGCCCTGCAGAGGATCAAGTATGTCTCATGAACTATTTCACTTCGTCTCTTAACTGAGCCTATTCGTGTTGGTAATTATATTTGTTGAGCGCGATTTCCATCAGTGATGATTTTACAGGCCTGCTTTTTGAGCTTTGAGCGCTCTCTGTCAGATCAAGTTAATAATGCTAAGTGGAAGGTTGTATCGAGTGTGCCTCTTAAAAGATGTAATATCTTTATGCTTTTGTTATTATCCGGAAATGTGCTGCCAAACCCTGGTCTGAAAAATTGCAGTCAGATTTTGACACCTGATGATTTTAAGTCAAGGTCTGGGCTCGGATTTATTCACCTGAATGTGCGTAGTCCTTTACCTAAAATAGATTTTATTCGTATCTGGGCTGCCTCAACTGACGCTGATGTTATTGTGCTGTCGGAAACATGGCTAAACAAAACTACGTTCAATTCGGAAATTGCCATAAATGGATACAACATGTACTGCACTGATAATCCGAAGAAATGCGGTGGTGTTGCAATTTATGTCAAGTAAAAGTTTTGTGTTTGTGTACTGGTCTCAAAATCGATTTGTAAGGAATTTGAATTCCTAGCTTTAAGTCTTGAAGTGTTCACGGGACTTTTCGTCACTGTTGTGGGTTGTTATAGACCCCCGCAGCAACGAATGAGTCCCTATCATCACTAGCACGTTTTTTATCCCAGCTTGAACATAATTAACTTGTTTTACTTGGCGACCTTAATTGGGAATGGAACCTCCAAATCTGAGGATTTTAAAAATGTATGTGACTCACTAAATCTTGTCCAGTTAGTGGATAGTCCCACTTGTCCTAATATTAATTTTCCTGATAAATCATCCTTAATAGACCAGGGCCCGTATTCACAAAGCATCTTATCTTACCGCTAGGAGTACTCCTAAGTCGTGCTAAAACATTTTATGTCGGAGTAAAATCTTAAAAGTTATTCACAAAGCCGCTGAGAGCAACTTTTAGGTAAGAAAACTGGTAACTCCTAGACTAGGAGTAGCTCTGAGATAGATGGGAGTAAATCTCCGTTGCTATGGATGACGTCAATTCTCATGCATGAGTCTTGGGACAATGACCACGGTGATTGGTTGTTTGGTGACAGGGCAGCCCATTGAAAAAAATATCCCACATACAACCCATGGATGAAAAAATGAGGAAATAGTCCAAGCGGCTGGTTTGTCCCATAAAATAATAACATGTTGAGCACTCCTGAAAATGCACTATGCGCCGGCCCACATATCACGCTTTAGGCAAATAAACATACATAGTAAAGAGATAGTTGTAAAAAACACCAATAGCATAAAACAAGTCAATAATAAAACGCGTCATTTGCCCCAATAATTAGCAACTTATTACCCAATGAGAATATGTTGCGATCATTTAAATGTCGGGCTGTTCAAGTTTGTTTGCCCTAAACTGTCATGCATGAAAGTTCAAAAAGGACGTGAAAGCCCAACTGGAGCCACGACCAGTTACTGCTGCTGGCCCAGTTGGTGCTGGAGAGAAAGCATGTAGCTAATCAAAGGGAAATTTGTCTCAGGGGTGAACAGCAAATCCAAGCGGGATACATGGGATAATATCAGCCTACAGATCAATGCTGCATTCTCCTCGGTGTTTCGGACGGAAAAAAAGTTCATTCCATCAACACCCAGATAGTATTTGATGCTGAATGCAACATTTTGGACATTGTTGCGAAATGGTCAGGATCCACGCGCGACTCGCATTTTAATGGAAAGCAGCTTATACCAATTATTTGACAGGCATTATTTGCTTGTGGGATGCCACTTGCTCGGGGACAGTGGCTTTGGTGCTGTAACTCCTCCTGCTATGCATGAATTGTTTTATTAGGCTATTGAGCGAGGGCATTTAATAGATCTTCATAATAATACCAGCCTGTGTCATATTTTGTATGCATATTTAAATTGTAGGCTATAAATTACAAACCAAGCTTAGTATGCTTTCCTGTTTGAATGATAACCCGTTTATAGGCTGCAATCTCGGACCTCCCCAGCGATTGCAGCCCATACCACCGCTTCTCGCAGTCGTCTGCCCTGTCGGATGATATGGGGTTCACAGAGCGCATTGATTGTTTGTGAATTGAGCGACTGACAGATGATTGTGAAATCCCTAAATCGTCCGCGTTGCAAAGTTGCATTTTTCTGGTGGCCAAGTAACAAAGTGTTGTCAAACATTTTATTTCGGGGCTTATTGGGTTGTTTCTCATGGTTGGAGACGATATTCTCTCCCTCACCAAGTCAACAACAAATAAAATCCCTTCACGGTCACTCCGATATCTTTTCAACAACTGCGCATCATTCAGAATTTCCAAGTCATTCCGTCTTTCAACAGCAGCAGCCATTTTCCGATTCTTTGTGAATAGGTTTTAGCGAGTTTGGAGTCCTCTTGACTACTTTTAAGCTCTCCCAGACTTAGGAGCTACTTTAGGCCTAAAATGCTTTGTGAAAAACACTTAGTAAAAAATAATTAGGAGTCCTAAATTTACGACTGACACGCCCATTTTTTTAAGGAGTTTCTCCTAAGTCCAGCAGTTAGGACCTACTTTTAGCGCTAAGATGCTTTGTGAATACGGGCCCAGATCTTGACAAATGTTCCCCATAAATACTCAGCAGTGGGAGTGTTTGCTAATGATGTTAGTGACCATTGTGTTGTAGCAGCTATAAGAAATACAAAAATTTGGAAAGGTAATCCACGCATTGTTATGAAAAAGGATACAAAAAATTTTGTTGAACAGGGTTTTTTGTATGATTTATTTTACTTTGACTGGGATAAAATTTTCTTTATTGATGATGTTGAAATTGCATGGGCATACTTTTCCCATGGTTTTAGAGAAAATATTGATAGACATGCCCCTTTGTGTAAATACAGGGTGAAGGGCAGGGATAACCCCTGGTTTACTCTGTAGTTATCCAATCTCTTGCATGAGAGAAACAAGGCCTGGGCAAAGGCAAGAATGACAGGATCCGACATTGATTGGCTCCATTTTAGGCGCCTAAAAAGCCACTGTACATCACAAATTAAAACCTCAAAATCTGAAAATTATCTTCCAGTCACTACTGAAAATTTAAAAAATCCAAGAAAATTCTGGAAAGCAATTAAATCCTTTTCTAATGTGGGTAAACCTAATGCCGCCTTGTGTCACAACAGCTAATGGCACTGTTTCAGACAGACCTACCATGTTAAACTGTTTCAAAGAACATTTTGTGCCCTGTGGTTTACTCTGATTCTCTCTCAAAATCTGCTTCTGCAAATGTTGCAGTGTGTGAGTCAGATCAGTCTGACAAAGGTCAACCCTTCTTTTTTACTCCATTTTCTGTTGATAAAGTGCGTGGAGCTTTAGGCGGGCGTTTTGCCATAACGAGGTGAACAAGCAACACCTGATAGTGCGGAGTGTTTTCGGATTGAAGGTAATTAGAAAAAATGATTCCGATCGAGTCAGAACTAATCATTGTTTTAAAGGGATGTTTATTACCCACGCAGTTTAAGTTCTGACTGCGCCACTGGTCCATGGGTGCTTCAACGAGATACCGAAGGCGCTCTTGCCAATTTGTGCCGGGAGCTCCCAGCGGTAGACCTGCCCTCTTTTGTAAATTTCTCCCGGTTATTCCCGGCGCAGTTCCAACCAGCTGACAGTTTGTAACTGACGTGACCAGCTGAGTTCACTACGAGCTGATTGGCTTTTGAGACGGGTTATGTGCTTTAAGTTCTAAAACCAGCCTCTTGCGATTAGACATGCTGAATCTCTGGCGATGCCACCAGCCGGCTTGAGTCGAGCTGCGACGGGCCAGTTCACACTGCTGCAACTCCTCCCTTCAACATTCTAAAACGGTCTTGTCTCGTCACGAATCTTTGGTCTGAACTGGGCTTAAGTTTTATTAAGTGACCTAATCTTTGGAATTTAGGCCCCCCCCTAACAATTGGTCTGGCCCACCCCAAACTGAAATCCTGGCGCCGTGCCTGCACCATCCCAACATTTTTGGAATTGAGGTTGTATTATTCACCTGTTTTTGAGTTTTACAGTTGAAATTGTTGTTGACATTTAACATCAGTTTAATTTGAATACCAAACTTTCAGGGAGCCAATCCACCGCTAAGTGCCGCAGAAAAGCACTCACAACATGCATGCCTGGCCAGGCAGACACAAAAGGACACACATGCACACATGGATGCACACACACACAAAAACACACAAACACACTGACCCACATACCTACACACACACACGCACAGACACGCACACATTACATATGCACACACATAAAAATGCTTATACTCACATCCCTGCACACACACACACACACACACACACTCAGGCATGTGCATATGGACACATTTCTTTTACTCAGAGTTTATTTCTGTTACCAACTCTTCATTCCTGTTACCTAATGTTTTTCCTGTTACTGAATGTTTTTTTTTTCCTGAAAAATAAATATTACTACTGTTTTTTTCACTCATGTGTGCTCCATCATTTATCCAATTGTTGAATAAAATACATGACCAAAATTTTGATACTCTTGAGGTTTAGCTTTCCTTTAAAAGGAAAAAATAACTTTGCATTTTTTGGAAAAATACAACTTGCTTACATAGTGATGTTTTTTGGCAAGAAATTTATATTATTTTAACATGAAACCAACTATTTCTTTAAAATTAGCATTTTCTTGAGGGGTAAATAAAGGAATTAATTGGCAAGCTTTTAAACATACTTTTAAAATAACACAAGTTTTAGTAACAGGACTGAGAAAAATGCTGCCATCTTCTGATTAAATGCCTTGTAAAAAATTAAATAAAATTGTCTGAGATTGACCAATACACATTTTGAATAGTAAAATATGTGTGTTATTAGATTTTATACTGAAAAAAGATAGTAAATGAAGTTTAATTTGGAAGAGTTACAACAAGCAAATGGCACCCATTTGGCGGAATGGCCCATATATATATATATATATATATATATATATATATACAGTCATGCCCAAAATTATTCATACCCCTACCAATTTTTGGGTTTTATTTGAGATATTTTTTGACAAATCAAATTTATTCTTGCGCAAATGACACAGTAAATTGACATAAGGCTGTAAGAAGTACAGTAAACAAGAAATACAATACTTTTTGGTATTTTATTTGACAGATGTACAAAAAAATGCCATGTCCAGAATTATTCATACCCTTTTCTCAGTAATTGATGGCAAAGCCTTTATTCACGATTACAGCCTTCAAACGCTTCCTGTGGCTGATCGCAAGGTTTCTACACGTTTCCACAGGATTTTGGCCCACTCCTCTTTGGCGAACTTCCCCAGATCTGTAAGGTTTGAGGGTTTCCTTGCCATGACCTTGGTCTTCAGTTTCCTCCACAGATTCTCGATAGGATTGAGGTCGGAGGTCTGGCTTGGCCACTCCAAAACATTCACTTTGTTGTCCACTAACCATTTCTTGACAGATTTGGCTGTGTGTTTAGGATCATTATCCTGTTGGAAGATCCACTCCTGCCCAAGATCAAGTTTTTTGGCGGATTGCTTAATGTTTTCACTGAGGATCTGGATATACTGGCCCTGTTTCATAATGCCATTCACTTTAACAAGGTTTCCAGGCCCATTCGCTGAAAAGCAACCCCAGAGCATGATACTTCCGCCACCGTGTTTGACCGTTGGGACAGTTTTTCTCGGGTTGAACAGTTCACCTTTCTCACGCCACTTACACTTCTCCAACCCAAACACACAAGAGCTCGTCTAGCCTTCGCAAAACTCACCTGGATGAAGATACAAGCTTCTGGCTGTAAATGTTATGGATGGATGAAACAAAGATGGAGCTGTTTAGGCACAGAAATGGGGCTTTTGTTTGGTGTAAGAAAGGTGAAGCGTTCAAGCTGAAAAACGCGGTCCCAATGGTCAAACACGGTGTCGGGAGTATATGCTCTGGGGTTGCTTTTCAGTGAATGGGCCTGGAAACCTTGTTAAAGTTAATGGCATCATGAAACAGGACCAGTATATCCTGATCCTCAGTGAAAACATTAAGCAATCCGCTGAAAAACTTGGTCTTGGGCAGGAATGGATCTTCCAACAGGATAATGATCCTAAACACACAGCCAAATTCGTCAAGAAATGGGTAGTGGACAACAAAGTGAACATTTTGGAGTGGCCAAGCCAGAGCTCCGACCTCAATCCTATCAAAAATCTGTGGAGGGAACTGAAGACCAAGGTCATGGCAAGGAAACCCTCAAACCTTAAGGACCTGGAGAAGTTTGCCAATGAGGAGTGGGCCAAAATCCCCGTGGAAAACATGTAGAAACCTTGTGTTTGGAGGCTGTAATCGTGAATAAAGGCTTTGCCATCAACTACTGAGAAAAGGGTATGAATAATTCTGGACATGGCATTTTTTGTAAATCTGTCAAATAAAATACCCAAAAAGTATTGTACATCTTGAAAAATTGTTTACTGTGCTTCCTACAGCCTTATGACAACTTACTGTGTCATTTGCACAAGAATAAATTTGATTTGTCAAATAATAATATAGAAAAAAAAAAAATTGGTAGGAGTATGAATAATTTTAGGTGTGACTGTATATAAATTATTATTTTTTTCAACACGTTCCAAAAAAGGTGGGGCAGGGGCATGTTTACCACTGTGTTACATCACCTTTCTTTTTAACAACACTCAATAAGCCTTTGGGAACTGAGGACACTAATTGTAGAAGCTTTGTAGGAGGAATTCTTTCCACCCCCCGAGACTTTTGGGATAATAATTTGGATTGATGTGATAAAAGTGGAACTTTTTGGAAGACATAGGTCTCGTTACACCTGGCGTAAAGCTAACACTGTATTCTACAATAAGAGCATCATACCATCAATCAAACATCTTGGTGGTAGTGCCATGATCTGGGGCTGCTTTGCTGCTTCAGGACCTGAGCCACTTGCTATGATTTATGGAACCATGAACTCCGCTCTCCACTGGAAAATCCTGAGACAAAATGTCCGGCAATCAGTTGTAACTTAAAGCTCAAGAATAGTTGGGTTATGCAGCAGGACAATAATTTGAAACACACAAGCGAGTCTACCTCTGAATGGATCAAAAGAAACAAAATTCAGGTTTTGGAGCGGTCTAATCAAAGTCCTGACTTGACTCCGATTGAGATGCTGTGGCATGACCTTAAACAGGCAGTTCATGCTTGAAACCTTCCAATATGGCAGAATCAAAACAGTACTGCGAAGAAGAGTGGGCCAAAATTTCTCCACAGCAATGTAAAAGACTTGTTGCCAGTTATCACAAATGTTTGATTGCAGTTGCTGCCACTAAGGGTGGCATAACCACACCGTCACTAGTCGACTGTAAATATACAGTTAATTTAACTGGCACTGCTGCTGCTGTCCCATCGCTTTATCATTTGGGAACAAAAATTTCTCAGGCGGGTGCCAGGCAGGTTGTGGCTGGGATATTCAGCCCGTGGTCCTTGATTCCAATGCATGTCAGAAGCAAAAAATGCTTATACGGGTAAATTAAGCGAAATGTATGTGGGCGTGCGGACAGTGCAGTTATTAGCTTTGGGGCGGATCATTTTTTCACATGGGTGATATCGGTTTTGAATTACTCTTTACCTTCAATAAATAAATGAATGATCGTTTGAAAGCTAAATTTTCTGTTTACTCATGTCTTTGTCTCATATCAAAATTAGTTGATGAAAAATTTAAATTGGGCAAATTAGCAAAAATAGATGGAATTGGGAAAGGGACAAATACCTTTTTATGGCACTGTATATACACAATGTTATGTTCAGTTATGTGTGTCTCTTTTTTGTGTACTAGGCAAATTTTAGCATATTGAATTGTATGCTAATGCAGCGTATCCTAGGGATATCTCATGGCAATGATATTAGCTCATTAGATTGAAAAAAATTGCCAAAGAATGTTTTTATTCTTTAGCCACTTGCTGCTCATTACTTGTCAAATAGAATTGCATTCAAGACAGGGATTATTGAATTGTATTTAAGGTAAATTTTGTCATGCTGTTAAACTTTTAATTTTTCTGAATGTTTGTCAATAATCTTTTATTTCGGATGCCAAATTTTCTCGCTAAAATTGGCAACAACTACAACAACAGTAATAATAATAGTAATAATAATAATAATAATAGTTATAAAAATAATAATTCATGCATGAGCACCCACACCATAGTTGGGTATTGGTCCAGTTTCAGTCATAGCTGAAAGAGTTATGATTGCGATTACTTGTCTGTTTGTATTTCACATCACTTACTGCCTATCCACCTTATTCCCACGTCCCATGATCCCTTGTGCGAATTATGGGCTCAACTTCCGCTGCATCCTGTCACTGAACAGTTTACCCTGGTAGCTGCTAACGCTAATCCTCTTTTTTTGGAAAACAACATATGAGAGAACATCACCATTTAGCCCTCAGACAGGATAAAGTTACGGTACCGCTGCCTTCTACTATCGAAGAATGGGAGAACGACCTTTAGCAGAGGCCACAGATAACGAACACTAGCACATTTATTTTAGTTCCGTTGCATCAGACTAAAACAAACTAAACAAACCTCTGGTGCAGTACTTCCACAGTCAGTCGTTTTTGTTAAAGGAGGTAGTGTACATGATCTTATGTACCTTAAAACAGATATACAAATACTTTCTGAGAATATTTATGAAGGAAACACTATAATTCAGCGGTAAATATTGCTCTACATATGAAACGTTTGTTATGAAGAGTAAATTAGTCATCCGACAGTCGAGCCAAATTAGCTCTACTCCAGCCAACTACATTATACAGTATAAAGTTGCTAGCTAATCCAATACTATAACATGTAAAAACACAGGACCCATACTTTTAATTTTAGTTAATTGAGGTTTTGAGTGCAAGACTATTGTTTGGAACAGAGTAGGCTATTTTCAAATTGTTGTAGACTATTGCTAGCTTCTATTTTTAAACTGTACAGGATGAAACATTAGTTACACTGACTGGCATTAAGGACGAATTTTTCTGTCCTCCCTACACATGAAATCATACCTGGTGCATACCTGGTGCTCTCCTGGCACTGCTGTCAAAATGCTTTTGAGGACCCGGTTTTTTCCTCTGCGGGCGGTCTGTCTGAGCCTAGCCATAAAGTAGGAATCGTTGTTTGTCGATTGCTGAAATGAGCACCTAATGTTTTCGGGGTCTTTTCAAATTCAGGTTTTTTAGCCAAATTCTGGCTTCCTCTTCACTATGTAGGCGATGCAGACCGTATCGCTGAACACAAGGACAATCCCCTATGTACTGGGTGCGTGTTCAAAACACTGTTGATCAAACCATAAATTTAGCTTCTTCTGGTTGTTATTTCAGCTTCGAACAGCACAACAGGTGCCGGAGCTCTGGAGGGACATTTAAAAAAAAAACAAGTTAATTTGTTAAAAAACGAGCTGTAATTGCTAAGTTAACGGAATTATTTTTGAAAGAAACGCCGCTGTTCTTGACTATCCTCTCACTAACAAGTACTTCCACTGGAAGTTGCACCCATAATCATATTGTTATGTATGAGTATTTTATGTACAGCATTGTATATCATTTGTAAATGGAGATTTGTTAGATCTGTGCTGCTTTACTGGTCAGCTATTTGTTTATTTTGTTCATCATGTAACACCCTCTGGTGGTATGTCTGTATAACAGTCTATTTTACATGATCTGATGCAATACCACTTGTTTGTGATGAAATAAACTAGTGCTTTCTAGAAGTTTCTGGCTTATTCTTGCCTGGAGGGAGCCGGATCACCCAGGACTCCTGCAGATCTTTCCAGAATAATCCTAGTCTATATATATGCTGTGATTTTGGTCAGTTGAAAAAGGTTTTTGTTTTGGCATCAGAGTTACATAGTGGCATTAGGGTGTTATTATAAGATTAAACTGTGGATTATTTGTAGAAGTTTTTTTTTTTTTTACCTAATCAGTGAAGAATAAATTTGTTTAAGTTGTCATTGCTGGTTTTCTTTGTTGTGATTTTCAAGTCATAACAATATCTACAGTAGAGCCCTCAGGAATAAGGTGGATACATACAAAAAATAGTAATTTTTTCATAAATTACATACGTATGCACATGAAATGTACCATTTTCGACATTCAGTCCAATGCTGCCCACTCCCAGTTTGTAGGAAATGACACTATCTTTGAGCCTATTCAAAATATGCCAGTTCAGAACAAGTCAATTGCTTGGCCTTGGGTATTGCCGCATTGCGAGAATCACTCCACCAAACAACTTCATGCTAGAGGCTGCACTTCTGCAGTGCCTCAACAATATACCTGCCAAATGTGAAGTTGATGAGTGGTTGTCGAGAAAATGGAAGGCCACACTTAGAGACAGACAGAGACTCATTCAATTATGTTACATGAGTATCTTTTCGTAAGTTTTTATATTTTTGGAGCTTAATTTAAGTTCACTAGTTCTCATGGCAGACAGACAGAGCCAATCACAGAACCAGAAGTGAGAGTACACTGAGTTTTATTAGCAAGGTCAACAGTCTGGGGTCCATAACGAGTAACCTGGGCAATACAAAGCAGACAAGGCGATGTTGGAGGGTTGACAGAAGTTGGGCGGTGGCAGACAGGATCAGGAGGAGCAGGAAAATTATAATCCGATGATCAGTCTGGGGTTAAAAACATGGGATCAATCTGGGAGGGAATGGGAGCACAGAGGTGAATAATCCTAGGGCTTAAACAGGTGCAAACAAAGGACTAGGGTCACAAAGAGCAATCCACAGGGATCAGACTGAGTACTAGGAAAAAGGATGGCACAGGAATTGAATGCAAGAAAGTAGCACTATACAAGAGAAGAAATCTAACAATCAAGATTAACCCCTTTGGGCAGAAGCCAAATCTGGCTATTTATGCGTTACCCTATTTAAGGCTTCACTGCCGCCTCACAGTAAGAAGGTCACGGGTTCGAATCCGGCCTGGGGCCTTTCTGTGCAGAGTTTGCATGTTCTCCCCCTGTTCGCATGAGTTTCCTCCGGGTACTCCAGTTTCCTCCCACAGTCCAAAGACAGGCATATCAGGTTAATTGGAGATGGTAAATTGCCCATAGGTATAAGTGTGAGAGTGAATGGCGTGTGAATAGTGTGTGCGCCCTGCGACGGATTGGCGAGCCGTCCAGGGTGGGTCCATGCCTTTCGCCCATAGTCAGCTGGGATAGGCTCCAGCTCCCCCCGCAACCCTAGTGAGAAAGAAGCGGGTAAAGAAAATGGATGGATGGATAATTCAAGATTTGAGCTTCATAGAGAGAATGAAAATGACTCAACTGAGAAAAGACACTTGTAGCATTTAGAATTATATCGTATTTCAGTTTATTTTCATGATTTTGTGGGTAAAAAGGGCTGCAAACATAAAAAATCTTAATGATAATTCAGTATTGAAATAGTAAAAGAAATACTGAGAATTGAGGAATGGCTGGGAGTTATAACATTTCCAGGATCATCAACTCCTTAACCACAAGTATACTTCTGAGTCTGAAATTTTAAATTATCTACTCTTTAGGAGCCAAATAAGACAGCTCTCCGATTTGCTCCCCATACTGTCTGAGCCCTCAAAACTGCACACTGTCAAATCATAAAATAATCATGTTTTTAACACAAATCAACAATTGATGCGTAAAATTCAACATGAATTTTGATTTACCAGTGAAATTTAGCATGAGTTTATCAATACAGGTGCAGTTGGACTGTTTCCTTAGCTGAGGATACGTAGTTTGGCCAGCGGAACTAAGTGGACTGCCTTGGAGTGATTCACAGTGTTGCCATCTGACTCAGGCAGCCCAGTCACACAGGCGATGGCAATGCAAGCCCACGATCAACAGCGAACCTTGAGAGGCTGGACAAGTCTGGTGGGGGGGCTGTTGGACGATTTGGCTATGGCATAGGAGCTGTATACAGCAACAAGCTCCCAGGCACAATGGGCAATGGTAGGCTGCCAGAATCAGCACCTAAGAATGGCTAATGTGCTCTTGGCACTCGGATAACAGGCAAGTGGGAAAGCCTGCAAGTGAGGACCCTTGGCTTACCCCCCTGAGGAACAAACAGCTGCCTGGTAGGACATTTGTTGGACTTAAAGTAGGTCTTGAGGGATTCTACTACTACTTTCTCTACCTTTAGTCAGGAGGTAGTGACAAGGCAGCTGCTAAAGATCACTCCCCGAAGTGAAGGGCCAATAGAGGGCCTCTGATTTGGTATTTTTAGTGCCAGGGCAGTACGTCAGGGTAAAATTAAAACAAGAAATGAGCAAAGAACATCAGGCCTACCTGGAGTTAAGCTTGTTCACAGAGCTGATGTATCAGCTGATGTAAACAGGTGAATCTTGCCATTGGCATTTTGGTGACTAGTATGTGGTTTCGTCCATTTACATTTTTCAATCAGACAGCTGTCTATTTTTTACAGCGAGTTGCGTGACCGTGCTGCAAAAACAGGTGTACGTACTTGTCGCCAAAATTACCTTAATTTGCTGAAGAGTTCTGAAATGCCGTCGCCGAGTGCCGGTGCATAGACCTAATTATAATTAAATTATTTTTCTGTACTGAATGTAGCCCATGATTTTGTCACTTTTAGATCGCATGGGGGAGAGGAGCCGTGTCTTCAAATGCCACTTGATTATTCTTGAATTGGAAAACATGTTAATGAAGGAAAACCATCTAGAATTAGCCAGGACAAATTGTTGTCAATAAAGGGTGGGATTATAGCCAATAATTTTTTCGGGTCTAACACACCTCTGGGGCGTTTCATTCTGAAAAAAACGCCTCAAAAGCCGTAGATAGTTGGCATGTATGCTAACTATAAGATGAGTTAAATGCATAGGACAAATTACCTCACGGGGTTCAATAAAATACATCTTAAATAATGACACGGAAAACCCGTTGTGAAGTAATCGGCGATGCTTAGATTTTTAGCTTCCTTGGCATGTTGTAAGCTCATACAGCGACCAACATCTATCGAATTTGCAATATCTGCACTATTTTAGACACTAGAGGTGCTAGTATTTTTCGTACTGGCCTAATAAGTGAAAGCAGCAAAGCTAGCAGTATTACATGCATTACAAACAACCACAGTGTGGATTATTATCAATTGCTCATTCAGCTGCAAACAAAGTAGCATTAGAACCTATGCTACATTGTAGCTCAGGCCTCAAATTAAGTTATTTTTAGGGCAAGGCCACTTGGCCTTTTAAAATTGGGGCATCACGGCCAAAATGTAGGACACCAAAGGCGAAAACCAAATTAATCAATTTTGCAAGAAAAATAAGTGATAATGACATTGTATATAGATATAACAGTATGTAAATCAATAATTAGGAGTGCAACCAATATTTTATTTATTTTTTAAATTGTTAAATTTTTTATTCAACTTGCAGCAATTTATTGACCGAACAATCAAGACCAATACATGACCAATAATTAGAAATGATAATGAAAAAGTGAATGCCTATTGCCAACATTTATATAATTGGCATTGTAAGGATGATAATATAAATGCAAAAATCCAACAATTTTGTTGACTTCGCAGCATTTATTTTCGCCATCCTTACAGTTATCACTCAGTTGTGCATCATGCCAGACAACGCCTTTTCACCATGACTACATTCAGAATATAGAACAGATTCTCGGGCTTTGTGGATAATGAGCCTCGCAAACTAACTTACACAAATCTATGCTGTTTCACAAGCTACACGAGCGCAGAAATTATGAAGACATATTGATATTTTACGCTGTCATTTATGTGCGGAAGAAAACGCTTCAATTTTATGGTGCAATGCATAACAATTCTATCGAAAATAAATTAGAATGTCGTCGTTTTACAAATCAGTCTGAGCAACTGTCGCTACCTGGGAAAAGTAAATTGCGAGAGGCTTTGGTTATCAAGCATGGCCTTTGTTACTGCCGACGGACCGCTACTGCTGAGCAGTCTTGCATGGCACTGGACGCTCTGCACGGGCTAACGTTGTTAGCGAATGCTCTCTCCAGCTCGCTCTCAAAGTTTAGTTTCTGTCGAGGAAAGTTATACAACCACCATTGTCATCCAGCCCAGAAACGCATCTATACTTCTCACCAACAGTATTTAACTGCTTGTGCTTAAAACATAATGTAAGCTGATTTTTCTCAAGCCGGAAGGATGTAAGGTTGTAGGATACCAACCTCACACACCGTTGCTGTATTTGTGAGTGAGTGGGCTTGTCGTTGGTCGCACAAAGTGCTGAGAAGTCCAGCACAGCGTGACGATGGGAGCCGCACAGCTCAGTCGCTGTGTCGAAAATCGCCACTTTGGGTAGTTTTTGGGCACCACGGCCACTTGAAAAAGGGCAAGCCAAACTGGCCGTTTGAGTAGTCGGGCATTACAGCCACATGGGGCAACCACAGCAATAGCCACTAGGCCGTTGGCCGTGGTATAATTCATGCGCTGGTAGCTGCATCAGCAAATAATACAGGGATGAGGGGGATCATTCCTATGATATTCTTTTTGCCTTTTGGGGTCCATTATGTATCAGTTGGTTTGCATTTATGATAAACAACATTCTAATCATTATCTCTATTTAATTTCACTTGGCCTACCTGAGCTGTCTGAGAAATGCATTCTGTTTTGCGCATGTCAGTTTTGTGCATTTGTGTTTTGTGCATGCATTCATGTGTGTCAGATAATTTCTTGTCATATGATCCATCTGATGGGATGTTACTTATTAAAGCTTCTCAAATTAAAAAATGAGTAATTTATTTACTGTATTCTGGCTGACAGTACCCTTTTCTGAGATCATGCTGATTGTCCTCTTGCTTCCATCAGTGCAGCCTCCATTAGATTTCAATGGGTTCTCATTATCACTCAGAACGGCTGGTGGAGGCTTCTCCTATCGAGCAGCAAACTGTGCTTCAGCTTATGCAATTTGATCCTGACATTGGCTCGTGTATTTAGCATATCTATTGCAGACTAATTAAGCATCATAAATGGTCCTGGGATCTCATTTTGTTTAGTCCTTTGGAGAACTCCAATGCTCGCATCCAGAGAGATACAGCCTCTATAAATGAATGTGAAGTGGTTAATCGCTTCACTCTGTAGTATATCCTTACATGAAATGGCCTCGTGGCAGCTGGTGCCTCAGCCGCACATTGACAGGTTCACTAGGTAGTTAATTCCTGCAAGGAAAGGCCGCATGGTGGCTGGTACCCTGACCTCAACTTTGATAGGTTCACTAAGACTAGCGTTTGGTGTCTGGCTTTGTAGTAAGGCTGTTCTGTGGGGGGACTCTAGTTGGGTCAGATCTAAAACCTGTCAACCTCTAGACTTAAACTTAGATGATTATGGGATGGTTTCACAGACATGGCTTTAGCGTAGTCCTGGACTAAGCAGAGTTTTGTATTGAGTTTTTCTGTTGAAAATTGAATTTAGTCTAGATTAAGCTTAATCTGTGTCTGTAAAACCGGCACTATGTTTATCAAAAACGATAAATAAAATTTTTATGTTTCTTAATTGAGGCATGCTGCTTAATTATAGCAGTCAATCACCACAGATGTTGGTGGGAATTGACTGTTTTTCTGATTACGTCCATGACACATACCTAATTTGCATATTCAAACTGATTATCAACAACCTCATTGATTATTTTTGGTCATACTGCAGTTATGTTTTTTTTGGGGGGGGCCTTTAATGTGCAGTTTTGGGGGAATGCCCTGCCACTCCCTGCTCTCTTCTCCACAAGCCCAGTATGCCACAGGGTGAGTCAGGTGTCAAACTATCATTGAACTTCCATCATATCTACTGTTTATTTATTACTACTGTAGTAACGGTTTACATGTAAGTTGGCTGACAGAAATGCAGCACAGCTTGCAGGAAAAGCTGACAACTCAAGATATGTCTACATATCTTGTATTCGTAAGTATACAAAATATTTTTCAGTGGTGCATGATATATAAAAATTGTTGTTTTCATCACTTTAAAATTTGCCTTTTATATCCACACAAAGAGTAGGTCCTCTCCCTGGGAGCTTGTCATGTTGCACGACCAAGTTTCTACAGTAGCCCAGAAGGGACAAACCCTCACTCGGTCTAGTGAGGGCCTCAACCATGGTGGGGAGGGAGGGGGAGGGGGGGGTTCATTTGGTCTCAATCTGAAAACTCACAACTAGTTGCCACTAGAGCCTTCATACTATTCCTTTCAGTGGCCAATTCTTCTTCCAGCCAAAGTAATCCTTTTTGAGTGAAACAATATGTAGATGTAAATAAGTAACATTAACAATGACAAGCTAAGACTAGTACTAGCTTGGGGGTCTTCAGGCCATTACAGTATTTGGCCTCCAACAAAATTCCAAGGAACTTATTGGCTTCTACACAAGTTTCCACATTGTATTACAGACTCCCTCATAAATGTTGCGTGCGCATGTCATTCTATCAATTCTATCATTCATGTCCAAGATAAATTTACACTAACGGCAAAAATCTTGAGCTTGTTCCTTTTTTTTTGTCGAAAATGATATAAGCAAGCTTGAAAAGAACAGAATCCAAGATGGAAAGAAAGGTTGAGGCACTGCACACAGTTATAAGCGCAAAAAAAGTCTTCCCAAAGGAAAATGAAAATTGAAGACAAACTTCAGTTTTGCCTGCAGAAATCATTAGCCTGCCTTCATCAACTATTTGTACCCCCTCTGTCACATGATGCAAATTCATTTTCACGGCAAGTTATGGATCGACTGCCATGCCATTTGCTTCTTCAGCACAAATAACACTGGGCAATAACTTTGCACCTCACATCACAATAAATAACAATAAAAATCATGGAAATGATAGGCGAATGGAAAATCATTACCAGTATAACAAGGTAATTGCGGCACTGAGGGATGTTACGTGGAAGCAATGGAAGGAGATGGCTTTCCTATTTATGAAAGTCGTAATCATAATCCATCAACATTACATAACCTAATGATTCCAGTGCCGTCTCTTTCCTGATGTCCACCTGCTCGCATTCTCTGCTTCAGTGATGGCTTCTCCAACATGTGTCAGCCTCTTTTTTTCTCTTCTGGTTATTGTTTTACTGGAGTTTAATTTAATTATTACTGTCAATGCATTTAAATACATATCAGTTACTTTTCTGGATGCTGAGGCTACTCTAAGTTGTGAATATTGAACAATACTTATTTTTAACTACATTTTATTAATCAGCTGATCACTTTTGAAAATAAAAATAACAGCAACAACAACAACACTAGTTTACAGTGAGTCATTTGCAATCAGGGTCATCAGACATAGGAATGAGAACACTAACAAGTATTTTCCCTCTTGTCACGGACCTCCGTCCATTATATTAGTTGCTTAATTAGCAGAATTTCGCAAGAAGTCATTGCTGAAAGTAAATGTTTGAATGGAAGTTAGAACAGAGCCAAACAATCTCTCTGACAATACGGATCTCTCACATTTGGCCCATCAAAATGACTAGCATGCTGTTTTTTTCAATACTCATTGTGCCATTCACAAGTGTAAGGTGCGCAAATAGTCTGCCAATATTTTACCGCACTGAAAATGAATTATTAATGTTGATAATCACATGTCCAAGCCATCTAAGGTCCCTGATGTCTAGTATGCCTGACTACTGAGCAATGCAAATTTAATTATATAAAATAGTTCATTGTCATTTATTTAAGTCTTAATACGGAATGAGTTTGATTTTTTACTGGGACTAAGTAGCAGTTAAATGCACTTAGCGAGAGGTGCTAAATACCGAGCAGACATTTTGATCAGAGATGGCCTGAGATGGGAGGATTTCCGAATGTTCCCAATGGCTCCCCCTCATCCATGAAAAAAAAAACAAACTATATATTTTTACGTTTTACATATATGATATGATTGTATCATATAAAACACTCCACTATTTTGCATTCACAGTCTTACCACCCGCCCTATTACCTTCAGACACCTCCCCACCCTCTGCTCATCATCTATGCTGCATGGCTACAATGATTCTATAAATAACTGTTATTGTGCCCACGCATTACAGTCAATCTGCCACCCCCCCTCCCCCCCACACTGAGACAGATTGTTGCTTAACAGCTATGTGAGGACATTTTCTCACTCAAAATTAAAAAAGAAAAAGTTGTTTTAATTCCATAACTATGCGGGCAAAGAGAATTTTGAAACCTTGCTGAACTCTAAGAACGAAGTTCACCTCCAGCAGCTTGCTGAGGTATTCCATTTGCAAATTACTTCAGCATTCTGGAAAAAAAAAAAAAAGTATGACTCATTCTCAATTTGTGTATTTGCTGAAATTAAGATAATACAACTGCTAGCCACAGGTTAAATTAGTCAACACAGTAAAAGAATCCACAAACATATTATAGGATGAAAGTTATAAAATACATTGGAATATTATGATTAGAAAAGAAGTGATATTTAGCTTTCCCCTGTATCCTTTAAATAATTGTAGAGAGCTGTATGAATTGCTTGGATTTATTTTTATTAATTTGGTATATTTTTATGACTCCTAAGGCAAAAACTATATTACAGTGAATCCTCTCCCCTGGTCTGGGCTTCTCTTGCACTTGAGTTCCCTCAACCCCAGTCCTGTAAAAAATGTGTGTCAACTTCTACTACTACCTTGTAAACCAGTCATTCACTGTATTTACTGTACTCATGCATTTAGCAGATTGTAGTTCAAACCCGACCTACTAAACCTGATATCAGTCTGAAAAATGTTGGGTTGATAAAAAAATTCTGTTTATATTGATGCTGTATTGTATATTGCACTGTATACTGTATATTGTACATAGAAATATTGATCCTCTGCTTCACTTGGCTATTTAATGGACTAAATGACTCAATTAGATAAAAGTTTCAATGCCACCTTTGTATTAATCTGTAAATGACTAATATAATACATGAATTGCAATATATCAGCTGCATTGTATATCGAAATAAAGGACAATTTATGGCTTTTGTTTGTGACATTTTAAAGGTTTGAAGATGTGGGCTTACATGAGTGACTGAGATCTGACAGAACTCCAGTTGGGAAGAAATGTAAGCATATAACTATTGTCCCTGTAAAACTGCTCTGACTCCACAAATGAGCCATACGGTCATTCAGGTTTGCTTATTAATTAAAAAGACTTTTTAATGATTAAGAATTAACAACCTAACAGCATCATTCCCAGGACCGCAGTGAGGTTATTATTATTATTACTATTATTATTATGATGATTATTATTATGAAGGACTGTTTTTAACTACAACCCAAATTCCGAAATAGTTGGAACAAAGTGTAAATTGTGAATAAAAACAAAACACAATGACTTTCAAATCACACCAGCCAGTATTTTATTCACAATAGAACAGAGATAACATAGCAAATGTTGAAACTGAGAAATTATGCAATTTTATCCACAAAATGAGCTCATTTTAAATTTGATGGCTGCAACAGGTCTCAAAAAAGTTCGGACAGGGGGACATCGTCACACTCTTTTGCCACTGGTCACATGCAGGCTTTTGAAAATCATTCCTCCCCTCGCAAATATTTCAGCCCACAGCAAAGAGTGAACCATGGAAATTGTTCTGTGGCTCGCTGCTAAGACCAGCACAGCCCATAGGGGAGAAAAGCAGAAAGGATATATATTTTTAATGGCAAAATCCCAGCTTAAGTGCTGCCCAGTTATTGTCCTACTGCTTTATACATACTATAACCTAGGTCAGTACAAGGCAGGACTGGCAACAACACAAATATTACAGGATTGTGCTTTTCAGAAAATACAAAGAAGTGGTGGCTTTGATGTATCAACAAGGAGAATCTGGAGCTTGTTAGGTAGCTTGGTGTTTCCAATTTCTTTGAATACGTAGTTAAGCAGAATTCCAAGGGTAACCTTAATTAAATCAGTATTCCTTAGTTGTCCCTGTTGCAAGCTAGCTAAGTGCCACTATCATATCTAAGTTAACATTACTAGCATTGATGCAGTACCTTTCCAGCATTAGGCAGGTTATTAACGAGCTAGCTAGCAAGCTAGCTGCTTTATTCGCTGTGAATTAAGAAACTGTTGCTAGTACAAATGCAAATGTCTGTGACTCACTGACTGACTGAGCAACAGAGTTCTGGAGTTAGCTCAATGCTAGCATAAAGGGAATTACCATTAAAGCACTAATGGAAATCAGCACAGCAATTACGATAATGTGAGGGTCCTGCTAAAGCTGTATAGTTGGTTTTGACCTTGCTAATCTTGTTTAGCCAGAGGCAATGTAGGAGACACGTTGATAAGAACTACAATGGGTGAATTCAGCACAGCCATTCCCAGTGAACTAGATGTTAGAGGACAGTTGCAGGGTTGCCAACTTTCACGCATTCGGCCTGAGTGGCATATTCATGTTCCTGTGCCGTATGTCAGCAATTATTCAATCAGTGCATTTGTAAGAGATTCTCAGATGGAATTGAAGACCTTGTGCATGGAGGTTTATCAGTTTCACATGCGTGGTGGATTTCACCTCTAGTAACAGGGAAATCTATTATGACTCCTGACTTCTCATGCTTTTCTTTACTCAGGGGTTGAAAGCAATGGAATAGTATAAAAACATTTCAAATTGTCTTATTTCATTTAAACAATTTGAATGATCGTGAAATACACGCATTGCGTTGATTGAATAATTGCTGACTACGGCACGGGAATATGAATGAAGCACTAAATCTCACGCCGAATGCGAGAGAGTTGGCAGTCCTGCAGTTGCTACAACACAGATGCTAGCCATGGATAAATGTTTATGTTAGAGACTGAATTTTAAGGGTAGTTAAACGTTTATGGGGACTGCATGTCAAATTTCTTTGTGAATGTTAACTTTACTGGTATTTAGAGCCTTGTCTGTAGCCGGGAGATTTTGCTCTCTGATGACATGCGAACAGCAGCTCTGCTGGCCAATTAGAATAGCGTTCTTTTCGAAGAGGGGACAGCCACTCAGAACAGCCTGTTTTTCAGAGGTTTTAGGCTTATAAACCGCTCTCTTTGGACATCCAGGAATATTTTAACTTGGTAAAACAAACAGCATCATAGGTCCCCTTTAACTACTAATGCTGCCTTCAAGTCCCAGTAGGAATAGTTTTCTTGGACGCCTCTCCTTGTTGGAATTTCCTCTGGAGAGCTCTGATACAATTTCTGAACTCCCAGTTTGCCGAGGGACTTTATGTGACACTGAAGCACGATGACTGACAAAACCAGAAATGAAAGATTGCTCATAGAACGATGAGTTGCCAAAATTCAGATGAATCGCTATGACCATATTGCCTTCACCAACAGATTGGCATTGACGAATAGAACCAACATTATTTGCCCAAATACGCTTTTGACCTCTAGTGTGACCTTTATGTTACCTTCACGTTTCAGGTCTTAAAATTTGGACAAACATCAATTTTTTTTCTCTTAAGATTATAGATAACTCCATCCATCTGACTCCAAAACCAAAGGATGTACAGTATGTTGGAAAATGGGGCCAGTTTCATGATTTTCAAAATTTACGTCGGAAAAACGTCTCTTACGTCACTACCCTTCGACTAATCCAGCTGAAATTTAGTGTATGAGTTACTCAACTGATCGGCTAAATAATCAAGTTGACAAAATGATTTTTTGCATTAAGCCACAACCACTAGGATCGTATTTACTTGATCAGAATAGTGTCAGTTTGAAGTCTCTATGCCGATTTGAACCGGATTATGAACCAATATGTGTTTTGGACATTTTTTGTGACCTTGACCTCAGACCAAGATTTGCAAAAAACTATAGGTCTCTGGCCAGGATCCTCCCAAGTAAAATGACCTATGAAAAAAGTAATTAAGTTGCAATAGAGTCCTCTGGAGAATAAACTCACAGACAAACAAACACTCTAATGTAACTGAGTTAAAGAGTTGACGAATTTCGGCAACTAACAACTTTTTTAAATTAAATATTTTGCTAGTATAATACATTCATTGTCACTTCTTTTCCTATTTTCCACTTCTCATTTAGTTCTCATGTTTTCTTTTCCACTGGTACATTTTCTGCAATTCTGCTTAATCTTCCCTTTGGTTTTTGTCACCTCAATGAACATCAGGTTTCAAAGGTTGCTTTGAGTCAGTACCTCTGCATTCCTCAGTCAAACCCTTTGGAAGGATTTGGAGATTGCACTATCCCCCACTTTCATCCACTCACAATCACTTGTTCAAAAGAGTAGGGAGGGGAAGCAGTCCAGTCGTGGACTGCTAGCACTGCCACTTTGCCAATTTTTTTTATCTGTACCAGTCTGTTTGAAACAATCACTTCTGTCACATTTGCAGATGTAGGTCAATTAAGGCTGGTATGGGGCTCCCTCCCTCTGTTGTTTTCTTGGTTTGAAAATCCAATTTAGAAAATGTTTCAGTTGTAACATAGCTGGGTAAAATGTCCACTGCAATTTTTATTGGAGGTGGCACAGAGATGTTCCCATTCAGTTACAGAGGCTTTTTGTTTTCATGAGGAATAACAAATGCATTTTTGGCCTTATACTGCATATTTACATAAAAAGGCACAGAAGAGTTTTGCCTTTTGATGTTAATATTGTAGAATATAGGATCCAAGAGGGCATGCGCATTGTTTTGTCGGCTCGCATTCGGAATGACTGAACCTAACATCCTGCTTCGTTCTCACGATTCTTCCCCTATTTAACAACATGCAAGTGTTACATTTTTCATCTCAATGTCTACACTATTGAAGTAATACAGAAATTAAATATATAAACAAGAATGAACAGTGAGAATACAAATTCATGTTTATTACATGAAATATCATCAAGTTAGAAAATTATTTATGCAAGAGAACCAGAGTGCACTGCCTATCTTGCTACCCAGACCACATACCACTGATCATTAGGCATTTTAACCATAAATGTTTTCTATTCTCTTGCTGAATATAACATCTTACATGACTACACTTTCATTAGTTGTAGTAATAATAATAATAATAATAATAAATTTTGGGATTGACAGTTTGTTTTTCCATGGATTGATTGGGTCATTGACATTTAAAATGAAAGCCTGAATATTATTGTATGTAAACTTCCATATTGTCTGTGCAGTATGTGAAACATAATTCTTAAAGTCATTAAGATTGATAATCATTGATAAAATAAAAGTGCTCCACTTGGGAAACAATGTGCAAGATAATGATCAGAAGGCGCCAAACTGTTCTTGTTTTCAGTCCATTTCTGACACTGCTAGGATTGTCTGCTGCTGGAAATGAGGCAGTTTTTATAAATACAGATAATAAAATAAATTATAGTGAATCAGTTTTTTTTCCCTTTTTATCAGGCGCATTTCCTCTCACAGTTAAAAATAACAGGCAGCTCTAAAATGCCTTTGTCTCTCTAGTGCAGCTATACCAAGCTCTGAGGAATTTGGGGCTGAAAAGACACCCCCACCCCCCCTCCAGCATGAGGCATTTATAAATGAGGCAGATGTGCTTTGGCAGCATGCAGACTCACTTGCTGTTTTGGGGACCAAAATAAATAAAATAAAAAATTCCAGGGCTGCCACACTGCCACAGTTTGTTCAGCCATCTGCTACTTCAAATGTTTTTTTTTTAAAAAAACAGTTTAGTCATGGGCCTGTTTTGTCCAGCTCTCTCATCAAGCCATATGAAGGCACAGCAGACAGACTTGGATGACATGGTATTTAATAGGTGAATTAATCCTTATCCACTAGAAACCCATCTAATAGACCAAACTTAATGTGATAAATATAAGGTGGCATTCCAATTTGTGACGAAGTAGAGACAGGAATCAATGCAATATTTTGAATGAAGATGTTCTAGTAAAACGTCACAGCTCTAAAATTTTAGTCTAAAAAAAGAGGAATATTTTTAATGTGCCTCTATCGCCTGTAGTGATACATTCTGGGAGAAGATTTAGCTTCTCAAACTCAACAAAGCTCAAACCATATAGATGGAAAAATGTACTGTATGCTCCATATTCACACCAATGATCAGGTCCACCAACAGCACTACACAGAAGGATGCGAAATTTGAACATGCAGCATCTGAAATTACAGGGATACATTCTGCTCGGAGTATATCGCAAGGATGCATTGCTGGCAGTTATAGAACTTGCACAAGATTTATCAGAAACAAGAGAAAAATGAATACACTACAATGGTATTTCTTGATTTTTATAATGTATTTCATATTATCAATCATGGCTTTCTTCTCAAGAAATTTGAGAGGTTTGGTGTTAGAGAGGTACAACATTCTTGTTAATGGAGTTATTCAACGGAGAACTACCTCTACATACAAATAAAATATTTCAAGTCAAAATTATCGAAGGTTAACAGTAGGATTCCATTAGGGTGATTGTCAGGTCCAAATTTGTTTATATTGTATATTAATGATACCTGCAAAGTCTCTCAATTTTTCAAGGTTATTTTATTTGCATTGACTAAAACCCACTTGTTTTAGTATTAGAGAAGCGACGTCCTGGCTGGTGCGAATCACAATAAAATGGATATATTTCTCCGTTCAAGGAATGGGGCACAAAAGCACAACGGTTACCATTAATCTGACTCCATAATAAATTTATAATGATGAATTTAGTTATACCCTGTCTGACTCCAAATTAGAATTGAAATTTATAATTTAGGGAGAACCTTTCTAAGATTACCTTTGAAATAAAGGCCTGTGTCACTAAAATATATTTTACATTATTCCCAAACAGGTTCAAAAACGAGAGGATTGGAAGTCAAACATCACAGCAACAGCATCTTTTGGCTTGATTACAACCCAGATCTATGAGCTCATGGGTTCCTTCAAATTTTAACAGATAACCGACTTTTTTTGTAAAAGGTGGTCATTTCCTTAAGGCTAAAATCCCAGAACCGCAATACATAACCCTTTAAAGTAGATCATTTTGTCTCTCCAACTTAATAAAACCAATTCTCATCCCAAAAACACGCTGATCAGTCAGTCATTGGGTGAGTTTAACCCCTAAGTCTCCGGGGAACGTGGCTAGAAAAAGAAAGTTAAAGAGTCATGGATACCACGAAGTTCAAAGGAATATAACAATAGTTTATTCACCAGGTAGGCAAAAGCTTAAATCAAACAAATCAACGTTAAGCCAATTATAGTTACTAATTTAGAAGAGAGAATAAAGTCATACCTGGAGGAAAAGGATACACGCTGCGTTACGCTTTTACGATGTTACATCATTGAAAAGGCTACTCACGATTTACTGACAGATCCTCTTCCCAGAATGGATTGTTTCTCTTTGCTTTAAAACCATGTCTTTGATCCAGGCGGCATGGCCATAAACTCCTGGAAGGGGGGTAATCTGGTTTTTGGGTCCCCCATGGGGAGGAGGTAATAAAACACTTCAGCAGAGAGAGGAGAATAGGGTGATTACCAGAGAGTATTCTGACCAAATTCTCATGAGTTTCCAAAAGGGAATGAACCATAATTTCAATGGGAATGAAACATACTCCATTCAACTCCTTGGATTCCCCCGGAATAACAAGACCAAACATGATATGAGTATGAATAATATGATGCAGTTGTCATGAAAAAAAGTCTTAAGATGAATTAATATATAGTTTAATTTGGTTATAAGTATATAACGGCTATTTGGATATATAAGAACATGATTTAACATATAAGCACATTATGCACTTCCCAGTGGTTTAGATTATTTGAAACAGATTAATATAACTGGACTTTAACTTAAGACTTAGGCCAGTAATAATTGTGTCAGCCAGAGCCCTCTAACTACACCCCCGTTAAAGTAACAGTAAGACCATTAACACCTTACTAAGCACCTTGGGGAGGAAGTCCACAAAAGCTTTATTGCTATCTGGCATGGCTCTGGACTGAGCTTATCAGCCATTAAATATACAGTCGCTGGGCTCCACGCATCAAAAGATCTTACAGAGGTGCCGCTCAGAACCTAACCCAAAGGGCACAGATGAATTTTACTGGTTTCGAATGGAACAATCTTTTATAAAATGAAATATGCAATGTCTACAGCATAAGATTTAAACTTGTTTTCTTTTGATTCTAATTTGAACCTGCCTTTGGACACTGTGGAAAGAGAATTGAAAGGTCTTAAGATATTTGAGAAGAATATTTTACCATTGAACATAAAAACGACCAAGTATATCATTTTTGGCAACAGAGAAATGAGCTCACACTGCAAATTTATGATACATGACATTGAAATTGAACAAGTGAACAAAATTTTTTTTTGGAGAGATAATTGACAATAAAGGCTGCGTTTCCCAGTTAAGAGCATTCTTAAGGAGTTAGAAAGGCTCCAAAGAAGAGTTTAGCTAAGAGGGAGCCATATAGGCTAAGAAGGAATCTGGGAAACGCTTTTGCTTCTTACTGGAGCCTTCAGAATGATCTAAAGAAGCTCTTAGCGCTAATATCTTCTTAAATTAATCTGGGAAACGCGGCCAAAATGTGTTGTAACCCGCACAAAAATTATGCTAAATCATATGTATATAAAGTCCAATGAGATACGATATGAAATTAAGGACGTCTTTAAAGAGGTTGTGTGAAGTATCGTAGCAAAATGTTGAATAAATGGTTTTCAAGTGTAAAAGATGATAAATAAAAGTACCAGGTAAAAAAATGTAAAAAGGTGGTCAGTAATGTGTTTTGGGGCTAAAATGCCAATTTTCTGAAGTCGATTTAAATTTTCCCGCGACAGACGGCGAATCCGGAAGACTGACGTCAAAACAAGAACAACACAGCGAAAACAATGGCGGAACAAGTAGAAGATTTTTCGGAGAGAATGTCAGAAACCTACGGAGCCTGGGAAGTGCAATGACAAAAGAAAAAAATTAATTCGTGGCCACAAGATATAACTTGTTCCCACGAGTTAATAACTTGTTCCCACAAATTAGTTATATCGTTGCCACAAGATATAACTCGTTCCCATGAATTAGTTATTTTGTTCCCACGAATTAGTTATGTTGTTGCCACAAGTTAGCAACTCATTCCCATGAATTAGTCATCTCATGGCCACAAAATATAAGTCGTTCCAATAATTTAGCTATTCCGTGACCACTAGATATAAGTCGTTCCCAAGACAAATAATCTCCGGGCACGGACCTGCGCTGCCCGGTGAGGGGATTTACAGTAACCAAACAAGTCGGACGCAAATGTGATTTACTTTTCTGGGGAACACTTCCAGTTTTGGCTACGTTACCATTCTTTCAGATGCAGTACGCGCCCTAGGGTTAGTAAACTCGAATCTGATTGATTCATGGCCCAAGGCTAAAGTTGGAGTGGCTATGTTTTTGCAACGGTGAATAAAGTGATCAGTAACATTATTCTATCTATTACAATGTTTTACGTGAAAACCGTAGCTAATGTCCTGATCCTCATCCAGTTGTTGTTTTCAATAATTAGACTGGCCCGTGGCATTGTCAGCGTGCTTGTTTTGAAAATTGCTTCGGTCAGGCAGGCAATGGAATGGGTGGGTGGCGCCCCCGGAGATTATCAGGGACAAATGCCGTCTGCTCCGGAGAGACGGAGGGGGTGTGGATTTATATTTTGTAGCCACGAGATGGCTAATTTGTGGGAACGAGTTACTAATTTGTGCCAACGACATAACTAATTTGTGGGAACAAGTTACTAACTCGTGGGAGTGAAATAACTAATTCGTGGGAACGAGTTACTAACTTGTGGCAACGACGTAACTAATTCGTGGGAACAAGTTACTAACTTGTGGGTACTAAATAACTGATACATGGGACAGAGTTATATCTTGTGGCCACAAATTATTTTTTTTCTCTTGTCATTGCACTTCCCGGGCTCCGCAGAATCCTTCATTTCCGAGGTTTCTAAAGTTTCAGATGAGCCTAAAGCCTTTGAGGAGACAGATGAGGAAGAGAGCAATGCAGTGATGTATGTTGGACCGTATATGTATGAGCCAGAAGCCATGGATAATCCCGAGTGCATTGCCTTATGAAAGACCCGATCTTCAAAGGCGGCTTGACCAAGCAGGAGTGATATGAATGGCAAGTCTTGCTGACTTGTTTCATCGTATGACTTCATCTGTCGTTGATAAACAAACATATCAATGCGACATTGACAAAGAATTTATTGATGTTCATGTAAAAAGTAATATTTATCGGGGCGCCCCGGTGGCTCATTGGTCTAAGTGCGCATACCATAAAGGCTGTGTCCTTCCCGCAGCGACCTGGGTTCGAATCCGGCTCGGGTCATTTGCTGCATGTCTTCCCCCATTCTTCTCCTCAACTTTCCTGTCTCTCTACACTGTTTAACTATCAAATAAAGGAAAAATTCCCAAAAAAAAAATAATATTTATCGTAAATGAATACCCTGTTTCTACAGTCATTTGGCAGTGGGCCTAATGCATGTGTATTCATGTACATGTATGTATCAGCGTCAGTGGCGGCTTGTGAACTGGCAATAAGGAAAGCTCAAACATTCCCTTAAAATTAATGATTGGTCATGGCCTGTTTTCAATCATTCATTTAAATGACAATTACAGAAACTCCGAAAACTCAACATTGTCTGATGTGGCCGCACTGCAAAAAATGATAAGATAAAAATACTAGGTAAGGTGAGTTTACTTATTTTAAGACTTAAAACACTTATTTCTATCACCATTTTTCTTAGTAAGACAAAAAAAAATTCTTGTTTTGAGGTAATTTTTACTAGCTTGCCAATGGGGTAAGTAAATGTCACTTGTCAAGTCAAATAGTAACTTGTTTTAAGTTCATTTTTCTTAATACAAGTTACTATTTGACTTGACAAGTGAAATTTACTTTCCCCATTGGCAAGCAAGTAAAAATTTACCTCAAAACAAGACATTTTTTTTTGTCTTACTAAGAAAAATGGTGATAGAAATAAGCGTTTTAACTCTTAAAATAAGTACATTCATCTTACCTAATATTTTTATCTTATCATTTATTGCAGTGCTGTTTTCATTTACAAGGCATACCGATAACGACTCCGGATTTCTCACGCTTTTCTTGACTCGGGTTGGAAGGAATGCATACGTTTCATGATCGTTTTAATTAAATAATATCATTTAAAACGTCTTTATGCAATTCCATTGCTTCCAACCCCTCCATGCACAAGGACTTCAGCACGAGAATCTCTTACATATGCATTGATTGATATTGCTGACTAAAGCAGAGGAGTGTAAATATGCTACTCACCGAATGCGTGAGAGTTGACAGGTATGCGTTATTAATGAAAACTGGCCACACCTGATAAAATCCTTGATCATAAGCCATTTTGTTGGCAAAACAGTCATCCGTGAAGTGCTTGTAACAAAGCACACTCGTCGGAACCGCAGTAAAATCCACTCTCTTTGCTCTGACAAAACTGGTCCATTTACAGGCCTGATCTTTGTCCTTCAGCCACACAAACAACTGTTGGGCTGAATGAGAACAATACATCGCGACACACCGCCGAGGCATCCAAGGAATTTCAATACAAAGCCACCAAAATAGCGAAGAATGAACAGGAATTTCAATGGCGTGCACAGAATCATGACAATGGCTGTTCTGGAATTGACGTCACTACCGGAGATTACTGAAGATCGCCGAAGAATTTTGTCAACGTTGCTAAGGGCATTGCTAGGGCCATTACTTGTAAACCAAAGGGCGTTTTGGACAACTTCATACGCAGAATGTTTTGAAATAAAATCAAATCAAATCAAATCAATCTTTATTGTCATTTTGCTTGAACCAGAGTAAAAACAAAACAAAAGAGCATTTCTCCAGGATCATTCCCTCAGCAACTCACTTCAACATATTTGATAAAATTAGCAGGGTCTGAGTAGAGATAAAAAAAAAATTGATAAAACTGGATAGGATCAGCAGGGTTTGAGTAGAGATAAAAACTATTTCAGTTGATTAAATACAGTGAATAAATAAAATAGAATAAATATGTATTATAAAGTGCAAATTAGTGTGCAGCAGAAATGAGTTTCTCATCACAAACAAACAGAAAAACTGAATGAAAACGATATTTCTGCCTACTTCACACAACCTCTTTAATTAGACCTCATTATATATACTTGCAGTTAAAGACGCAATTCTATTTTTTATTCTCCAAAAGAAAACAGAATAGATTATCATGAAAAACAGCCTAATGTTCATTGAGTCAAAGGCACTTAAATTTAGGGACATTGTTATGTATGAGTGTTTTATGTAAAGTACTGTATATCATTTGTAAATGGAGATTTGTTAGATACCATGGCCCTCATCTATCAAACTTGCGTAGGATCTGGTGTAGATTCTGGTGTAAATATCAGCGTTCGCCAGGTGTCACGTCTGATTTACTAAAAGTGTGTACGTCGCTGATTTCGTGTAGAACTGGCGTGGCATTGATAAATCTGGCGGCTGAAACCATCGTAATTTACATGACACGCCCCAATATATTCATGCTCCGGGAGGCATAATCCTGCCCACTTTACGACATGGACTCTTGAAAGATGGCAAAGAAGAAAGAACTTCACTGAGGAGGAAATATAAATTATCATGTCCGAGGTGGAGAAAAACAAAATAATTTTATTTGGAAGCCTTAAGAGTAGCATAAAGGGAGCCCAGAAGGCTGCAGTTTGGAAAACTATTGCTGCTGCGGTAAACCCCTTTGGGGGGGAAAACTGGAGTGCAGCAGACGTTTGATTTAATTCATCAATAAATCGAAGCGACTATTCGCACTTATTTAAGTGCATCCAAGCACAAAAATGGATCGAAATTTGCGTTAGACGCACTTATAAGTGTGGCCAAGATGCACATTTCTTTATTGCCCACACTTATTTTAAGTGTGTCCAAAGCTAACATTTTTTTCTTGGCCAAACTTATTTTAAGCGGTACTTTCTATAAGCGGCACTGGAATGGTCATCAACTGGCATACTTATAAGTGTGTCCAAGAAAAAAATTCAGCATTGGCCACACGTATAAGTTCGAATAACATCGGCCTTAATAAATTCAATTAATAGATCCATGATATTTCATGTTATATAGCCTACATAATTGGCAATCCAAATGCTTTACATGCAGGTAAAAAAAAAAAAAAAAAAGTCCGATTTTAAGATCGCCACCAAAAAATGGGTTGCAGGCGCTCAGGCTCACCAGCGCACGGACCGGTGGAGGCCAACCAGACTCCAGCCTCCAGCTGTCACAGTTCGAGGAGCGTATGAGTCCCCACCGCCTCGATCGGAGCTGCATGAGGGTATTGTTAAAATACAGTCTGCAGAGATCACTCTTCATTGTACTTTTATTAGTATTACTCCATGGCATTTTTTTGGGTTCCACACAAAACGAGCAGCCATTCATCACTTTTCCGGAGGAGACCTTCTCTGTGCCGACAGTTCCTCTCACGTCGGACAGAAGCTTATTCCTCTAACAATAGAGGATCTGCCATTGTCAAAATGTGATCGCGGTCAAAGTGTCCGTAGGCCTATATATACTGAGCAACAAAAGAAACGCAAGTTAGCTAGTTAGTTAATGTACTCTTATGGTTACTCAGTCAAAGTGACCGCAAAATAAAGAAAAATTTGATGAAACGTGTAAATGTACACGCGCAATAAATAATAAATTTGATTTTCTAAAATAATTACGCGCAAAATTATTTTCCAGTCCGCCTTTAATTAGGCTAACTTGCGTTTTTTGTTGTTCAGTATATATCTGACTGGAAGAGCATCTGACATAGGCATTGCATATCTGCCAAGCCACGCATTGCGCTTAATCAAGTTGATTGTAATTGTCAGCCGTCTGGCCTGACAAGCAGGTTGTCTCAAAACATAAGTTTAAACAATTTCTCAACACAGGTGTCTTATTTATTCATTCATTCATTCATTCAATCATTCATTTATTAATTTAGCCTATTTAACTATTTAGCCTTTTTATTCATTTTACTAATAAGAGCAACAACAGCATGACGTCCACATCGCTGCATATGGTTTATTACTCATTTTGACAGCTGCACTCGTTCCTGCATGTTGTTCGCTGGTTTCAAATCTGCGTACACCTGGTCAGACCTGGCGTGAGATTTTTGCGGACCGTTTACACACGTTCAGATTGATAAATGCCGATCCTTGCGGGAGATTTGGCGTACACCCATTTTTTTGGTGTACACGTTTGATAAATGAGGGCCTATGTGTGTAGCCTTACTGGTCCACTATTTGTTTATTTTGTTCATCATTTAGCACCCTCTGTTGGTATGTCTGTATAACAGTCTATTTGTAGCAGCACATGATCTGATGGAATACCACTTGTTTGTGATGAAATAGACTAGTGCTTTCTAGAAGTTTCTGGCATCTTCTTACCTGGAGAAGGCCAGATGACCCAGGAATCCTGTAGATCTTTCCAGAATGTTCTAAAAATGCTGTGATTTTGGTCAGAGTGTTATTATAAGATTACACAGTGGATTATTAATAGAAATTTTTGGACCTAATCAGTGAAGAATAAATTTGTTTAAGTTGTCATTGCTGGTTCTCTTTGTTGTTATTTTCAAGTCATAACAAATTTGAGGTTCCACCGAGATGAACGATTCATCAACCATAGATCAACCATTGTATTCACCAAAGATTAAAGCTGAACTATCATTTTAAATCTTGTGACTGTTTGAAAAACCAGCAATCATGACTTTTGATGTTGAAAAATGGAGCTTGACGTAAATTCTGATAGGCACGGAGTCAAGCTTGCCAACTATAGGAGCCGCTTCTCGAGCTTGAGAATCACCTGAGTGCTTGAGAATCACCTGAGTGCTCATGAATGTCATCTGATTTGCTGTCACATGATTGCTTGATTGATATGCTAGTTTACTTAAGCTCGCATTCTGAGCAGAGGCTCCGCAGCATGTAGGCGTAACATCGCTGCCACCGGAAACTGAGCCACCCGTGACAAGGTTCGTGGTTTTCGTTATCACCGCTACTTTTATAACATGTTTTTTTTTTGGTTACTGCATTTCGGCGATTTGCTGTGGTTTGATGTCACACTCGCAGGTTGTCACCTTGGAAGTGCTAGGTTATGCAGGATAACCAGCGTTAAAAACAAACTTGTCTCATAAATTTATGTGGCTTGCTTCAAAACATTGCATTTGTTTTTGCTGAAGGAACGTTTAACGCTATTGGTGTGTCATTTATCAACCGTGAATTTAAAGCAGCGCATGGTAATCTGGATGCAGCCAAAACGCCGATTCCAGTTCTTGGTTAGCTTAACCAGTACTCTTTGTCAGAAGCTGATCTTTTCCGGTGTCGAAAAACATTTGGATGCTTAGATAAACGCAGTAATGCACTGCAGTTTTTTCTTAACCGAGCGTGTGGTGAACCTGCATGTCTTTCAGACAAAGCGTGCCAATGCTAATATTTCAGTCTTTGCAGTGTTTGCTCTTACAGGCAGAAAGATGCTGTTATGTCTCATTTCGCGGTCGCGAGCCGCTTAGTTTTCCTTTTTATACGGGATGCTGCCGCCTTCCTTTGTTGAGTGGGGATACGATTGGGAAGCCTTAGTAAGTGCATGTGGAACGTTATCTTACCGCAGCAATGAACGAGCTCTCGCTTTTGAATCGCGTTTCATGGTTTACGCCTTTACGGAGTCTACAAATAATCACTTTGGCTTTCTAGCTGCACCCAATTCACTTGGCTACTATTTGGAACGGCAAATTAATTTTGCAGCAACCTCTGGGTCGGAAGCCACTTGGTCCAGTGGTATAAGTTTTAAACCTTTCGGTTTAGTTCAATTGTTAACTCTTTTTCCCGGTTCTCAGTTGTGACATTACATGGATTGACTGCACGCACGTAATCAGTTTCGCTTTTGGTTCTGAGGTCTCCTGGATCGCGACTTAACTTTTGTCTTGTATCAAGCCTGTTAATGGCAATTTACGGGCTGAAATACTACAATTTGCCAATAATTCCCATTGTCTCAGCGCTCATGAGGGTCATAAGTGGAGTGTCTATCGAGAAATGTCCTATGGCTCAGATTTGTCTTCGACTCATTATTTATTTTAAAAAAAAATGATAAATAAAAAATTGTCTCAATCATGTTCATCTAAAGCAATTGGCTCTTCATAAATGCTTCAACAACAGTATGTTTGGCACAGGAATCGTTGTCAATTCAGTAATTCATGTATCCGTGGCCAAAACGAAAGCTTTATTCTCATGATTGCTCTAATGCTGTTCAAACGACTGGACCAAATCGTAATCCACATTCATGTTAAAATCGATTGCCGATATGCTGCTTGGATCCAATAGTCACACTGCAATTACTTCCCTGTTGGTTTTATTCATCTGCTCCTAGCAGGTGCTGCTATCGTAAGTGTCAAGTTATGGTAACTGTTTGGAAATCGCATGGCACTCACCTAGCACCAGTAAACTGATGGTAAATGCTAACTCTGGCGTGCTCAGTGAATCTTATTTAAAAAAAAAAAAAAAAAAAAAATGCTGCGGAATCAGAGTGGGAACAGCCATTCCAGTCGGCATTAGTTTCTGAAATCAATCTGGTATTGCTCCTCCTTGTCAGTAATTGACTAATTTGTTACTTTCCCAAATTAGGGAAACGGCTATCATTGGTGGTATCTACCTCCAAAGCGAGGATTGGCTGGAGGTTATGTGATCTGTGCATTTGTCTGTTTTGTTTGAACAGCTCAACGCAAACGTAATGAACAGATATTTCTGAATTTTGTGGGTGGGTCACAATTACATCAGTGATGGACCCCGCTGATTTGGACCACTATCAGTAGCACAATATGGCAGCCACCTTGAAATCCTATGGCACTTTCGATAACTGAACTTGCCCCCACTCAGCAAGATTTGGACCGTGCTGCTTTGGCGAAGGTTTGCATTCTAGGAGTGCCACTAGTGTTCCTGTATAATCACACTAGCACCCAAGTTGGTTTAAAAAAAAAAAAAATTCTGATTGCTATGTTCTGCTTTGCAAGAAAACCTCGGAGTGCTTGCCAACATCAAGCTCACATACTCAAGCTGTGGCTTATTTTGCGCATGCTCAGCAATGCCATGATGCGGCATGTTGCCATGCTTCACTAATATTTACCCCATGTCAGCATTTAGCTAGTGCTTGTGGTCTGCTACTCATTTCATTCAAACTGATTTGCTCTGCCTGCTCAGTATGTCCTACAGTCTATAACTGCCAGTTGCTGGATCGACCCAAAGGTCGGCTCCAGGGCTCACCGTCATTAGCCTCTGGTGTTCGGGTTTCACAATACCATTGTTCTTTGGGGAATTCTAGCAGCTTTCTCAGCTTTCAGATTTAACAAGGTTTTTGCAGTTTTCATTCATGAAGTGTGCGTACATACATATCTGTGTATTTATTTATTTTTCTCCTTTTTATATCAACTTTACGGAGTTGGCAGTATTATTTCATGGTATATTCCTAGCATTGCTTCCCACTGTGTTCTCCACTAATTGCCTGCATTTCGTTTTCTGCATGTCCGCGGTGGACCCTGCCCTGAGCATGCTGCTGCTGGTCTTTGCCATCAACGCCACCTGGCCTCTGCACAAGCGCTGCTCCACCATCATGGTCTGGGTCATGGCATCAGCAAACTACAAATCCTGGGCTGCTTGTCAACTTTGCTTTTAGCATTACAGCAACCATGAACTTAGACCCTGGGACGGTCAGAGGAGGATGGACCTTCCCTCTTAAGCCTGGTTCCTCCCAAGGTTTCTTCCTATACTTTAGCACATAGGGAGTTTTTCCTTGCAACTGTCGCCACTGGCTTGCTTTTGAGGGGTTTAGACCAGGGTTTTCTACGAAGTGCATCATGACCAATTGAGTTCCCTTGATCATCTTGGAGGCTGGGAAACACATTCCTAGTTTGCTGCTCAGTTCTGCCTCATTACTATATTCAAGCAGCGCATCGCCTCCTTCGTGGCCTAATGAAGGTATTAAAGGCCTCAGGACATTGGACACGCAGCCAAGAACATTATCTTCGTCCAGGAATTAAGGACATTGTGGAAGCTCAAAATGAATGAGTAAGACTGTGTAAATTGTCACCATGTTTTTTATGTTAAATGAAATCCTCTTGTACTTATATCTGTTTCACGCGTCGTTTAGGATACTTCTATACACATAGTCAGGGCATGAAGCGTCACTCCTCAGCACGCATGCCATGTCATTCACCACAACATACACTTCAATTATTAAAGGTACCTGCCTTCACGTTATTCTCTTCAAGTCATGTAGTATAATTCTCATGAATCTGCTTTGAGAGAACTATCACTACATTTAGAATATTTCTCTTGTATTTGGCTTCAAGAGAAATTGTGCCAGCCGCCGGGCTGTCACGACACATAGTACACTCACATAGAATATTTCTCTTGTGTTTGGCTTCAAGAGAAATTGTGCCAGCCGCCGGGCTGTCACGACACATACTACACTTCACATAGATTATTTCATTGTATACGGCTTCAAGAATTGTGCCAGCCACTGGGCTGTCTCAGTACACTTTTCATAGAATATTTCTCTTGTGTTTGGCTTCAAGAGAAATTGTGCCAGCCGCCGGGCTGTCACGACACATAGTACACTCACATAGGATATTTCTCTTGTGTTTGGCTTCAAGAGGAATTGTGCCAGCCGCCAGGCTGTCACGACACATAGTACACTTGTGCATAGAATATTTCTCTTGTGTTTGGCTTCAAGAGAAATTGTGCCAGCCACTGTCACGACACATAGTTCACTCACATAGGATATTTCTCTTGTGTTTGGCTTCAAGAGAAATTGTTCTTCTGCCGTCTGTCACGACACATAGTACACTTCACATAGGATATTTCTCTTGTGTTTGGCTTCAAGAGAAATTGTGCCAGCCGCCGGGCTGTCACGACACATAGCACACTTCACATAGAATATTTCTCTTGTGTTTGGCTTCAAGAGAAATTTGCCAACCCGCCGGGCTGTCACGACACTTAGTACGCTTCACATAGGATATTTCTCTTGTATTTGGCTCAAGAGAAATCGTGAACCGCCTGGGCTGTCATGACACATAATACCCTTCGCATAGAATATTTCTCTTGTATTTGGCTTCAAGAGAAATTGTGCCAGCTGTCGGGCTGTCACGACACATAGCACACTTCACATAGAATATTTCTCTCGTGATTGGCTTCAAGAGAAATTGTGCAAGCCGCCGGGCTGACATGTGGTTCGCATCACGTAGAATATTTCTGTTGTATTCGGCTACAAGAGAAATTGTGCCAGCCGCCGGGCTGTCTCTACACATAGTACACTTCACATGGAGTATTTCTTTCGTACTTGGCTTCAAGAGAAATTCTGAAAGCCATCGGGCTGCCTTTAAACCTATGGAAGCACCATATTCCATCGTTGGCGTGCGCCAGTATGGTTCTGTTTTGGGGGGTTAATTGCAGCTCCCTGCCTTCGGTTCCACGCTGGACGGGCAGGGATCTCTTGAACAGAGCCATACCGCCAAACTCAATGTATGCTTGTATGCTTTTAATAAATATTCTCTTTGACAAAGTGTCCTATCAGAAATGGAGCTTGACGTAAATTCTGATAGGCACGGAGTCAAGCTTGCCAACTATAGGAGCCGCTTCTCGAGCTTGAGAATCACCTGAGTGCTCATGAATGTCATCTGATTTGCTGTCACATGATTGCTTGATTGATATGCTAGTTTACTTAAGCTCGATTCTGAGCAGAGGCTCCGCATATGTACGCTTAACATCCCTCCTCCTCCCCCAGCTCCTCATGTCGATTTTTAGCATTCTGCAATTCTGTTCATTTATGTCTAAACTGTTGTACAATAACAATGTCTCTTCTTTTTGAGGTCATTGTTGCTATAGGCTCTGTTCTGTGAAGGGGGGTTAATTGCAGCTCGCTGCCTTCGGTTCCACGCTGGACGGGCAGGGATCTCTTGAACAGAGCCATACCGCCAAACTCAATGTATGCTTGTATGCTTTTAATAAATATTCTCTTTGACAAAGTGTCCTATCAGAATTTTCTGAAAACTCCAATGCAGGAAGCAATTGTGCTGGCAAAGAAGAAGGACTTGCTGCAAATAGCCTCAAACCTGGGATTATCTGATGTGAAATCATCAGTGAAGAAACAAGAAATATTGAACATTTTGGTGCAACATTTCATCAATGAAGAGATCTTTGGGGAAGAAGCAGCAGGATTGATTAATGATGTGGAAGTGCCTGCAACAGAGCTGCAAAGACTTGAGATGCAGCTATGCTTGAAACAGCTAGAACTGGAAGAAAGAAGGTTGGAGAAACAACTAGAACTGGAAGAAAGAAGGTTGGAGAAGGAGAAAGAACTAGAAGGAAAAAGGATGTAGCATGAACTGGAAATGAAGAAAATAGAAGCAGGTACTGTAACAAAATCTTTTGGACCTTCTGATCATTTTGATTTGGTTAAACACATCAGACTTGTTCCTCCCTTCCTAGAAAATTATGTAGACTAATACTTTACCCATTTTGAGAAAACTGCTGAAAATTTGAAATGGCCAAAAGAGCATTGACAATGATGTTACAAAGTGTTCTTACTGGTGAAGCTAGGAAAATCTATAACCAGTTATCTGTCCTACAGTATTCTAACTATGATTTTGTCAAATCTGCCATTCTGAAGGGTTATGAATTGGTCCCTGAGGCTTACAGCCAAAAATTTAGGAATTCTCGCAAGGAAGTCAGTCAAACTCATGTTGAATTTGGCAGGTTGAAAGAACAGTTGTTTGATCAGTGGTGTACTTCCATGAAAGTTGAGAAAGATTTTGACAGAATGAGGCAACTTATTCTGATTGAGGAATTCAAAAGGTGTATCCAGCCTAATATAAAGATTTTCCTTGAGGAGAAACAAGCCATTACTTTGCAAGATGTTTCCACCCTGGCTGATACTAATGCATTGACTCATAAGTCTTCTTTTGTCCAAAAATCCACTTTTTCTAAATTTCAAGGCAAGTCTCAGTCCAAGACTTCTTCTAATAACACTTCTAATGATTCCAAGGCCACTTCTGAGAGGAAACCTTCCAGTGAGAAGCAATCCTCTGATTCTTTACCTTCTGTGTCTTGCCAATACTGCAAAAAGCAAGGTCACCTGAGTGTTATGCCCTCAAGAAAAAAACAACAACGAGAAGAAACCAAGCCAACCGCTTTCACTAGGAGAGAATTTCTTGTATCAAAGGTCAGTTCGTCTGATCTTCTACCTTCTGTGTCTGATTCTGTTATGGAGGGTTTTGAGCCAATCATCACCGATGGTTTTGTCTAACTTTCACCTGATTTTTTTCTCATCTGCTCCTGTTCGAATTCTAAGGGATACTGGGTCTTCCCAATCTTTTATTCTTGCAGATATTCTGCCTTTTTCGGACAAATCGTCTACTCAGGCTAATGTCCTAATTCAAGAAGTAGAACATGGTTTTACAAGTGTACCTTTCCATCATGTTCATCTCAAATCAGACTTGGTCTCTGGGCCTGTTACTGTTGGTGTTAGGTCTTCTCTTCCTTTCAAAGGTGTTCATTTGCTTCTTGGTAATAGTGGAGTTCCATGCAAATGTAATTTTTCACATTCATTTCAAGTTGATGCAAAAGTTTCTATGTCAGTGCCAATTTGAAGTTTAGATTCCATGGGACAATTTTAGTTTGAGTGTCAAGCACATACACACCAAATGGGCATCTGAGTGACTGGGCCCAAAATGACCCCCCATAGCAGCTGATGTAACACATGAAAATTACTGTAACTTTTGATTGAATGGTTGGATTTGAACAAGAGTCATCAATGGACTCAGAACCACAATGAGCAACCTGAAGTTTGTGTACTTTTCCTATCAGAACGATAATTTGACAGACATGAGCACATTTGTACAAAATTGGACCTTGGATCCAGTAGCTCACTGGCAAATTGGGGCTGGAATGCTTGGCTATTTAACACAAATTTAATAAATTCATAAAATGTTGGAAACTTGACAGCTACATTGTACCAGACAGTGTGAGAGAATGACCCATAAACCCATTATTTGACCCATTATTTGAAAATTAACTGTATTCAAGAGTAGGATGAGAAAAATTAAAAGTGTACCGTAATTCAAGCAAAAAGTTGCCTGTTTCAGAGAACATATAATGCTACTTTTCAAAGCAATGCAGATACAAAATAAAGAGCAGTCAAAGGAGGATTCTGCCAACAGTGCTAACACCTGACAATACATTATACCAAAGGTCATCAGATATAGCTACAAACAATCTCATGTTGCTATGGAAACATGCTTTACCAGCCCAGGTGACAATAACAGAACAATTTTGACATTTCTTTCATATTAATTAATTATACATGGACCTTAAATAGTATTAAACAAAAACAGCAATAATTGCTCAATGACATGTTTTGTGTCCAAATACAGTCTATTTTTTGCATTTGCACTTGCAAAGACGTGTGCACTTAAGCTTCGCTTTCATGTACTTGCACAGAGAGCATTGGTCTGTGCAAGAGCACTTGACATCCATCCTTGGCGGGACTCAAAAGGGTCCAAACTGGAAGCAGCTTACCACCTCTTCTTTCCAACCATGATCAGTAGGGTTGTTGACAGGTATCATGGACCTATAAGCTGTTGTCCAGATACTGGCTTGATAGACACTTCGCATAACATGTAGATCCAGAGCATCACGAGTTGGTGGAATTCTCTCCACGTCCCCAGTTTTCTGAGAAAACAACTTAATTCAAAGTATGTCAACATCACTGTCCTCTTGTAACTCACTGGAGTAAAGTCTGCAGACAGAGTTTGCTGCTGCATCTTTCAGTCGTTGTGATGATTGCCGCAATTCACGACACTCCATTTCAAACTCTTCCATGAAGGAAGGTAATTCCTGCATCAACTCGAAGCAATATCGCTTTCCCTTATACTTGAAAGAAGATGTGCTGTCTGATCCTGTGAATGCATGGAAGAAAGCCATAGCTTTACACTTTGTTGGACTAAGATTCATGGCTATGGCATTGAGGGAGACCATTTTAGTAGTCTTTCCTGCTTTGAAAGCGATCCAAATTACTGTGGATGGATTCTGGGCCTGAACGTGGTGAAAATTGCTCAACAGGATTACTACATCTGTGTCTCCTGTATGCACCATTCCCACTAATGATGTTTCAAGGGCATTCAGAAGATGTACCATGACACAAGTGTCAGCTTCCTCATGGTTACGTTGTTGCATTGGTGAACCTCTTCCAACATGATTAACTTGACTACCAGCAGTGATGTAGACATCCCTCCCAGTCGAGACCTGTTCTTCTGTGATCTTTGTGGACAAATATGAGAACAATTCTATCTTATTTTCTGTGTTTGCCAGAAATTTTGGCCAGTTTCCTGGGTGTTTTGCAGAACCAGTGACTCGTTGACGAGTGCCAGTTCCTCATTTTTGCCCTAGGAGTTTCAATCATTGTCAGTGGATGATATTGGTCCCAGACAATATCTACTCTTGCTGATCGCTTCAAGTCATGATGAACTCTTGGACTGAAAACCTTTTCAAAATAGACATCAAAGGTTTTTCCCTGTACAGCTGTACCAGGCAGTGAGTGAATCAGTGTTCCACCATCAATAACTATGAAATCATAAGCATCTGGTGCAACTAACGCCTCATCAACAGAAGTTGCTTTTTGAAAGAATGGTCAGACTCAGATGTGATTTGACCACAGAAAAGACACAATGCACTACTTCCAACTGTAGCATTGCATCGGGATTTCTTTCTTGCAGGAGGAAAACCTTCATTGTAATGTTTTCTTGCAAGATCAAGCGCTGAAGCTCTGTATAACTGACGACATGATTTATGCCAGGATGCTCGATTCTCTTGTGTGGATTTTTCATCTGGTAATTCCAGATCTGGATGGGGAGCAGCACTGATATTTTCAAATTCTTTAGCAAGATGGATAATCTCAGCATAGGCTCCATCTCTATGACTGGCAACTGGATTATCCACTGGACAAACAAGAACTTCATCAGTTTCTTTTTGGCACAGAATGCATAATTGCCTTTTCTTTAAGTCATCCATCTTGGAGAATGTCTATCTAGAAAGACAGCAGATAGTCAAATACAAGTGAATTGCTTTCCAATAAAGGTGTTTATCATCTCTGATCATTGTATGTTAGCTACACATTGATTTTGGCATATGGATAAAGGTGGAAGCCTAAGCATATGTCAACTCTTATGTGTATTTTGGAATCTTTAAATACATAAAATGCATTAGAATGAAAAACCTTACATTTTATGGTCTAACTGCTTTTGTTTCAGTTTTAATAAGTTGGTCACATGCAAAACCAAACCCAGATGTAGACAGGCTCTCAAGCTTTCCGTGAATCAGATGTAACACCTACAAGGCATAAAAATGACCCTTAAATGACTGAGACAAATGGCGGCCATCTTGGATTTTTGCAAGCTGGAATTCCTAAAACATGCATTTCTGCATTTTAATGGTTCCTCGAGCATTATCAAAACAAATGGCGCTAAACAGTTATGTTTGGAAGCCAAATTCTGAACAATAATGAGCTTTGAAGAATTATAAGCATAATTCAGAATGGCCGATGGGAGCCATTTTAGATTTTAGTCTACAGAAATCATTATTTTGGTCCACATGCCTGACACTAAGACTAAAATTATTCTAAACACATTCTGTGAAGCTCATACACAAATGGAAGCTTTTGCATCAACTTGAAATGACTGAATGCTATGGCACCCCACTATAATGATCTTGCTGGGGATACCCACATGGATGAATCTATATGAACATATATGCCCATATATGCAACCTATATGCCACATATATGCGCATATATGCGGCATATAGGCCAAATTCAGGTACATATATGTGCTTATAGTGGGCATATAGGTCTCCTATATAGCTCATATACCCAGTGGCAGGTTCTGTTTGTCATACCTGTTGTATAGCTCATATCTCACTTTTGCAACTGTCATACATGGTGCCTGGCTCATATTTTTATTCTCAAGGTAATATCTGCATATTAGTCCAAAGTCTCTTACAGAAATAACATGAATTTCATGCAATAACTTATTAATCGCATGTGAACACGTGAAATTGGCATCACATTTGATCTTAACATGCTGTTGTCACATGTCAACATGTATTTATGTGTAAACCAGTCATTATTAACTATGGCAAGTGAGAGGAGACAAAAAGCTATGATATCAACACAAATATCTAATACTATTTGTTACATTTTTTTCCTGAGACATTAACAATAACAAGGTCATCAATTCTTTCTTGACTATACTTATTTCCATTCTATGAAGATTGAGTTGTGTATTGTGGAAGAGAAGGAAATGTATAACAACAAAATGGTTTGATTATGTTTATTTCATCAATTAAGCATTTTTTCAAGTTTAAGTCACAAGTTTCAAGATTATACTGATTATAAAACCGTGTTAATTTTAACAAAAGAAAGCTTTTAGCAAACCTTTCTTTTCTTAAAGAGGGGAGGTGTTATGTATGAGTGTTTTATGTAAAGCGCTGTATATCATTTGTAAATGGACATTTGTTAGATACTGTGTGTGTTGCCTTACTGGTCAGCTATTTGTTTATTTTGTTCATCATTAACACCCTCTGTTGGTATGTCTGTATAACAGTCTATTTGTAGCAGCACATGATCTGATGCAATACCGCTTGTTTGTGATGAAATAGACTAGTGCTTTTTATAAGTTTCTGGTATCTTCTTACCTGGAGAAGGCCAGATCACCCAGGAATCCTGTAGATCTTTCCAGAATGTTCCTAGTCTTCATAAATGCTGTGATTTTGGTCAGTTGGTTGAGGGTTTTTCTTTGCATCAGAGTTACATAGTGGCATTAGAGTGTTATTATAAGATTACACTGTGGATTATTTATAGAAATTTTTGGATCTAATCAGTGAAAAATAAATTTGTTTAAGTTGTCATTGCTGGTTCTCTTTGTTGTGATTTTCAAGTCATAACAACATGACAAATGGAAATAATGGACGTCATGTTCCAAGAGCTAAAGGGAAATGGGCAGCCTCAACTGTTACCAGAGAGGCGTTCAAAAGTTTGCATTTGTCTAGGTCTGGGGCAGCATTTGTGCTCTGGTTGTTGTAAGGGAACTCGAGGGGTTCAGGAGGGAACTTTCTTTTGGACATGTTTGTCTACATAGCCAATATTTAAAAATATCTCCAAATGTATACATAACACAACAATTTTGGCTTCATTATAAAGATATGTGAATGGAAACGAATAACATGGGGTTAAAAATAAAATATTTTGATGCAAGCCATCTGGATTGACCGTGTTGCATTGATTAGCTCTTTTGATTGGATCTGAGGCCAAGCACCAATTTTGCGTGCAAGCCCGCCTGAAGTAGCTGAAAGATCATACACCGTTTCACTATGACTGTTGACTTCTAATACTAAGTGCAGAAAAATATGGAATAGAAATACTTTGGACAAAATGAAGGCAAACAGGTGCAGTGCAACTTATGCACATGATCAAAGTTTAAGAACCATACAGCACTACAAGCATGGCTGGTGACCCCATTATTGGGGATACCACATATTCTCGCTACTTTATTAATTAATCAATTCTTCCATTGTTTTTGTTGTCTGTCTTGGATTTTGGTTTTGTTTACATGACAGAAGCGAGCGATAAATTTCTGGGAAGAAAACAAGAACAAAATCGGTAATTATCTTCTGTATAATAGGCCTATGGCCTGAATATACCCGAAGACGCATTGATCAATGAAATCACAATTTGCACACCACTCGCTAACCCTCATTTATTGCCCGCTCTATCTCCACTACTGCGATAATTGGGACACTTAAAACGTCCAAACACTTGGTTGACATGGTTATCATTTATGTAGTTTCTGCACAGATTTAGTTTCTTTTTGATTTCAGTTACATACAAATTACATATCCAACATAGCAAACTAAGTTCCATTCTCTTGACAGCTGGTTTTGCAGACTGTGAATTTATGTCATTGACACCACGATAACAAGGTCCTTTGCCCAACGATGCGTCAGCATATGCTATTAAAGCAGAAAGGAACCTCGCTTTCAGAAAATACAGATTCGCAGCCGCCAGGGATGGCAGCGTTCACTGCCACGAGAGGCCAATGTGATCCCATCTTAAAGGAGAATATCACCTGGTGCGATAGTTCACACCTTTGTGTTGACTAATAGGTCAATTATATAATGCTTTTTTCTTACAAAGTTTTGCTAATTGTGAATAAGTTTATTGCATCAAATGGTAACTGTGCCTGTTTTTATTGAAAATAGGCATCAGGCGATACATATATTACTAAACAAAGTTTTTTCTTTTAATGTGCATTCTGAATATAGTTTTCCCTCCGCGAGGTATCAGTTCATCCTTGAGGAATTTATACAATCAATCGATCAGAGAAAACATACCTAGTGCCCATCCCGAGTAGGCCTACATGCACATTTCAGAACATGCGCTGCCTTCCACACATCATGTCATCTTTTTTAGGGATCCTCCTGCTTGTTCCAGCAGGATAATTCCAAGCCACACTCTGCACTTATTATAACAGCATGGCCTTGTAGATACAGACTGCGTGTACTAAACTGACCTGCCTACAGCCCATACCTGTCTTTCTTTTAAAAAATGTGGTTGTAGAAAAATGCAACAAGAGACCCCATATCAGGAAATAATGGGATCATATTCTGTTTTTGACACACCAACAATTTTGTCTTCAGTTCCAAAACAACTGCTAGGTGTTATTAAAGGTGTTAAACTCTACCCCTTTTCTCCAAGTTAACACAGTTCCCTGGGGTTTGTGATAGGCTTTGGTCAAAATACCACAAGGATCAAGCAACATTTCACCATTGTCATCCTTTCTAAACAGCCTTTTCAGAATGGCTGGTTTGAGGGCATTTTTCTTTAAATGGTAATCAGGGGTTTGCTGAGCATGGATGTATTTAAAGAAGTGGATACGGTAAACAAAAATAGCCACCCATTCATTTCAGGGACAATTGGCTCAATGTTACAGCACGCTGATATGGGGCCTTACTTCCAGAGCCATTCAGACTTGCGCTGTGTGACTTTTGTCTTACACATGCGTAGTTTGCCTCAGCTTTACCTTATTAACGCGCTAGGATCTGTGGCAACCTGGAGGTAATTAAGATGGCCTGTGACTGTGGCTCGTAGCTGAGTGCCCACGGCTTGCAGCAGCAGGAAATTAGTGCAAAATACATACAGTGTGAACTTACTTAGCGCCCAGTAAATGATCAATTTACTGCAGGAAACAAAGTTTGAAAATATGAAAGCAATGTGAAATGTTTAATAACTCATTTTGATCTCACTGGGAAGTTACAGCATAAATTACTTTGTGAAAATGTCAGGAAAACAGTTGACTCGTTAATTTTTATGTTACGGCATTTCCCAACACACAAGTTAAGCTGATATTGATCAATCACGTTTTTGTGATTCCCACTTAGTTTGTAAATTTATTTGCAGACAATATTATATTGTGTACTTGTTAGCTTGTGAGCTTGACTGTCATTACCTTACAGAGTATACCTAACAGAGCTGTTCCTGAGAGAGCACGAATAGATTGGCTAACTCACTCTTCCTCACTGACGTAGTCCATTGACCGAAGTAAAAAACATATTGCTTCATCAGGTAACGCCATGCAATCGTAATGAGTCTTCTCTCATTACACTCTTGTTCTGACTTTGAATATGTGAAGTTCAGGCATCATCAAAACACTACACACTGCCTACAAGGTCAGCGTCATGTGCGTTTCACCTCTAAGCTACAGTCTAGTAAAGATTGAATACAGCTATAGTATAATACAAGCTCGGTTCATGAACAGAATTATAATTATGGAGCATTTGGAAGCCATGCAGTATTTAGACTGAATTTATAGTTTGCTACTCACCCAATGCCACTTACATTGCTAACATATCGTACGTAAGATGCATACTCAGTGTTGTGATTTGGTGTTCAGATATTCAAAGTACGCTGATGGACAAAACAACTCAGTTTCGGTAGCTCTCTAACGTTTTAGTATGACTACAAAACATTTGCCTCTATCAATAAAAAAAACTTAATCAAATAAAATACATTAAACATTTGTATCGTTACGGTTACTCATTTCAGCAACTTGGACTTAATAACAGACAGACGGCAAAGAACCTCTAATGCTCCACTCTCACTGTACTGTAATGATTTGAAGGTGAAAAATTAATAGATTGTATATCGATCATGTGTACTTGTAGAACAAAGTCATTCACAGATTCAGCAGTGTCTTTTTCCATGATTCCCCATGGAGACATTTATTTTTGCCCCCATGGCATCAAATGACTTGCAATATCTAGTTTACCGCTGGCCACATATTGGTGTGCGGCCCTGCCCTGCTTCTGACGGCCTGGTGCCGAAGCCAGTATAGCTTTACGCTACCATGGCAACTGTTGAGCATGAGCCCTGGGAGAGCCCATTGAATGTATATAGGAACAATCAGTTAAGTGAGAGAGCCATAGCTGCCGGAGAAAACACAGCGGAGCAACCTTATAGCTACATTTGATCCAGAGGCAGACCCTACGAAAGAAGAGGTCCCCAGACATGTTTTACAATCAAGGATTCAATAGGATGCTTCTTAACTTTAACATGGGCGGCACGGTGGCTTAGTGGTTAGCACTGTCGCCTCACAGCAAGAAGGTTGTGGGTTCGATTCTGGCCTGGGGCCTTTCTGTGTGGAGTTTGCATGTTCTCCCCGTTCTGGGTTTTCTCCAGGTACTGCCTCCCACAGTCCAAAGACATGCATGTTAGGTTAATTGGAGACACTAAATTGCCCATAGGTATGAGTGTGAGAGTGAATGTGTGAATGGTGTGTGCGCCCTGCGATGGATTGGCCAGCTGTTCAGGGTGGGTTCCTGCCTTCGCCCGTAGTTAGCTGGGATAGGCTCCAGTTCCCCCGCGACCCTAGTGAGGAATAAGCGGGTATAGACAATGAATGAATGAACTTTAACATTTCTTTGTTGCATGTTTTCATGCTCATTAAGGTCAGAATTATGGTCTTTCTGACTGTTTTGTGGAAAGCTCACTACCAGTGACTCGAGAGTGTAGGATAAATCGTGTTTACGCAGCTACCGGTTACCAAAAACTAATGTTAGTTTTCTGGAATTTAAATAAATACAAGTAATGCATTCATAATTTAGTGTTATACCACCAAAACTCAAGGTCAAATATTGTTGGTTACAGTTCGCCTTTCTTTCCACTGGACCTGAGTGTGTAGACTGTATCTCTGATATCTGCTTGGTTTTTGGAAATAAACATTCTTTTCATGAAGATTGGAATTATGCCCTTTCCTTACACAATGCATACACACCAAACAGCCATAACGTTATGACCACCTGTCTTATATTGTGTAGGTCCCCTTTTGCCTCCAAAGCAGCCTTGACCCTTCGAGGCATAGACTCTTGTACACCTTTGAAGGTTTGCTGTGATATCTAGCATCAAGAAGTTAGCAGAAGATTGTTTAAGTCCAGTAAGCTGCGAGATGGGGCCAATAGATTGGATCTGTTTATCCAGCTCATCCCACAGATGATTGATTGTATTGATATCCTGGGAATTCAGAGGCCAAGTCAACACCTTGAACTCATTGTTGTGTTCCTCTTACCATTCCTACACCAGTTTTGGGGAGTGGCAGGTTGCATTATTCAGCTGAAAGAGGCTAATGGGATTAGGGAATACTGTTTCTATGAAGGGGTGTTCTTAGTCTGGAGTGTATGTTTAGGTAGATGGTATGTGTCAAAGTAACATCCTTGTGAATGGCAAGACCCAAGGTTTCCCAGCAGAATGTTGCCTAAAGCATCACACTGTCTCTGCTGGCTTGCCTTCTTTCCATAGTGGATCCAAGTGCCATGTCTTCCCCATGTAAGCAATGCACGTGCATCTGGCCATCCACAAAATGTAAAAGAAATTGTGATCCATCAGACCAGGCAAGCTTCTCCCATGTGGTCCAGTTCTGATGTTCAAATGCCCACTGTAGGAACTTTTGGAAGTGGACAGGGGTCAGCAGGTGCCGTTGTTAGGACTTGAAAACATTGGGGGCTTCAGCCCCCTTGACCCAACCATTTTTTGGGGGTCCGGGGATTTCTCCCCCCGGGAATTTTTATCAGAATACACCATTGAAAATCTGCTCAGAAATATAGGAAATACATGACAGGATAGAACACAATGTAATTATTCTAAATTAGACACATCATTTTCATTCATCATTTTACTTGTTTTTATTTTCAAAAAATTGTATCCAAATACAAGTGAGAAAATACCCTGCTCAACAAAGTGAGAATGATCCCCCCCCTCAACAAAATGAAAATCAACCCTGCTCAACAAAGTGAGAATGATCCCCCCCCCACTCAAAAAAATGAGAATAACCCCCCCAGACATCGGTCTGCCACCACACATTGCTTCCTGGTCTGTGGGAAACACTGTGCCCCCATATTCTCCAAAAATTCTGTGGGAAACACTGGGTAACGTCATATACCATACTACAACTTAAAATTTCAATGTCATCCATCTGATCGCTGCACTCTCAACATTCTCAGACTCCTAAAACTTCAGTTTGTTCAACCACATTATCTTGGGAGAAGCTGATGGTGATTTTAGTCTTTAATCAAAAATGACAGACTACATCAAGATCATTGAAAAGTTTAAATTTAGGGAAATCCGTAGATACCAAGCATGTAAATATGGGAATATGGCATACTGGGAAATTTCTTTATATTGCCTAAAAGTTGCGGTTGCTTTTGGTTAAGTGCTGTACTTGCCACAGCTGAATTAACCAAATTATAATAGCGACCAGCGTTAATTTGCGACTAACGTTGGACTTTGAAGTGACACTTTTTCAGTATTTCAAAATATAGAACTGAGTTTATACATACCACCCAGAGACGCAGTGATTATGGACCACTCTTTTTTTTTTTTTAAGATTATTTTTTTGGGAATTTTTCCTTTATTTGACAGTTGTACAGTGTAGAGAGACAGGAATGTTGGGGAGAAGAATGGGGGATGACATGCAGCAAACGACCCGAGCCGGAATCGAACCCAGGTCGCTGCGGCAAGGACACAGCCCGCATGGTACGCGGGCTTAGACCGATGAGCCACCGGGGCGCCCCGATTATGGACCACTCTTAAATTCTATGCATACCATGCATTCAAATGCCAAAACGCAGCATTTCTGTTGTGTCCTGCAGTGCAATGGGGATGTTAGATTGCACGCTGATCTTATTGTTCATCGTTTTCTGAAAGATTATCTTCATAGTAATGGTTGAATCAGATAAGGAGAGATGAAGGGCCGTAACTGCAGCAGGGGTTTTCTGATTGCGATACACGTTTCCAATGGTTTTATTTATCGAGGCATTAGCAGTGGCTTGATCAGGTCACGACTGAGAGTATAAGATTCTGTTTATCACATAACTGAATTGCGCAATTTATTATAAAACAAATTTAATTTCTGTAAGCGCCTGCTAAGTAATTCCCAATATATGCTACCACAGACCTGACGTCATCACTCTGCTAACTTGCACAGCTGTCAAGCCATTACTTTCCCTTTTGAACAAGCAATGGTTTGTATTGATCACTTCCACCTCATTAGTTGGACCATGGCAGAAGTACTAACGTAAGAAGCTGGGGATAACATCATTAAGCACACACATTCTCTGTATGACAGAGGCTAATTAGAAGCCAGTCCAGCATATCACAAGATACCTAGCTTGCCATGTGATTTTCACGAACCTGAGCTAGTTGAAGCATTATCTAAGGTTGGGGAGAGTCGGCGGACGATGACTCCTCTACCGCTTCTGGCTCCCTTGCCTTGTCCTTTTTCCCAAAGACCCGCCTGATGTCCATGTCAGTGATAAGTATTAATTTAATTGAAATCACTAGCAAGTAATACAACCCTCGCTTCCAGCATGCAACTACTGAACTGCCTACAAATGTACCATAGAGGGGTAAAGACCGCCCGATGTTGAACTTGGAAATTGTAACAATTTATCCTCACGATTCTGCGCCTTTGCCCATATATGGGCATGCCCCATATGGCTGGCCTTCGTGATCATGCCTGCTACTACCGCAGCAGTATGTCAGCAATCCAAAGCGATTTGACACTAGTAGGCGAGGCTACTGTTGCTGATTGCGGGGGGCTTTGGGAGATCTGGGGCTATTGGCCAATCATTCGGGGCTTCAGCCGGGAATGCCCGGGGCTAACGACGCGCCTGGGGGTCAGCAGGGGCACCCTGACTGGTTTGCGGCAATGCAACCCCATTCGCAACAAACTGCTATGCACTGTACAATCTGTCACCTTTCTGTCAGATTGGACCTCTTTTAGTGGGTAGACCAACTAACCATTGCAAGCAGGGAACACCCTACGAGAGCTGCAGTTTTGGAGACGCTCTAACCCAGTCATCTAGCCATCACAATTTAGCCCTTGTCAAAGTCGCTTACATCCTTATGCTTGCCCCTTTTACCTGCCCCTAACACATCAACTTCAAGGACAAAATGTTATATCCAAAAGGTGTTGACGAGGAGAGAAACTCAATATCATCAAAGACCAATGTTTCTCTTCAAAAAATTTAGAGTGAGAACCAATGTTGAAAAAAGATGCATTTTAAATAAAGGTGTAAAGTTGTGAAACCGCTATACACGTTGCAGGTGCAGCATGCTTTGCAAATATTGTTCAAGAACAATATAATTAATATGTATGGATTGGTATGGATGGGATGTGACAACTGCCATTAGCTGAGATGTTTACTGCACTAATGTTTGCGTAAAAAAAGAGTTGGCATAATAAGCTGTGTCTTTAAACTATAGGTTTTCAGTTTGTAGAACAATTTTTGTTTTGACTCATTTTTTCTATTCCTCTTGCTTCGAACTATCAGGATGGGGAATGGACCCAATCAAAGTTTGGAGTAAAGTGCAAAAAACAGATTTATTGAAGGAAAAATCAGGGTCACACAGCCCAGGTTGGTTACGAGCAAGCAAACTACAGTACAAAAATGAAAGGCAGAATGAGCATTGTAGAACACGTGAATTCCCAGAAACCAGGCTGACAGAATAAAGTACCAGGAAATAGGCAGAATCATGAGTCAATTATGCTGGAAATTGTAATCAAAACCAAACAGACACGAAGGGCAATGCAGAACTCGTAAAATTGGGGTGAAAGAAAATCAAATATGGGAAGACTACACAGAAAAATGGCTCATAAGCATAGACTGTATAAAAATATGCACAAAGCCACCATTAAGCCCCCCATTGGTTTCAGAATACCATTCATGAAGCCTCAATTTAGGCATTTTGATGAAAACCGTCTTGTCCTTTAGGAATCGGATGTGATTCTTTTTGGGCGAGAGGGTGGCTCAAGATCCGGGGAGGAGCGAGGGGTGTACTGACGAGGACTCAATGATACACGCCCACCAAACTGCTCCGGTTCACGTTAAACATCTATGGTCCTGAGTAAATCTCACAGCTCGTTAGGTGCAGGAACTCTACAAATCAAGGTAAACTGTATAGCTAGTATTAAGGAAATCTAAGTACGTAATTTCTTACATGTAAACATTTGGCGAACATGCTGTTCTTTCAATGAGCTGAAAATTAGTTCATTAAGCTAGCTAATAGGGGTGTAACGATACACAAAAATCACGGTTCGGTACGTACCTCGGTTTTGAGGTCTCGGTTCGGTTCATTTTCGGTACAGTATGGGAATAAAATGCAAAACATACAATTGCTTGTTTATTGGGAACTTTATTGTAACATTATACAAAATATAAAATAAATTTAAAAAATTTGAATACTGCTTCCAAGTGCTGGTAATAAGTTTTCCAATAATAAAATATTCTCATTATAAACAAAATATATATAAAATAAGTTTTCCAATAGATTAAATTTTCTCAAATAAATGAATTCTTCCATATTGTCCAAAGTGCAGCATTGACAGACCTTCCAGCATGTAGCTCTGTTCAGTTTTATTCAACCGTCGTGTTTTTTTGCTGCCCTCTACGGTTTCGCACGTGTAGCTGCAGCTGGATATGGATAAATGAAAACGAAACTTGTGTTCCGTCACTTATTATACTCGTGTGGTAACTCACCCGTGCTACACACCTCTGTACAGAACCGAACGCCCTGTACCGAAAATTTTCAATACGAATACATGTACCGTTACACCCCTAGATATAGTTTGTTTGCAAAGGAGCTACCGTTAATTAACTACTTGGTTTTCTGTGGATTTAAAATCCGTAAACGTTCGTTCAAACGCGAATGAGAGACAGAGTCATGGAATTAGTGCGATGCTCAGATATAGCAAATGGGAATCTGCAACCACTAAGGTGCAAATGGAAATTAAATTTGTTTGGTAGTAAACAAAGCTGTTGAGAACTGCGCATCTCCCCCTAGCAAGTGTCTGTTCTGCAACTGGCGTGCGCCCTAGCCTGATCTTGAAGCATATGCTCAAGAGTTCATAGTTGATAAGCTCAAGCGCAAATAGCCAGCGGTCTTATTGCTTGAAGCTTACCCAGTGACTTCGCCACTCATTCGCGTTTGAACGAACTTTTGCGGATTTTAAATCCACAGAAAACCGAGTAGTTGACTACCGGTTGCTCGTTTGCTAGCAAACTGTATTCACAAATATTCATTCAGTACCTCTCCATAACCAAATGGAGCTAGTTAGCTAAATAACAACGTTCACCTAGAAATGAGAGTAACAAGCCTACCGATATAACCAAGTCCGAAAATGATACAACTGCGCATGCGTACTGGAAGTCATGGTCAAATAGCCTTAGAACTGTAAAGCCGGTTCACGGCCAAAAAAAAAATCGATATATTGAGTATTGCCATTCAGCTAAAAAATATCGAGATATGACTTTTAGTCCATATCGCCCAGCCCTAGGTATCACCCAGAGATGCAGGTGGTAGGCTGGTGCCAATCTGGTGATGACTGACAAGGCTTGCAAGTTTGTGAAGAGTGTTTTGTCTACTAATGTCCGTTGTTTAAGTGGCATTTGGGTACATCACACGCTCATAAAGTGTGACACTCCTGGGCTATTTACGCATGGAGTTAATTTCAAAACTGCTGCATCAAATTCTGTAAGCTACACGGGAAGTATAATTTTTATATTGTACTACAGTAATTTATACTTATTACTAAAATTTGTTGCACTAGAGATTAAATTACCTCTATTCACCTTGAAAACTTTTGTTTTGTGGCAATTAGGTCCACCTTTACCTGGATCTGCAGCTTTATTCTTAAAGCATTTTACACTTCATTGAAAATTTTGCAGTAGATTATTTAATTCATCCATTTATTACTTTCTTTCATGAGTATGTGTGGCATTGTTGATGGAGAATGATATCACTGAAGTCAATGCAGTTTAATTGTGCGAAAAAAACATGAGCTCTTATCCCAAGGTTTCATGATGCATAACTGATCTGAATTTTTACAGTTGCAGCTTACTCCATGTTGTAGTCAGACAAGAACAAATTTCTGGGGGTTTTGCCAGAATGTGTAAATAATTACAAGGCTATTTCTATGTTAGCTTTAATCAAGAACATAAATAATTGGAAAGTTTATTAAAAATTGCCACCCTTTAACATTGACAGTGAAGAACCAAAAGAATGACTTCATCTCAATACCCACACTTGAGGCCACTTGAGTGACGTTTTTCTGGGATCAGGCCAAAGTGTATAAGTAGGTGTAAAGACTTTAAATGTTACGAGGTTTTTTCGTCTGGCATCAAGGCGCACTATTTTTAGTTGAGGCTGCAGTTAGGAGTTTATAAGCCAAGAATGACAAAGAGGATACATATTTTGAATAAATTTAAGAATAAAGACCCGCTTAGCGATCCAAACATTAAAACAACATTGAATCATCATCTAAAATCATAAATGCAGAAATAAATTAGGTAATAATTGCGCAAATACCTAAATAAGCAATCAAGACTGCCAGTGTGGGTATTGGGATGAAGCCATCGATATTTAAGTTTGTGCTCTCCTTTTGTGTCAAATGTACCTATCAATTTTAAGGATAATGAAAACAATTCAACAAAGTGTCCAGTTAAGTTCCTAACAAGGATATACAACCCCAATTCTGAAATAGTTGGGACAAAGTGTAAATTGTGAATAAAATCAAAACGCAATGACTTTTAAGTCACACCAGCCAGTATTTTATTCTCAATAGAACAGAGATAACATAGCAAATGTTGAAACTGAGAAATTTTACAATTTTATCCACAAAATGAGCTCATTTCAAATTTGATGGCTGCTACAGGTCTCAAAAAAGTTGGGACAGGGGCCTGTTTACCATGTTGTAGCATCCCATCTTCTTTTTAACACAGAGTGGAGGCATCTGGGCATTGAGGAGACAAGTTTCTTGAGTTTAGCCATTGAAATTTGATCCCACTCTTGTTTAATACAGGCTTCCAGCTGCTGGAGAGGTTTGTGTCTCCTTTGATGAATTTTTCGTTTAATTATGCGCCAAATGTTCTCAATCAGTGAAAGATCAGGACTGCAGGCAGGCCAGTTCAGCACACAGAGTCTTCTACTACGAAGCCATGCTGTTGTTAACAGCTGCAGTATTTGGTTTTGCATTGTCATGCTCGAATACACAAGGTCTTCTCTGGAATAGATGTCATCTGGAGGGGAGCATATGTTGTTCTAAAACCTTAATATACCTTTCAGCATTCATGGTGCTTTTTAAAACATGCAAGTGTCCCACACCATATGGACTAATGCATCCCCATACCATCAGAGATGCTGGCTTTTGAACTGAATGCTGATAACAAGAAGGGTGGTCTTTCTCCTCTTTAGCCCGGAGAACACGACGCCCATGATTTCCAACAAGAATGTCAAATTTGGACTTGTCTGACCACAGGACACTTTGCCACTTTGCTACAGCCATTTGCTCAACAATGGCTTCCTTTTTGCATGATAGAGTTTTAGGTGGCATCTGTGGGTGGCACGGCGGACTGTGTTTACAGACAATGGTTTCTTGAAGTATTCCTGGGCCCATTTAGTAATGTCAATGACAGAATCATGCCGGTGAGTGATGCAGTGGCGTCTGAGGGCCTGAAGATCACGGGCATCCAGTAAAGGTCTTCGGCCATGTCCCTTATGCACAGAGATTTTTCCAGTTTTTCTGAATCTTTTGATGATGTTATGCTCTGTTGATGATGAGACCTTCAAATCCTTTGCAATTTGACGTTGAGGAACATTGTTTTTAAAGTATTCCACAATTTTTTTACGCAAGCCTTCGCAGGTTGGAGAGCCTCTGGCCATCTTTACTTTTGAGAGAGTCAGCCTCTCTAAGACATCCCTTTTGTAGCCAATCATGTTACACACCTGATGCCAGTTAACTTAATTATTTGCTAAATGTTCTTTCAGCTGATTCTTTTATATATATCAATAGCTTTTCAAGCCCTTTTTTTGCCTGTGTCCCAACTTTTTTGAGACCTGTTGCAGCCAGAAAATTTGAAATAAGCTCATTTTGTGGATAAAAATGTAAAATGTCTCAGTTTCAACATTTGAAATGTTATCTATGTTCTATTGTAAATAACATATTGGCTCATGTGATCTGAAAGTCATTGCATTTTGATTTTATTCACAATTTACACTTTGTCCCAACTATTTCGGAATTAGGGTTGTAAGATAAATTTGGGGAAACCAGGGAAGCAATGGTAGATTTATTTAAAATTCTATGTAACAGAACTATGATCACAAATTACAAAAGTACACATTTGTAAATTTAATAAAACCAATGTACATGAGCAGTACTATGCTTTTATTTTAGAAGCTTCAATCGAATAAAAAACCATACAAGGACATGCAAAATCAATTACTGTTCTGTAACGCCAGGAAAGGATGTGTGGTGTCCAAATTGTCCAATGTTAGAGCTTGTGAACAAGGCATACAGGTAACATTCTAATGCATCTTTTTCCTGATGTAGCTGAAGGCTGCCTCAAACTGAGAGGTCGTCAACATCTGGGAGGTCTTCAGGCCAAAGCACTTCCTCAGGCTCCACATCCATCCTGCGTGCAGTGTTTGAAGTAATGTCCAACTGTCAATATCACCACACATCAAAAATAACACGCAACAATGAACACTTAAAATCACAGAGGTATAATCATTAAGAGAGATCATATTTGATTGTCATCGCAATATTTGGGTAAATTTGAAAGGACACAACAAAATAGCTAAAGTCATAGCCTACCATTTCTGCGCCAGTGCCACTTGTAAACTGAGGATCTGTTCAAAAAATGTAGCTAGCTAGTAAACTCATAATTTGACATCTGCAGTACCACACTAACTAGCTAAAGAGCTACATGAAAAACGGACCATTTACCACCACGATTTAAGTGTACAAGTTACGTAACTTAGCTAGCTCACAACAATTTTTCTCCCACTTAACTTCAGAGATATAACGTCAGCTTGTTAACTGCTGGAAGATGATCTGTTAAATTTCTAGCTGTTATCTCAATGTTACATTAACCTGAACTATCATAGCGTCCCGATGAACAGTTTTATCAAAGAAATCTTGTAGCAAATGAAGGTATACACCAGTAATGTTCAAGCAATACACTTCAACTGAGCCAGTATCCCAAAACAAACATTGTTTGCATAGCTGCTGGTTAAATCGAGCTTTTATATCAGGCTTTGACTGAATAGCTTACTATTTTATTAATGCACTAGCTAGCTTAGTTATCAAAATGCATTTATAATTCACTTTGGCTAACTAACAAGTGGGATGCTAAGTTTAGTTAGCGAAACACAGGCAAACAAAATGTAGCTACTTACTGGGAAAAAATGAACAGCTGAATATGTTAAGTGGCTGACACTATAATGAAAGTCTGGACAGGACATTATCAAGCAAGTAAATGTCACAATAAACTTTAATGAAATCACGCTGTCAAATGGTCAAAGTTCCCAGAGAAAAACACATGGACAGCCATTGAATGTACTCAAAGTGGGAGGGAGTTCCTTGCATACACATTATTATCATTGGTTCCTATATACACTTAGTGATTACTGTGCCTCTATCCCATAATCCATCTTGATAGACCATAGAGTTTGTATGATTGACAGGACTTGACCAGCCCTGTATGTGTGTGTGTGTGTGTGTGTGTATATATATATATATATATATATATATATATATATATAGTGCCGTGAAAAAGTATTTGCCCCCTTCCTGATTTCTTACTCTTTTCCATATTTTTTACACTTAAATGTTTCCGATCATCAAACAAATTTTAATATAAGACAAAAATAATCCAAGTAAATACAAAATGAAGTTTTGAAATGATGATTTTATTTATTAAGGGAAAAAGCTATCCAAACCTTCCTGGCCCTCTGTGAAAAAGTAATTGCCCCCTAAATCCTAATAACTGGTTTTGCCACCCTCGGTAACAACAACTGCAATCAAACATTTGCAAAACTGGCAAGGAGTCTTTCACATCGCTGTGGAAGATTTTTACCCCACTGTACTTTGCAGAATTGTTTTAATTCGGCCACATTGGAGGATTTTTGAGCATGAACGGCCTGTTAAAGGTCATGCCACTGCACCTCAAGCGGATTTAAGTCTAGGCCACTCCAAAATCTTTTTTTTTTTTTTTTTTTGAGCCATTCAGAGGTGGACTTGCTAGTGTGTTTCAGATCATTGTCCTGCTGCGTAACCCAAGTGCACTTGAGCTTGAGGTCATGAACTGATGGTTGGACATTCTCCTTCAGGATTTTCCGGTGGAGAGCAGAATTTATAGTTCCATCAATTACTACAAGTCGTCCAGGTCCTGAAGCAGCAAAGCAGCCCCAAACCATCACACTACCACCACCATGTTTGACTTTTGGTATGATGTTCCTTTTATCAAATGCTGTGTTAGTTTTACGGCAGATGTAACGGGACGCGCACTTTCCATCAAGTTCAACTTTTGTCTCGTCAGTCCACAGAATATTTTTCCGAAAGTCTTTGGGATCATCAAGATGTTTTTTGGCAAATGTGAGATGAGCATTTGTGTTCTTCTTGTTCAGCAGTGGTTTTTGCCTTGGAACTCTCCCATGGATGACATTTTTGCCTAGTCTCTTTCTTATTGTTGAATCATGAACACTGACTTTAACTGAGGCAAGTGAGGCCTGCAGTTCTTTAGAGGCCTGCAGTTCTTTAGATGTTGTTCTGAGTTCTTTTTTGACCTCCTGGATGAGTTGTGGATGCGCTCTTGGAGTAATTTTGGTAGGCTGGCCACTCCTGGGAAGGTTCACCACTGTTCCAGGTTTTCTCCATTTGTGGATAATGGCTCTCACCATCGTTCACTGGAGTCCCGAAGCCTTAGAAATGGCTTTGTACCCCTTTCCAGGCTGACAGGTGTCATTTACTTTGTTTCTCATCTGTTCTTGAATTTCTTAAGATCGCGGCATGATGTGTTGCTTTTTGAGATCTTTTAAGCTACTTAACTTTGTGAAACAGGTTCTGTTGAAGTGATTTCTTGATTCAACAGGTCTGGCAGTAATCAGGCCTGGGTGTGGCTAGTGAAATTGGACTAAAAAAATGTGGTTCATCACAATTAATTCATGATTTAAGAAGGGAGGTGGGGGGGTGGGGCAATTACTTTTTCACAGAGGGCCAGGAAGGTTTGGATAGCTTTTTCCCCTTAATAAATAAAATCATCATTTAAAAACTGCATTTTGTATTTACTCGGGTTATCTTTGTCTTATATTAAAATTTGTTTGATGATCGGAAACATTTAAGTGTGAAAAATATGGAAAAAAGTAAGAAATCAGGAAGGGGGCAAATACTTTTTCACGGCACTATATATATATATATATATATATGTATATCTCCACTCAGCTCCTTTGTCATCTGAAATGTTACTCTTTCCACTAGGACATAATGCCAGCAGGTTTGGTCCTTGTAAAAAAAAAAAAAAATTGATGAACCTTTTCAATGGTAGTTCTCAGGCCTTAGGTGGAGATATTCAGATGAGTGGCTGAATAATTCTCACGAGCCTGCATGTGATGTAGGAAGGGGAGCCAAATCTGAATGGCATGCTGAATGCCATGTTTCATGAAAAAGGCAGCCCACAAAAAACTGACCAAGTTGTCTTAAATTATAGTTTGTGGGTTGGTGGGCACTCCAGATACCCAAATGTACCGCATAAACACTGAGAAAGTGAGTTTCTTCAAAGGTCCCCTTTAAGTATTCATCATCAAGGAATCTCTTTTCTTTACCTTTCCTGCAGGCAGATGCAGCAGTCCTCCCACATTAACCTGAGGTACGCTCAGAATTGCACTCTTTGAGTAGTGTTGTAATTTCCTGCTCTTACACTCTGAATTTTCTATTGCCAGCTATTATTGGGCATCTTCAGGTTACTCAATGCATCATTCTGATTTTTTTTCAAAACTTGGTAATAAAATGGTTTCAGCCCCTCAGCTGTCCCAGAGCTCATTCCACAGCATCGGCAAAAGCAACATTATTCCAATGTATTTGTCAATGAAACCGCAATCCCCCATTCACTTGACATATTGATGGGTTCAATGTGCTGACTGACAATCGGTAAACATGACTTGCGAGCCCAGCTCTTTGTGTGGGCATCAGTGATTGTCAGTTTGTGAATTATTGGGTGAATTAGGCTTAATTTTTTCTGCAATATTTAGTTCCCAAGTTAAGGACATTCCATTACTACAATGAGCAGAATATTTCAAAAGTATGTAAATCAGTCAAAGCTAATCCTTTCCAATGTTCATCTTGTAATAAGAAAAAGTATATAATAAAGTGACTGTAATAAAGAGCATATTCAGCTGGCCAATACACTGCTAAAATGATGATGATATGACAGGTTATTATAAATGTTACTGTAAACCTACCTCTAAAAATATCACTCCCTGCCATGGCAGTTACAAACCACAGCATTACACACAAAAGGACTGAATAATGGAGGAGAAAATTATCCTCCATTAACTATGGTTAAAAACAAGCTAGACACAATAAAAAAACCACAGGCTCAAGAAAAAAACCTACCCGTTCCTGGTGAGATGCTGTCTGTTAGCCTAATTTTACTGATCAAGCTGCAATAATATAATAAATACTAAGCCACTAACATGAATCAGGGATACATTTAATTATGGATAGGTCTGCACTGGATTGGATGACAGTAAAGACTGTCTGCGTGCTTTCAATGAACGCTGTCAACGCCACATTTCTGTGAAATTGCAATGTTTTGTGTTTCTATTTAAGGAATCTCTCAGCCATCCAACGAATAAAAAACTTCAATAAAGAAATCAAGCTCAATTCAAATGGTGGGTGATGCTACATGTCCTTCTGAAAAGCTCAATAGTTCAATTTAACAGGATGCCAATTAAAGAACAATTAAACCTCATTACAAGAGGGGGAGCGGAACGTTATTGCTAATTATTTTCGGAAGGCGAAAGAAACAACAGAGCTATTGACAACAGCTGTTGACTGGCAGTGGTTTCCATCAGGATGTGGAAAGCATGTATTCGATGGATAAAGAGAAAGCATATCTCTGAGGCGCTGAAAGGACAGCAAGCCCGTGGAGTGTTTGACAGTTGTTGTCTCTTCTAATTGATTTTACTTTTTTTTTTTTCCTTTTTCATGCTGTGGGTAGAATTTGCTGGAGAAGGCCATTATTAGGTTCCATCTGCGCTTGTGTCTGTGTCTGCACTGGGTACAACATGTCTGTTTGTCTGTTCTGTCTGTTTCTGTGCATCCTAAGGGAAGAAACTATTTAAACAAAAGACATTTGATTTCCGAGCAATGTACTCATTATTTTAACGATGCTTGCTTAGCATTCAACACCCACATGTGCAGCAGAACAATCCAAGATCAAGTTAGTACAACCCAAACTCCAAAAAGTTGGCTCATGATGGAAAATCCAGTTAAATCAAAAAGTTTTGATTTAAAAGTCCATTCATCTTCTACTATATTGAAAAAAAAACTACAATAGCTGCATGATTTGATGCTTTAACTTGAGAATTGTGTTACAGTATTGAAGCAGCCTCCAAGAAAGGCCTAGTCCCTCAGGAGCAAGGATGGCTCGAAGCCAGTAGCAGTTGATGAGTTGAAAATTGAGGAGGCACAGAAACCTCCCTTGAAACTAGTGATTGTTTTTGACCTGTTTTCAATCATTCATCTAAATTTACATAATATAAACCCTGAAAACACTTAAAGGTATAGTTAGCGATCATAATCCAAGCGCTTTATGTCAAAATCACCGTATTTCTCCTCACTATCTGCAAGCTGTCACTTCTGAGACCATGCTGAAAAAAATCCGGTTTCAATACACATCCTGGGCTCTGAATTTCAGCAGATAAATCTGTGGCTCGGACCGAGCCACCAGAACATGGGTCCACCCCCCACGCCCAGGGGCAGATTCAGCCTGCTGCTGCAGGGTGAAGTTGCCTTCAGCCGTCGACTTCCAGGCTGCTCAGACTGTCAGGCTGCATAAACGCCGCCCCCAAGTACAGCCAATCAGATCGCGAGCTAGAGTACAACCAATCCGCTCACGAGGCAGCCAATTCAATTCAATTTCCTCTCCTCAAAGCGGAGCGGGCTTAAGAACATCAATATTGTTATAAACGAATGCATTTAATCGTCTTTTCTCATTAAAGAAACTGATTCGAGAGGTAACGTTAGATATTTCAGCTATTTTGATTATGTTAACCAATGCAAAGAAGTGCTTTTTTTGTCTTACAGTTAACTTATAGACCTAAACTAAGCTAAACAGTTCATACTTGTTAACCTAAACACTTCTACAATATAACTTCAAGTATAACTCTGTTTGAAACATAAAATTGGCCTACTTGTGTGATATTTTGTTCAATAAGCTGTTTAGTTGAGCTTCTTAAAAACTTCAACTGCAAGTTGCTGTAACCTTAGCTGCCTTCAAGGCTGATTGTAGAGACTAGTGCCTTGCAGGCTGGTTAGAAGGCTAATGTTGATTTCATATTGTATGATCTTTCATAGTATTCAGTCAGATGCCTTCAAGGCATCAGGGCCCGGGTGGTGTGCTGGGCGGGACCTGCTGCAGGAGCATCAGGGCCTGGGGTGGGTGCGGGGCTGTTTTTTTTTTTTTTTTTTTTTAGCGGGGCGGGTAGATAGTGCTCCACGATGGCGCCGAGACATCGTTTCAACTCCTAAAGAGTGTAAAAAAGTAAAGACAACATCAATATGCAACAACACCTCGGTCAGTTTTCTGAGGTAACGTGGTTGGTTTCGAACGGTAATAAATCTATGGGCTGAAAAATAGAAGATTTTAAATTAGCCTTGGAAGGCTCCAACTCAGTAGAGACTCCCAGTAGAGACCCCCTCAGTAATGCTGAGGGAGTCTCTACTGTCAGCCTTGAAGGCATCAGAATTGTAAACACGCACACACATATATATATATGAAATCATCAGCCTACCAACCAGCCTGCAAGGCACTATTCTCTACTGTCAGGCTGGAAGGCACTAGTGCTCTACAATCAGCCTTGAAGGCATCTGACTGAATATTATCAAAGATTGTACAATATGAAATCAACATTAGCCTTCTAACCAGCCTGCAAGGCACTAGTCTCTACAATCAGCCTTGAAGGCACTAGTGCTCTGCAATCAGCCTTGAAGGCATCTGAGGCAATATTATTGAAGATTATACAATATCAAATCAATATTAGCCTTCTAACCAGCCTGCAAGGCACTAGTCTCTACTGTCAGGCTGGAAGGCACTAGTCTGTACAATCAGATTTGAAGGCATCTGACTGAATATTATCAAAGATTGTACAATATGAAATCAACATTAGCCTTCTAACCAGCCTGCAAGGCACTAGTCTCTACAATCAGCCTTGAAGGCACTAGTGCTCCACAATCAGCCTTGAAGGCATCTGAGGCAATACTATTGAAGATTATTAGCCTTCTAACCAGCCTGCAAGGCACTAGTCTCTACAATCAGCCTTGAAGGCAATTAACGTTACAGCAACTTGCAGTTGAAGTTTTTAAGAAGCTCAACTAGACAGCTTATTGAAAAAAAAAAAAAACTCACAAGTAGGCCAATTTTATGTTTCAAACAGAGTTATACTTAAAGTTATATTGTAGAAGTGTATAAGTTAACAAGTATGACCTGTTTAGCTAAGATTAGGTCTATAAGTTCACTTTAAGACAAAAAAAAATAGCACTTGTTTGCATTGGTTAATATAATCAAAATAGCCGAAATATCTAACGTTACCTCCCGAATCAGTTTCTTTAATGAGAAAACTCGCGATTAAATGCATTCGTTTTTAACAATATTAATGTTCTTAAGCCCACTTACCGAGTAAAGGCTTCCGAATTGAATTGGCTGCCTCGTGAGCGGATTGGTTGTACTCTAGCTCACGATCTGATTGGTTGTACTTGGGGGCGGTGTTTACGCAGCCTGACAGGCTGAGCAGCCTGGAAGTCGACGTCTGAAGGCAACTTCACCCTGCAGCATTCATACTCGTGCACAGGTCAGACACAGGGGGGAGGGGGAGTAGCACGTCGCGTAGCGTGCGCAGTTAGAGCAGAGAGAGAGAGAGAGACACGGCATTGCAGCATTTGCGATGATATGTGAAGTTGTTAATACTTATTTTGTAATGCCGAGCTAAGATACTTGTCAGATACCCTGTTGTAGCTAGCACTAATGGTGTAAATTTATCGTCTGGCAATGGTCGTCATTGTTACTATGGGGCGTTTATCACAACGAGCTGTACACGGCCATTTACCCAGCTGAATGAGCCATTCTTAAGCTGCTTTCACACCGGATGTGAAACGAATTTTTCGCGCGACAGATTACTTTCAAAGTCAATGAAAAGACGTTTCGCGTGTATTCGCTTCGAAAAAAAAAAAATTCATTTCGCGTTCGGTGTGAAAGCATGCAGCTTTACTCAGAAGATTCACTTTAAGAAAAGCGCGTTCATGTTCCAAGCTTCTGAAGGAGAGGGGCGAGCGGCTCTGTTGTGTTTTGAGAACTTTTCAACTGTCAACAATAGTGACGTCATATCACTGATACAGCCTTTAATATTTGCAAGTGTGGCCAGTTCTGCTGCACTAACTTCACAAACACTGAACATTAGCCACTTCTCTACATTATGTAAAATGAGACATACAACTCATTATTTCCATGTGCAAGTCGGAGCAATACGTTGTACGATATTCAAAATTTTGGATACGTGCTGTCATTGTTTTCATTTAAGCAATAAATTGCTGGTAGCCTAATCTTCAAGCTATTGCAAAAGAAACCCAAATTTTAATCTTTGTTTCGGCTTTGTGATTCACACATTTTTCTCAATTAATATTTGGAAAGAAGCTTTTTGTTAAGCTTTGTTCATTGATTATTCTAATAATCTGAAAGCTTTGTGGTTCAGCTTTGAGTCATTTCTCTTACATTTGCTCACTGAAATCTGGGGACTGGGCCAGGTATAGGTTTTGATAGAAAATACATGCACTACATGCAGAATTTTCCCTGTTAGAGTCATAAGGCATAAGAGTGCTGCTTTGACTTTTTAAAATAGTTTTTCTTTATTTTGTTATTGTTTTGAAAAGCACCCACAGGCCCTTTTCCTTTGTGTTTGCCACTTGTGTTTTTGCTTCATCTAAGTTCCTTGCTGTTACCTCACTTTGTTTAACCATTTACACCAGGTTCTATGTTGCTTCCCTTTTCCCTAGCAAGCTGGGTCATAACATGTTCTTGCGAAATAGCTATGTTACATTTATGCATTGTATTTTATGTATGTTATTTACATTACATGGCTCAGATAAGCCGACAGTAAAATCGATGCCCTATAGTCTAAAATCGTTTTAAGTATTTTCAAGTTGACAGTACTGCAGCAAATTTAAGACATACTTAACAGCTGTGCATGTGCTCCCATTCTAACTGCTGCTTTGAAAGATGCGTGTAAAGAAAGAAGAACTTTAGTGAGACTGCACCTAGATATCCCTCTTAGGGCTCTAAGATAGATCATTATTTAGAAATGAGGCTCTTTCAATGATTGTGAATATATGGCACATTACGAAGCAAAGTATACTGCAATATTTGCCCTGTACAATTTTGCTGGTGAAGACACACAAAATCGAAGACGTGCATTATGGGGGGGGGATTCAGCTTGGTAGTCTTCGCCAACTTATGTCTTCAGTATCCAAGCATGATTAAAGCATGCACACAATGGTAAAAACTGTCAATTTTTTTGGACTCTGTTACAGTCCTCACTTTGTATTTTTATCAACAGGCGATTAAATTCACCTGTTAGAACATCAAGTAATCCCTTGTTTGACTGTTTTCAGTTCAGCAGAGGGTGAACTGAATTTTGAAACCAATCACTTTTGATTTTATTTGCATGTTACATGATGTGACAAATTCTTCAGACTTAGGGCTGTATATCAAGGTTTCTCCAAGATTCAAAGCAGACCTACATCACGATCAGCACGTAACTAGTGAGAATAGTTGGACCCATGCACATTTTTTTACACTTTTTTGTAAGTTTGAATGAAAAACAGATTTGAATGCTTTGGATCGCAGGAAATTGAATCATCTGGCAGGAGAAAAAAGGAGAAGACTAAATGCATATTAATTTTTATTAGTGTCTTGAATTAAAAAAAATTTGATTTTTTATTGAATCAGTAAATTTTAGCTTTGAGGAATATACGGTCCGTGACATGAAGACCCAGACTCATGTCCCCTAAAGGGGACAAAAATGAATTGCTTGGTCTTATGATATATACAGTAATGAATATCTGGACACTTCACTGTGGCAGACCTAAATTACTGTGCCTCAGGTGCAAGTAGAAAAACGATTTGCTCAATGGTTTCTAATTGTGCGCAATAACAGAGGTGCATATTCAATTAAATAAATATGACGTGATTTCACTTGAAATACATATTTTTCCGTAGGTCCTCCTTTCAGGTTGTGGGGTTCCAGCAAACATTCATCCGAGGAAACTGAAAACCTTGAAATGTAGTGCAGGAAGGAAATAGAACGGTAAGATGGCAGAACCGATTTTAAAAAAAAGGGAGCAGAGTGGATGGACAGAACTCTGTTTATAACTGAGTTACCTTGGCACCGGCTATTCTTGCTTAAAATCCAGAGACCTAAATTTTAACCGTCAATATAACAGATTTGTCAGAAAAACTGAAAACTGATTATTACATCTCTTGTCATATTGAAGGACCTTAGAGTCAATGTGGCATAATTTTTTGGCAGAATTTTCTTAGTCTTTGCAATTTAAGTAGTAATTGATTTTTCTGATTTTTCAAAAGGTAAATGAAACAGGAATGAGAGGAAGGCTGAGAGGAAGAGTGAGGGAACCCGTTTGAGTTCTTGTGCTGCGGTGAGTGGCATTTCTGAGGGTGCCTGAGGTCTGTGGAGTGGCGACGTTTGAAACAGTTTCATGCTACTCTACGCATAATTGCATGACACCTCATGCATCTTGCAAAACAGAACTGCAGAGATTATGCCTGTTACTGTCTCTCCACTTGGGTTTCCGCTGTCATGGCATTATATGTGTCACTGTGCAAAATGTGACTGACCACTCAGCCTTTTTGGCTGTCTATGTGTGTGTGCATTTGTGTGTGTGTGTATGCGTGTGTGTGTGCGTGTGTGTTCCTGTACTTGCTACAGAGTGAAAACCAAAAAACATTTTAATTTCTGCAAGAACGGGGGCATTTTTGGGAAGTGAGGACATTTTCATGTCTCCTCACAATTACAAAGGCAAACAGACTTATTAGTTAAGGTTAGTGGTAAGGTTAGAATGAGGGATAGGTTCAGGCTAGGATCAGGTATGCTTTGCTTATTGTTAAGATTAGGGGAAGGCTGTAGAAACGCAAAAAATGAATGTAAGTCAATGTAATGTCCTCACAAGCAGAAGTACATGGATGTGTGTGTGTGTGTGTGTATGGGTGTGTGTGTGTGTGTGTGTGTGTATGTATATGAGCGGTATGGATTCTGATATGGTTCTTACCTGAGATGTTTGTGCAATTATTGAAGACCATGGAAAAAGCACTGGGAATTATGCACCTTTATTGAATAACACTGAATAACTTCTCATCTCATCCCCAAAAAAGCCCATAGGTAGCCAAGCATTGGCATCGGGTCAGCGAATTTAGTCCCAACCAATAATACAGCTATTATCTTACACCTGCACACTGTACATTAGTCATTCCCTTCATAACATTACAAACAAGGTAGAAGTCAATGCAAGGCATTAGTCGCTATGCCTCAACCTGCCATAGCTTTGTACCTGTACACTTTAAAAATTGATCTTCAACCCCTGCATACAACTGACCTTATGAGACCCTGAATTTTGACCCAATGACCTCCAGAACCTCATAAATGCATCTCCCCTCCATGGGAATTACCATCAAGGCCTTTTCAATGCATTGGCTTACCGGGGCTTTAGCCCCGGGGCCAGCGAAGATCAGGGGCCCAACATGAGCCAATATATCTATACACTGCTTGGCAAAAAAAGGTAACACACTCATAATTTGTTTGTCCGTCTTTAGCTTGGACTATTGCAAGCTTTTGCTGTGACATAATTTCGATAAGCTTATACAGTGTCACAGCGTTTATTCCTGTACAGAGTTGGATTAACTTTTCACGGAGATCTTGTATTGATGATGGCGGAGTCAGACCACTACGTAAAGTCTTCTCCAGCACATCCAAAAGATTCTCAATCAGGTTAGGGTCTGCACTCTGGGGTGGCCAATCCATGTGTGAAAATGATGTCTCGTGCTTCCTGAACCACTCTATCACAATTTGAGCCTGATGAATGCTGGCATTGTCATCTTGCCATATGCCTGTGCCATCAGGGGAAAAAAAATCCATTGATGGAAAAACCTTGTCATTCAGTACATTCAGGTTGTCAGCTGACCTCAGTTTTTGGGCACATATGGCTGCTGAACCTAGACCGGATCAACTGAAGCAACCCTAGACCAGAACTCTACCCCCACGGGCTTGTACAGTATGTACTAGGCAAGATGGGTGCATCACTTCACCCACCTTTTTTCTCACCCTGATGCACCGATCACTCTGGAACAGCGTAAATTTGGACTCATCAGACCACGTAACCTTTTGTTCCATTTCTCCAGAGTCCAATCTTTATGTTCCTCAGCAAATTGAGGCTTTTTTTCTGAATAGCCTCTCTGATAAGTAGTTTTCTTATGGCTGTGCAGCTGTTTAACCCCAGTTCCTTTAGTTTTCTTCACAGTGTGCATATGGAAATGCTCTTACTTTAACTATAAAGTATAGCCTAGTTCTACTGTTGATTTTTTAGAAATACTTAGTGATCTCCGATCACGATCATTCAAGATTTTTTTGCGACCACATTTCTTCCACAACAATGATGGTTCACCACTATCCATCCAGATTTTAATAATGCATTGGACAATTCTTAACCCAATGTTAGTAGTTTCAGAAATCTCCTTAGTTGTTTCCTTTGCTTGATGCAGGCCAAAAATTTGACCATCCTGAAACAGAGTAACTTTTCCTTGGCCGCAGGATATGTTTTTTTTTTGAAGTTGTTGGGGGGAGGGGGGGCAATCAGAGATTTTACATGGGTAACATTTTATTCATATTGCAGTACGCACTAGTACAGTCTACACACTGTTTTTCACTCATGTAACATTTGTATACATTAACTTATTATTAAGTATTATGAATTAATTTTTCTATAAAATTGTTGGTTGTATATATTTTGAAAATGGTAACATGAAGAAACGCTGTTCTGTTGCATGCTCAAAACAACTATTATGAGCATGAGCCTTCTTTTATTTTAGCAAAAACCATAACAAATTCATGCATATCTTGGTTAGTGATTTTTTAATGAGCCAAAATGACTACATTCCTTTTCCTCACAGGTTGTATGGTGCGAAGGAAAGGGGTTATGACATCTGACAAAGTGGAGAGAGGACTTTGCACAAAGTTGAGGGTACCCCAACCACCAATACTGTCACTGAGTGAAGCCTATGTAGGCTATGTAGTTCATTAGAGTATTTCAATCAAGGTTGTGACCAAAACCAGCATGGACAGTATGGGGCTGCGGTCAAGCCAGCCTCCACTTCGAAAAACACAGTCAAGTTCGCCCCGTGTTGTTTTGCGGTTAGTGTATATACAAGGCATTATGGTAGGAATGTGTCAGAACTGATTTTAAAATAAATGCAACCTTCCCTCGAACGTGATTTCACTTGCAGTAAATCATTCAAAAATGAATTAATAAATAAATAAACAAATAAGTAATTTAAAAATATGTTAATAAATACATTTAACAAAATCAGTCTATCAATCCTAAAATTAATTCAAAATCCAAAATTACAAATAAAAAAGGAATGACTACTGCCTCCAAATGGTGATGGTACATCAAGTCAGACTGAAAATCATACAACATTAGGCAGTTGGGAATTTGAATATCAAAATTAAAGCTTTCTGACATGGTATATTTTTTCCATGATCTCGCTTTATTCAAATTTTAATTAAAAGGAACTTCCCAGTTGCCACAGACAAATTTCACAAAATTATAGAAGTACACCACTTCAGAGTGCTACTCAGACAACATTAGGGCATTCTGATGCAGTATTTCCAAATTAAAGCACCCTGAAATGTAATGTATTTTTGTTGCGTACCCTCTAAATTCAGATTAGAATTACAAGGAAGAATTTAATAATAGCATAATAGTACATCACGTCAGAGTGTCACTCACACAGTATCAGGACATTCTAATATGGTATTTCAAAATTAAAGCCCTCTGAATTGCATTGTATTTTAATTGTGTTTCTTATAAATTCTGATGACAATTTAAAGGAAATTCCCTGTTGCCACAGACCAATTTCACTGCAGCATGTGAGTACATTACCTCAGAGTGTTATCCAGACAGTATCAGGACATTCTGATGTGGTATTTCAACAATAAATACCTCTGAAATATCATATATTTCTGCTATGTTCCCACTAATTTCAGGTTAGAATTTAAGGGAATCTCCCTCTTGCCACAGACCGGTTTCTCTACAGCATGATATTACACCAGTGCAGAGTATGAGTCAGAAAGTGTCAGGACATTCTGATGTGGCATTTCAAAAATTAAAGCCCTCTGAAATGTCATACAATTTAATAGTGTTTCTCTCTAAATTCTGATTCTAAGTGGAAATTAGAGGGAACCACGGCAAAATATGACAGTTCAGAGGGCTGTCATGATGAAATACCACATCAGAATGGCCTTATGCTGTCTGTGTGACCCCCTGAGGGGGTGTACTATCGTACTGTAGTGAAATTTGTCCATGGCAACAGAGTTGATTCCAATGTAAAATTAGAGGGAATACAGTGAAAGAGGGGGACAAACCATCAAAATTATTAGCGAATCAACTTTGTCAGAAAGTAGCATCCCATTATTCCTCATAATAGATTACCCGATGGTACCTTAACAGTAGATCATCAAGCCATCTATAATTATAAAATTATTAGCTTACCGGCCCTATGGGCCGATAAGCTATTGTCGTGGTGTGGCGTCCGTCGTGTGTTGTCCGGAACATTTTTTATCTTTTTTTTGGCCTGATGAATTTTCGTGTAAATTTGCAATAACATACTACTAGACCATATCTCCAGACATTTTTCTCAGATTTTTGATCGAATCATTTTTGTCCGTTTTATGGACCCTTTTATGGACCCTTTTTGGCTCCAATGTGAAAGATAGGACTGAGAAATTTTAAAAAATCATTTCTCAAAAACTGCACGATAAATTTTTAGGTTGCCGGCCTACGCAAGTAACCTATTGTTGTCACTTTGCGTCCGGCGTCGGCTTCGTCCGTTTAAAGCCATGTGTCAAAAACGGTCTGATTAATTTTTTTTAAATTTGGGGATGTGATCAAATCGGTCATCAAGTTAATGCCCGAGCAAAAACTTTTTTGATTGAATCATTCGTTTAGACTTGGCGGCCATTTTTATGTCGAAAATGGCCATTTTTGGCACTTAGGTGCAATTTTCTCAAAATCTGTCTGATGAATTTTTTTTTAATCACAGCAATGGAATCCGTCTCATGCCCTGCTTCAACGGTGTAAACGGCATTTTGATTGAATCGTTCCTTCATACCGCCACCTGGGCAAGGTGTCTGGACTTCATCATTTTTCGGGGTGTTTTGTGCTATAACTCTCTTAATATAGCATTTAGAGCTTAGGTATGTGAGAGCCACCTACGGGTAATCAGGTATGTTGAACATTGAGAGTCAGTCACTTTTGACCTTGGGCCTTAAGGTCAAGGTCAAATGGCAAAAATGTGCTATAACTCTCTTAATGTAGCATTTAGAGCTTAGGTATGTATGAGGCACCAATAGGGAATCAGATATGCCGAACATTGTGAGTCAGTCACATTTGACCTTGGGCCTCAAGGTCAAGGTCAAATGGCAAAAATGTGCTATAACTCTCTTAATATAGCATTTAGACCTTAGGTATGTATGAGGTACCTCTAGGGAATCAGGTATGCCGAACATTCTGAGTCAGTTACATTTGACCTTGGGCCTCAAGGTCAAGGCCAAATGGCAAAAATGTGCTATAACTTGCTTAATATGACATTTAGAGCTTAGATATGTATGAGGCACTTAAAGGGAATCATGTATGCCAAACATTCTCGGTTGTTTGAATTTCATCTTGAGCCTCAAGGTGAAGGTCAAAGGGCAAAAAATGTGTTATAACAGCTTAATGTGGCATTTAGAGCTAAGGTATGTGTGAGGCACCTATAGGGAATCATGTAAGCCAAACATTCTCTGCAAGTTGAATATGACATTGGGCGTCAAGATCAAATGGCAAAAATTGCTATAACTTGCTGAATATGGCAATTAGAGCTCAGGTATGTTTGGGGCATCGATAGGAAACCTTGTATGCTGAACATTCTTAGGTAGTCAGTCAAATTTGATGTTGGGCCTCAAGGTCAAGGTTATATGACAAAAATGGCCCATATTTGTTTAATATTGTTTGTAGAGCTTAGGTATGTATTGGGCACTTATAGCAACTCATATATGCTGGTTGTTTTTGACATATTGGATTTGACCTTGGGCAACAAGGTCCAGGTAATGACAAAACAGCCTAAAAGTCCTTTAATGTTAGCTTTAGATCTTCGGTATGTATTGGACACTAATGACAAATCATGTATGCTGATAAAACACACCATATTGGATTTGACTTTGGTCTTCAAGGTCAAGGTCATGTGACAAAATCAATCTATTTATTTCCTCGTTTAACTCCTTCAACCCCACAGCCCTCTACAGAGGGCTGACCAACATATTCCCTTCAACCCCAAATTCCTGTAGGGAAAATTCAAACAATCTAATTGATTGGAACATATCAGGTTACATTTAATGGGAATCCAGAGATAACAGTAAGATACAATGTCCAGATAATGACCAGCCCTCTACAGAGGGCTGTGGGGTTGAAGGGTATAGTGATGCTAGAATATCTGGGGTTGAAAGAGTTAATAATGTCTTTAGAAATTACTATGTATTAGGCACTAACCTATATATAATTAAAAATTTTTATGGGCATTGTAACCGCATGGTCGACCTTTTTTCACGATCAATTGCGGTAATGAATACTGGTCAAAACCCATTTTTGGATGTTTGTTCCTATTAGCATCATGGAATAGAAAGAATAATACTAATTAGACCCACTCGGTGGCAGTGTTGTGTAAAAAAAATCATTGTCTGAAAGCAGAGCAAGAACCAGAAGTGAATTGAGAAGATGACGCCCTTCACAAATTGACAGCAGACGACAGTGAAAGTTCAGGTTAGAAAAAAATCAAATCGGATTTCATGATGTAGACTTCTTAAAGATTATATTTTTGCTAAATGGCAGAAATGTTGCTGTCTGTCACTCAAGAAAAAGTGTGACTGCTCAGTCAAGTTGCCTTATAATGGTAACTAAAACCCCTTTCTCACTGAGCTGCGTTGGCCCGCGGAAGTGTGCGGATGAAACAGTTCTCTTCTTTCGCAGAGAAGAATTGATTCGAAGAACCGTGAATTGATTCGCAGTGGTACGGGACCATTCGCCATCACCGCCGAAATTCGCGAAAAAATTAAACAGGTTTAATTTTTTCACGGATGTCCGAGCTGGAGCTTTTTAACGCCAATATCGTGTAGACAATGTATAGCTTTCGCAAGAATTCGTGTTGGCTTGCTGTTGAATCCGCGGACTGATGCTAGTTACTTTTCTCCTGTTGGAGCTGTAACTGCCGGCAACCTTCAGGGCCCTTGGCACTCTAGTTTTCTAAATCAGGCAATCAACTTACCTTGGTACCGTCAATGTACAGTGCGAGCGCCATTTTGATTGAATCGATGGAAGTGGGTCTATTTGGGGCGCTGTACTTTATGAATATGCAAGATAGCCTGTGGAGGCCAAATGGTTGCAGATAGAGATTAAGTTTGTATTACTCACATACAGGAAGTAATATATGACCCATATTTTGGCTGTGTTAAAGTTGACCTCCGATGACCTTTAAAGGTCAAACTTGAGGTCAAGAAAAATGTTACAGTTTTTAAAGGTTTCTAGGCTTGAAAATATTGAAGATTGGGAACATATGTGCATTGAACACATATAGGAAGTCATGTATGAACTTTCATTTGGTCGCCTTGAACTTGACCTTCGGCGACCTTCGAAGGTCAAACTTCACATAGTGAAATTTCAATGAATTCTGTCACCAAAACTATAACAGATAGAGCTTAGGTTTGTATTGCGGGCATATAGGAAGTCATGTATGAAGTTTCATTTGGTGACATTAAACTTGACCTTCATTGACCTTGAATGCCCAAACTTCACAGTGAAATTTCAATGACTTATATCAGCAAAATGGTTACAGATAGTTTCGATTTGTATTGGAGATTTTATTTATTTATTAACCTTTATTTTACCAGATAGTACCATTGAGATCATAGATCTCTTTTACAAGGTATACCTGGCCAATAATGGCAGCAAAGAGTTGCAGACATAACATATAACAAGGAAAATAAAAATAATAAAAATAAATAAATAAATAAATAAAATAAAATAGGGCATTTCAAGTCAAGGCATCATAACACTTACAGACAATGACAAGTACCAATAGAGTCACTCATTATAGCAGCTATGTGAACTTTAAAAGTAGGCAGTGGGACCAGTTTGCTTAGTTTTATGTCCTTTTGCAGACTGTTCCACATAGAGGGAGCAGCACACATGAAGGCTTTCTTACCAAGGTCAGTCCTTGCTCTTGGTACCTCTAACAGAACCACATCCTGGGACCTCAAACTATAGCTGCCTATAGCTCTCTGTATGATCAGAGGGCAGATGTAAGGTGGGAGTTTGCCTAACATGGCTTTATAAATGAAAATGTACCAGTGGCCAAGTCTCCTTAAGGTCAGTTAGGGCCAACCTACTCTTGTGCACAGGGTACAGTGATGGGTTAGTGCTTTGCAATTTGTAATAAATCTCAATGCACTGTGATGTATAGGAAGTCATACATGAACTTTCATTTGGTGGCCTTGAACTTGACCTTCTGTGACCTTTGAAGGTCAAACTTCACATAGTGAAATTTCAATGACTTCTACCACCAAAACTATTACAGATAGAGCTTAGGTTTGTATTGTGGCCATATAGGAAGTCATGTATGAAGTTTCATTGGGTGACCTTGAACTTGACCTTAAGTGACCTTGAACGGCCAAACTATACAGTGAAATTTCGATGACTTATATCAGCAAAATCGTTACAGATTGAGTGAAGGTTTGTATTGGAGAAGTATAGGAAGTCATGTATGAACTTTCATTTGGTGACCTTCATATTGACCATCGAAGGTCTAACTTGACCTAGAGAAAATTCAATGACTTCTATCACTGAAAAGGTCACAGATGGAGGCTAGGTTTGTGTTACTGACATAGGAAGTCACATATGAACTTTCATTTGGTGACATTCAGCTTGACTGTTGATGACATTCGAAGGTCAAACTTAACATAATACAATTACAGTGACTTCTCTTGCCAAAACGGTAACAGATGGAATCTAGGTTTGTATTACAGACATATAGGAAGTCATATATGAACTTTCATTTGGTGACCTTCATATTGATCTTCAAAGGTCAAATGTGACATAGTGAAAATTCAATGACTTGTATCACTAAAACGGTCACAGATGGAGCCTAAGTTTGTGTTACTGACGGCTGGGAAGTCGTATATGAACTTTCATTTGGTGACATTCAATTTGACTGTCGGTGACCTTTGAGGGTCAAACTCCACAGTGAAATTACAATGACTTGTACCACCAAAATGGTCACAGATTGTGCCAAGGTTTGTATAGAGACATTTAGAAAGTCATATATGAAGTCCATTTGCTGACCACAACTTGACATTCTGTGACCTTTGAAGTTTACAGTTGACATATTGAATACATATTGACATATTTTAATGACTTTTATCACCAAAACTGCTTCAGAGCTTAGGATTGTATAATAGAAGGTCTTATAAATCTAGGTGAACTTTTATTTAGTGACCTTGACATTGATTTTCATTGATTCAAATGTCACACTTTACATGAAATTTTTATAACTTGTATCATCGCTGTAAGACTGCTTGCCGGTAAGCTACAGGACCCTTGGTCCTATTTTAAAATATTTTAAAGCATTTTACTCTAAACGATGTTCTTAAAATGCAACACCTGATTATAATTTGATGTGGTTTTTTTTTCTCGTTTAAACATTCTTATAACAGACACCAACTTCCAAGCAGAATTAAAACAAAACCTTTCACTGGAGGAAGTAGTCACTGCAATAACGTGCCTTCAGAGAGGAAAAGCCCTAGGTCTAGATGGGTTTCTGATCATATTTTATGAAAAATTTAAAGATAAATTATCCCCTCTTCTTTTTCAGTTTTCACAGAAGCACTAGAAAATTAAATCCTTCCACCCACACTTCGCCCGGCATCTGTTATATTATAACCAAAAAATAAAATAAAACAAAGGCCCGCTTGATTGCTCATCATATACAGTGGGCTCCAAAATTACTGGCACCCCTGACTGGCAATGCACAAACAATACAATAAATAAATAAATAAATAATAAAATAATTGTAGAGAAATGGAATATACCAATGTGTGAAATACTTTATTAATGTTTTGATGGAAACAACCAAAATCATAAAAATCATTGAATACAAAATAAATTTTAGCAAAATCAAGGTTTCATAATAATTGGCACCCTTCATTTAGTACTTAATGCAACCACTTCTGGTAAGGATAACAGTTTGGAGTCTTTTACTGTAATTTTTGACAAGGTTAAGGAACACATTTGGGGGGAATTTTGGACCACTCCACTAAGCAGATATTTTCAAGATGTTTGATTTTATTGTCACGGAACCATTTCTAAGTGGATCTTGACATAGGCTTTGGGTCATTGTTTTGTTAGAAAGTCCACCTACGACCAAGTCCCTGCCTTCTGGTAAAGGCAACCAGATTGTCATCTAAAATATCCTGATTCTTGGTGGTAATCATTATGCCATTAATCTTAACCAGTGCTTTGGACCTCTTTAATTAAAACAGTCTCAAAACATGACAGACCCACCATCATATTTCATCGTGGGTATGATGTGCTTCTCCTTGTATGTATCCCTGTTTTGACGTCAAATATGCTGATGCTGTATCTGACCGAAATGTGCAATTTTGGTCTCATTTGACCAGAGCTGCTTGTTCCAGTCATAATTTAAATAATGTTTGGCAAACTCCCAAGCGCTTGCTTCTGTGTCCTCTGGTCATAAAAGACTTTCTTCTGGCAACCGTTCCAAAGAGCCTGTTGTTGTGGAGGTGGCTATTTGAAACCCAGTGACCACAAGATACCATTTAGGCTTGCAATTCCTTCACAGTGATTCTTGGGGATTTTGTTGCTTCTCTCACCACCCTCCTCTGTATCCTGGGGAACAAAATGCAGTTGCATTTTCTATGCTTGAGGTTTTCAACAGTTCCATATCTTTGGGATTTTTTAATAATTGCCCTGACAGTGCTCAGAGGCATATTCAATCGTTTTTAAATCTTCTTGTAGCCATTACTAGATTCATGAGGATCTGTGACCATCTGCCTCTTTTGAACTGATAGATGTTTTATTTTCTTAATGGTGTTGGATGACAAAGGGATACTGCATGTATGTTACCTCATTTTGATACCCTTGTGAAACGGGAAGTGATGTAATGGCTCAATATAGTTTGTTAATACTTAAGTAATGAATTCTGGACCACTCCCAAAATAGAGGAGAGTATTAGGTGGGATTGCAGATCGGAGATTGGGCGGATAGGCGATCAGGGCGGATGTGGTGTTGGACTTAGTCTGTGATTGTGCGGACGTTGGGCGCCCCCCAGGTGGCGAGACTTAGGATGGGGCTTGCATCTCTTGTCGGAGTCCGTGTGGCTCCCAAACCCCAAAAAAGTGTTAATGTATCAATGAGAGATGGGCTGGATGTACGTCATCAACATTATTGTGAATATAGCTTGCATACGAGTTCAATGTCCAGCGGCCGAGGATTTTAATCAGGTGGTCCAGCACTCCTCGCTTGGATGCTCTGGTGGTGGCGCCGATGCGGAAAGAGTGCCCAGAGGAGTATTTGGGTGGAATGTTGGATCTAATTAAAACTTGACGGAAATGGTAGAGGAACCAGTGGTGAGTGGCTACAGTCCAGGTGTCGATCGATATTAGTGTAAAGTAATAGTCTGCTTCTTGCCTCCAGTGAGGCCGGGATTGATGGATTGTGCCGGTTGAGTGAGATGGGGTGTGACGAACTCGGTTCGCGTATATTTTCCGCAACGAGCGGGGGTCGGGTGTTTGAGCTGTGAGTGGTCAATGACGTTTTTTTCTTTCTCACGACTAAATTATGAATGCGGAAATAGGATGGTTGAATAAGCTGGGCCAGGTGGACGTGCATGCCCGATAAAATCTGTTGTCTAAGTGTGGGAGATAATGGCGAAGGGTTTGGAATAGGCTACAAGGGGCGTATAGGAGGTAAGGCGGTGTCTAGTGTGTGCTGAACTGTCCTGAGGGGAAAAATGCGAGTAGCCGAAGTAGTTGGTGGGAGGGGCGGACCTGTAGGAGGAAGCACAGAATTGGTGACATGGGAAACGGGGAAGGGGAGGGGGGTGGAGAAAGAGGAGAGAGAAGAGACAAGCAGATGAGGCAACAGTGGGAGCTTCTTTGGGTGTATGTGGGTTAACATCGGAGCTGCTGGAGCCTTGGAGAATTCGGTTGTCGGCAGCAGGAGCGTAGAAGCCGGGTTTCGTCCAGTGGAAGTGATGGAGGGGAACAGGACGCATGTGCACGGGGCAAAGGTGCAGCCTGCGAACACAGGGATGAAATAGGGGCCGAAAAGAGGCCAAAGAGGTCTTAAACAGAGGGAGCAGGCACGGGTGGGGTAGAGAAACTGGCTGGTTTGCGGAAGGAGTGGCTTCTGCCGAGTCTGGAGCGGGGAGGACGTCTCCGAGCGTGATGACGTTGGCGCTGGGGACGTTGAGCGTGGAACCTGGAAGTGCTGTGTGGTCTGTACACATCTGGTCTGCACATGAGGAGGATCAGCTACATTGCTGAAAGAGTCGGTGTATAATTTTTTAGTAGTCTGGCCTTGCTGTCGGAGCGGTGGAAGGGAATTTTCTTCTGCTTGAGTGCCCGATGGAGTCTGGTGACTGTCCAATATGGAGCCTCGGATGAGCTTGGAGTGTGAGCCGTGGTAAGCCTTGCTGGGGAGCCTCTGACTCTCGCTTCTGGGTGCCGCGGTTAACGAGGAGCGTAACTGGAATTCCTGCGGCGCGGAGCCCGAGACAGGACAACGGCTTCGGTTGTCATCGTAGGGAAGCATGGTCCGGTATGTGGGAACCCCGGTTGGGGCGAGCGGGTGATGCTTTGTGGTGGAGGTAGGAGAAACGGAGTTGCGGGAACGAATTGAGAAGATTCCTCTGGTGCATTGGAGCCTTGGAATTATTCTGCGCCCCAGGGACTCGGTAGGATTTCGGATTTCGTGCTTCGGGTAAGCAAACTCTTGCTGTGCGCTGGCTGTCTGGTTAGCGAGTGAATGACGTAGAAATGAGACAAGGGGTTGTGGGAATGTAGGAGGTATATAGGCGTAAGGATGAATAGGAAGGCGCATTGGGAGTGGCCCTGTTCATTAACCTACGTTATCGGGAACTCCCTATAGAACTTAAATAAGACGAATTTAATCCCCGGTTTAATTTTGTTGATATTATTCACTATAATCTTTTAAGGGTGCCATTAATTGTTACACCTTGATTTGAAGGAAATAGATTTTTTTTTTATTAAATCAGGAAATGATTTTGCTTGGTTCTATTGGAACATTAATATCATACAGTATTTTCTCACATGTTGTTATTTAGAGTTTCTTTCTAAACGTTTTTTTTTTTTCAGCTGCGTGGAGCTATGGTATCGGGCTCCGTCCGTCGTCGCGTGCGTGTGTGTGCACATTTTTGCTTTATCTCATCAACGATTTAAGTTACAGGCTCCTAATTTTTACTGGACATGCATCTCATAAAGGCCTACAAATGACGTGCCTAAAGGTGACCTTGGCCTATTTTTTCAAGGTCACTGGCCTCAAAATATCACCAAAAACTTCGACATTTTGCTTTATCTCATCAACTATTTCACTTACAGGCTCCTAATTTTTACTGGACATGCATCTCATAAAGTCCTACAAATAACATGCCTAAAGGTGACCTTGGCCTATTTTGAAAGGTCACTGGCCTAAAAATATCACCAAAAACTTCAACAATTTGCTTTATCTTATCAACATTTTTAGTTACAGGCTCCTAATTAGCTCCCCCCACCCGAGTGGCACGGGAGCTATGGTATCGGGCTCCATCCGTGCGTGCGTCCGTCCATGCCTGCGTCCGTCAGCAAAAACTTTGACATTTTGTTTATCTTAACGGCGGGAGCTTCTTGTGCTGCCAGTGCCCAATATTTTTTCTAGTTTTTTAAAGTATTGTTTGTGCATTGCTAATCAGGGGTGCCAGTAATTTTGGAGCCCACTGTAGACCAGTTAGTTCGACAAAATGTTTGACAAGTCTTTTCGCCTTGACACTCTGCCTTGTAAATATTCTTTCGCACATAGTTTCGGAAGACCAGACTGGGTTTGTTTGAGGCAGACAGTCCTATTTCAATTTGACAACTCTTTAGCATAATTTACACAAAGTCCCAACCTCTGTTGCCTGAAGCAATAATTTCACTTGATGCTTAAAAGGCATTCAATAGGGTTGAGTGGGAACTTATATTTTTACATGCTCTGTCGGTTTGGATTAGACCCAAATTTTAATAAACACATTAAACTTATCTACACGAAGTCCACTGCCTCTGTTTACATGAACTTTGTCTCTTAGGAGTACTCCCCTCTCTTCACAGGGACCAAACAAGAACATCCGTTGAGCCCATTACTTTTTGTCCCAGCAATGAACCACTCTCTATAGCTCTCAGGTGCAGCAACACTATACAGATTATTGCATGTAATCATCTTTTTTTAACCATCTTTACATGACAAAGGTTTCCAAATTTGGTATAACAAGGATATATGTAGTATTGGGGACTTGTATATCAGTAACACTTTAACTAGCTTTGAGTGACTATCCAGAAAATTAGGATTCACTGGAGGCCATTTTTCCCCTACCTACAAATCAGAGACTTGGCACGGAAAAAAATGGCAAATTTTCCCAACTATCCCCTGATTATCTTGCCTAGATTCTTTATTGAAGGTAAACAGACTGGATAAGGGTAGGGTTTTAATGACATAAACTCACATTATGGATCAGTATATTCCCCCTATATCCCATTTTCAGAATCCAAGGTAAAATGATATAGAGCTCCCTCTGTCAGATTAGTAATGGGGCTTGGCACTCTCAAGGGTTCATTTGTCCTTTATATGTGTAAGACCTGCTATAATGCAATTCAAGATACTGCATTGGTGACACTTTTCTAAAGCCAAACTTGCAATAATATTTCCAAATGTAAGCCCAATATTTGACAGGTGTTAAAAGACCCCAGCGACCATATACCAAATACTTGTCCCTTTCTGGTCATCCCTTTTTGACGCACTTTCCAGGTCTCCTGGCTTCATGGTTGTGCCCTCTCCCACTATTTGGATCTTTGATGTATTCTTACTTCCAGCAGGTTTACATTTCCCTCCTTTCAGAAAGTCATTGCCTTTGACAAGCAGTAGAGTCAGAACTCATACGCAGACAGAGATCCTGTTCACAAATGAGGAGCTTACAATTAACGAGGAAAAGGCAGACCACGGGAGTTTGTGAGAAACAGAAAGCACATGGTGAGTAAAAGAATGGAAAGGCTGAATTAATATACGAACTTCTGAACCTAAACAGTGAAAAATGAAATATCATAAACTCAATGACAAAATACACATAAAACAAAACTAGACACTAGAGGGATACAATCCCCCATCGCACAACCAATGGATAAAAGACATGGTCCAGCACATCAAGCTGGAAAAAATCAGATGCACCCTTCATCGATCTGTCAGTAAAAACCTGGGACCCATTTAAGTACTGTGCAAAGAATTCATCTGGCCTGGAAGTACGAACTTATTTCCTCTCAAGTGGTCTACTCTCTCCTATTCATGTATTAATTATTAAGAATAAAATTCACTTTTTAAATGGATGTTGGGTAGTTGATTGCCCATAATTATGCTAAATTTCATACAGATACATGTTTTGTTCTGTTACACAAAACCTGTTTATAAATATTTTTTTTAAAAATGATGTTAACTAGAAACTGCTTGCAATGTATATCAGGAAGGAAGCCATTTTGACTCATGGAGCGTAATACACAAGTTGCTCGAAGCACTCCTCCTAAATGTTTATGGCTGAGTGAGTGAGTGAGTGAGTGAGTGACCACAATATGCAACACATTGACCATGGCGGCATTTTCTGCGCGCCGAGGGAAAAATAACATAATATGTTCATGGGTCTTTTATTCGTCATCATGGCACATATGGATATTACTGTTTAAGTGTGGCTGAAGACAGTAAATGACTGCTTTAAACATGAACCCGAAATGGACCTAATTTGGAAAAATGTATATCTTTTTAAAATCCTACAACTGTAGTTGTGGTTGGAACAAAAACAGCATTCACAAGGCGGCCCCAGGGTTTGGGAACCACTGATTTAAGTTATTTCAGTTAGGTCTATAGATTTGGGTGCAATCCAAAATTACGTGTAGCCTATCCGTTTTTGATGGTTAAAGAATCTTTTAAGGCTATGCACAATTTTTCTTAGCTGTAGCCTATGAATAATCATATTCTACTGATTTGTTGTGAGTACATGTTAGGCCTACAGCCTACTGCTAAGAGTGTCCTCACTGAAAGTGATACTTCAGAACCTTCTTAGCTTTGTCACATGCATTGGAATATAAGTAGCCTCACGCTCATATCATCATCATTTAATTCCTCATAAGAATACATGAGATTGAAAACTGATGAAAGTAAAAATTTTCTTTAGGTTTCAGAGTCACCACCACTGATCACCATCACCTTGCATTCACTTAATTTATCACTAGATGTAGGCTAAGCCAAAGCACTGATCATTCTCAGTTTTAACCCCAGAATGCACAAAATTGAGTCAATCACCTGATAAAAGACTCAAAATATTTTAAGAGGTTTAAAGTCAACCTATTTTATTAATTACAATCCTTAAGATGAGGTGACATGAAGCACAGACATCATTGATCTTGTTAAGGAATAATATTATGATTCATGAAAATGATAAATTAATCTAATTAGTGCATCCAGAATGAGTTTGTAAAATATGACATTAGTTGCAAATTGCAAATAGGTGAATCACATTCCACCCAAACATTAAGTTATCTTATGGTCAACTTCACCGGTTGGCATTTCATCCCCTTCTGCATTAGCTTGGAAATGCGCGGTCCATGTCACCTATTGGGATGTTTTTAAAAAGTAAAATAACTTGAATTATGGTTGAGCCCAAGTAAGCAGCTCACAATGTTCTTGTTTTTTTAAAATTATTATTATTCAGGGACTATGACTGAGATCATAACAATTATAGTCCATTTTTCAGACAGGAAACTGGTCTTAGATTATACAGTGCTTGTATAATTATTAAACAAAACGACTTACTTTGAAAAAGTTGTTCGTGCGTATATATTTTGTCTGTTCATGCATGTGTTCCTTTCAACCCAGGAATATTTTCTATATGTGTCATTATTAGAATTATGGTTATGTGTCATGCCCTTGTGGGTTGAAATGGAAAGCCAAATGTCGCTGGTAGCAAACCAATCCCAGTGACAGGAGGCACAGAGACAAGGAGACTCTGACAGGTGATATAGGATATTGTAATCAGTGGTGCCAGTTCCAAATTCAGTGTCTTCACATTCTTTTCTTCAAAATTGAAACAGCTTGAGCAGGTGATTGCCTGTGCCCATGTGGCATGAGTTCAGAGACTCCAAGGTGCTATCTCCCAGATTATTGGTTAATTTTCAGAGCTGAGAGGAACTGACTTCCACTGCTGGGACTGGAGCCCTCATGTGAGCACACTCCACGCAAAAACAAATTGCAAATAGTGACAGATGCATGAACGATATGTTACCGCATCCTCCCCCACCACCAAACCCCAGGGGCACCGACCCACACTGCAGCCTAGCAAGTGAAATATTAATGATCAATGACTTCAAGGGTTTGTCAGCATACCCAGGAGAGTGAGTGGACGCATGCCAAGTACTCAAAGTCATTGCTGACAAGTAACGCACCATTAGTTAACCTTAAAAACGACCAAATTTCCTAGTCTTGTGCTAAAGAATTCTCATGGGCCAGTCCACACGCTTGGGAATCACCACCTCTAAATGTGTGCCAGCTTGCTAGGGGAGAAAAACTTAAGCCAATATCTGCATTTGTGTGAGCACAAATTATTGAGATGTTTTTTAAAACGGTGAGAGCACGGTGATAAAAAAAAAAAGGACTGGAGATCCAAATAAGAATTATACTTCCATTCTGAAGAAAATGCTACTAATTAACAATTTGAACAGTTCAAATGTATAGCACCCATATTTGAGATCCTGGTAATAATGCAACTTTCTCATTCCCAGGAAAAAATATAAAATTAAATTTGCAGAAATGAGAGCATTACATTGATAGTTCATTGCTTGTAATTCAAAAATGTTCATAGCAGTTCACCAACTGTTGAAAGCAATAAAGATATACAGTCCCTTCCACAATTATGGGACTCCCTATTAAGTATAACAAAAAAAAGTTACAACTTTTTACAACACCACCTTTTGGTGAATTAGCTTAATCTCACACTGAAAAAAATTAGAACACTCCACCCTTTAGATGAAGTAAATCTACTTAGCGGAAAAAAAAAAAAAATCTCCCATCACAAAATAATTATTTTTGTCACAGTAATTGGAACCCCTGTACAGTGGAAACATGCTGTCATTGGTCCAGTCAACCTTTCAAATGTAGCACTGTAGTAATTGGTTAGTGTCTTTTAGGCCAAAAGAGAGGTTGATAACAATCGGGATGGTCCTTCTAAGGTTCAAAACTCAGCGTCTGTCATATGGAGTGTGTTACAAAACAAGGGGGGCCCCAGCTTTTCTGTGATCCAAAGCAAGTGGTTCCAGGAACCACTACTAGTTCCCCTGCCCATTATGAAATATATCATGCTACACTGCAGTGATTTGAATGTGACAAATAAGAGAAGTTAACAAGGTCGCCTTTGTGGCAGAACTAACCAGCCAGGTAATTGGCCAAAAAAAGTTTCTTTTCTTCTGTTTGTTTTTTTTTAAATCAAACTATTTATAAATCAATAATGTTTAAGATAGAGTATCCTGTTTAATTAAGTGATTGAGTTAATATATTCGTACAGTAGGTCTACAACTATAGATAGCACAACTATAGCTTAGGCTTGTGTTTACCAACCCTGCTCCTGGAGTACCCCTGCCCCTCACATTTTAGATGACTATCCGATTTAAAACATCTGCTGATCAACTAATTAGTGGAGTACTTGATGAGCTGAACTGGGTTTGTCTGGTCAGGGAGACATTTTATATGTAGAGGGCAGGGGTAATCCAGGAGCTGGGTTGAGAAACACTAGCCCAGGCTATGCCAAGAAGCTATAAATGAAAAATGAATTGCTATCACAACAACAGGATGTTAGCGAGGATAGTACTGATGCAGGGCTTCTTACATCTCCTGTCCCATCTTAGAGCAATTTATTACTCTATAATCTCACTTTACTTAATGCAATCCAGAACGTACACCATACTGATAAACAGCGAAACACTGCAGTCAACCAATTGCTATCAAAACTGAGCTTTGGTCAAACGTCATAACATTGTCAAGTGACAGCAGTGGCAGCCCACAGCCTTTTCCCTCAACCCCGCCCCCACCCCCCAAGGTGGCCTGTCTAAGCTTTAAGGACACAATTCACAAGAGCGGTCCTTGAGTTTTCAGTCCTTGAGTTTTAACCTTCTCCAATGTTAGTTTGAATTCAGTATGGGTATATCCAAATTATTCTGCAAAATTACCTCTGATGGTCAGTCCGGTATATAAGGTGACATAAACTTTGAGCAGTGTCACAGGGTTAAACTTGGTGGCACAGCGGGGGGAGATTGTTAGTAACCACATTGCGGCCTTTCCTGATGTTGAAAACGTTAAATGCTGCTTTTGCAGTGTAAGAAAAACCATCAAGCGTTTTAAAAAGAGACCGGTTCGCTGAAAACTAGTAGCAATAGAGGTATGAAATGGAAGTTAAGTGCCTCTGATGTTCGTTATCTGTGTATGGCAAGTAAAAAAAAATTGGTGGTTGACAGCACGACAATGCCGTGATGATATTAATAGGACCAGAAGTGAAGAGATGAAAGTATCAAGATCTACTATTCCCAAATGTCTGTGTGAAAATGGTCTGATTGGTCGTGCTAATGCCAAGAGATGGTAATATCAATAAAAGACTTGGGTTTGCCAAGGAATTCAAGGATTGGACACCAATGGACTTGGAACAAGTCCTTTGGACCAATGAATCAAAGTTCAAAATTTTCTCACCCAAACACAGAACTTATGTGCATTGTAGAGTTGGGGAAAGCAAAAAAAATGGCTGTTTCACCCCTTCAGTAAAACATGAAGGTGGTAATATTATGGCTTGGGGTTCAATCTATATGAAATGATCGCATAAAAATCTAAGGAATCATAGATCAAAAGTAGTAGTACGGCATCTTTGTGAGGCACGCATTGCCAGCTGGAAAGAGACTGATTGGTCGGAGATTTTATTTTCAACAAGATAATGACCCTAAACACATTTTCTGCAAGAAGTATCTCTGTCGTAAAGAAACATCTGGTGACATAAAAGTTATGACTTGGCCTGCTCAAAGTCCAGCCCTTAGTCCAATTGAGCAAGTCTGTTGCAACATCAAAAGAATCTCTTTGGAATGAACTTCAAACCATATGGAATGACTTAGCAAGTGAGGAAATTAAAAAAAAAAAAAATGTTAACACTATGCTTGAAAGATTAAATGCTGTTATCAAAGCAAAGGGTGGCCACACTAGATTCTGACCATTTCTCTCAAAAAGACAATATTGTTTTTGTTTTTACCATATATTATCTGTTTATTTATTTTCATCAACAGTATATGATCCAATATTACATGAAAAAAATACTTGAATAGCACTTGTTTTCTGATTTATCTTCATTTTGTTAAATGTACAATCATCACTGAGCACTACTGTAAATTGTTAAACTTGCTGTGTGTGGTTTCTTAAAATTGGTTAACTTTCTCTGTTAATATATAATGAGAGAATACCCCCTCAGGCTGGTCTAGGGGAATGCTTTTTTGTATCGTAGAGTATTTCACCCGTTGAGCTCTGTCATTAAATTAGTCTCCTCTGCTTTGTGGTTTTTCCATATTGAGAGCAGGGACAGCTAATGTTGGCTTTCTCGGGTCCCTGAGTTGCCATTGAATTGACCTACAGAAGTGGCATCACTCCGTCACCTGTGTTAACGCAGAAATCAAGTCAGCTTGTGAGATGTGCACATTTCAGCCAGTGTGACATGCAGTGGTACCCATTGACTGTATAAAAAAATGGATGAAGCCACTGTGAGGTCACCCATTGGTTTCAGCATACCATTTAGGAAGCCTCGATTTTGGCAATTTGAATAGCGCCATTTTGTAATTTTGAAACCAGATGTGATTCCTATTGGACGAGAGCGTGAATGGAAGATCTGGGAAGGAATATGGCTCTGGATCTGACCGTATCGGACGAGGACCAGAGGATAGCCATGCCCTAAATCATATTCTGGCTTTATCCTTTATTCTAGTCTACTTGGGGCTATAATTTACAAAAATGAACATCACGATATATCGAAGGAGACTTGAAACTTGCGATAGATACCATAAAATGATGTGGAAAATCATTATTGAAATAATAAATCAGGTGGCAAAGTAGGGTCATTTTCTCATAGACTTCAATAGCATTGAACATCTTTCTGCAACCACCGACGTCACCATCTGCTGGCCATTAAATATAATGCAAATTTTTGAGATTTCCGCATAGGCCTCACTTTTCAGACCTGGGTGCTGCATCCATCTTTTTATACAGTCTATGGTGGTACCAGCATACAATGTTCTGAGAGTTGAACAAAAGCATAGGATTCTTATTTCAATCAAGTGTAAATTATAAAAAATGGTGCATCCATTCTAAATCAATTGAAATCATTAAATTGGAGTCAGATAAAATAAAGAGTTGAAACAGGCTCTTTACAAAGTTTCACAAAATCTTCTCTTTAGCAGCACACAGGAAAACTTACGTGCAGATACTGTACCTTTGCTCATCTCAGCTTTATTCTATCATTGGGGTTAGCAAGGGCTCACAATGGTCTGAGGCTGCATCTCTGCTCTCTACCTGCACAATGGTGAAAGCACGAATCACCCAGAAAGGTGTATGTGCATTTTGGAACAAATTATGCTGTCTTCCAGCTGTGCCTTTTCAGGGATGCCCCTACTTGCTCCAGCATGATAACGCCAAACAACACTCCGCCAAACAACACTCTGCAAGTATATTAATAGTGTGGCTTCGCAGTCAGAGTGCAGGTACTAGATTGACCTGCCAGCAGCCTGAACCTGTCTACCATTGAAAATGTGTGGTGGATTATGAAGCACAAAATACGGCAATGGAGCCCGTGGGCTGCTTTCTTGCTGAAGTCCAATTTCAGGCAAGAATGGGAACAAATTAAACTTTCAAAACTCAAAAGAATTGCATTCAGTTTAAAAATGACTACTGAGTTTTAGTGAACCCCTTTGTGCAGAGGCCAAATATGGCTTTTTATGCGTTACCCTATTTAAGGGTGTATAATTCAAGATTTGAGCTTCACAGAGGGGGAAAATGGCTTAAATGAAATAAGACACTCGTAGCATTAAAAATTATTGTATTTCAGTTTCTTTTCATAATTTTAGTTCAGAGTAAGGACCACAAACAAAAAATATTCATGAAATTTCAGCAATGAAATTATTTAAAAAATTCTGAGAATTGAATAATGGACGGGACCACAAAAAAGAAAAAAAATTGACCACAAGTGTACTTCATCTGACTATGATATTCAAAATTATCTTCCATTTATGAGCCAAATGACATAGCTCTCCAAGTGGCTCCCTGTGCTGTCAGAGCCCTCAAAATTAGCACAATCAAATCATAAAATACTTATATGTTTAACACAATCAACTTTTGACTCAATATGAATGAATGATTGTCCAGTGGAATTTAGAATGAGCTTATCAATATAGGTGCGAATGGACATCAATGGTCACCAGTAACCTCTCCAAACCAAAAACATGCCTCTTCTCTATGATAAAGTTAACAGTTTTGTCTGTTTTTGTTCAGAGCAGCATCAGCAAGCACATGTACTTAAAAGAACTGTTTATTTTACCGTCAGAACGTTCACCGTGCAACGGACAGCTTGCTGTTTACAATTACAATCATCCAAGTGCAAGCTTGTACAAACGCTTTTTACACCCTAAAAAGAGCAGGTATAACTCACTAACGCAGTAATATCTGAAATATACCTTATTTTAATAAAACAGACATTCCACTATTAGGAAAAAGCAGGCAATATGCTACTCTAGATTGAACAGAATCGGTGCAACGAACGTAGCAGTGGATTCGCCAAAGCTGTTCACATTTGAAATGAGTGAAAACCTAATGTTAGGCATTCTATTTCATTGAATGTGGTATGAAGTTTAAAACAAATAGCCATATTGAGGAAAGTGCCACCACAAACAGCATTATTAGCAAAGGCTAACAGTTACTTTTATTTACTAAAATGTGGCAAACAAGCTCTGTGATCAACATGGCCATGGTAAACCGAAGAAAAAAAAACAGCTAGCCAGCCAGATAACTAGTTAGCCATATGCACTATATACTGTATTGTACTTAAAAAAAAAAAAAAAAAGGAAAACTCTACATTATTGAATTCCTCCTCCACATAAACAGCAATCTGGTACAAGGAACCCTCCAATCCTGTTCCATTTGGAAAAAAACTCCCATTGACCATGTCGATATGAAATTTCCATCTGGTACATGTAACCTAAGCACTTCTGGGTTTGTTTTGGAAGTCTTATTTTTTCTTTTAGCTCTAGTTGTTCAGCTACACACACTTGAGAGAATACAACTTATCTTGCTGTTATGCAAAGGTTTAAAACTTTTCTGATGGTCCAATCTAGACTGTTTAAAAAGATGGACGCAGCACTTGGGTCTGAAAACTGAGGCCAAAGCAGAAATCTCCAAAATTTGCATTATATTTAATGGCCAGCAGATGGCGACATCGGTGGTTGCAGAAAGAACTTCAATCTTATAGAAGTCTATGAGAAAATGACCCTACTTTCCCACCTGATTTATTATTTAAATAATGATTTTCCACATTATTGTATCTATCGCAAGTTTCAAGTCTCCTTCGATATATCATGATGTTCATTTTTGCAAATTATGGTCCCAAATAGACTGGAATAAAGGATAAAGCCAGAATATGCTTTCGGGGGCATGGCTATCCTCTGGTCCTTGTCTGATATGGTCAGATCCACACGTAGATCCACCCCTCCCTCTTCCCTGGATATTCATTTCAAGCTCTCGTCCAAAAGGAATCACATTCGGTTTCAAAATGACAAAATGGCGCAATTCAAATAGCCAAAATCGAGGCTTCCTAAATGGAATGCTGAAACCAATGGGTGACGTCACGGTTGCTTCATCCATCTTTTTATACAGTCCAATCAATGTCTTTCAATCACTGTGGAAATTTCAAGCTGTCTGCAATAGGATAAAACATGCCAATCAACCAATCAATTGATAATTACCATGTCATAGTTCACGTGGACATGAACCATAACTGTGCTTTACACAGACAAGCCAGAGCAAGCATTGGAATGACTGCATTTCAGTGAGAGATTGTATGAGGATGTAAAAAAAACCCACTGAATTAATCGAGGGATGAAAATATGTGTAAATCAATGGTAGAGAAACACGTGTTCTTAATATCTCATGACTATAATTGATTGTAGACTGATATAGTATCAATACCTTGTTGAATTTTGGCATCAGAAAATTCTTTTTTTTTCCACTACTTAATTGAGATACCTTTGGTCTATTATAGTTAAAGTGGTTGCAACAAAGGACAACAATTTTTTTTCCACCACAAGAGATCATTTTGTTAACTGCTGGATAGACTATGGACAAGTTTAAGGCCGTTTGCATACCAGGCTTGGCTGAGGAGTATAAGTCATACAATTCCAGGGAAACAGGGATGGGACTTAACTTGTCCATTTTCTAAATTGGTAACAGGCACTGCTTCTTCGTGAATATTCAGTAACCGTTTCGGTTGTGCCACCTATTGATAGAACAGTGCATAAATAGAGCAGCTCCATGTCCACGGGTGTCCAAACTGTGCAAATGAGTTAATGAGTGTTAAAGGAGAGGTGATGTCACATAAACGCGAACATGTGCCTGTCCCAACTTCATTCGTACATTTTGCAAAAAATAACTTCTTGAAAAAGTTATATTCTTAAAAAAATATATATATAGTTGATCAGTTCATGCATTACTTATTTTGTCATACTTTTTAGCTGCAACCAGCAGCTCTACAGCTTGCTCCATATATAATCCTCAGTTCAGCCATCAATGCCTCTCTCTTTCTACCACATACAGTACAAAGAGGGATAATTCAATATATATAAAACCTCAATTCCAGTGATGTTGGGAGGTTGTGTAAAACGTGAATAAAAACAGAATAAAATGATTTGCAAATCCTTTTCGGCCTATATTCAAATGAATACACTACAAAGACAAGATATTTAATGTTCAAACTGATAAACTTTTTTTTTTTTTTTTTGAAATATTCACTCATTTTGAATTTGATGCCTGCAACAGGTTCCAAAAAAGCTGGGACAGGGGCAACAAAAGGGCTTGCATATATATATATATATATATATATATATATATATACACACACACACACACACACACACATATATATATATATATATATATATATATATATATATATATATATATACACACACACACACACACACACACACACACACGTATGGAAATTGCACATAAAAACAGTGATTCCTGCATGTATTTTATTGCATACATTATGAATATATGCAATGTTTTGTTGAGAAAACTTTTTTTTTGTAAATATACATCCATTCCTTGCATTCAGGCCTGCAGCACATTTCTAAGAGAAGTTTAGATGAGGATAATCCATGACAAAGAATGTGGTAAAATAAATAAATAAATAAATAAATGAGTAATGATGTGATTTGAAACAGTTAGTGTCGGCAGGTGATGGTCACCAAGATTTGGTACAAAAACAGGAACTTTTCATTGTACTTGTTTGCTGGATGAATGAGACAAAATTATACATGGAACACTAAATCACTTTGTTTTTTCAGTCCCTAAACTTTTATCAAGTGCTGTGAAAGGAATGGCAACATTACAAACTGGGCAACATCTTTTAATTTTGTTGCAAGATTAAAAATGGAAGTGTTTACTTTGAAAAAAAAATTTAATTCGTTATTTAACATCAAATAATGTGCTGTTGTCTTGGTTTCGATGTAAGTTCAAAGATAGTTTTCCATCCACTGATTTCAGTTTTAATTTTAATTTGACATACTGTTCCAAATTTTTTTTTTTTTTTTGGGTTCTCATATGTTGGCATGGTGGCGCAGTGTTAACCACTGGTCCCTCACAATGAGGAGGAGCCAGGTTCGAGTCCCGGCTGGCCAGGACCCCTGCATGGAGTGGGCATTACTTCTGGATACTCAAGTTTTCCCTACCCCATAACACATTCTTGATAGGTGCACTCCTGCCATTGCCCATGACTGAGGCTTTGGCATCTGAAAAAGCCTTTACAGTTTGGTAACAACATCTTGTGGGCAGAGGAGACTAATGGGAAGAAAAATGCAAGGAAAGGGGAAGGAACTGCTTATGTTTTGAAGCGTAACTCCTCATCTGTGAAGCCTGGGTGGGCATGTGTGGCTGCCAACAAAAACAGTTCCATTGTATTTATTGATCATTTGGCCGCTGACAAAAGCAGCAGGATGAATTCTAAATTCTACTGGGCTAATTCTATTATCAGCCCAGATTCAGCCAAATACTTCAAAACTCATTCAGTGGTGTCCCACAGTGCAGATGGAAGATAACTCCACGCACGCCGCAAAACCAACCCAACAATTTTTAAGGAAAAGTAGTGGAATGTTCCACTATATCCGGGTCAATTACCTCTTTTGAATCCAAAGAAGCATATTTTCATTTGCTGAAGGCAAAACTAATGGCAAATTCTCAAGAAATAGGGACTGAAGTCAGCTGCAGTGGAGACCTAGCCAAGCACCTTCAAAGAAGAAACCCAGTGTCTTATGATGCCTTTGGGTTCCGGACTTCAGACAGTCATTGATTGAAAAGGAAAAAAGAATATTTAATGCATGATTATCTTAGTTTATCCAAGTACAATTCGGCCCCTTATGCCAGGGAGATTATGTGTATAAACTGTTTTAATTCCTATAGATCGCATACAATATCTTTGGAACCCTTACATTGATCCTTAAATTAAGTCCGAAGGTGTACCCTTCAAGCACAGCCTTGATTATTCATTTCAAATCCATTGTGGTGGTGTTCAGAGCCAAAATTATGTGAATTGTGCTGTTGCTACTTCTGGACCTGACTGTGTAAAATAATTGCTCAGATTTTCAGAACTCGCTCAGGAAACAGAATATTGTTTTTGTGTTGTACAATGCCATCACCTTCCTTATTGAGGAATTAAGCCAGGCTTTGCAGCAAGTTTGCAATAAACTGACTGTGAAATCACTGAAATTTCTTGAGAAGCAGGTCCGTAACATTAGAAAAGTGAGTCCACACTTTTGATTGGTACCATATGTTATGTCTTATTTATGAGTACATAAAATTCTAAACATTCATTGTATTTCTGTGCTTAGTAACAAGCAGTTGCCCGTTGCGGGAAAAGCAAGTTTTCAAGTCTGTCTCCTTCATCTCACACACATACACATACACATTCCTACACACCTTAAATTGCAAAAAATGTGTGATTATTTAATAATTTCAAGATGTGTGAAACCTGGAATTCTGATAATGATTATTTCAACAATGTTGTCTTGAGCAGACCCACATGAAATTTTGTTAAATTAATAAGCAAAAATTGAAAAAGCCTTAAATTCTGTGTTCTGACTCAGTGTTTTGCTTTGTGTGCACCTTTTGAACATATGGAACAAGAGTGTGAACTGCACACTAGATGCAGCAAAGTATATGAGCATTTTTAAACAATTCTTAAGTTGCCGGGAGATGGCCTTGGAAACACTTGGAGGAAATAAGTGTCACTCATTTGTCTGACATTGACAATGGCAGTCATTATAATTGACACGCCACTGTGAGAAGTGGATGAGATCGGCCCATGGATGCTGGAGGGGTAACTTAATTGGAAATTTAAAATTTGCTCGCACCTATTGAGTGAGTGCATTTATTAAAGAGTCTCATTGAGCTGTCTTTGCCAGCCCAGTGCTACAATCATGTCGGTAAATGCCTAGATCTTGCAATAATTGCTCAATACTGCCATCATAGATGGAGTGAGGAACCCATCTTTGACATGCTAACGATGGCTCTGCAGGTTTCGTTGAAATACAGTTCTTCCTCAGTTCTTCAACAACACTGGCTCTTTCTTTTTTGTTGAAGTGGCATGGGAGTTTGGATATTTCATATAAAACATTCTGCAGTTTTGCGGCAAAGAAAACATTAAATTGTGTTTTTTACATAAAGTAAACAGGTTTTAATGTCAAACTGCTGCTGCATCCATTCAGCTACCAGACAATGAAATTACACAGTACTGATACGAGGCACAGAACTGAGTGACATGAATGGTATTTAAATGGTAATTTACAAGTCCAGATCTTGGTCAAAAACTTCCACATCCCTGCACTATATAGTGCATTGGCAAACTGGGCCGTAAAAGGCATTTGGGCAACTCTTTATCATTCAATATAACTTCTAAGGCAGAAAGTCCAAATATCCCTGCCTCAAATCACCATCAAACGATTGGAATTTGTTTTGCCAGCACTTTATAATTCTTCAAAAAAAATTGACATCACTTTGTGTTGTTTTTCTATTTAAATTAAGTTGAAAATGAAATTATGATAATTACTTCCGCCTAGGAGGTTATGAAATTAGTCATGTTTGTTGGTTTGTTTGTTGGATAGTAAGCAGGGTCATACAAAAACTGTTGGAGGGAATAACAAGAGAATTTTACCTTCGGTGTAACTTAGCAATTGAATCTCAATCCAGGATTTATTATTATTTTCTTTAATAATTCTTTGCCATACCGAGATTTGGAAAAAATGTAACACTTTGAGTCAGATATTCACAAATAAATAATGACTTGAAATTAGCTAAATCAGTGGGCATTATCTCAATGATGTCAAAAAATGTCACAAACTGATCTGAATCTGAATATCTTTCAGGATCCTGGGACTCAACTAATACAAAATCGAGGTGTTTTCATGCATGTCGCAATTTTAACTTCCAGCCACCACTAAGTTATTGCTGAGATGATGTTGACTCCTGCTACATGAAAAGAACAAAAATATGGCAGATCTTTTGCTGGGGTATAGACAGATGGGAGGATTTTCCAGCCATGGCAGAGGTTTGCGATCTCAGACGGCTCTTGTTAGTTTATCAGACAAAGTCAGTGCACATCCTCAAAGCGCACCAAAGTAATTTTTGCATTTGTACCGTGGGTTTCATGTTTTTGCTGGAGAAACTTTTAACATTTTGTGCAATAACTTTAATTTGCTGCTACTGATTTCAAAAATAAATCAGTTCTAGCAATAACTGATACAAATTTTATTCCTGTCACTCCAAGCATACATGTATAATGTGATTCTGAATCATAGAAAATGACAAAAAAAGAAATTGTCCTTCTGCAGTTTTGATTAAATTGTTGGCCAAAGCGTCATAAATCTTGTAGAAGGCCGCACTGAAAAGCATCTTGAATTATTAAATATGTTCATTGGGGCAGAGTCAGACAGCAATAAACATCCTAGAAGCAGACCATTACAAATATATACTGCTTCACCAAAATGCCTGGGTTGATCTTATTGAAAAACAAATGAGACGGGAGCTGAATAACTTATGCCATGAATATGGCCAGGCTGTGACAACTCTACCCACTGTTCTATTACTAGCTCCCAGATTTATTGCTAATAACTCATTGTGTTATGTGTCAGATTTGGAGGGCAGTAGAACTGGAGCTGAATTTTTGCTACAAGCCTGCGTTTTGCAAACGGACTGCCTATATCAGACAGAACAAAGCCAGTTGATTGATGCACATTTCAAATTCACCTATAATTGAAGATTAAGTTTTTTTTCTTTTTTATGTACAAAGTGAAATGCCAGCATGATGTGACCTGTCTGGTTTTTTGGTCAACAAATCAAAGCATTCAGAATCTATTAAACCCAGTAAGATATTTTTTTTTTTTTTTAATTGGATAAAATTTAAACAGGTGGAATTACTAAATTGAGCTTTGATCTACAAGGTATTTTTAATTTGTTTATTTGCGTCAAACTAATGTTTGTTACAGTGGGGTTATTGAACAGCAAATCTGAACCTGTACTCTTTTATTCTTATGGTATTCATTGTGAAATTAATGCATTTGTTGGTTCACACATTCCTACTGCAGATACAGACTGGTCTATAAATTCTAGCCATGAAAATGCTTACCATGGATTAGCCTTTGCAATTTTGTCAGTATAAGCTTGCAGATCTACATTGAGAAGTATTTGCGTGAACAAGTGTGTATTTTTGTGCATGCTTGTCCGTGTGGCTGTTTGTATGAGTGTTTTGTGTGTCCAGGAGAGAGACAGAAAGTGAGACAGAGTACATGAGCGAGCATCTGTCTGCTTGTGACAGTGTGCTATCCTGGGATTGTGCATGTGTGACTACGCATGTGTTTGTATGTGAATTTGATAAGTACGAACGTGTGTTTGTGCATATTCATATTGTCCATGCATACTGCTGTGAATCACGCTCTAGGCGTCCAGATGGCCTGATCTGTGATTGTTGTCCAGGTCCTCGGCCACTGAAAATTTCAGAGTCCAAGACAATTAGCGAGGTCGGACAACCAGCTGCCGATAGGGTCTGACCCAGCATTCCCTCTGCTCGGACAAGCTGCGTGGCACAAGGCAGCGAGATAGCACTGGCATTCTGCATCTCCAGAACTGTGAAGCTGGCTCAATGTTGACAGTGAGCGGATGTTGCCCATGTGTGTTGTGGGCCTGAGTGAATGGATCGCAAAGGAACGGGCTACTTTACTGCCCAAGAAAAAAGAGTGACAAATAAAGAGACAGATTCCAAATAAGAGGAAGGGAACATACAGAATCAATGAAATACGGCATCTATGGATCTACGTACTGTGCTTTGAATTATGAAGGCGTGTTCACACTTGTACCCACACACATACATGCTGCCTTAAGCACCAATGTACAAACAGACATCACATGCATCAAGAAATGACATGCATGGTGCCCATTAATCTGCATAACTGCAGGGACACATGCAAACACATATATACACGTGAACTCAAATGCATACAGATACACTCAAGCTTGGTTCTGTGTATGCATATTTTTTCATCCTGAAGTCAGTCTTCAACATTTTACAGTGTATCTATAAGTTCAGCCAAGTTAACCCTTTTTTTAGTTATCTGGTCAAAATGGCTTAATTTTATGTTTGATTTCTCATCTTGCCGATCCTTCCGACAATGTTAGATGCATAATTTGATAAAATGGATGCCTTTTTCATCCAGAAATGGTTTAAAATATGTAGTTAATTTATGTAAAATGAATATGAATCCTGATGAAGTAAATCCAAATGTACTGCACAGTATAAGTATGCCTTACAAACCAATGCATGAGATTAGGTAGAATGTTTGTACCGTGTTGTCTCATGGTATTGCAAATTGATTATTTTTCTTGGCTGCAATAATGCTTAATTGCAATTAGTCTAATTCAAAAAAATGATGGACATAAATGAATTTCTTCATGCTAATGCTCCTAAAATATTATTTTATACTTCATATTTTGCGTGAGTATAACTTTGTCATGAATTCATTTTCAGTTGCTACAGTTTATTTATTCACTAGCTGTTTGTTTTTTGTGAACTATTTATTTTGGGGAAAAAAACACCACAGAATGTTGTTTATTTTCAGCAGCTAGAAACTCTGGGACTCCATATATCTGCCATTTTAAGTGTTTTCATTACATGGATGTGTGATATGATGGCCTTATAAATGAGGCCCAGTGTCACTGATTCATGGAAATACGCATTTTAAACTATTTTTCCATCCAGGATTGTCAGTGTCCATTCAACATATGCACTGCACCTTCCATCAGTTTTCCACTCCGTGAAGTCCAATTTACCATATTTCACATTTATGATGGAAGACACTTGTTCTTAATGAGGGATTCTCTAAACAGATTCAGATGCAACCCCTTGTATTTGCAAATGTAGTACTATTCATACACTGGGGCAAAATGCGCATTGTTTACATTCAATTGGCAGGTTGTTTAAATATATGTGCTGCTTATTTACAGCACAGAGTGGTGTTTCTGCCACTCTGTGCTTCTCTAAAGTGTTTCCCAACAATACCTGAGTGCTCAACATTGTAAGTTTACATTTAACTAAAAGCCTAGTAGTAACCCTGAAATGGCAGTGACCACCTGAAACAAAAACTGTGGGAAAGCTTGCTTTCCCTTCTATCTGACATTCAGGAGCCATTCCTGGTGGTTATACAGTTTTGAAAACTAGTCATTCATTCAGCAGCATTGTCTACTTCACTGAATTCCAAATCTGTGCTATTGTTCATCCTTGTTGATATTGGGGAAGTTTTTAGGAAGAGTATGATGTAGTTTGACACCGTTTTCAAAAGTACTTTCTTTTTTATATCGGATCCAAGAACCTCAGAGCTTTACATAAGCTTCCTGAAACCTGAAACTATGACTTCAAGAGGAGAAGAACCTGTCTCATGAAAATTAGATTATCATGCGGGTTTCATTCTACGCTCTTCTCAAGTCTTTTAAGTTTTGTTGTTTTAAAATAACTGAATTCACCGATATTTAGCCTGACCTGGCAAGATGGTCAGTTGATTTGAGATGGCTGGCACAGCTCCACACAATTAGAGGAAAGCAGGGTTCATGCATCTTCCTATGTATTCCATATACTCTGCACAGAGTACTGGAGATTTATAATGGGCTTCCTCAGCAGCAGTCCTCCATCAGTCTTCTCCCAGAATGGGGATAACGTCACATCATGAGAGGGCATTTTATGTGTACAGTTCAAAGCAGAGGCATGCTCAGAGGGGAAATTTGTCCTAATAAAATGTCAGGCCTTCGGCAAAATGAACTGTAATGACTTTCTGAGTTTACTAATGGGCAATAAATCTTTTGGGTCGGATATCTCTTGCAAACGTGCTAAATTAAGCCACACCACATCGCCAAGTTTCAATCACAGTGTGTGCATTTCCAGAAATAAAATGGATTACTGCGAGTATTCATCATCTTCTTCCTCTTCTTCTTCTTACTATTATTGTTGTTATTATTATTATTATTATTATTATTAGTAGTAGTAGTAGTAGTGCTGTTATAATAATAATAGTTGAAGTATTAAGGACAGAAATTGCAATAAAGTAAAAAAAAAAAGCAGAAGCTGTGAGCGTATTTTCATGTAAATTATGCAATTTATGCCATGCTATGGTTAATGTTGACACCTTTACTTCGGGGCGTATTTGCTTGTGCTCAATCTCAGGGAGTCCCTGTGAAGAAGACCCTCTGAAAATAAGTAATGGTAATTGTCATACTTTTCAGTTTACATTGACTAATTCTGCCCCCTGTTCAGAACCATCTCTCCAGGTTGCGCATGCCAGCACATTACCCTATATGAAAATAAATCAGTCGGTGGCCTCTGGAAAGGCTTTTTCTCTTGACATTTTATAAAAATGCTTAAGAAAGTTGTCCCCAGAAATAATATGGTAGGCATTGGGGCTTGGACAGATGACTGGGGGGCAGATGAAATATGGTCGCTTTTAGTTTCCCGTGACTCGGGTAACTAACAAATAAGCGGAATTAAGGCTGATGAATCACTCTGGCTGAGTGACATTTTAATGGCTCGGTGACCCCGGCCCTCTTCTGGTGCTCCGAAAGACTGTGTTATCTGGCCTAATAGCTTCACTCATCATCAAGGGCTACTGGCAAAGCTTCCCTGGGGACCATGGTCTGCAGGGAAGAGCCACAGCAGCCAGTATCAATCATATTAATCTGGATTTATAAAAAGAAAAAAAACAGGCAGCTGTCTGCCTGTATATGAGCCGCAAGGATACAACGCACTGAGTGCTCAGAGTGGGCCGCAAGTTTGTGTTTAAAGTCTGCTGTACTGGACCTTGAATAACTGTCTATCCAAAGAAATAAAATAAAACAAACACTGTGCTGGTACGTATTCTGACAACACTACTTCTCATCGGGAGCATCCCACGAGGCTTAGAGATGCAGAAATGCTACAACCCAATCATCTGACCATAATGATTTGGCCCTTGTCCATGTCACTTAGGTTAGCTACGTGAACTGACTGCTTACCATCTTAGATCCGCTCCCAGTTCTTGGAATGCACTGCTGTTCTGACATGAGTGGTCATAATTTTAGCTCATCAATGCAAATTTTGTAGTATAAGTCCATTTTTCTCTTTGCTATTTTATTCCTTACTTGTATATCATTGATATCTGCTTTTCATTTTATCCTTATTTTATATTTGTGATGCAAACATATTTTATGCGTCTTACTTTCTGGAATTATTGAACAGAAAAACACTAATGGAAAAAAGAAAATTCCCATTACCTTTGCAATATTTTTAATGAAGAAATGTAGACTAAATGAAGGGATGCATCTACCACCATAATTCTAGAAGAATTGGGACAGAGGTGAAAACGTAAATAAAAACGGCAAGCAGTAATTTGGAAATCCTGTTTAACCTGTATTCAGTTGAAAAAAGAACACTGACAAATAAGCAATGTTTTCATTCATTAACTTTATTGTGTAGCTGAAAATAAAACCAATTTCAAGATGTGATGTCTGCAACACATTCCGGGGAACAGAGATGCCAAGTCTCATGCATTCGGCGTAGGTCTCATGCATTTTTTAGGCTTATTTACCGTAGTTCGCAATTATTCAATGAATGCTTATTAATGAGATTCTCACGCGGAATTAAAATCCTTGTGCATTGAAGTTTCAGTTTCACTTGCATAATGGTGGACGTCACCACAATAACATGGAAAGCGATTATGACTCTGAACTTCTCGTGCTTCTCTTTACTCAGGGATTGGAAACAATGCATTTCTTTCATTGATCGTTTAAATTGTTTAAATGAAATAAGACCATTTGAAATGTCTTTATGCAATTCCATTGCTTTCAATCCCTCAGCAAAGACAAGCCTGAGAATTCCCGAGTCATAATCGATTTCCGTGTCATTAGTGGGGAAATCCACCGTAATGCACGTGAAACTGATTAACTTGATGCACAATGACTTAAATTCCGTGAGTGAATTTCTTCAGTGCGCGCTGATTGAATAATTGCTGACTACGGCACAGAAAAGTGAATGCCACTAAGAGGCGAGACACTCACGCCAAATGCATGAGACTTAGCGTCTCTGGGGGAAGTTTGGATATGTGCATGTTCAGGACTGCATAACATCACCTTGATGGTCACTTGGTGGGACTGAGGACATTACCTGTAGAAGTAAAATAAGAAGTTCCCATTCCTGTCTAATATAGAACTTCCAGCTGGTCAACAGTGCAGGGTCTCCATTGTTGTATTTCAAGATTCACAATCTGCCACACAGGACATTAACTGTTGGGAAGTAAAATAAGAAGTTCCCCATTCTGCCTAACCTTAGACTGGCTGGTCAACAGTCCAGGGTTTCACTCCTGGTGTATTTTTGTGATTCATAATTTGTAAACTTTTATTTCAAAATGGTGACCACTCCTAGACCAGTCTAGTACCGCCACTCTGTGACTTAAAAACCACTTCGTTATAATACCTGCAGAGTGTGGCAAGGCATTATCCTGCTGGAACTAGCCAGGGCATCCAGAAATGGATGACATTTAGAGGTCAGCATAAGTTTTTCCGAAATTTGCTTGTACCCTTCAATTGAGCCTTCTTCGGTGTGCAAGATGCCTATGCCAAGAGCACTTCTACAGTGCAATAGAAGCTGGCTTTTGAAAATGTGACTGAATATGGTTGAGATGGTCCGTCTTCTTTTTGGCCCAAGAACACAATGTCCATTATTTCCTAAATCAGTTAGAAAAACTGACTTTTCAGTACAGCACTCCTCTCTATTTCATGACAGTCCATTTCAAATCAGCACAAGCTCGGAGATGTCGGTGGTATAAACTGTATTTCTGGATGGTGTTGATATATGGCTTTCTCTTTGCTCAGCAGAGTCTTAACTTGCATTTGATGTTACCACAAAAAATGTGTTCATTGACAGAGGGCTTCAGAAGTATTTACAACCAGAGGGCTGTAATTTTGAAATACCACATCAAAATCTCCACTTATATTCTCTGTTATTAAGTTTCAAATTTCACACAACTGACCCGAAAAAGCCTTTATTTTCAGAGACTCCATTTTTTTTGAAGTACGGTTTGTGGGCTGTAATTATAACGTATTTTATTATTTATAAATGTAGAGTTTTTGATTCAGCTTAATATCAATTTATTTCATTTAATTTATTACCTCGCCTGAGGCAGAGTCTGGAGGGCGAGGTATTGTTTTTGGTGGGGTTGCTTTGTTTCTTTCTTTCTTTCTTTCTTTCTTTCATTGTTAGCAACATTATAGCAAAACAGCTGGACCAATCCTTCTTTCTTTCTTTCTTTCTTTCTTTCATTGTTAGCAACATTATAGCAAAACAGCTGGACCAATCCTTCTTTCTTTCTTTCTTTCTTTCTTTCATTGTTAGCAACATTATAGCAAAACAGCTGGACCAATCCTTCTTTCTTTCTTTCTTTCATTGTTAGCAACATTATAGCAAAACAGCTGGACCAATCCTTCTTTCTTTCTTTCTTTCATTGTTAGCAACATTATAGCAAAACAGCTGGACCAATCCTTCTTTCTTTCTTTCTTTCTTTCATTGTTAGCAACATTATAGCAAAACAGCTGGACCAATCCTTCTTTCTTTCTTTCTTTCTTTCTTTCATTGTTAGCAACATTATAGCAAAACAGCTGGACCAATCCTTCTTTCTTTCTTTCTTTCATTGTAAGCAACATTATAGCAAAATGGCTGGACCAAACTTCATTAAACTTTCAGGATAGGTGGGCATAGGTCCAGAATAGACCCCTATAAATTTTGGAGGTGATCAAGTCAAGGTCAAGGTCAAAATCGTTTTTCTGCTATAACTTTGGTAAAATCAATCATATCAACTTCAAACGAAATCCAGAATGTGTATCTTTCAATTCTGCTTCCACTGGTGCTACATGATAGGGAATCTCTCATTTCATTAGATTGCAATTTCATGTGCTGCTTTCTGCCTACTTCACCTGGCCAGACAGGTTTTATTTAAGTAATGTTTAGTTTCGACAGGGCTTGCAGCAATCATGCCTGGGTCTGTCTAGTGAAAAAAATCCATCTATCAAATTGATGTGTTAATTTGGTTGATTTGCTAACTAAGGGGGGCAATTACTTTTTCACAAATGAGCGAGTTGGGTTGGATAGTTTTTTTTTTCCCACTTCAATGACTGAAATCATGATTTCAGGACAGAATTTTCTGTTTACTTGGGTTGCCTTTGTCTAAAGTTAAGATCAGTCTGATAATCTGAAACATTTAAGTGTGATAAATGTGCAAAAATAAAAGGAATCCAGAAGGGGACAAATTCTTTTTCAAGGCACTATAAACACTTGTTTTCATTTTGATTCTTGAAATGTTTTTCAAAGATGTTGCGACAGTGAAATGTTTATCATGTTGTATTGCTTCCATTCATTTTCACAATGCTTAATGAATGTGATTAAAGGAGCCAAGTGATTAAGTGTTTCAGGTGCAATTTCGTCCCATTTTTCCCGCAAACATGTCTTCATATGTGCGACAATTTGGGGTTTTCAATGTTGCATTTTGCATTTCAGAATGTGCCACACGTTCTTTTATTTGGAAATAGTCAGGACTGTCAGTCCAGCATCTGCACACAGCCATGCCTGAGTAATGAATTCAGACGGTGATGTTGCATTGTCTTGTTGAATTCCACATTGGCATTCTGGGGAAAGATGTCTTGCAGGCAGCATAAGTTGCTCCATCTCAGTGTACTTTTCAGCATTAATGGTGCTTTTACAGAAGAGCAAGGTGCCCTCGCCAAGGACACTGACACAACGACATACTATGACAAAGCATGACTTTTTGACTTGTTGCCAGCAACAGTCTGGATGGTCCTTTTTTTCTTTGGTCCATAGCCCACCACGACAATTTCTTCCAAAAAAGACCTGAAATATTGATATGCCTGACCAAAATGCACATTTCCACTGTTCAATAGTCCATTTGCCAATGCCTCCAACCCCAGAGAAGATAACAGTGCCTCTGGACATTTTAAACATGAAGTGTCCTTTTTGCACAGTAAAATTTTAACTGGTATACATGGATTAAACTATGGACTGAGGTACTTAAAAATGTTTTCCAAAGTAATACTGAGCCAAAGTGGTTATATTACAAGTTAATGTCGGTTCTTGATGCAGTGCCGTCTAAGGGATCAAAAATCAATTTTTTGTGGCAATGTCCAGAAAAAAAAAAAAAAAAAAACATGAAATGCAGAGTCTTCATACTATCTGCAAAGAAATACAGTTGAAATTAAATGAAGTTTTCATGTGCATATTCCATAACGTCCAAACTTTTTTTTTTGAGCTGGGGCTGAACAAATAAAATAAAGCTGACGAAACAAAGCAAAAAATTAACCTCTTTTGAAAGTTAAGTCAGGAGGACTCTTCTTTTGCATGCTTTGGCCTGTAATTTATTTTTCATTCAGTCTGTCTTTCACTCTTGTCATGCAGACTCACTTATAATCTTGCCATCATTGTCAACTGAAACATCAGCTGTCCTATCAGCTGATCACATCTATCCAATACCACAACAACACACCTACATTGTTATTCTATCATCTTGCTGTTGTGTTTTTATAAATGATTTTCTTTATGCCTTTAATATTTTCACGCCACTGCTGTGTGCACCCTCCACCTCCCCATCTCCGCTCAGCATTCACAGATTCATCAGATTCATCATTCAGCGACCTCAGCAGCCTATCACTCAGCAGAGTCATCAGCCACCACCAGTATCCCAATTCCATGGGGGAATTTCTCCTGCCGCGACTCAGGGCAGATGCTCCTTAATGACAAAATTTCCCTGTTGAGTTCGTACGCCAGAGACTTAGTCAAGGCTATCATCTCATAATCCGTTAATCTGTGCACTCCATAATCTGTGATAAATAATTATCTTTGTCATTCATTGGTCTAGCCTGATTTAAATATCTTATTTTCTTGCTGTCTGCAATGAATTTTCAACACAGCCCCAACTTTTTCCAAGTTTGGGTTTGAAGCACTTACTGCACTTACACTTACTTCCTTCCCTCAAGAAGATTTTAAAATTTAATTAAAATTTATAGTAAGCTCTCCAATGTTACGGACTGGAGAGGGTAGTGGTGTATCCGTGCCCAGGCCAGTGGCCATCCCTGGGCAGAAGCTAGGTGTTGAATCCTTCTTGCCCTAGCAGGACTGCTTGACAGTAGAATCAAAGGGTTTAGCAGGAAAACACTCCAAATCCTGGAGGCCGATGAAGGCTTGGGAGTAGTTCCCGATAAACTGACTCAGAGGAACAGGAAGGAACAATGGATAAGCAAGAATGTTGTTCCACTATTGGAGGCCGAAATAAAGGCTTGGGAGCTTGTTTCTATTAATAAGACTACGGAGAGTAATTTGATTCTTCTCTGTCATTAATTTACCAAAAACACACAGAAGTAGAGCTCAGCTCAATACTACACGATGCTTACTGACTTGAAGGTTTGACAATCCAGCAATCACAATAATCCATTAAAGGAGACAGACTGCTGGAACAAGGGAGGAACAAATTAATGACACATGAGTGTTGTGACAGGCTCTCAACAACATTGTAATTGAAAATCAGCCAGGCTTGAGATATGGTAATAGTACTATAACAGCAGCTATGTGGTAAAAGATAATTTTATCAATTTGGACAGACAGCAGCACTGTGCTGCCTTGTATGTTGATCTAGTCCAAGGCGTTTGATTCTTTTGACCATGACCTGCTGTTAGGCAGACTCAGTGATGTTATCAGAGAGACAAGGCTTTAGAGTGGTTCAGAAACTACCCAGCAGATAAAAAATTCAGAAACTACTGAGCAGATTAAAAAAACCTTGTTTTTATATATGAAATGGTCACAAGTCAAGCTTCATGGACATCTCAAAGGGAGTCTGCCTAGGCTCAGTTTTAGCCTGTTTCTTATTTTCTATTTTTATGAATAAAATTGGGAAGGATATGGTTTAAAATTATATGGTTTAAAATAGGTTCTTAATGCTAAATTCATGATCTTGCTTCCAGATCTCAACTAATATGGGCATTCACTAGGAGGGGACCAGATTGAGAAAGTATAAGACTTCAAGTGCCTGGGAATACTGCAAATGCATGTTGAGAACCTAGAGAAGAAACTCAAGGTTTGGCTGGGTTTCTCTAATCAAAATAAGACCTGCCAGAACTTGGAAGGTAGAAAAACAACTGTACAGGCCACAAGCTTAAATATTCTTTAGGGGACATTATTTACATGCATGCTGCCTCCATGTCACTGCCAAGAATCTATGTATCAAATTTCTACGCATTTATCCAACTCATTGTCCTGTACACATCCCGGTGAACTTTATGATCTGGTTTCCATATCTTTATTAAGCCCGTGGAGACAGACGCATCAGAATAATTTATTTACAAAGTCATCCTTTGTAAACTCCCTGCGTAATCTCCTATTTCTCACTGAAAGCTGTTATGATTTTCGCTCCACCATAAGGTTGCTCTTGCCATATACATAGGATTTGCTCAGAAATTGGTAGAGCAGCTTTATCCTTTTTTGTACCCTGGTCATGGAATAACGTTCAGAACGCAGTACAGCTTAGTGATTTTGTCTCCCTGAGTTCAAAGCCCTGATTAAAAAAAAAAATTAGAACTGAAAGATGCCATTGCAATTGCTGAGATGGATTTTTTATTATTTATCTGATGTCCCCTTTTTTGTTTTTGACATGCCCCATTTTTAACTGTGACTTGTCTCTTTTTGACACAATTCTATTTTATCATTTTGTAACCTTGTAATGGTGTGTTATGTTGGCAAAGTATGGCTTGAAAAACAGATTTTAATCTCTCAGAACTTCCTGACTAAAGAAAAAAGTTGAGATATTCTCTTTGTGCATAGTTCTATAGCTTGCTTTCATATTGTATGCATTCATTTTTTATTTACCACACAGAGGAGTGTGGTAATGTTTAAACCATTTAACTCAAATGTCAAAGCAACGGACTGAGGATATGCATCAGCGAGTGGATTTGATTTTCAAAAATCTCACACTTCCTGTGTGCCAAAAGAAACATCAGGTCAGACTGGTGTTCGCACTTCTTACCTGTGCACATTAATATCCAAGAGCACTCATCCTTAGCTGACACATTCACATTTTACGCTTTTTAAAAGCTATGCATCAGCATGGACAATAAGCATGCGTATGTTAGCATCTAAGTGTCAAGAGTGAGTATTCAAAAGTGGTGAAAGAGACCTCTTCTTCTTCAATCCATGTTGCCCCAGATTTAAAGCCGGTTTACAATTTGAAGATGGGATGTTGTTCTCACATTGGTCCTCATTTTTAAATGGTGCATAGGTAAAAAGAAAAAAAATTCTGTTTATGCCACTTCCTTTGCAGATTTTGGATTTATGTTAGCAAAGATGACATTAACAAACACGCAAATTAATAAACAATGCGAGTTAATCCAGAGTAATTGAATAAAAATTGCATGCAGCTTAGCCTTTCTGCTGACATATACATTAGCTTATATTTTTTGCTATTTGCCTTTTTTTTTTTTTTTTTTGAGCGTACGCTTAATTTGTAAATGAAATTCTTGCAAAATGTCATAAATAAGGGCCAGTTTTTCGGAAAAACTTTTTGTGTGCCTCCACAACTTAGCTCATTTACTCCACTTTCTGATCAGATAAAACTGAATCTGTGAGTAGAGGTTCATAACAGAATGAAAAAATGTGGCTTGCTTGTTAGGGCATTGTTAGATCCCCAAAACGGGGAGCTAATGCTTATAATGCCACCACCAGGTCCAACTTCTAATTTTTACAAACAGCAGTAACTTGACAGTTTTTTATGGGAATCGCATTAAACTTTTTGGACTCTAAATTTGTAGACCAGGCGCATGCGCGGCGCAGGTGCGGCGAATGGGGGGAACGCCACGCCAACAGGGTGTGTCCAGGCCTATGGTGCAATTTCGTGCCCGGTGCAGCCCGGCGCAAGTACTCCTCTGTCCCGCCTCTGTCCCTCCTGCCGGCACAAGTGGCAAAGAGGGAGGAGAGAAGCCTTGAGTGAGTTTAACACAAGCGAGTCAAATCTTCACCAATCAAATGAGCTCCTCTCCTCACCTTTAAAATTGGAATAAAGAAGCCTCTGTCCTATATCTGCATGATGCGTTAATGTTGCATTTTACTTTGCTGCTTCAGGCATGTTTTCTACACCGCTTACGTCTATATTAAGCCTTACGAATATGAGTTAGCTGGCTAGCTAGGGCATTCTCGAATTATTACCATTAGCGAACTTGAATGGAATTTCAAAACGAAACTACGTGAGATCATTCAAACTTATGAAGTCGGAATGAAATACGACGGTTACTCATTTATTTCTTCTGCCTGCATCATTGGGAAGGGAAACGATGGATAGCGTGTTCCTATTATTACACCCTGTTGCTGCTTAAAATTTTGGGATTAACGTGCATGGACAACAATGCAAGATACCTTACACATTTATTTTCAATATGTGATCTTAACTCAGTACGAGATCATAGCAATCAGGTTGTATTCCTTGCCCCCACTAAAACGATAAAACCTAAGTGACAATAATAGTAGAATTAAGCCGCTTGCACACTGGACGCGAAACGAATTTTTCGCACGACAGATTGCGTTGAACGCAGTGTCTAAGTGTCTGAAAGTTGGACAGGGTTTTAATATATCTCCGTGTCCGACAGTCGGATGGTTTCAATATAACTCCGTGTCCGACAGTCGATTATTGTTTTTCATTTCTTCAAATCTACTGAATCTTTTAGATATGAAACGTGAATATTTTGATAAGAGGGCTCAGTTCTTCAAGATGAGTACCAAGAATTTCAATCAATGTTTCTGTTTAAGCTCTGTTTAAGTCGACATTGGCGCGGGACAATGTGCAATGCCTGTCGGACATTAAATGCAAAATACTCCGTGTCTGACGCTAAAAACAAAAAAAAAAAAAAAAAGACGATTAGAACAGATTGGTAACGAAATAAAGAATAAAAAGAAACGTTTTAACAACATACAGAACATCCAATGAACACTGCAATCTATTTATTTGCGGGTCATCTTTTTTGGATGTTCTGTTTGTTGGTGATATATTTTTATTCTTTATTTCATTATAAATCTGTTCTCATATCAATACTTTTACTTTTTACTGGCTGCCGGACATGGAGTATTTTGCATTTCGCGTCAGACAGTCTTGATCGTGCATGCGATAATTCACAATGTCAATGGTCATAGAATTGATTTGCTCACTGACTACAAGCACTATTTTATCTCTGGTGTGGAAATTAAGCGTGAATCTGTTCTATCCATCTAATTTTCAAAAGACAGATCGAATAAAGACTGTTGTCTATCTTCAATGGAAATAAACAGACGAATAAAAAGACCAAGAAAAGTCGATAGCTATCAATTTGCATTTTGTGAAGGTCGAACACAAACATGGCCAAGTTTGTACGTCTAATAATTCCTGGAATACTCGAAAAATTAGAACTTTTATGACTTTCAGACACGGAGATATATTAAAACCCTGTCCGACTTTCGGACACGTAGACACTGCGTACATCGAAAGTCAATGCAAAGACGCGAATACACGCGTGTATTCGCGTCTTTGCATTGACTTTGACTGTAATCAGCAGTGCGAAAAATTTGTTTCGCGTCCAGTGTGCAAGCGGCTTCACTGAGCACAGAACGCAAGCATTATATATTTATACACGCACTGCCTGAAGCCGAGGCAGTTTGTGGTTGGCTGACAAAGATGTGAAGTCCTTAATTTGCATCACAGATTCAGCTGCATTGATTAAGCCAGGTCGAATTTCCATTACGAGTGCCAACCGCCTTTGATCTGACATCAGGACAATCAATATAGATACTATAATTTATGTGCTGATTCAGATAGTTACATTAAACAGTGGTTGCTGTAATTATTATTTATTGCATTGAAATGTGCCTGACATTCTGGAAACCTGCCTGTGAGGTTTCAGTGACGTGTGCGCACTGTGCGCCGGTCAGCCAAATTACCACTGCACAGAAAGTAAACCAGGTTGGAGCTGGCGAGCTTTCTGAGCAATTTCAGCGGAGACTTTTGCTACGAAATTGTCACTGCGTCTGGATGAATATGTGACACCTCCCCCTAAAACGCCACCACACCCATCTCGGTGCACGTCTGTCTACCAAATTGCCACAGTGGTTGCGCACGGTGTTGCACCGCACGAAATTACCACTGCACGGGCTGCACCGGACGAAATTACCACTGCGTGGGCTGCGCCACGCTACGCCATGCTGCACCACCCTGCGCTGCACCAAGAAATTAGAGCCCTTTGTGTTCATCTCTGGTACATCGAGAAAAAACCATAATGGTTTGTGTGACCCCACAACCTTCCCTGTAGCACCATCAGCAGGTCAAACTTGAAATTTCCAAATGCAATAACTCAATTGATGAGAATTATGTGACATCTCTTTTGAATGTTACTGGGGCAGAGAGAAGGCACGTTATAAATGCTGGCCACCCAATGGCCTTTGCAATCGCACCACCACCAGGCCAAACTTTTAATTTTTATAAATTGCAGTAACTTGACAGTTTTTGTGGGAATTTTATGAAACTTTTTGTGTTCCTCCTGTGTGACAAACCTTATTTTTTTTGTGACCTTTCTTGTGGCACCACCACCAGGTCAAACTGTACAATTGTAAATGCAATATCTCAAAGTCTGTCCTGGTTGCAGTACTACAGGAAAGGTCATAGGGTCACACAAAACAATATGGTTTGTCCTGTATGCACCAGGAATGAATCCCAGAAGTTTCATGTGATTCCGACAAACCTGCCAAGTTACTGCAATTTTTAAAAATTAAAAATTGGGGCTGTAAAAAAATAAACCAGCCTTGTAGTTCAATCACTGGGAATAATTTTGGTGTCTGCCTTCCTCAGATGCACAGTATTGTGAAAAAGTGTTTTCCCCCTTCTCGGTTTCTTCCATTTTTGCATATGTCAGACTTTAATGCGTCAGATAATCAAACTGATTCGAACACTGGACAAATGTAACTTCAGTAAACACAACATACAGTCTTAAATGATGATTTCATTTATTGACAAAAAAAAACCATCCAATCCTACCAAGCCCTATTTTAACAAGAGCGCCCTGAGAGCAGAACATCCCCTGCTGGAGTCGAAACTGCAATATGCGTATCATCAATCTATCTGCAGCATATGCATGAAGTTTCAGGGATGTCTATGATAACTGTTGGAGGAGTTGATTTCACCGGCCAAGTACCTTCCGATATGGACAGATGGACAGACAGACCGCGCTATGACATAATCCTCTTTTTGGGCTGGCCCCTGGTGGGGAAAAAAAGTAATTGCCCCTTTAGTTACAAAATCAAATAAAAGATAACAGGAGACTTACTGGGCTGTGATATGTCAATGCTGGCCAGTTTCTGTCCACACAAGGCGGAAGCCATCAGTGGAGAGTCCGGAAGTAGGTGCACCCCATTGAATGGCTAGGGAGGAGTCAATGAAGGTCTCGTCGGCACCACAGACAATGAGCACCGAGAGAGAGTTAATTGTCGACCAGTGGCTTCTGGGATAGCAGCCAGGCAGACTGCACACTTCGCCAGCACTGAACTGTCCCAAAGAAGAATGGAGTAGCTTGAGGGGAACTTGGTTCCAATCCTGACGACGGGAGAAGGATTGGGAGCTTATTTCTGACAAACTGGACAGGAATTGAGGAACTGACTTGGAAGGGTCAACAAGAATGTGGTCTAAATCCTGGACTCGGGGCCTTGTTCCTTTTAACCTGGACTGATGAACTGACTTGAGCTGGGTTAACTTGAAAGCAGTCCCAATCCTGAACTCTGATTAGGTTTTAAAGCTTTTTTGAGTCGACTAAGTTAAGAGGAACGCTTTCAGGAACTGCTGTCATTAGAGTACAAGTTGCACTAGACAAAGACAAAGAGTTTCTGCTGACAATACTGACTGGTTTCAAGAACAAAGGCAAATTACAATCCAGCAACTTGCAACACAAAGCAGAGGGCTTTAATACCCGTCACATCGCCATGATAGAAAATATATAAAGAAAATATCATATTATAGAAAATATATAAAGAATAAACATGTGACGAGACGTAAACCAATCAAGGGAGATATACTTCTAATTGACACACAAGTAGCTGAATTGGAAGAGACAAGAAAGGCATTTACACGAGGGCTGCAGCACCTAGCTTCTTAGCATGCAGCAATTAATAAAATGGTGAGATTATGCTGATGTTGGCAAAAAACTACCAGTTATATGTCAATGTATACACAGTTAATCTGTTAAATTTTGCCACAAACACTGTCATGCTATAATGACAAATATACACTGCCTGGCCTAAAAAAGTCACCACCTGGATTTCAAGGGATACTCCACTCATTTATCATATTCACTAAATTATCATAATCTCTACCAATCCTGAAATTTTTGTTGATTTTAGAGGTTGATTACCATTTTAAATCGATTTTTATTATTTTGATGAGCACCGCCATTCTTGATTCTGCAAAGGGAATTGACGACAACAGTGCTGTAAACAACCAGGCAAGGCGACTAATGTTCGGCTAAACTGTTAGGATCGCAATAAATCAAAACGCGTATTGCATGATATCATATTATTACACTGCAATGTTATTCACATAACACTGTTGCTATTGCACTTACTTTACTTTCCCCGCTGGCAAATATAAGCATTTTGATTTATTGCGATCCTAACAATTTAGCTGAACATTAGTCGCCTTGACCAGTTGTTTACAGCACTGTTGTCATCACTTCCCTTTGCGGAATCGAGAATGGTGGATCTCATCATAAATGCAATAAAAAATTTATTTAAAATGGTAAGTGACCTCAGAAATCAATGAAAGTTTCAGGATTGGTAGAGATTATGATAATCTCGCGAATAATGGTGCCTTTACAGATATCATAAATGTGTGGAGTATCCCTTTGACTTAGCAAATAAGAAAGAGCCTTCCATTGGATAATAACAGCAGTGATTAAAGGTTTCATCTGGCAACAAGTTATTTAACCCTAAGTGATGCAGTGAGTATGTTCTCATTTCTCCATTGCACAGACGCCAAATCTGGCTTTATATGTGTTACCTTATTTAAAGCTTTATAAGTCAAGATTGCAGCTTCACAGAGAGGAGATGAATGGCTCAACTGAGTCAAAACACTTGCAGCATTTAGAATTATATCGTATTTCAATTTATTTTTATGATTTTGGTCGAGAAAAAGGGCTGCTAACAGAAGAAATCTTCATGAAAATTCAGCATTGAAACTGTAAAAAAAAATAATACTGAGAATTTAAAAATGGCTGGGGGTTAAAACTATACATTTCTGGGATGACAAACTTCTTGACCACAAGTATTCATTTGAGCATGTAATTCTGAATTATCTACTCTTTAGGAGCCAAATAATACAGCTCTCCAGGTGGCTCCCCAAACTCTTGATCCCTCAAAATGGCGCACTGTCAAATCATACAATAATCATGTATTTGACACAAATCAACTTTTGACACATGAAACTCAATATATACTAATGATTCTCTAGTTGAATTTAGCATGAATTTATCAATATTGGTGCAGTTGGACATCCATGGTCACAAGTAACCTCTCCAAACCCAAAACATGCCTTATCTCCATGATAAAGTTCAGAAATTTGACCATTTTTCTTTAGAGTCCCACAAGCCAGCACACATACTCATTAGAACAACTGCTAATTTAAAGGACAGAACATTCACCCTGCAATGACAAGCTAGAAATTCCCACTTCCGAGCTCGCAACCTTATATAAACACTTTCCACACTTTCAATCAGGACTGGGCCACTTCTTTCGACTGAACCCAGGATGAACTGGAGCACACAAAAATCTTTCATATGAGCATTTTATTGGTGCAAAAAAAAAGACTAACGTTTCGACGTACCAACGTCTTCCTCAGAGTCAAATAGTAATGGCCAAGGTGTACAGAAAATAAAAAGACTTCACCCCACCTAGACCCCAAAGCATTGGTTCGTTGTAGGGAAGGTGCGGTATCTCAATAGCCAGTCCTGTGTCAGCACTCACAAGAAATATAGAGATACAAAGTATCACAAAGCGTTATCATAAAGCACCGTTACAAAGAAGTCATTCATAAAATTGCAGATAAACAATGTTGCACAATATTACAGAAAACATGATAGGCATAATTCTTCATTAAGTCCATTTGGTTCAACAGAGTTAAGGGTATGAATCAAAAATGCTTCCTGTCTGAGAAGTTGTTTAATTATATCCCCGCCTCATTGAGCGAGTGGGATTTTTTCAATGCCCCAAAATTTAAGTGAGGCACTGGATCCATGGCTAGCTTGAATGTAATGCCTCGCAATGGCATAATCCATGTTCTGATTGCGGATGGCAACTTTATGTCCTGCAATCCGCTGCTACAGAGGGCGCTTAGTTTGACCAACATAGATAAGGCCACATGGACATTTCAGTATGTAAATCACATGGGTGGCATTGCAATTAATAAATTAATTAATGATGTACTTTTTGCCAGATGACGGGTGGGAAAAGTACTTCGTGTCGTTAGAGTTTGAACAATGTGTGCAACGTCCGCATCGGTAAAATCCATTAGGTCTGCAGGAAGCCAGGTAGAAGGGGAGGGGCAGGGCATAATAGTATGAACCAACCTGTCTCTTGATGAACGGGATCGCTTGAAAGTGATGAATGGTGGTTGTTATGCATGAGTATTTTGTGTACAGTACTGTATATCATTTGTTAATGGACATTTGTTAGACACTATTTAAATGCCCATTATGATTGGTCAGCGATTTGTTTATTTTGGTTACCAGCACCCTCTGATGGTATGTCTGTAGAAAAACATGATCTGATGCAATATTACTTCTTTGTGATGAAATAGACTAGTGCTTTCTGGAAGCTTCTGGCATCTTCCTGCCTGGAGGGGGCGGGATTACCCAGGAATCCTGTAGATCTTTCCAGAATGTTGCTAGTCTATATAAATGCTGTGATTTTGGTCAGTGGAGGCAGAGTTTTTGTTTTGGCAACAGAGTTACATAGTGGCATTAGAGTGTTATTATAAGATTAAACAGTGGATTATTTGTAGAAGTTTTTTTTTATCAGTGAAGAATAAATTTGTTTAAATTGTCATTGCTGGTTTTCTTTGTTGTGATTTTCAAGTCATAACATGGTTCAGTGCAAATTTCTTTAAGTGAGGGGTCGCTTTGTAATACATGCCAGTGTTTCCGTATGACATTTTTTATGTCTCCTCCCATGTTGGAAAATTCAGTGGAGAACCAAAGACGTGGGGTGGCAGAAACACGATTAGGCTTTTTAAGGAGGTGGGACCTTTGCCTTGTTTGGGCGCGGTGACAGGCTACAGCTATGTCTCTTTCTGCGTAGCCCCGCTCACGGAAGTGCTCAATCATTTCCGCTGCCTTGTTTTCAAACTGAGAATCAGTGCTGCAGTTTCTTTTTAAACGCAGAAATTGACCAGTTGGAATATTTTAAATCAACTGTTTGGGGTGATGTCTGTCAGCTCTTAACAGCGTATTTCTGCTCAAGGGCTTGCGGTAAATAGTGGTTTCTAAACCGCATCTAGCATTCTTATAGATTGTCAGATCTAAAAAGTTGACACTTTCCTCCAAATATTCAGCAGAAAACTTAAAGAATGGGGTGGTGGAATTAATGTATTCCAAAAACTGATCCAGTTCAGTGGTGGTATCAGTCCAAATAAAGAAGACGTCATCAATGTATCTTTTCCACAACGGGATTTTAGCGAGAAATTTGTTGGAAAGATCATTGTCAATATATTTCACTTCCCAGAGACCCATAACAAGGCGTGCGAAGGAAGGCGCAAAACAACTGCCCATACTGACTCCTCGCTTCTGTAAGTAATATGAGCCTGCATATTAGAAATTATTTCTGGTTAAAATTAATTCTGTTAAGGTCAGTAGGAACTCATTGGGGGGTACTATCCCGGCAGGGCGTGTTGCAAAGAAATGCGACAGTGCTTCAGTTCCTGCCTCGTGGGGAATACACGTATACAGGCTTTGGACATCGCAGGTTACCAATAAAAAGTCCAATTCACATGTTAAAGCCTCAACCAGTCTTAAGATATCAGATGTGTCACCTAGGTAGGACGGGAGAGCAGTGACATCTTTTTTTTAGAAAGTAGTCAAGAAATTGTGACATGGGTTCTGTGAGGCAGCCAATGCTAGAGACAACAGGTCTCGGGGTGGATCGATCAAAGACTTATGGATTTTTGGTAGGCCATAGAACACTGGACAGACCGGGTGTTTTACCGTGAGAAAGTCTTTTTCTTTGTCAGAGATCCAACCTTCGGTGTGTGCAGACTCAATCCCTGCTTTGTATTGTTCAAGGGGATTTCTTGATCGGGGAGTGTAACAGACATGGTCCTGAAGCTGAGAAAGTATGCCATTATTATACTGTTCGACACTCATGATCACAATAGAACCTCCTTTGTCTGCTGGACAAATAAGAATGTATTTTCTCTTTTCAAGTGCATTCAAACATTTTATTTCAGAACTAGACAAATTAGTTTTTCTGTGGTGTTGCCGCTTACACAAATCAGCAAAGTCTCTCCACCAGGTTGCGATAGGTAGTGATAGAGGGATTGAGATTAGAATGGGGGACAAAGGTGGATTTCTTTTTAAAAGGTGTGATCTCTCTAATAGGTGATTGAGTGTCGGGTGAGACACACTTTAGAAACCACTATTTACCGCAAGCCCTTGAGCAGAAATACGCTGTTAAGAGCTGACAGTCATCACCCCAAACAGTTGATTAAAAATATTCCAACTGGTCAATTTCTGTGTTAATAAAGAAACTGCAGCACTGATCCTCAGTTTGAAAACAAGGCAGCGGAAATGATTGAGCGCTTCCGTGAGCGGGGCTACGCAGAAAGAGACAAAGCTGCAGCCTGTCACCGCGCCCAAACAACGCAAAGGTCCCACCTCCTTAAAAAGCCTATTGTGTTTCTGCCACCCCACGTCTTTGCTTCTCCACTGAATTTTCCAACATGAGAGCAGAAATAAAAAATGTCATACGGAAACACTGGCATGTACTACAAAGCGACCCCTCACTTAAAGAAATTTGCACTGAACCACCACTCATCACTTTCAAGCGATCCTGTTCGTTAAGAGACAGGTTGGTTCATACTATTATGCCCTGCCCCTCCCCTTCTACCTGGCTCCCTGCACCCCCTAATGGATTTTATCGATGTGGACGTTGCACACATTGTTCAAACTCTAACGACACGAAGTACTTTTCCCACCTGTCATCTGGCAAAAAGTACATCATTAATTAATTTATTAATTGCAATACCACCCATGTGATTTACATACTGAAATGTCCATGTGGCCTTATCTATGTTGGTCAAACTAAGCGCCCTCTGAAGCAGCGGATTGCAGAACATAAAGCTGCCATCCGCAATCAGAACGTGGATTATGCCATTGCGAGGCATTATATTCAAGCAAGCCATGGATCCAGTGCCTCACTTAAATTTTGGGGCATTGAAAAAATCCCATCCGCTCAACGAGGCGGGGATATAATTAAACAACTTCTCAGACAGGAAGCATTTTGGATTCATACCCTTAACTCTGTCGAACCAAATGGACTTAATGAAGAATTATGCCTATCATGTTTTCTGTAATATTGTGCAACATTGTTTATCTGCAATTTTATGAATGACTTCTTTGTAACGGTGCTTTATGATAACGCTTTGTGATACTTTGTATCTCTGTTTTTCTTGTGAGTGCTGACACAGGACTGGCTGTTGAGATACCACATCTACCCTATAATGAACCAATGCTCTGGGGTGTAGGTGGGGTGAAGTCTTTTTATTTTCTGTACACCTTGGCCATTACTGTTTGACTCTGACGAAGACGTTGGTACGTCGAAACGTTATTCTTTTTTTTTTGCACCGATAAAATGCTCATATGAAAGATTTTTGTGTGCTCCAGTTCATCCTGGGTTTAGTCGAAAGAAGTGGCCCAGTCCTGGTTGATTCTGCAGTCCTGTTCTGTTGAGCACCACACCGCTTGAGCACAAGTGGTCCCCATTCACTTTCCACACCTTATAAGAAACAAGTATAACTCATTAACTCAATAATATCTGAAATATACTGTACCTTATTTTAACAGAGCATACATTCCACTATCAGGCAATAGCGGGCAATATGCTACCCCGGAAGGAACCCTCCAGTCCTGTTTCATTCTGAATAATTCCCATTGACTAAGTCCTTATCTCATTTAAATCCCAAAATGTAAGTGAGCACTTCAGGCCGGTTTTGGAAGTCTTTTTTTCTGTGCAATCGCGTTATTTTCAGGTGCACAACATTAAGAGAATATGATCAAACTGCTGTTACGCAAAGGTTTAAATACTTTTCAGATGATCCAATCAATGTCTTTCAATCACTGTGGAAAGTTTATACTGTCTGGAATTGAATAAGAAACATGTCCATAAATAGATCATAACCAGAAAAGTTTCACGTGGGCGTGAACTATAATTGTGCTTTACGCAGATGAACTGGCTAATCAAGGAAAGTATGTAGGAGGATGTAAGGGACCGCTGAATTTGTTGGTGGAGGAATTGACGCTTAAATCCACCAGAGGGAATTATGCATTTTTGATATGTGATGCCTAAAATTCATAGTAGAATGACATAGTATCAAAACAATTTCGAATTTTTGCTTCAGAAAACAGATTTTTCTGAACAACTCAATTGGGATACGATTAGCTCACTATAGCTGAAGTGGTTGCTACAAACGACAATGATTTTTTCTGTCACAAGAGATCTTTTTTTTTTTACTGTTGGATAGATACTATGGGCAATTACATTGAGCAGTTTGCACATCAGGCTTAGCTGAGGAGTTTAATTCATGCAAGTCCTGGGAAACAGGGATGGGACGGAACTCGTCCATGTTCTAAATCGTGTTCCAGCATGGCTTCCTCATGAATATTCAATAACTTGTTCTGGGTGTGCTATCTAGCGATAGAATAGTGTAACTGCGTGCAAAAATAGAGCAGCTCCATGTCTGCAGGCATCTACATCTGCACAGAGGGGTTAATGGAAGGCACAATATGAGAAGCTCTTTCTGTTTCAGAAACAACAGTGGTGGGATTCCACAAAAAATATAAGTTGTGGTATCATGCTAAAAGGAAAAAAAACAGCGTGGAAGAGGAAGAAAAGTGGGTTCACTGGATATCAAAGCCATCATATTAACTCATTCCCTATGGCAAGCCGCTGCCAACAGCGCGGCGAATTCTACCATTCCCTACGGTAAGCCGGTGCCAGCGGCGTGGATGACCATTCGCAGTCTGATGAAAACACGAAATCAGTTGACGATCGCGGTGATGGGCCACCTATACTTCAATACTTTATATTGTGTAATTTTCAGGAAAAGTATTCTGTACAAATGCGACAATTTTATAAAAAAGTATTCCGTAGGGAATGAGTTAACGATATTCTGAGAAGGATTCGTCTGTTGCTGTTGATAAACACAACATTCTAAGTTTGCCCTTTCTCCACAGCTAAATCACACCAGAAGAACACACCTCCTGACTGTAATTCAAGCTGTGCTTTAAGGTAGATACACACTTGGTACAAAACTTAGGTAGCTATTGCAAACTTAAGTTTAGCTAGTGTGCTCAAAATTGCTCTGCACTGTAGTTCTTGACCAATTTTGTATGTGACAACGTTGCTGCTCATTACAGACACTTAGCCCTGAACCTCTCACAATCTACTAACAAAGTTGGTTTGCGATTGTTGTGTCAGGCGTGTGTTAGGCAGAAAATGATTCTAAGACCAAATTAGCATTACGTACCTCAGGAGTTATTTTTTCAACACAAATAGTCATGTGCACCGTATACATATACTGCTTGTATGTAAAGTAACACAGCTAGCTATCCACTATTTTTGGAACATAACATTTATTGCAAAAGAAAAGTGGATACTTTAGCAAGCTAAGCTAACCGATGGAACATACCTGTCCAACAAGAAACAGGCCAATTCTATGTCACTCTCCATCTCCTTTAGTCTTCACCAGTGGATGAAAACAAACCCCAGATTTTCTCTCATTTTGAAACAGACTATTTTGTTTGACATTTTGCCTCTCTATATTTCCTTGTTTCAATGCTGTGTTTGTCATTTCAGTAGCTTCCTCTTGGGAGCAGGGGTCACCAGTCCTGCTCTCACACCCTGTGCGCTATTATAAGCTGGGGGCTACGCACCCGCTGCCCAAAGGCTGCCACCCAGAAATGTCCCATGCCAAATTAAATAACAAAATATAGGCAGACTGCATGGTCTCTGGAGATACTTATACTCCCACACACTTCTGTTTGGTCATAAGTGATGACTGAGTGGAATTCAAGGCTGATCACTGCTCTTAAAAAAAGTGTAAAACAGAAAACAAAATAATTGTGAACATGCTAGTCATATTTTCAATCCTTTAACATGCATGAAGCAATATGACCAGCATGAGTAACATTACATAAGCCACATGCTCACATTCCCCTTTGTCCTGGCCATAAAGTTGGTTTCTGTAAAGGCCAATTTGTATCAAAGTGTGATCTCAGGCATTCAAATTGCATTTCCACATCTACATTTAGAACGCTGGCATCAAGATCCACTTAATTTCTGCTGCTTATTTTTGTACAGGTTGAATGAGCAGGACACAGCAGGGGCCCTCATACTTAGATTCTCCCGGGCACTAGTCTTACTTTATAGGATTTAGAAAGCAGAAGAGAGAGACGGGAGGAGCGACTCAGATTTCTACTCAACAGGCCGTCATTGCCCATTTCCCCTGGGCGTGCACACTTCACGGGTCCCAATCTCATGGAAAACCCCGTTTTTCTCTATTTTCTGAGGGTTAAGGAGTGTTTCATTCCCTTCATGGTCCAGATGTTCTGAAAGGGAGCCATATCGAACACCTGCCTTTGGGGAGAACATGTTGAAATAAGAACAGTCTTCAGAGTTTTACACCTGTAATTTCTCCACACAATAGAGGCAGAATGTTTTGTGCAAGTAATTTTTTAAATAAGTAAACAAAATTATTTATTTTTTCTAGCTCCCACTTGTCTTGTCCCAAATTCATAAGCAGCTCCTTGGCCTGTTTGGAATATCTGATGTGGGCAATAGGGCTCCAGTGCTCCAACTCTTAACAATTCACACAAATGAGGTTAAAAAGATGATTGGAAAATACAATGTTGATGCCCATTTGTTTTTTTGTTTCTAGGAAAACAATGGTTCCTATCAGCATGAGTGGGTGAGTGGACCTGTCATGAAAGCCTCTGGGAAGTTTGCGTACGGGTGCAAACAGCATGTTCTAAATGGCACTATAGCTAATTCACTGTGCTCATTCAATTTTACCAATGTCGTTCTGACTTGGATTTTTCTCAGAAATTTTATATTTGACTATAATTTTCATTCATCTGTGCACAATTTTGAATCAGGATCATCATGTGATCATTTACTCATCCCTGTAACATGCAAAAAACTGATTAAGTGGCAAGAGTCATGATGACATTTTCCAATTTGTATCAGAACAGCATGATATACTGGCTTGTTACTGGCACCCAACATCCACTGGCAGCACTGGTAATGATTTTGCAATCAGCAATTTCCTCTGCTTGAGAGGAATTGTTTAATGTCATCTAAAAAAACACAATGTAAAAAAGGATTTCACTAGAGGGCAGTCTCAGCAGAAACATTTTAAAAGGGAATGTTAATGATTTTCAGAAATTAGACACTTTGCTATTTAGAGCTGATGAAGCATTCACAATGCATTCTGGATAATTCTGCAGATGATCCAAATTGATGGGTGGGATACACTGATCCTCATGACAGTTCAGATTTTTTTTTAATTTCCTAGGCATAAAAAGCCCTTAATTTATATAACTTAGATAAATTGTCAATTTGGTAAATTTCCTCCTGACAATATGAAATTTACAAGCTTGATTATCTCGTGATCTATAGTGTTTTGTATATATTGGAAAATTTCCCAACAAAAATTTTTTAAAGCAACATTGTATGAATCATTTCAAAAAATAAATATTGCAAAGGCACTCCGTTTAGAGAAAAGTATGAAAAAGCCTTTACATTAACATGGCAAAAAAGTAAAAATACAGGGGCCTACGCGTTGCGGCCAATTTGGCCTTCATCAGGGCATTGCAACAGGAAGTTGAACGATGTATTAAATAAGCCATCCATCGGAGTTCGAAGGGTAGGGCCTTCCCATTATATCATGGAACATATGACTAGAAGGTAGGAAACCAAACATGGTCCATCAAAAAACACACTAATAAAGACACATAGTACATATCATTAGAAAGACTAAAAAGGTATTAAAAAAACAAGTAAAATCCACACTTTACAGAAAAGGAGAAAAGTCACATTCCTCATTCAATCCGGGGAATGTTGTGACTCTGAGTGTACTAATCCAAAAAGTGTCCCATTGGAGAAGGGTCCAAAGTTGGTTTCCTCCACTTGGGGGTTTAGGGATCACTTCTATAACCATCACCTTAAGGGAGGAAGAGGAAGGGTGTCCTGACCGCTGGTAATGTACCGCCATAGGATAAGCTGGATTTCTTGTCCGTATGGCATTTTTATGTTCCGCCACTCTGTCCTTGAATCTTCTTTTGGTTCTGCCACTCGAGTCTGTAAACTACAAAGGTTGTATTACAATTGGCAAGAGAGTAAACGGTAAAGATTTTGCTAGAAAACACATCTACAAAGTTACTGGTTTTTACAACATTTTCGCAATGATTACAATTGCCACACCGGTAATTGCCTTTTGGTTTTCGGAGCCACGGTTTCTTCTTTTGAACTGTAAGGTGGCTCCGTACCAATTTATCTCTCAGTATAGGTGCTCGTCTGAAACGAAATGGGGGGGTCACAAAACACCTCTTTCAGTGAGGGGTCACTATGCAGGATGGCCCAATTATTCTTTATTATGTTCTTAATCTTCACAGCTACTTTTCTGTATCGGGTGGTAAAATAGACCTGAAGGTTCCTCTTCGGTCTCTGTCTTTTTCTGAGTAAGTCATATGTTCTATGATATAATGGGAAGGCCCTACCCTCTGAACTCCAATGGACAGCCTATTTAATACATCGTTCAACTACCTGTTGCAATGCCCTGATGAAGGCCAAATTGGCCGCAACGCGTAGGTCCCTGAATTTTTACTTTTTTGCTATGTTAACCCTCTCACGCAAGAATTATGATAAACTCAGTCAGGATTTTTTTACTAAGTGGTTTTATACATCCTTAGGGATGTAAAACAACATTTCTATCTTTATTCTATAAATTACTACTATTTCCCATTGCAATGACCTGCCAATGGGAGTTTTTGTATGGGATGATGCAATACCTTTCATTAGTGTGGACTATATGCAGCAGTGCCCAAAATTGCGGGTATATATATAGAAAAAATACTTTTAAACAGCTGTACACTGTAGTGACCTCCATGCATGAAAGGGTTAATATTAAAGGCTTTTTCATACTTTTTTCTAAACGGAGTGCCTTTGCAATAATTAGTTTTTGAATTGTAACTCTACCCGACTGCAAAAGAGCACCTGTTGAAAACGAACTTTTTTAATTCTCCTAGCACCCTGAGCCCCTTTTTGTTTGACCATATGAAACATATTTGATTTTCACTGCTACACCGTAACGTGTAGGGATAGACCGATATGGATTTTTTAGGGCCGATGCCGATACCGATTTTTTTCATCACCCTTAGCCGATGACCAATTATGGACTGCCGATTTTCATGGGCCGATATTTGTGGCCGATACTGCTTTTGCTCCCTCAATTTACATCAAAAAAATGACACAATGATAACAAATATCACAGGTCTCAAGTTTAAACAAACATTTACTGAAAAGTATGTATGTATGAAATAAAGTATGTCTATATAATAAAATAAACAAATATTTTAACTTAAGCATAAATAAAACAACATCTACTGTACACAGTAGGATTCAGCTTTGTTCAACTTAACCACATATATTTTCAAATAAAAAAGTTTTTTGTGCTTTTAATTATTTCAGTATGTCTATGAGATAAAACAAATATTTAAGCATAATTAAAACAATTGAAGTATTGCACACAGTAGTAACGAACAAGCAGCATAGTGTGCACACTGCACAATACTTAATTTTAAAGTGCAAATGGCTCTCTTAAGATAAGGAAAGTGTAAACAGCAATACAACACAAAAACAACAACAAAAAAAAAACAACGTAAAAAGAATTGTGCATAATATGCACTTTGGCCCGCTTCTAATACTCTTTAGTTACCCCACGCACCCCTCACTGAAAGTTCTTAATAGTCCCAGTTTCGGAGCTGTAGGTTGTAATGGAGGAAACAGAGGCGCTCTGCATGTTCTCCTGTCAGCCTATAGCGGTAACTTTGCTATTTGTTGGCTTATTATAACATAAGCAGATTTTATAATGAGTTGGAGATGTTTGTTTTAAGATATAGTATGCCACACGCCATTGTCATCTAATTTCTGCATTTTCAGGAAAATGTTGCGTGTACTTGCAAATATATAAACGTTTACTGGTCTAAAGACGCTGTAAAAAAAAAAAAAAAAAGTATGTTAATAATTTTTGCAGATAGGATACTGAAGATATGAGCGAAGAGACCGAGACGGAGATTTTAGGGCTGCGCAAGCGCAGAGCCGTGAGGCAGCATATTTTGATAAGTTGCAACTATTAAAGGGATAGTTCACTTTTTTTGAAGTGGGGTTGTATGAGCTACAAATTGCCACTACTTACATTAGATGCAGTAGAAAGCTCTCTGATCTCCTCCAGGTAGCCGCACCAGGGCATAGTGCTGGGTGGAAATTTAGGCGATACACTGTTGTGAGCGGAAACACAGAAACAGCGTATTTTCGCGGCCTAAAAGAGGTCCTACCTGAAAATAATACAACATTTCAATTGTACGCTATATTTAAAAAAATTACAGAACTTTAGCTGCTCGGAAAAAAACACAGTTGCTCTTGAACTAACCAACTGACGTATTCCTGCGCGAGGCGCATCTTAGTTCACTGCGCGCTGGCCCAAACTGACCGACAACGCCGAACAAAGTGATTAACCGAAGGAACCTCTGAATCCCTGTCAGTCTCAGGAAACAGCAGAGGCTGATAACCCAACTGAGCCTCGAACGGGGAAAGGCCAGTGGAGAAGTTACCCAGTTAATTGTGGGAGTATTCGGCCCATGCTAAAAATCGACTCCACGAAGATGGGTTGTCAGCTGCCAAACATCGCAGAGTATTCTCCAAAGACTGGTTGATTTGCTCTGTCTGCCCGTTAGTCTCTGGGTGGAAACCAGAGGAAAGGCTCACGGTGGCCCCCAACTGGTTGCAAAACGCACGCCACAATTTGGCCGTAAATTGAGGGCCCCGGTCAGAAACCACATCTTGAGGGATGCCATGCAGCCAGAAAACATTGTCCACAACGAGAAGGGCCATCTCCCACGCCGAAGGTAGCTTGGGCAGCGTGATAAAGTGGGCGGCCTTAGAAAAACGGTCAACCACGACCAGGATGACCGTGTTGCCTTCTGAAACAGGCAGCCCCGTAACAAAATAAAGAGCGATATGGCTCCACGGGCGCTTAGGAACGGGCAACGGCCGCAGCAGACCAGAGGGGGGAGGTAGGAAGTCTTGTTCCTAGCGCAAATACAGCATGCCGCTACAAACTCCCGGATGTCCTCAATCATGCTGGGCCACCAAAAACGTCAGTCCAAGAATTGCTTGGTCCGATGAACCCCCAGATGACCAGCCAGATGGGAAGAGTGCCCCCACTGGAGAACTTGGGACCATGCTGCCAAAGGAACAAATAAACAGCCAGGCGGCTCCCCACCAGAACCGGGATCATTTTTCAACGCCTCCCACACAACAGACTCAACGTCCCACTGACTGGGAGCCACAATCTGAGCTGCCGGGATAACCGGCTCAGGAATGGGGTTGCGACTGGAGCAGTCATGAATCCGCGACAAAGCGTAGAGCTTGATGTTTTTAGATCCCGGTGATAGGTTAATGTAAAGTTAAAGCAGTTGAAAAACAATGACCACCGCGCCTGCCGAGAATTACGTCGTTTAGTCTGTTGGATGTATTGCAGATTTTTATGCTCTGTCCAAACCACAAACGGCTGTTCAGCCCCCTCCAACCAATGGCGCCACTCTTCTAACGCCAACTTGACAGCCAACAACTCCCGGTCACCAATGCTGTAATTCCATTCGGCCACCGACAACGACTGGGAGAAGTAGGCTCATGGGTGCAACTTATTGTCCCGAAGGGGGCGCTGGAACAAAATGGCACCTACCCCGACCTCCGAAGTATCCACCTCCACAACAAATGGGAGGGAGGGGTCGGGCAAAACAAGAATGGGTTCTGAGCTAAATCGTTTCTTTAACTCCTGAAAAGCAGCCTCAGCTGCTGGAGACCAAGCAAACGACGAGGAGGTATTCTTCTTAGTGAGCGCGATGGGAGCAGCTACTGCGCTAAAATTATGGATAAACCTCCTACAAAAATTTGCAAACCACAAAAACCGTTGCACCTCCTTAACGTTTTGAGGGGCAGGCCAATCCCTGACCGCTGCCACTTTGTCAGGATCCATGTGGACCGACCCTTCCAAAATAATGAAGCCAAGAAACGAAACTGTCTTGGCATGAAAAACGCATTTCTCAGCCTTGACAAAAAGCTTGGCTTTGAGGAGGGCCTCAAGCACTTGTCTGACGTGTTGTTTATGCACCGAGAGAGTTGAAGAGAAAATCAAAATATTGTCGAGGTAGACAAAGACGAATCTCTCCAACATCTCTCAGAGGATGTCATTAACGAGTGCCTGGAACACAGAGGGGGCGTTAATCAATCCAAATGGCATGATCAAATATTCGTAGTACCCGTCATATGTATTAAATGCCGCTTTCCACTCGTCCCCCTCACGGATCCAAACCAAGTTATAAGCATTCCGGAGGTCTAGCTTAGTAAAAAACAATGCCTCCTGCAGCCGTTCAAACATGGAGTTCATCAACGGAAGTGAGTATCGGTTTTTAATAGTGATATTGTTCAAGCCCCTGTAATCAATACAGGGTCCCAGGCCACCATCTTTTTTGCCCACAAAAGGAACTCCGCTCCGGCAGGAGCCGTGGATGGCCGAATAAATCCATTAGCCAGAGCCTCCTGAATATATTCTCGCATAGCCTTCCGTTCAGGCCCTGACAGCGAATATAATGAACCCCTGGGGGGAGTGGTACCCGGGTGGAGATTGATCTTGCAATCGAATGTGCGATGAGGAAGTAAAGTCGAGGCCCGTTGCTTGCGAAAAACCTCCGCGAGATCAGCATTATCATCAGGAAAATTAGGAGGCAGACAAAAAATCAGAGCAGCCCCCAAATTCTCACCCTGTGCGGAACCTGCCCCCTCTAAGTCAGATTCCGAGTCAGAGAAATCCTCCGAATAGCAATCCTCCTCTGGCTGCGGCCAGTCAAGTTGAGGATCCTACTCCACCCCCTCCTGTAGATTAGGAGGGTTGTGTGAGGCAAACTCCTCAGAATCAATCCAGGCGTCAGCCTCCCCCATAGGTCGATGCCCGGGATGACACGCCAAACTCTCCCTACTGTGGGACCTACAATCAGTGCCCCACTGGACGATCAGGTTATCCTGACTTCCCCAAATGATATGAGGCCTATGGTCCCGTAGCCAAAAGTGTCCTAAAATGACAAGGAAAACAGGAGAACTGATAATAAAAAACCGGAGCTCCTCAGAATGGCCACCAAAAGAGATGAACATAGTCAATGATTCAGAAACTTCGGTTATAAATCCAGTTCCCAGCGGGCGACCGTCCAAAGATCTAACAGAGCGTGAATGTAAAAGAGGGCGGATGGGAATGGAATGTTTCCTATCCCACTTTGCATCCATAAAACAATCCATGGTGCCAGAATCCACAAAAGCTTCGATAAATGTTTTCTGTCTCCCCACAGTCAATTCTACAGGGATTAAAGATCGGAAGGAAATTGGGTCTGTCCCTCTAGCGCTCGCCATACCGCTAGAGAGACTTCCCATTTCCCTGAAGCTCAGGCAGCGTGGACGGATATGTCCCGGTTTGTTACAATTATAGCAGATTATACGTCTCCGAACGGGCTTACAAGCCCGGCTCTCATATACTATTCAAAAAAAAAGGGGATATTTTATTTTGAGATCAAAATTTTCACATATACAAAGGGATACGAAACCATGTTGTATAGTTCCTTACTGAGGAAGCATTTCCAAAGAAATTCATCACCCAAACACATCAATGACATCTCACGATCTGCACGGGATGCTATTGATGATCAAGGGGTTGTGCCACAAATTTGCATGACTCTGAATTGGAAGTTTAGAGCCACTGTAAAGGAAGATTTTGAAGAAAAGCATCAGATTATCAGTGGTTGAAGTCGTTAATTAAACAGAGACCATGCGCCGTCCTAACACAGGAGGAGAGGTTCGTGCTCTTGGCATGCTACAGGTTGGCACAAGACAGGTCGTTGTGGCAAGGGCAATGAATGTTTCCCAGTCTGTCATCAGCAGATTATGGTCCAGACATCGTGCTACAGGGTCTGTTCAGGATAGACCACGATCCGGTCGACCAAGGGCAACAACTCAGGCTCAGGACAGATTCATCCGCACTATTGTCTTGAGAAATCGTATGGTAACAGCAAATCAGATAAGGTCTCAACTTCAAAGGGATACTGGCTTAGTAGTGAGTGGCCAGACCATCAGGAATCGTCTGCACAGATTTCACTTACACGCCCGGCGTCCTGGTGTCATTCCCTGTTTGAGGGATCGTCACATTAGGGCCAGACTCCAATGGTGTCATCATCATCAACGCTGGGATAATCGCCGATGGAACAACGTAATGTTCTCAGATGAGTCGAGGTTCACTGTGGACTTTCTTGACAGACGCAGGAGGGTTTGGCGCCCGCGTAACGAACGTTTCCATGACGTTAACGTCATTAGACATGATCCGTATGGGGGTGGATCTGTAATGGTGTGGGGAGGCATCACTGCTGCCGGCAGAACAGACTTGCATGTTGTTGCTGGACGTGTCACAGGGCAGTACTACCGGGACAACATCTTGGCACCCCATGTTGTGCCGTTTACACGTCGTTATGGCCGGCGTTTCATTTTCCAAGATGACAATGCCAGATGTCATAGGGCCAGGATCGTTACAGATTACCTCCAGCAGCAGAATATCACCACATTACCATGGCCAGCACTCAGTCCAGACCTTTCCCCCATCGAGCATGTCTGGGACATGCTTGGACAGCGGCCACGCCAACGCCAACAACCTCCTGCCAATGTCCAAGATCTTGCTGCAGCATTGCAACAGGAATGGAATAACGTTCCCCAAAATGACCTGGGACGTCTCGTTAGGAGTATGCCACGCCGAATCGAGCTTGTCTAGCCAACCGAGGGTTTTACCCGCTACTGACTCTGTTTCACAATGGTGGTAAATTTGCTGTGTGACCCTATGTTTGTGTCACCCTTATTCTGGAGAATCTGTCCTTTACTGACTGTACACAGGGTTTCGAATAAATTGACAAATGTTTCCTTAATGTTTTTATGTCATTTGTTTCCTTCCTGACCTCATGATCTGCGTTTCATGGTACTTGTAAATCCAATATTCCCTACTTTTTTTGAATAGTATATAAGCCATCAACCTGCATAGGCTCATCAGGAGTGGAATTTTCAGTTGGCGGAATGGGAGCTGTATGCATGCTGCTAGTAGCATTAGCCCCGTTGCCAGAAAGAGTCAATGCAGTACATTTCTCCTTGTTACGTTCGCGGATGCGATTATCAATTTGCATCGCAGTGCGAACCAAGGAATCTAGAGACAAACAAGGCTCCAATGTAGCCAGAGCGTCCTTAACCTCCTCTGCCAAAGGGTGAACGAACACTGTCATAAGAGGCGCTTCTGGCCAGCCTGTCTCTGTCGCCAAGGAGCGAAATGTGATTGAAAATGCAGCGACACTCTCAGAGCCCTGCCTTAGATGCATTAAACGCATAGCCGAACAAACATCCTGATCAAACACCAATACCATTTTTCTAACGAGAGTCTCCACAGTATTCACTACCGGTGAATTAGATCGAATAAGTGGGCCGACCCAAGTGAGTGCTGTGTCGGTTAACAGAGATAAAATAAATGAAACCCGAGATTCTTCATTCACGAACCGTGAAGGCTGCGCTTTAAAAAATGTCTCACATTGGACAATGAATCTTTACATCTTCCTGCCTCGCCTCCATATCTTGGGGGTAATTGAAGCTTTGGCTCTCGGGGAAGATGTACGGACTGTGCTTGTGCAACATTTTGTGTGATTTGCGTGGATAAGGATCTAATAATCTGAGTGAGAGATAACAGAACGTTTTCCTGTCTCTCCATGGCATTCGCCTGAAGGCGGACTCTTTCCGCCAACTCTACCTGTTGATTGTTCAGGCTAGAAAGACACTTGCCATAACCAGAGATAGCAGCTTGTTGGTTAGCCACAACTTTCTCTAACGCAGCCGTTGCTGATGACTCCATGTTGGCTAGAGTGTTCTATAATAGCCGGTAGTATACGGAGGCCAAGCGCAACGACAGAGAGAAGGAGAGTAGCACGAACACAGTACAAACACAGAGAATAATATAGACCAAACACAAGTACTTGCGCTTCCAAAGGACGAATAATAGTCCAAACCATGGAAGCAAAGCGAGATAAAAAAAGGGAGAAGACACTCCAACAATTAGAAGATAGAAAGTCATACAAAACCTGACTACAGATATCTTCGGCTATAGTGCGAAGCTAAACACAGACACTCTAGCGAAGGAGGCGTGCCCGACTTCCTGCTTATATAAATTCTGGGAAAGTGCCACCCCTGCTCAGTCAACCAGCTGGGTAAAGAATTCGATGGCCCAGGAATTCGATATCGTCCCGGGACGAGAGCCACAAAGAAAAGTCCAAACAACACGCACACCTCACAAACCATGACAGCATGTGCAGGATTTTAAAGTGTCAGGAAATACAGACAATATTCATTTAACTCTTTCATGGCTTGAAAAGATCTCAAGACAAGACAAGATCAACTCTAACGACATGCCAACCTACTACAGTTTTCATGTTGATGCAGGTACAATACAAACATAGATTGCTGTATGTGTGCAAATGTTGTCTGAGCAGATAATCATGTTTTCTTTGCATCTGTCTTTAGTCATTGCCAAAGTATTTTTCCTCTGTATGCATTAAATAGTTTTATGTTATATGAATTACAAGTGTGTGAACATGATCAACTGATAGAAATGGGAAAATTTCAAAGTACACCCCCACTTCTGAAAAAGTTGGTACATCATGGAAAATGAAAAAGGACTGCGGTGGGTTTCCCGAAAGCCTCTTAACACTAAGAACCTCTTTAAGTGACCTTTACGATCATTCTTAAAATAGCGTGGGTTTCCCCAAACACTTTCGTAACTAAAGCGTCTCTTTAGTTTGCTCTTTTCTAACGAGAGATCCAGACCAGCACCTGAATAATCTTGTAAATAAGGCCAAAACACCACCACCCCTTCATTCAGTCACAGCCTTTTCCCCTCCATGACCGATTGTCAGACACCACATTGCCACAAGCCAATTTATTGGAATAATCATGCTCTGATTGAATAAGAATGAAATGAGCAGACAAGGTGAAGGGAGTTTTACTTCATTCTTTAGCCTTTTATTAATTTTTTTTTATTCCTGTTATCTTTCCTTGTAATATTTCTGTAGGCTTATTTAATTTAAAAAATGCACTCTGAATCAATATAGTTATAGTATGACGATAACAGCGTGTCTTTAAAATATTGTATTTCAGTGTTGATTGGTTGAACAAGTGAAGTATACTTCACAGCAATGATTTATCAACTACTAATCTTGAGTGTTATGGAAAAACCTAGTAAGTCACAAAAAGCAGATTTCGAGAAAAAGACAGAAAACTGTATTCCTCTGGGGTTAAGCTCTTGTCCGACAATAGAACTGACTTGGCAGTTATTTGCTCATTACATAATAAGCGATATTTATGGAGGATATTTTTTTCTTTTTATCAGTATCCATGGCAATATGATTTGATCTGAAAATTTTTTACATCTGAAAATGTAAAATGTAATTTCTCAAAATGATGGACAAAAACCTAACGATTATGCAGTTGCAGTGGCATTTGACAATTCAGTGTTAACTGCACTATCTGCTTCCCTCTTGAAGCCATTTTTCAGTCGTTATGAGTGCGTGAATTGCGTCAATTATGAATTCTAACCATTAATCTCCTGCGCATCCAATGCTCTGCATGGGGACTAACTTGGCAGATCATGTAATAGGCATGCTGCTTCAAAATTGGCTAATTCAACTTGCCAGGTTTTGTCATAACAAAAAAATAGAACATTTTATGTGGAAGAACCAAGGAAGATCAACTTGCTAGGTTTTTACTTCACTACTGATTAAATACCGATGAGTTGCTTGGTTTTTGTCATTGCAAAACATGGGATATCAATGATTATTTTTCATGCATCTTATTGTTTATGAAGAGGCAAAGCCTAGTGAGTACAAAAATGGTCCTGACTTAGTTTCAACCAAAATTAGACTTACTAGGTTTTTCCATAACACTCAAGTAAGGCTTTAGCGAGGACGCTCTTGGCAAAGAAGCTCTTTGCAAAGTTCCTCTTAAGGCTCCGTCTAATGATTGTTTTTGGGAAACCCATATAACGAGAGAACGCCTGTTGCTTCAGAATCTCATTTAACCACTCATTAATCCTGAGATCCAACGTTATCGGGAAACCCACTGCTGATTTGAAAAGTTAATTTACCCTCCTCTATATTGAGAAGAGTAATACATACACATGGCAATACATTGTGTCTTGTTGTAATGCGTGAAGTGAATTGCTTATTGAAAGTATAAAATGTGATGATTGCAAGGTGCTACATCATCACCTTGTCTTTTAATGACACTCATAAAGTGTTTGGGCCCTAAAGACGCCAGTTGGCCTTGTCGAACAAGTGGAATCTTTCCTCATTTGTTCATTTTGATGGTCTTTATTGGCACAATTTTAAAGGGCCTTTGTTGCCATATATTTTGCTTCTTAATACACCATGCATTCTCAGTTGGAGACAGATCAGGACTGTTAATGGGCCAATCTAGCACCTGCACCCTCTGCTTACTCAGCCATGCACTTTCAATCCGTGCAGAATGTGGTTCGGAATTCTCTTGCTGGAAAATGCAGGGACATCGCTGAAACTAACGACATCTAGATGGCGGCATATGCTGCTCCAACATTCATGTACATATGTTACCAATGCCATGTGCACTGACACACCCCTATACCCAGAGAGATTCTGACCTGACACAGCAAACGGCTTGGGTTGTCCAAGTTTTTTTTTGGTCTAGAGAGCATAGTGGTTGTTTACTCCAGAAAAGACTCAACCTTTTCACTCGTCAAACCACGAAACAAGCTTTTGCTGTGTTACTGTATGTCTCAGATGACACCAAACCCACAGATGTTGCCAGCACTGTACACAAAGTGTTGATGTATGGCTTCAGTTTTACAAATTGAAGCTCAAAGATGTATCTGTGGATGCAGCAGTGAATGGTGTTCACTGACAAATGTTTACCAAGAACAGTTTCTCAAAGCCCATTTAGTGATTTCAATTACAGTCACAGGACAGTTCTTAAGAAAGTGATGGCTGAGGGATCGGAGATCACTTGCATGCAGAAGAGGTTTTTGGCATTGCCCTTTATGGATCAAGATTCAAACGCATTCCCCCAGTCTTTAAATTATATTACGCACTGTAAAGGGT